>CM027390.1:123275352-123276384 GCA_015711505.1 Sylvilagus bachmani | reverse complement strand
AGCCCTAGACCTAACCCTAACCCTAGCCCTAGCCCTAGCCCTAACCCTAAACCTAGCCCATTCCTTAACCCTCGCCCAAACTCTAACCCTAACCCTAAACCTAACGCTAGCCCTAGCCCTAACCCTAAACCTAACCCTAGCCCTAACCCTAACCCTAACCCTAGCCCTAGCCCGAAACCTAACACTAGCACTAACCCTAACCCTAACCCTAACCCTAGCCTTAGCCATAACCCTTACCCTAACACTAGCCCTAGACCTAACCCTAACCCGAACACTAAACCTAACCCTAGCCCTAGTCCTAGACCTAACCCTAACCCTAGCCCTAGCCCTAACCCTAAACCTAGCCCATACCTTAACCCTCACCCGAACTCTAACCCTAACCCTAAACCTAACGCTAGCCCTAGACCTAAACCTAACCCTAACCCTAGCCCTAGCCCGAAACCTAACATTAGCACTAACCCTAACACTAACCCACCCCTAGCCTTAGCCGTAACCCTTACCCTAACACTAGCCCTAGACCTAACCCTAACCCGAACACTAAACCTAACCCTAGCCCTAGTACTAGAACTAACCCTAACCCTAGCCCTAGCCCTAACCCTAAACCTACCCCATACCTTAACCCTCGCCCGAACTCTAACCCTAACCCTAAACCTAACACTAGCCCTAGACCTAACCCTAACCCTAACCCTAGCCCTAGCCATAACCCTAAACATAACCCTAACACTAGCCCTAGCCCTAACCATAACGCTAACCCTAACCCTAGCACTAGCCCTAAACCTAGCCCTAGCCCTAACCCTAACCCTAACGCTAACCCTAGCCGTATCCCTAGCCCTAGCCCATAACCTAATCCTAAAAAAACCCTAACCCTAACGCAACCAACCCCAACCCCAAATCCAACCTGAAACCTAACCCCAACCCTAACACAAGCCTTAGCCCTAAACATAACCCTAAACCTAGCCCTAGCCCTAACCCTAACCCTCGCCCTAACCATAACCCTAGTTTCAGCCCTAACCCTAAACCAAAAACTAGCCC
>CM027390.1:123245352-123270352 GCA_015711505.1 Sylvilagus bachmani | reverse complement strand
GCCCGAACCCTAACACTAGCACGAACCCTAAACCTAACACTAACCATAGCCTTAGCCGTAACCCTAACCCTAACCCTGACCCTAGCCCTAGCCCTAGACCTAAACCTAAACCTAACCCTAACACCAGCCCTAACCCTAACCCTAGCCCTATCCCTAACCCTAGACCTAACCCTAACCCTCGCCCAAACTAGAACCCTAACCCTAAACCTAACGCTAATCCTAGACCTAACCCTAACACTAAACCTAGCCCTAGACCTAACCCTAAATATAACCCTAAACCTAACCCTAGCCCTAGCCCTAGACCTAGACCTAGACCTAACCCGAACCCTACCCTAACCCCAGGCCTAAGCATAACCCTAACCCATACCCTAACCGTCGCCCGAACTCTAATCCTAACCCTAAACTTAATGCTAGTCCTAGACCTAACCCTAACCCTAGCCTTAGCCATAACCCTAAAATAACCCTAACACTAGCCCTATACCTAGCCCTAACCCTAACCCTAGCACTAGCCCTAACCCTAGCCCTAGCCCTAACCCTAACACTAGCCCTAGCCTTATTCCTAGCCCTAGCCCATACCCTAACCCTAAACAAAACCCTAACCCTAACCCCAAACAGCACCAACCCCAAATCCAACCCGAAACCTAACACCAACCCTAACACAAGCCTTAGCCCTAACCCTAACCCTAGCCCTAGCCCTGGCCTAGCCCTAACGCTCGCCCTAACCATAACCCTAGCCTCAGCCGTAACCCTAACATGAAAACTAGACCATTATCCTAGCCCTAGCGCTTACCATAACCCTAACCCTAGCCCTAGCCCTAACCCTAGCCCAAACCCTAACCCTAACCCTAACCCTAACCCTAACCCTAACCCTAACCCTAACCCTAACACTAACCCTAACCTTAACCCTACCAAAACACCAACCGAACGACAACCACAATCCAAACCATAACACTAATCCTAACCCTAGCCCTAACCCTAACCCAAATTAAACCTAACCCTAGCCCTAGCCCGATCCCTAACCCTAACCCTAACCTTAACACTAGCCCTAGGCATAACCCTAACCCTAAATGTAACCCTATTCCTACCCCAGCCCTAGCCCTAGCCCTAAACCTAGCACTACTCTAGCCCTATCCCTAGCTCTAACCCTAACACTACTCTAACGCTAACACTAGCCATAGCCCAAATCCTAAACCTAGGCCTAGACCTAGCTCTAGCAATAACCCTAACCCTAACCCTAGCCCTAGACCTAACCCTAACCCAACCTACAAATTAAACCCAACCGTAGCCCTATTCCTAGCCCTAGACTAACCCTAACCCTAACCGAAACCCTAGACCTACCCTAACCCTAACCCTAGCCCTAGCCCTAGCCCTAACCCTAACCCTAACAGTAGCCCTATCCCTAGCCCCAGACCTAACCCTAACCCTAACCCTAACCCTAGCCCTAGCCCTAGACCTAACCCTAAACATATACCTAACCCTAGCCCTATACCTAAACCGAATCCTAATGCTAAGCCTAGCCCTAGCCCTAGCCCTATCCATAACCCTAACCCTAACCCTAGCACTAGCCCTAGCCTAGTCATAGCCCTAAACCTAACCCTAACCCTAGCATACCCGTAACCCTAACCCTAAACCAAGCCCTAGCCCTAGCCCTAAGCCTAACACTAACACTTACCCTAGCCCTAGCCCGAACCCTAACCCTAACCATAGACCTAGCCCTAGACCTAGCCCTAGCCCGAACCCTAACCCTAACAATAGACCTAGCCCTAGCCCTAGCCCTAGATCTAGACCTAAACTTAACCCTAGCATTAGCACTAAACCTAACCATAACTCTAACGCTAACCCAGGCCCTAGCCCTAGCCCTAAACCTAGACCTAGCCCTAGCCCTAGCCCTAGCCATAACCCTAACCCTAACCCTAGCCCTAGCCCTCACTCTAAACATAAATCTATCCCTAGACCTAGCCCTGAACCTAGCCCTAACCCTAACCCTAACACTAAACCTAGCCCTAAACCTAAACCTAACCCTAACCCTAGCCTTAGCCCGAAACCTAACACTAGCACTAACCCTAACCCTAACCCTAACCCTAGCCTTAGCCATAACCCTAACCCTAAACCTAACCCTAGACCTAGCCCTATCCCTAACACAAAAACTAACCCTGACCCTAGCCCTAGCCCTAGACCTAACCCTAACCCTGACCCTAACCCCAGCCCTAACCCTAACCCTAGCCCATACCCTAACCCTCGCCCGAACTCTAACCCTAATCCTAAACCTAACGCTAGCCCTAGACCTAACCCTAACCCAAACACTAAACCCAACGTTAGCCCTAGCCCTAGACCTAACCCTAACCCTACGCTAACCCCAGCCCTAACCGTAACCCTAGCCCATACCCTAACCCTCGCCCGAACTCTAACCCTAACCCTAAACATAACCCTAAACCTAGCCCTAGCCCTAGCCCTAACCCTAACCCTAACCATAACCCTAACCCTAACCCTAGCCCTAGCCCTAACACTAGCTGTATTTCTAGCCCTAGCCCATACCCAAAGCCTAAACAAAAACCTAACCCTAACCCCAACCAACCCCAACCCAAAATCCAAACCGAAACCTAACCCCAACCCTAACACAAGCCTTAGCCCTAACCCTAACCCTAAACCTAGCCCTACCCCTAGCCCTAGCCATCACCCTAAACATAACCCTAGCCTCAGCCCTAACCCTAAACCGAAAACTAACCCATGGCCTGGGCCTAGCGCTTACTATAACCCTAAACCTAGCCCTAGCCCTAACCCTAACCCTAACCCTAACCCTAACACTAACCCTGACCCTAACCCTAGCCTTAGCCCTACCCTAACCTTAACCCTACCACAACACCAACCGAACGACAACCACAATCCAAACCATAACACTAATCCTAAACCTAGTCCTAACCCTAACCCAAATTAAACCTAACCCTAGCCCTAGCCCGAAACCTAACCCTAACCCTAGCCCTAATCATAACCCTAACCCTAACCCTAGCCCTAGCCATAACCCTAAACATAACCCTAACTCTAGCCCTAGACCTAGCCCTAACCCTAACCCTAACCCTAGCACTAGCCCTAACCCTAGCCATAGCCCTAACCCTAACACTAACCCTAGCCGTATTCCTAGCCCTAGCCCATACCCTAACCCTAAACAAAACCCTAACCCTAACCCCAAACAAAACCAACCCCAAATCCAAACCGAAACCTAACCCCAACCCTAACACAAGCCTTAGCCCTAACTCTAACCCTAGCCCAGGCCCTAGCCCTAGCCCTCGTCCTAACCATAACCCTAGCCTCAGCCGTAACCCTAACAGGAAAACTAGACCATGGCCTAGCCCTAGCGCTTACCATAATCCTAACCCTAGCCCTAGCCCTAACCCTAGCCCTAGCCCTAGCCCTAACCCTAACCCTAACCCTAACCCTAACACTAACCTTAACCCTACCACAACACCAACCGAACGACAACCACAATCCAAACCATAACACTAATCCTAACCCTAGCCCTAACCCTAACCCAAATTAAACCTAACCCTAGCCCTAGCCCGAACCCTAACCCTAAACCTAACCTTAACCCTAGCCCTAGGCATAACCCTAATCCTAAACCTAACACTATTCCTAACCCTAGCCCTAGCCCTAGCCCTAAACCTAGCACTACTCTAGCCCTATCCCTAGCTCTAACCCTAACACTAACTCTAACGCTAACACTAGCCATAGCCCAAACCCTAAACATAGGCCTACACCTAGCTCTAGCAATAACCCTAAGCCTAACCCTAACCCTAGCCCTAGCCCTAGCCCTAGACCTAACCCTAACCCTAACCTACAAATTAAACCTAACCGTAGCCCTATTCCTAGACCTACACCTAACCCTAACACTAACCGAAAACTTAGGCCTACCCTAACCCTAACCCTAACCCTAGCCCTAGCCCTAACCCTAACACTAAACCTCACCCTAAACCTAGCCCTAGCCCTAACCCTAACCCTAAACGTAGCCCTGTCCCTAGCCCTAGACCTAACCCTAACCCTAACCATAACCCCAGCCCTGGCCCTAACCCTAACCCTAAACATAGACCTAACCCGAGCCCTATACCTAAACCAAACCCTAATGCTAAGCCTAGCCCTAGCTCTAACCCAAACCCAAACCCTAACCCTAACCCTAGCACTAGCCCTAGCCTAGTCATAGCCCTAAACCTAACCCTAACCCTAGCGTACCCGTAACCCTAACCCTAAACCAAGCCCTAGCCCTAGCCCTAAGCCTAACACTAACACTTACCCTAGCCCTAGCCCGAACCCTAACCCTAATGATAGACCTAGCCCTAGCCCTAGCCCTAGATCTAGACCTAAACTTAAACCTAACATTAGCACTAAACCTAACCATAACTCTAACGCTAACCCAGGCCCTAGCCCTAGCCCTAAAACTAGACCTAGCCCTAGCCCTAGCCCTAGCCCTAGCCCTATCCATAACCCTAACCCTAACCCTAGCCTTAGCCCTCACTCTAAACCTAAATCTATCCCTAGACCTAGCCCTGAACCTAGCCCTAACCCTAACCCTAACCCTAACCCTAACCCTAACCCTAAACCTAACCCTAACCCTAACCCTAGCCTTAGCCCTAGCCCTATCCCTAACACAAACGCTAACCCTGACCCTAGCCCTAGCCCTAGACCTAACCCTAACCCTGACCCTAACCCCAGCCCTAACCGTAACCCTAGCCCATTCCCTAACCCTCGCCCGAACTCTAACCCTAACCATAAACCTAATGCTAGCCTAGACCTAACCCTATCCCTAACCCTAGCCCTAGCCATAACCCTAAACATAACCCTAAACCTAGCCCTAGCCCTAGCCCTAACCCTAACCCTGAACATTACCCTAACCCTAACCCTAGCCCTAGCCCTAACCCTAGCTGTATTTCTAGCCCTAGCCCATACCCTAACCCTAAACAAAAACCTAACCCTAACCCAAACCAACCCCAACCCAAAATCCCAACGGAAACCTAACCCCAACCCTAACCCTAGCCCTAGCCCTAACCCTAGCTGTATTTCTAGCCCTAGCCCATACCCAAAGCCTAAACAAAAACCTAACCCTAACCCCAACCAACCCCAACCCAAAATCCAAACCGAAACCTAACCCCAACCCTAACACAAGCCTTAGCCCTAACCCTAACCTTAAACCTAGCCCTACACCTAGCCCTAGCCCTCGCCCTAAACATAACCCTAGCCTCAGCTCTAACCCTAAACCGAAAACTAACCCATGGCCTAGGCCTAGCGCTTACTATAACCCTAAACCTAGCCCTAGCCCTAACCCTAACCCTAACCCTAACCCTAACCCTAACCCTGACCCTAACCCTAGCCTTAGCCCTACCCTAACCTTAACCCTACCACAACACCAACTGAACGACAACCACAATCCAAACCATAACACTAATCCTAACCCTAGCCCAAACCCTAACCCAAATTAAACCTAACCCTAGCCCTAGCCCTAACCCTAACCCTAGCCCTAATCAAAACCCTAACCCTAACCCTAGCCCTAGCCATAACCCTAAACATAACCCTAACTCTAGCCCTAGACCTAGCCCTAACCCTAACCCTAACCCTAGCACTAGCCCTAACCCTAGCCCTAGCCCTAACCCTAACACTAACCCTAGCCGTATTCCTAGCCCGAGCCCATACCCCAACCCTAAACAAAACCCTAACCCTAACCCCAAACAACACCAACCCCAAATCCAACCCGAAAACTAACCCAAACCCTAACACAAGCCTTAGCCCTAACTCTAACCCTAGCCCAGGCCCTAGCCCTAGCCCTAACCCTCGCCCTAACGATAAAAATAGCCTCAGCCGTAACCCTAACACGAAAACTAGACCATGGCCTAGCCCTAGCGCTTACCATAACCCTAACCCTAGCCCTAGCCCTAACCCTAGCCCTAGCCCTAACCCTAACCCTAACCCAAACCCTAACCCTAACCCTAACCCTAACCTTAACCCTACCACAACACCAACGGAACGACAACCACAATCCAAACCATAACACTAATCCTAACCCTAGCCCTAACCCTAACCCAAATTAAACCTAACACTAGCCCTAGCCCGAACCCTAACCCTAACCCTATCACTAGCCCTAACCCTAGCCATAGCCCTAACACTAATACTAACCCTAGCCGTATTCCTAGCCCTAGCCCATACCCTAACCCTAAACAAAACCCTAACCCTAACCCCAAACAACACCAACCCCAAATCCAACCCGAAACCTAACCCCAACCCTAACACAAGCCTTAGCCCTAACCCTAACCCTAGCCCTAGCCCTAGCCCTACTCCTCGCCCTAACCATAAACCTACCCTCAGCCCTAACCCTAACATGAAAACTAGCCCATGGCCTAGCCCTAAGGCTTATAATAACCATAACCCTAGCTTTAGCCCTAACCCTAACCCTAACCCTAACCTTAACCCTACCACAACACCAACCGAACGACAACCACAATCCAAACCATAACACTAATCCTAACCCTAGCCCTAGCCCGAACCCTAACCCTAACCCTAACCTTAAACCTAGCCCTAGGCATAACCCTAACCCTAAACCTAACCCTATTCCTACCCCTAGCCCTAGCCCTAGCCCTAAACCTAGCACTACGCTAGCCCTATCCCTAGCTCTAACCCTAACACTAACTCTAACGCTAACACTAGCCATAGCCCAAACCCTAAACCTAGGCCTAGACCTAGCTCTAGCAATAACCCTAAACCTAACCCTAGCCCTAGCCCTAGCCGTAGACCTAACCCTAACCCTAACCTACAAATTAAAGCTAACCGTAGCCCTATTCCTAGCCCTAGACCTAACCCTAACCCTAACCCTAACTGAAACCCTAGCCCTACCCTAACCCTAACCCTAGCTCTAGCCCTAACCCTAACACTAAACCTCACCCTAAACCTAGCCCTAGCCCTAACCCTAACCCTAACCGTAGCCCTATCCCTAGCCCTAGACCTAACCCTAACCCTAACCCTAACCCCAGCCCTAGCCCTAACCCTAACCCTAAACATAGACCTAACCCTAGCCCTATTCCTAAACCGAACCGTAATGCTAAGCCTAGCCCTAGCTCTAACCCAAACCCAAACCCTAACCCTAACCCTAGCACTAGCCCTAGCCTAGTCATAGCCCTAAACCTAACCCTAACCCTAGCGTACCCGTAACCTTAACACTAAACCAAGCCCTATCCCTAGCCCTAAGCCTAACACTAACACTTACCCTAGACCTAGCCTGAACCCTAACCCTAATGATAGACCTAGCCCTAGACCTAGCCCTAGCCCGAACGCTAACCCTAACGATAGACCTAGCCCTAGACCTAGCCCTAGCCCGAACGCTAACCCTAACGATAGACCTAGCCCTAGCCCTAGCCCTAGCCCTAGCCCTAGCCCTAGCCCAAGACGTAGACCTAAACTTAACCCTAATATTAGCACTAAACCTAACCATAACTCTAACGCTAACCCAGGCCCTAGTCCTAGCCCTAAACCTAGACCTAGCCCTAGCCCTAGCCCTAGCCATAACCCTAACACTAAACCTAGCCCTAGCCCTAACCCTAACCCTAACCCTAGCACTAGACCTAGCCCTAGCCCTAGCCCTAACCGTAACACTGACCCTAGCCGTATTACTAGCCCTAGCCCATACCCTAACCATAAACCAAGCCCTAGCTCTAGCCCTAAGCCTAACACTAACACTTACCCTAGCCCTAGCCCGAACCCTAACCCTAACCATAGACCTAGCCATAGCCCTAGCCCTAGCCCTAGCCCTAGACCTAGACCTAAACCTAATCCTAAACCTAGCACTAAACACAACCATAAATCTGACGATAACCCAGGCCCTAGCCCTAGCCCTAGCCCTAAACCAAGGCCTAGCCCTATCCCTAGGCCTAGCCCTAGCCCTAGCCCTAAAGCTAACTATAACCCTATCCCTAACCCTAGCCCTAACCCTAACACTAAACCTAGCCCTAGCCCTAGCCCTAACCCTAATCCTAACGGTAGCCCTAACCCTAGCCCTAACACTAACCGTAACACTAACCCTAACCCTAACCCTAACTCAAGAGCTAACCCTAACCCTAACCCTAAACCTAGCCCTAATCATAACCCTAACCCTAACCGTAGACCTAACCCTAACCCTAACCCTAATCCTAACCCTAGACCTAACCCTAAACCTAGACCAAACCCTAACACTAGCATTAACCCTAAATCTAAACCTAACCATATACTTAGCTGTAACACTAAACCTAACCCTAACCCTAGCCCAAACGATAACCCTAACACTAACCCTAGTCCTAGCCCACACTCTAAACCTAAATCTATCCCTAGACCTAGCCCTGGACCTAGCCCTAACCCTAACCCTAACCCTAACCCTAACACTAACCCTAACCCTAACCCTAGCACATAACATAACCCTAACCCTAACCCTAACCATAACCCTAAACCTAGACCCTACCCTAACACTAGCACTAACTCTAACCCTAACCGTAACCATAGCCTTAGCCTATCCCTAACCCTAACCCTAAGCCTAACCCTAGCCCTAACCATAACCCTAACACTAACCCTAGCCCTAGCCCTCACTCTAAACCTAAATCTATCCCTAGACCTAGCCCTGGACCTAGCCCTAACCCTAACCCTAACCCTAACCCTAACCCTAACCCTAGACCTAACCCTAACCCTAAACCTAAACCTAGCCCTAGCCCGAACCCTAAAACTAGCACCTAACCTAACCCTAATCCTAACCCCAAGCCTAGCCCTAGCCCTATCCCTAAACCGAACGCTAACCCTGACCCTAGCCCTAGCCCTAGCCCTAGCCCTAGACCTAACCCTAACCCTGACCCTAACCCCAGCCCTAACCCTAACCCTAGCCCATTCCCTAACCCTAGACCTAACCCTAACCCTCACCCGAACTAGAACCCAAACCCTAAACCTAACGCTAGTCCTAGCCCTAACCCTAACCATAACCCTAGCACTAGCTCTAACCCTAGCCCTAGCCCTAACCATAACACTAACACTAGCCATACTCCTAGCCATAGCCCATACCCTAACCCTAAACAAAACCCTAACCCTAACCCCAAACAACCCGAAATCCAACCCGAAACCTAACCCCAACCCTAACACAAGCCTTAGCACTAACCCTAATCCTAGCCCTAGACCTAGCCCTAACCCTCGCCCTAACCATAACCCTAGCCTCAGCCCTAACCCTAACCCGAAAACTATTCCATGGCCTAGCCGTAGCGCTTACCATAACCCTAACCCTAACCCTAGCCCTAACCCTACCCCTAGCCCTAACCCTAACCCTAACTCTACCCCTAACCCTAAAACTAACCTTAACTCTACCACAAAACCAACCGAACGAAAACCTCAATCCAAACCATAACACTAATCCTAACCCTAGCCCTAACCCTAACCCAAATTAAACCTAACCCTAGCCCTAGCCCTAACCCTAACCCTAACTCTAACCCTAACCCTAACCCTAGCCCTAGGCATAACCCTAACCCTAAACCTAAACCTATTACTACCCCTAGCCCTAGCCCTAAACCTAGCACTACTCTAGCCCTATCCCTAGCTCTAACCCTAACACTAACTCTAACGCTAACCCTAGCCATAGCCCAAACCCTTAACCTAGGCCTAGACCTAGCTCTAGCAATAACCCTAACCCTAACCCTAACCCTAGCCCTAGACCTAGCCCTAATCCTAACCCTAACCCTAACCCACAAATTAACCTAACCGTAGCCCTATTCCTAGCCCTAGACCTAACCCTAACCCTAATCCAAACCATAGCCCTACCCTAACACTAACCCTAGCGTAGCCCTAACCCTAACACTAAAACTCACGCTAAACCTAGCCCTAGCCCTAACCCTAACCCTAACCGTAGCCCTGTCCCTAGCCCTAGACCTAACCCTAACCGTAACCCTAACCCCAGCACTAGCCCTAACACTAACACTAACCCTAGCCGTATTCCTACTCTAGCCCATACCCTAAACCTAAACCAAGCCGTAGCCCTAGCCCTAAGCATAACACCAACACTTACCCTAGCCCTAGCCCGAACCCTAACCATAACCATAGACCTAGCCCTAGACATAGCCCTAGCCCTAGACCTAGACCTAAACCTAACCCTAAACCTAGCACTAAACCTAACCATCACTCTAACGCTAACCCAGGCCCTAGCCCTAGCCCTAAACCTAGGCCTAGCCCTAGCCGTAGCCCTAACGCTAACTCTAAACCTATCCCTAACGCTAGCCCTAACCCTAACACTAAACATAGCCCTAGCCCTAGCCCTAACCCTAACCCTAACCCTAACCATAACCCTAGCCATAACACTAACCGTAAACCTAACTCTAACCCTAACCCTAACCCTAACTCTAGACCTAACCTAACCCTAACCATAGCCCTAATCATAACCCTAACCCTAACTCTAGACCTAACACTAACCCTAATCATAACCCTAACCCTAACCCTAACCCTAACCCTAAACCTAGCCCTAACACTAACCATAAACCTAACTCTAACCCTAACCCTAACCCTAACTCTAGACCTAACCTAACCCTAACCCTAGCCCTAATCATAACCCTAACCCTAAATCTAGACCTAAAACTAACCCTAATCATAACCCTAACCCTAACCCTAACCCTAAACCTAAACCAAACCCTAACGCTAGCACTAAGCCTAACCCTAACCCTAGCCCTAACCATAACCCTAACACTAACCCTAGCCCTAGCCCTCACTCTAAACCTAAATCTATCCATAGACCTAGCCTTGGACCTAGCCCTAACCCTAACCCTAAAACTAACACTAACCCTAACCCTAACCCTAACGCTAACCCTAAACCTAGACCTAACCATAACCCTAACCCTAACCATAACCCTAACCCTAACCCTAACCCTAACCCTAACCCTAGACCTAACCCTAAACCTAACCCTAACCCTAAACCTAGACCAAACCCTAACTATAGCACGAACCCTAACCCTAACCCTAACCCTAACCCTAAACCTAAACCTAACCCTAGCCTTAGCCCTATCCCTAACCTTAACCCAACCACAACACCAACTGAACGACAACCACAACCCAAACCATAACACTAATCCTAAACCTAGCCCTAACCCTAACCCAAATTAAACCAAACCCCAGCCCTAGTCCTAGCCCTAATTCTAACCCTAACCCTAACCCTAGCCCTAGGCATAACCCTAACCCTAAACGTAACCCTATTACTACCCCCAGCCCTAGACCTAGGTCTAAACCTAGCACTACTCTAGTCCTATCCCTAGCTCTAACCCTAACACTAACTCTAACGCTAACCCTAGCCATAGCCCAAACCCTAAACCTAGGCCTAGACCTAGCTCTAGCAATAAACGCAACCCTAACCCTACCCTAGCCCTAGTCCTAGACCTATCCCTAACCCTAACCCACAAATTAAACCTAACTGTAGCCCTATTACTAGCCCTAGACCTAAGCCTAACCCTAACCCTAACCATAACCCTAACCCTAGCCCTACCCTAACCCTAAACCTAGTCCTAGTCCTAACCCTAACACTAAACCTGACCCTAAACCTAGCCCTAGCCCTAACCCTAACCCTAACCGTAGCCCTATCCCTAGCCCTAGACCTAACCCTAAACCTAACCCTAACCCTAACCTTAACCCTACCACAACACCAACTGAATGACAACCACAATCCAAACCATAACACTAATCCTAACTCTAGCCCTAGCACTAACCCTAACACTAACCCTAGCCCTAGCCCTCACTCTAAACCTAAATCTATCCCTAGACCTAGTCCTGGACCTACCCCTAACCCTAACCATAACCCTAACCCTAACCCTAATTGTAGACCTAACCTTAACCCTAAACCTAACCCTAACCCTGACCCGAACCCCAGCCCTAACCCTAACCCTAGCCCATTCCCTAACCCTAGACCTAACCCTAACCATCGCCCGAACTAGAACCCTAGCCCTAAACCTAACGCTAGTCCTAGACATAACCCTAACCATAAACCTAGCCCTAGCCCTAACCCTAAATATAACCCTAAACCTAACCCTAGCCCTAGCCCTAGGCCTAGACCTAGACCTAACCCTAACCCTACCCTAACCCCAGGCCTAAGCCTAACCCTACCCATACCCTAACCATCGCCTGAACTCTAATCCTAACCCTAAATTTAATGCTAGCCTTGACCTAACCCTAACCCTAAACCTAGCCCTAGCCATAACCCTAAACATAACCCTAACACTAGTCCTAGACCTAGCCCTAACCCTAACCCTAACCCTAGCACTAGACCTAGCCCTAGCCCTAGCCCTAACCCTAACACCCACCCTAGCCTTATTCCTAGCCCTAGCCCATACCCTAACCCTAAACCAAGCCCTAGCTCTAGCCCTAAGCCTAACACTAATATTTACCCTAGCCCTAGCCCGAACCCTAACCCTAACCATAGACCTAGCCGTAGCCCTAGCCGTAGCCCTAGACCTAGACCTAAACCTAACCCTAAACCTAGCACTAAACACAACCATAACTAACACTAACCCAGGCCCTAGCCCTAGCCCTAGCCTTAAACCAAGGCCTAGCCCTATCCCTAGGCCTAGCCCTAGCCATAGCCCTAACGCTAACTCTAACCCTATCCCTAACCCTAACACTAAACCTAGCCCTAGCCCTAGCCCTAATCCTAATCCTAACCCTAGCCCTAACCATAGCCCTAACACTAACCGTAACCCTAACCATAACCCTAACCCTAACTCAAGAGCTAACCCTAACTCTAACCCTAAACCTAGCCCTAATCATAACCCTAACCCTAACCGTAGACCTAACCCTAACCCTAACCCTAATCCTAACCCTAGACCTAACCCTAAACCTAGACCAAACCCAAACACTAGTAATAACCCTAAATCTAAACCTAACCCTATACTTAGCTGTAACCCTAAACCTAATCCTAACCCTAGCCCTAACCATAACCCTAACACTAACCCTAGCCCTAGCCCACACTCTAAACCTAAATCTATCCCTAGACCAAGACCTGGACCTAGCCCTAACCCTAACACTAACCCTAACACTAACCCTAAACCTAACCCTAGACCTAACCCTAACCCTAACACTAACCCTAGAGCTAACCCTAACCCTAGTGCTAACCCTAACCCTAACCCTTGACCTAACCCGAACCCTAACCCTAACCCTAAACCTACACCAAACCCTAACACTAGCACTAAACCTAACCCTAACCCTAACCCCAAACCTAGCCTTAGCCGTAACCCTAACCCTAACCCTAGCCCTAACCCTAACCCTAACACTAACCCTAGCCCTAGCCCTCACTCTAAACCTAAATCTATGCCTAGACCTAGTCCTGGACCTACCCCTAACCCAACCCTAACCCTAACCCTAACCCTAACCCTAACCCTAATTGTAGACCTAACCTTAACCCTAAACCTAACCCTAACCCTGACCCTAACCCCAGCCCTTACCCTAACCCTAGCCCATTCCCTAACCCTAGACCTAACCCTAACCCTCGCCCGAACTAGAACCCTAGCCCTAAACCTAACGCTAGTCCTAGACCTAACCCTAACCCTAAACCTAGCCCTAGCCCTAGGCCTAGACCTAGACCTAACCCTCTCCCTACACTAACCCCAGCCCTAAGCCTAACCCTACCCATACCCTAACCCTCGCCTGAACTCTAATCCTAACCCTAATTTTAATGCTAGCCTTGACCTAACCCTAACCCTAAACCTAGCCTTAGCCATATCCCTAAATAATAAACCTAACACTAGCCGTAGACCTAGCCCTAACCCTAAACCTAACCCTAGCACTAGCCCTAACCCTAACACTAAACCTATCCGTAGCCCTACACTAACCCTAACCCTAGCCCTAACCCTAGCCCTAACACTAACCGTAACCCTAACCCTAACCCAACCCTAACCATAACTCTAACACTAACCCTAACCCTAACCCTACCCTAGCCCTAATAATAACCCGAACCCTAACCCTAGACCTAACCCTAACACTAACCCTAACCCTAAACCTAGACCAAACCCTAACACTAGCACTAACCCTAACCCTAACCCTAACACTACCCTTAGCCGTAACCCTAACCCTAACCCTAATTCTAGCCCTAGCCCTATCCCTAACACGAACGCTAACCCTGACCCTAGCCCTAGCCCTAACCATAACCCTAACACTAACCCTAGCCCTAGCCCTCACTCTATACCTAAATCTATCCCTAGACCTAGCCCTGGACCTAGCCCTAACCCTAACCCTAACCCTAACCCTAAACCTAACCCTAAACCTAGACCAAACCATAGCCATAGTCGTAACCCTAACTCTGACCCTAACCCTAACCCTAACCCTAGGCCTAACCATAACCCTAACACTAACCCTAGACTTGGCATTCACTCTAAACCTAAATCTATCCCTAGGCCTAGCCCTGGACCTAGCCCTAACCCTAACCCTAACTCTAACCCTAACCCTAAACCTAGACCTAACCCTAACCCTAACCCTAACCCTAACCCTAAACCTTACCCTAGCCCTAGCCCTATCCCTAACCCGAACGCTAACCCTGACCCTAGCCCTAGCCCTAGACATAACCTTAACCCTGACCCTAACCCCAGCCCTAACCCTAACCCTAGGGCATTCCCTAACCCTAGACCTAACCCTAACCCTCGTCCGAACTAGAACCCTAACCCTAAACCTAACGCTAGTCCTAGACCTAATCCTAACCCTAAACCAGCCCTAGCCCTAACCCTAAATATAACCCTCAACCTAACGCTAGCCCTAGCCCTAGTCCTAGACCTAGACCTAACCCTAACCCTACCCTAACACCAGCCCTAAGCCTAACCCTAACCCATACCCTAACCCTCGCCCGAACTCTAATCCTAACCCTAAACCTAATGCTAGTCCTAGACCTAACCCTAACACTAACCCTAGCCCTAGCCATAACCCTAAACCTAAACCTAACCCTAGCCCTAGCCCTAGATCTAACCCTAACCCTTACCCTAACACTAGCCCTAACCCTAGCCCTAGCCCTAAACCTAACACTAACCCTCGCCGTATTCCTAGCCCTAGCCCATACCCTAACCCTAAACAAAACCCTAACCCTAACCCCAAACAACAACCCCAAATCCAACCCGAAACCTAACCCCAACCCTAACACAGGACTTAGCCCTAACTCTAACCCTAGCCCTAGCCCTAGCCCTAACCCTCACCCTAAAACAACCCTAGCATCAGCCATTACCCTAAACCGAAAACTAGCCCATGGCCTAGCCAAAGCGCTTACCATAACCCTAACCCTAGCCCTAGCCCTAAACCTAGCCCTAACCCTAAACCTAACCCTAACCCTAACCCTAACCCTAACCCTAACCCTACTACAACACCAACCGAACGACAACCACAATCCAAACCATAACACTAATCCTAACCCTAGCCCTAACCCTAACCCAAATTAAACCTAACCCTAGCCCTAGCCCTAACCCTAACCCTAATCCTAACCCTAGCCCTAGGCATAACCCTAACCCTAAACCTAACGCTATCCCTACCCTGAGCCCTAGCCCTAGCCCTAAACCTAGCACTACTCTAGCCCTATCCCTAGCTCTAACCCTAACACTAACTCTAACGCTAACCCTAGCCATAGCCCAAACCCTAAACCTAGGCCTAGACCTAGCTCTAGCAATAACCCTAACCCTAACCCTAGCCCTAGCCCTAGTCCTAGACCTAAACCTAACACTAACCCACAAATTAAAGCTAACCGTAGCCCTATTCGTAGCCCTAGACCTAACCCTAACCCTAACCCTAGCCCTACCCTAACCCTAACCCTAGGCCTAGCCATAACCCTAACACTAAACCTCACCCTAACCCTAGCACTAGCCCTAACCCTAATCCTAACCGTAGCCCTATGCCTAGCCCTAGACCTAACCCTAACCCTAACCCTAAACACAGCCCTAGCCCTAACCCTAACCCTAAACATAGACCTAACCATAGCCATATACCTAAACCGAACCCTAACACAAAGCCTAGCCCTAGCTCTAACCCAAACCCAAACCCTACCCCTAACCCTAGAACTAGCCCTACCCTAGCCATAGCCCTAACCCTAACACTGACCCTAGCGTACACATAACCCTAAACCTAAACCAAGCCCTAGCCCTAGCCCTAAGCCTAACACTAACACTTACCCTAGCCCTAGCCCGAACCCTAACCCTAATCATAGACCTAACCCTAGCCCTAGCCCTGGCCCTAACCTAGACCTAAACCTAACCCTAAACCTAGCACTAAACCTAACCATAATTCTAATGCTAACCCAGGCCCTAGCCCTAGCCCTAAACCTAGGCCTAGGCCTAGCCATAGCCCTAGCCCTAGCCCTAACGCTAACTCTAACCATAACCCTAGCCCTAATCCTAAAACTAAACCTAGACCAAACCCTAACACCAGCACTAACCCTAACCCTAACCCTAGCCTTAGCCATAACCCTAACCCTAACCAAAGCCCTAACCATAACCCTAACACTAACCCTAGACCTAGCCCTCACTCTAAACCTAAATCTATCCCTAGACCTAGCCCTGGACCTAGCCCTAAACCTAACCCTAACCCTAAACCTAACCCTAACCCTAACCCTAGCCCTAGCCCGAACCCTAACCCTAGCACCTACCCTAACCCTAACCCTAGCCCTAGCCCTATCCCTAACCCTAGACCTAACCCTAACCCTCGCCCAAACTAGAACCCTAACCCTAAACCTAACGCTAGACCTAGACCTAACCCTAACCCTAAACCTAGCCCTAGCCCTAACCCTAAATATAACCCTAAACCTAACCCTAGCCCTAGCCCTAGGCCTAGACCTAGACCTAACCCTAAACCTACCCTAACCCCAGCCCTAAGCCTAACCCTAGCCCATACCCTAACCCTCGCCCGAACTCTAATCCTAACACTAAACCTAATGCTAGTCCTAGACCAAACCCTAACCCTAACCCTAGCCCTAGCCATAACCCTAAAAATAACCCTAACACTAGCCCTAGCCCTAGCCCTAACCCTAACCCTAACCCTAGCACTAGCCCTAACCCTAGCCCTAGCCCTAACCCTAACACTAACCCTAGCCTTATTCCTAGCCCTAGCCCATACCCTAAACATAAACAAAACCCTAACCCTAACCCCAACCAACACCAACCCCAAATCCAACCCGAAACCTAACCCCAACCCTAACACAAGCCTTAGACCTAACCCTAACCCTAGCCCTAGCCCTAACCCTTACCCTAAACATAGACCTAACCCTAGCCCTATACCTAAACCGAACCCTAATGCTAAGCCTAGCCCTAGCTCTAACCCAAACCCAAACCCTAACACTAACCCTAGCACTAGCCCTAGCCTAGTCATAGCCCTAAACCTAACCATAACCCTAGCCTAATCGTAACCCTAACCCTAAACAAGACCTAGCCCTAGACCTAAGCCTAACACTAACACCCTAGCCCGAGCCCAAACCCTAACACTAACGATAGACCTAGCCCTAGCCCTAACACTAACCCTGACCCTAACCCTAGCCCTAATCATTACCCTAAACCTAACCCTAGACCTAGCCATCACCCTAAACCTAAATCTATCCCTAGACCTAGCCCTGGCCCTAGCCCTAACCTTAACCCTAACCCTAACCCTAGACCTAACACTAACCCTAACCCTAACCCTAGAACTAACCCTAACACTAGAACTAACCCTAACCCTAACCCTAACCCTAGACTTAGCCGTAACCCTAACCCTAACCCAAAACCTAACCCTAATCCTAACCCTAGCCTTAGCCCGAACCCTAACACTAACACTAACCCTAACCCTAACCCTAACCCTAGCCTTAGCTGTAACCCTAACCCTAACCCTAACTCTAGCCCTAGCCCTATCCCTAACACGAAAGCTAACCCTGACCCTAGCCCTAGACCTAACCCTAACCCTCTCCCGAACTCTAACCCTAACCCTAAACCTAACGATAGTCCGAGACCTAACCCTAACCCTAGCCCTAGCCCTAGCCCTAACCCTAAATATAACCATAACCCTAACCCTAGCCCTAGCCCTATGCCTAGCCCTAAACCTAACCCTACTCTAGCACTAAACCTAACCATAACTCTAACCCTAACCCTAGCCCTAGTCCTAGCCCTAAACCAATGCCTAGCCCTACCACTAGCCCTAGTCCTAGCCCTAACCCTAACCCTATCCCTAGCCAGAGCCCTAAACTTAAACCTAGCCCTAGCCTTAGACCTAGACCTAAACCGAATCCTAACCCTAGCACTAAACCTAACTGTAACACTAACGCTAACCCAGGCCCTAGCCCTAGCCCTAAACCTAGGCTAGGACTAGCCCTAGACGTAGACCTAGCCCTAACCCTAAATCTAGCTCTATCCCTAACCCTAGCGCTAACCCTAACAATAAACCTAGCCATAGCCCTAGCCCAAGCCCTCACCCAAAACCTAAATATATTTCTAGACCTAGCCCTGGCCATAGACCTACCCTAACCCTAACCCTACCCCAACCCTAACCCTAACCCTAGCCCTAACCCTAACCCTAACCCTAATCCTAACCCTAAACCTAACCCTAACCCTAAACCTAGCCCTAACCAGAAACCTAACACTAGCACTACCCTAACCCTAACCCTAACCCTAACCATAGCCTTAGCCGTAAACATTACCCTAACACTAGCCCTAGACCTAACCCTAACCTGAACAATAAACCTAACCCTAGCCCTAGACCTAGACCTAACCTAATCCTAACCCTAACCCCAGCCCTAGCCCTAACCCTAACCCTAACCCTAGCCCTAACCCTAACGCTAAACATAGACCTAACCCTAGCCCTCGACCTAAACCTAACCCTAACCCTAAGCCTAGCCCTAGCTCTAACACAAACCGTAACCCTAACCCTAACCCTAGCACTAGCCCTAGCCTAGTCATAGCACTATGCCTAACCCTAAACCTAACCCTAGCCCTAACCGTAACCCTAACCCTAAACCAAGCCCTAGCCCTAGCACTAAGCCTAACACTAACAATTACCTGAGCTCTAGCCTGAACCCTAAACCTAACCATAGACATAACCCTAGCCCTAGCCCTGGCCCTGGACCTAGACATAAACCTAACCCTAAACCTAGCACTAAACCTAACCATAACTCTAACGCTAACCCAGGTCCTAGCCCTAGCCCTAAACAAAGGCCTAGGCCTAGGCCTAGCCCAACACTAGCCCTAGCCCTAGCCCTAACCCTAACTCTAACCCTATCCCTAACCCTAGCCCTAACCCTAACACTAAACCTAGTCCTAGTCCTAGCCCTAGCCCTCGCCCTAAACCTAAATCTATTCCTAGACCTAGCCCTGCCTCAAGCCCTAAACCAAACCCTAACGCTTACCCTAACCCTAGACCTAACCCTAACCCTAACCCTAACCCTAACCGTAACCCTAACCCTAACCTTAGCCCTATCCCGAAACATAACACAAGCACTAACCCTAACCCTAACCCTAACCCTAACCCTAACCCTAACCCTAGCCTTAGCCGTAGCCCTAACCCTAAACCTAACCCTAGCCCTAGCCCTATCCCTAAGCCGAAGGCTAACACTAACCCTGTCCTAGCCCTAACCCTAACGCTAACCATAGCCGTACTCCTAACCCTAGCCCATACCCTAACCCTAAACAAAACCCTAACCCTAACCCTAAAAAACACCAACCCCAAATCCAACCCGAACACTAACCCCACCCTAACACAAGCCTTAGGCCTAACCCTAACCCTAAACCTAGCCCTAGCCCTAGACCTAGCCCTAACCCTCGCCCTAACCATAACCCTAGACTCAGCGCTAACCCTAAACCGAAAACTAGCCCATGGCCTAGCCCTAGCGCTTACCCTTACCCTATCCCTAGCCCTAGGCCTAATCATATCCCTGACCCTAAACCTAACCCTAACCCGAACACTAGCCTTAACCCTAGCCCTAACCATAAACCCAACCAAAACAAAAACCGAACGACAACCACAATCAAAACAATAACCCTAATCCTAACCCTAGCCCACCCTAACCAAAATTAAACCTAACCCTAACCCTAACCCTAACCCTAGCCCTAACCATAACCCTAACACTAACCAGAGCCATAGCCCTAACCCTAAACCTAAAACCAACCCTAAACCTAGCCCTAACCCTAACACTAAACCTAGCACTATGCCTAGCCCTAACCCTAGCCCAAACCCTAGCCCTAGCCCTAGCCCTAACACTAACCGTAAACCTAACCCTAATTCTACCCTAACTCTAGACCTAACACTAACCCTAATCCTAAACCTAACTCTAAACCTAGACCTAGACTGAACCCTAACACTAGCACCAACACTAACCCTAACACTAACCCTAGCCTTAGCCGTATCCCTAACCCTAACCCTAACCCTAACCCTAGCCCTAATCATTACCCTAACCCTAACCCTAGCCCTAACCCTAACCCTAACCCTAACCCTAACCCTAACCCTAGCCCTAATCATTACCCTAACCCTCACTCTAGCACTAGCCCTCACCATAAACCTAAATCTATCCCTAGACCTAGCACTGGCCCTAGCCCTAACACTAACCCTAACACTAAACCTAACCCTAACCCTAGACCTTACCCTAAGACTAACCCTAACCCTAACCCTAACCCTAACCCTAAACCTAGACCTAACCCGAACACTAGCACTAACCCTAACCCTAACACTAAACCTAGCCTTAGCCGTAACCCTAAACCTAGCCCTAACCCTAGCCCTCGCCCTATCCCTAAACCGAACGCTAACCCTAACCTTAGACATAGCCCTAGACCTAACCCAAACCCTGACCCTAACCCCAGCCCTAACCCTAACACTAGCACATACCTGAACCCTAGACTTAAACCTAACCATCGCCTGAACTCTAACCCTAACCCTAAACCTAACGCTAGTCCTAGACCTAACCCTAACCCTATCTCTAGCCCTAGCGCTAACCCTAACCCTAACCCTAGCCTTAGCCCTAACCCAACCCTAAACATAGACCTAACCCTAGCCCTAGACCTAAACCAAACCCTAACCCTAAGCCTAGCCCTAGCTCTAACACAAACCCTAACCCTAACACTAGCCCTAGTCTAGTCATAGCCCTAAACCTAACCCTAACCCTAGCCCTAACCATAACCCTAACCCTAAACCAAGCCCTAGCCCTAGCCCTAAGCCTAACACTAACACTTACCCTACCGCTAGCCCGAAACCTAACCCTAACCATAGACCTAACCCTAGGCCTAGCCCTAGCCCTAGACCTACACCTAAACCTAACCCTAAACCTAGCACTAAACCACAACATAACTCTAACGCTGACCCAGGCCCTAGCCCTAGCCCTAAACCTAGGCCTAGGCCTAGCCCTATCCCTAGGCCTAACCCTAACTCTAAACCTATCCCTAACCCTATCCCTAACCCTAACACTAAACCTAGCCCTAGCCCTAGCCCTAGCCCTCACCCTAAACCTAAATCTATCTCTAGCCCTAGCCCTGGCCCTAGACCTAACCCTAAACCTAAACCTAACCCTAGCCCTACCCATAAACATAAACCTAACCATAACCCTAACCCTAGGCCTAGCACTAGCTCTAACCCTAACTCTTACCCTAGCCCTAGACCTAGCCCTAACCCTAACCCTAAACCTAACCCTAGACAAAACCCTAAACCTAACCCTAATCCTAACCCTAACCCTAACACTAGCCCTAGATCGAACCCTAACACTAGCACTAACACTAACCCTAACACTAACCCTAGCCTTAGCCGTAACCCTAAGCCTAACCCTAACCCTTACCCTAGCCCTAGCCCTAGCCCTAGCCCTAACCCTAAACCTAACCCTAACCCTAGACTTAACCCTAATGTGAACCCTAACCCTAACCCTAACCCTAAACCTAGCCCTAGATCGAAACCTAACACGAGCACTAACACTAACCCTAACCCTAACCCTAGTCTTAGCCGTAACCCTAAGCCTAAACCTAACCATAACACTAGCCCTAACCATAACCCTAACACTAACACTAGCCCTAGCCCTCACCCTAAACCTAAATCTATCCCTAGACCTAGCCCTGGCCCTAGCCCTAAACCTAACCCTAACGCTAACCCTAACCCTAGACTGAACCCTAACCCTAACCCTAACCCTAGCCCTACCCGAAACATAACACTAGCACTAACCCTAACCCTAACCCTAACCCTAGGTATGCCGTAGCCCTAACCCTAACCCTAACCCTAGCCACAGCCCTATCCCTAACCCGAACGCTAACCCTAACCCTAGCCCTAGCCCTAAACCTAACACTAAACCTGACCCTAACCTCAACCCTAACCCTAACCCTAGCCCTAACCGTAACCCTAGACCTAACCCTAACCCTCGCCCGAACTCTAACCCTAACCCTAAACCTAACGCTATCCTAGACCTAACCCTAACCCTAACCCTAGCCCTTGCCCTAACCCTAAACATAACCCTAACACTAGCCCTAGACCTAGCCCTAACCCTAACCCTAGCACTGGCCCTAACCCTAGCCCTAGCCCTAACCCTAACCCTAACCCTAGCCGTATTCCTAGCCCTAGCCCATACCCTAACCCTAAACAAAACCCTCACCCTAACCCCAACCAACCCCAACCCCAAATCCAACCCAAAAACTAACCCCAACCCTAACACAAGCATTAGCCCTAACCCTAACCCTAAACCTAGCCCTAGCCCTAGTCCTAACACTCGCCCTAACCATAAAACTAGGCTCAGCCCTAACCCTATACCGAAAACTAGCCCATGGCCTAGCCCTAGTGCTTACCCTAACCCTATCCCAAGCCCTAGCCCTAATTCTAACCCTAACCCTATACCTAACCCTAACCCTAACCCTAGCCTTAGCCCTATCCCTAACCTTAAACCCAACCACAACACGAACCAAAAGACAACCACAATCCAAACAATAATCCTAATCCTAACCCTAGCCATAACCCTAACCCAAATTAAACCTAACCCTAACCCTAACCCTAACCCTAGCCCTAACCCTAACCCTAACCCTAGCCCTAGACCTACCCCTAAACCTAACCTACAAATTAAACCTAACCCTAGCCCTAGCCCTAAACCCAACCCCAACCCTAATCCTAAACCTAAAACTAGACCTAGCCCTAGCCCTAGCCCTGACCCTAGCCCTAACCCACAAATTAAACCTAACCCTAGCCCTAGCCCTAACCCCAACCCCAAACCTAACACTAACCATAACCCTAAGCATAGCCCTAGCCCTAGCCCTAACCCAAAACCTAGCCCTAGCCCTAACATTAGCCCTAGCCAAAACACTAGCCCTAGCCCTAGCACTACCCTAAACTTAGCCCTAGCCCTAACCCTAATAATAAATATAACCCTAGACCTAGTCCTAGACCTAGCCCTAACTCTAAACCTAACCCTATCCCAACCCTTAGCCATTGCCCTAAACCTAAAACGAAACCTAACCCTAACCCTAGCCCTAAGCGTAACCCTAACTCTGACCCTAACCCTAGCCCTAATGTTAACCCTAGCTCGTACCCAAATCCTAGACCTAACCCTAGCCCTAGCTCTAACCCTAACCCTAACCATAGACCTAACCCTAGCAATAGCCCTAAACCTAGGCTTAGCCCTAGCCCTAGGGCTAACCCTAACCCTAGCCCTAGACCTAGCCCTAGCCCTAACACTAACCCTAACCCTAGATCCAGGCGTAACCCTAACCCTAACCTTACCCGTAGCACTAATCCTAACCCGAACGCTACCCCTAACCCTAGCCCTAGCCCTAGACCTACCGCTAACCATGACCCTAACCCCAGCCCTTACCCTAAACTTAGCCCATACCCTAACCCTAGACCTAAACATAACCCTAGCCATAACCCTAACCCAAACACTAACCCTAACCCTAACCCTAACCCTAACCCTAACCCTAACCCTACCCTTCCCTAGTCCCAGCTCTAGCCCTAACCCTAACCTAACCCTAGCATTGGCCCTAACCCTAGGCCTAGCCCTAACCCAACCATAACACTACCCGTATTCCTAGCCCTAGCCCATACCCTAACCCTAAACAAAACCCTAACCATAACCCCAAACAACCCCAACACCAAATCCCACCAAACCCTAAACCCAACTGTAACACAAGCATTAGGCCTAACCCTAACCCAAAACCTAGCCCTACCCCTAGCCCTAGCGCTCGCCCTAACCATACCTAGGCTCAGCCCTAACCCTAAAGCAAAACTAGCCCATAACCTAGCCCTAGCACTTACCCTAACCCTAACCCTAGCCCTAGCCCTAACCCTAACCCTAACCCTAAACCTAACCCTAACCCTAACCCTAAACCTAACCCTAGCCGTAGCCCTAGCCCTAACCTTAACCCTACTACAAAACCAACCGAATGACAACCACCATCCAAACAATAACCCTAATCCTAACCCTAGCCCTAATCCTAACCCAAATTAAACCTAACCCTAGCCCTATCCCTAACCCAAACCCTGACCCTAACCCTAGCCCTAACCCTAACACTAGCACATACCTGAACCCTAGACTTAAACCTAACCATCGCCTGAACTCTAACCCTAACCCTAAACCTAACGCTAGTCCTAGACCTAACCCTAACCCTAACCCTAACCCTAACCCTAACCCTAACCCTAACCCTAACCCTAACCCTAACCCTCGGCAGAACAGGACTTCCTGTCACCCACCTGCTGTTCCCTCTGCTCGGTGGCTCCTTCCAGGGCTGGCCCAGCTTCCTCCTCGACCCCGCCCCCACTCCACCCTTGCCCTGGGGAGCCTCCTCCTCTGGACGTGAGCCGTGCTGCATGAGCGCCTGGACTGCAGGGGCCGGGATTTGTGTTGGTTTTGTTCCCTGCTGCTTTGCTGGTGCCCAGGCGAGGACTCAGGAAACACTTACGGAAGGAGACCCGCTTCACAGATGTGAAAACCGAGGCCTGGAAAGCTTTTATGAGCTGCTTGAGAGGGTGGAAGGGCTGGAGTCCAGCCCTAGGAGAACCCCACTGATGCCCCTAAGAGCCCAGTCCTCGCCTGAGTCCTGGGTCCCCTGCTCCCGCT
>CM027390.1:123228499-123244852 GCA_015711505.1 Sylvilagus bachmani | reverse complement strand
ACACTAACCCTAGACCGAACTCTAACACTAACCATAAAACTAACGCTAGTCCTAGCCCTAAACCTAACGCTAACCCTAACTGTAGCCCTAGCCCTAACATTAACCATAATACTAACCCTAGCCCTTGCCCTAGACCTAGCACTAAACCTAACCCAGCCCTAGCACTAGCTCTAACCCTAACCCTAACTCTAGCCCTAGCTCATGCCCTAACCCTAAACCTAACCCTAACACTAACCCCTACCAACTCAAACCCCAAATCCAAACCCAACCCTAACCCCAACCCTAACCCAAGTCTTAGCCCTAACCCTAACCATAAAAGGAGGCTTAGCCCTAAACCCTAGCCCTAACCCTAAACCTAAACCTAGCCCTAGCCCTAGCCCTAACCCTCGCCCTAACCATTACCCTAGCCCCAGCCCTAACCCTAACCCTATGACTAGCCCATGGCCTAGCCTTAGCGCTTACTCTAACCCTAACCCTAGCCATAGCCCTAGCCCTAAACCTAACCCTAACCCTAACCTAACCCTAGCCTAAGCCCTAGGCCTAAGCTTAACCCCAACAACAACCCCAACCCCAACCACAACCACAAACCAAACAATAACCATAACCCTAACCCTAGCCCTAACCCTAACCCAAATTAAAGCTAACACTAGCCCTAGCCCTAACCCTAACCTTAACCCTAACCCTAGCCCTAGGCCTAGCCCTTGCGCTTACCCTAACCCTAACCCTAGCCCTAACCCTAACCCTAACCCTAGCTTTAGTCCTAGCCCTAATCTTAACACAAAACCCAACCCCAAACCCAACCACAACCCATACCCAAATCATAACCCTAACACCAACCCAAGCCCTAACACTAACCCACAGCTCAATTATAACCCTAACCCTAGCCCTAACCCTAACACTAACCCCTACCAACTCAAACCCCAAATCCAAACCCAACCCTAACCGCAACCCTAACCCAATCCTTAGCCCTAATCCTAACCATAAAACTAACCTTAGCTCTAAACCCTAGCCCTAACCCTTAACCTAAACCTGGCCCTAGCCCTCGCCCAAGCCCTAAACCTAACCCTAACCTTAGGCCTAGCCCGAACCCTAAAACTAGCACTAACCCTACCCTAACCCTAACCCTAATCCTAGCCTTAGCCGTAACCCTAACCCTAAACCTAACCCTAGCCCTAGCCATAACCCTAACCCGAACGCTAAGCCTAACCCTAGCCCTAGCCCTAGACCTAACCCTAACCCTGACACTGACCCCAGCCCTAACCGTAACCCTAGTCCATACCCTAACCTTAGACCTAACCCTAACCCTCGCCCAAACTCTAACCCTAACCCTAAACATAATGCTAGTCCTAGAACTAACCCTAACCCTAACCCTAGCCCTAACCTTGACCCTAAACATAACCCTACCCTAGCCCTAGCCCTAGCCATAACCCTAGACCTAACCGACAAATTAAACCTAACCCTAGCCCTAGTCCTAACCCCAAACCCAACCCTAACCCTAACAGTACCCTTAAGCCAAGCCCTAGCTGTAGCCCTAGCCCTAAAAATAGCCCTAGACCTATCCCTAAACCTAAACCTAGCCGTAGCCCTAACCCTAATAATAACCCTAACCCTAGACCTTAGCCATACCCTAACCCTAAACCTAACCCTAACACTAGCCCTAACCCTAAACCTAACCCTAGCCTTAGCCCTAGCCCTAACCTTAACCCAAGCCCAACCCGAAACCCAACCACAATTGAAACCCAAAACAAAACACTAACACTAACCCTAGCCCGATCCTAACGCACAGATTAATCCTAACCCTAGCCCTAGCCTTAACGCCAACCCTTAGCCCTAACCCTAACCATAAACCTAGGCCTTTCCCTAGCCCTCACTCTAACCATACCCTAGCCCCAACCCTAACCCTAACCCTACCCTAGCCCTAGCCCTAGCCCTAGCGCTTACCCTAACCATAACCCTAACCCTAGCCCTAGACCTAACCCTAGCCCTAATCCTAGGCCTAGCCCTAACCCTAACCCTAACCCAAAATTTAAACCTAACCCTAGCCCTAGTCCTACCCCAAACCTAACCCTAACCCTAACCCTAAACCTAACCCTAAGCCTAGCCCTAACCCTAGCCCTAACCCTAACCCTAACCCTAACCCTAACCTTGCCCTAGCCCTAGCCCTAACCCTAGCCCTAGCCCTCACCCTCACCATAATCCTAGGCTGGCCTAAGCCCTAGCCCTAACCCTAGCCCTAACCCTAGCCCTAGACCTAACCCTAGCCCTAGCCCTAACTCTAATAATAACCCTAATCCTAGACCTAGACCTAGCCCTAGCCCTAACCCTAACCCTAACCCTAAACCTAACCCTAGCCTTAGCCCTAGCCCTAACCTTAACCCATACCCAACCCGAAACCCAACCACAACCCAAACCCAAACCAAAACCCTAACACTAACTCTATCCCAATCCTAACCCACAGCTTAATCCTAACCCTAGCCCTAGCCCTAACACCAACCCCAACCCTAACGCTAACCCTAACCTTAAGCCTAGCCCTAACCCTAGCCCTAGCCTTAACCCTAGCCCTAGCCCTAACACTAGCCCTAGCCCTAGTCCTAACCCTAAACCTAGCCCTCTCCGTAACCCTAACCCTAACCCTAAACCTAACACTAGCCCTAGTCCAATCCCTAAGCTAATATTAACACTAACCCTAGCCCTAGCCCTAACCCTAACCATAACCATAGACCTAACCCTAGCCCTATCCCTAAACCTAACCCTAACCATAACCGTGGCCCTAGCCCTAACCCTAACGATAAACCTAACCCTAGCCCTAGCACTAGCCCTAACCCTAACCCTAGCCCTAGCCCTAAACGTAACACTAACCCTACACTAGCCCTAACCATAACCCTAACCATAGCCCTAGCCATAAACCTAACACTAACCCTAGCCCTAGCCCATGGCTAAACCTAAACGTAACCCTAACACTAACCCCAACCAAGCCCAATCCCACATACAACCCCAACCCTGCCCCAACCTTAACCCAAGCTTTAGACCTAACCCTAAGCCTAAACCTAGCCCTAGCCCTAGCCCTCTCCCTAACCATAACCCTAGCCCCAGCCCTAACCTTAACCCTAACACTAGCCCGTGGCCTAGCCCTAGTGCTTAACCTAACCTAACCCTGACCCTAGCCTTAGCCCTAAACCTGACCCTAACCCTAACCCTAATCCTAACCCTAGCTGTAGCCATAGACCTAACCTTAACCCCAACCACAACCCCAACCACAAACAAAACCACAATCCAAACCTTAACACTAACCCTAACCCTAGCCCTAACCCTAGCCCTAACCCTAACCCTAAACCTAGCCCTAGCCCTAGCACTAGCCCTCGCCCTAACCATAACCCGAGACCTAGCCTTAGTCCTAGCCATAACCTTAGCCCTAACCCTAGCCCTAGAACTAACACTAGCCGTAATCCTAGGCCTAGCCATAACCCTAACCCTAACCCACAAATTAAACCTAACCCTAGACCTAGCCTTAGGCCTAGCCCTAGGCCTAGCCCTAACCCTAGCCCTAGCCCTAGACCTAAACCTACACTTAGCCCTAGCCCTAGCGCTAACCCTAAACCTAGCCCTAGACCTAGCCCTAGCCCTAACCCTAAACCTAGCCCTAACCCTAGCCCTAGCCCTAGCCCTACCCCTAACCCTAACCCTAGCCCTAGCCCTAGCCATAACCCTAAACCTAACCCCAACACCAAGCCCAACCCCAAAACCAACAGCAACCCTAATCCTAACCCTAACCAAGCCCTAAACTTAACCCACACCCTAACCCTAAACCTAGACCTAGACCTATCCCTACCATAAACCTAACCCTAACCCTAATCCTAGCACTAGCCCTAGCCCTAGGCCTAGCATTAGCCCTAGCACTCGCCCTAAACTTAACCTTAATCCTAACCCTAAACCTAGCCCTAGCCCTAACCTTAACCCCAACCCCAACCAGAACCACAACCCCAACCCAAACCATAACCCTAAACCAAACAGTAGCCCTCAACAAAACCCACAACTTATTCCTATCCCTAGCACTAGTCCTAATCCTAACCCTAACCATAAACCTATCCCTAGCCCTAGCCCAAGCAATAACCCTAACCATAACCCTAACCCTAACCCTAGCCCTATACGTAGCCCTAGACCTAGCCCTAACCCTAACCCTAGACCTAGGCCTAGCCCGTACCCCAACACTACACCTAACCCTAGCCCTAGCCCTAGACCTAAACCTAGGTCTAGCCCTACCCTAGCGCTAACCTTAACCAAAGCCCTCGACCTAGCCCTAACCCTAAACCTATCATTAACCCAAGCCCTAACCCTAACCCTAACCGTAACCTTAGTCCTATACCTAGCACTAGACATAAAGTAACCCTAACCAATACACTAACCCTAACCCTAACCGTAACCTTAGTTCTATCCCTAGCACTAGACATAACCGTAACCCTAACCATAACACTAACCCTAGCCCTAGCCCTAACCCTAGCCCTAGACCTAACCCTAAACCTAGGTCTAGCCCTAGCTCTAGGCCTAACCCTAAACCAAACCCTAGCCCTAGACGTAGCCCTAACTCTAAAAGTAACCCTAGCCATAGCCCTAGCCATAGCCTTAGCCATCGCCCTAACCCTAGCCCTAACTGTAACCCTAGCCCTAGGCTTAGCCCTAACCCTAACCTAGCCCTGGCCCTAGCCCTAGCCCTAACCATAACACTAACGCTAAACCCAGTCCGAAACCATAACCCTAACCCTAAACCTAGCTCTAGCCCTAACCCTAACCCGAACGCTAACCCTAACCCTAGCCCTAGCCCTACACCTAACAATAAACCTGACACTAACCCCAGCCCTAAACCCTTCCCTTGTCCGAACTCTAACCCTAAACCTAACAATAGCCTTAGCCCTAACCCCAACACCAAACCTAACCCTAATCCTAGACCTAGGCCTAGCCCTAGCCCTAACACTAGCCCTAGCCCTAGCCCTAACCCTAAACCTAGCCCTAGCCGTAACCCTAACCCTAACCCTAACCCTAGCCCTAGCCCTAGCCCTAGCCCTAGCCCTAGCCCTAGCCCTAAACCTAATCCTAACACTAAACCTAGCCCTAACCCTAACCCCAACCGTAAACCTAGCCCTAGCCAAAGCCCTAGCAATAACCCTAACCCTAACCCTAACCCTAAACCTAGCCCGAGCCCTAGCCGTAACCCTAACCCTAACCGTAGCCCTAGCCTGAACCCTAACACTAACCTTAGACCTGGTACTAGCCCTAAACCCAACCCTAACCCTAACCCTAGCCCTAACAGTAATCCTAACCCTAACCCAAGCCCTAGCCAATCCCTAAGCTAACACTAACACTAACCCTAGCCCTAGACCTAACCCTAACCATAACCCTGCCCCTAACCCTAGCCCTAACGCTAACCCTAGCCCGTACCCAAACCCTAGACCTAAAACTAACCCTAGACCGAACTCTAACCCTAACCATAAAACTAACACTAGACCTAGCCCTAAACCTAATGCTAACCCTAACTGTAGCCCTAGCCCTAACACTAACCATAACACTAACCCTAGCCCTAGCCGTAGCCCTAACCCTAACCCTAACCCTAGCACTAGCCCTAACCCTAACCCTAACCCTAGCCCTAGCCCATGCCCTAACCCTAAACCTAACCCTAACACTAACCCCTACCAACTCAAACCCCAAATCCAAACCCAACCCTAACCCCAACTCTAACCCAAGTCTTAGCCCTAACCCTAACCAAAAAAATAGCCTTAGCCCTAAACCCTAGCCCTAACCCTGAACCTAAACCTAGCCCTAGCCATAGCCCTAGCCCCAGCCCTAACCCTAAACCTAACCCTAGCCCTAGCCTTAGCCCTCGCCCTAACCCTAGCCCTAACACTAACCCTAGGCCTAGGCTTAGCCCTAACCCTAACCTGAGCCCTGGCCCTAACCCTAGCCCTAACCATAACACTAACCCTAAACCTAGTCCTAAACCATAACACTAACCCTAAACATAGCCCTACTCCTAACCCTAACCCGAACGCTAAAACTATCCCTATCCCTAGCCCTACACCTAACAATAACCCTGACACTAACCCCAGCCCTAAACCTAACCCTTGCCCGAACTCTAACCCTAAACCTAACCCTAGCCTTAGCCCTAACCCCAACACCAAACCTAACCCTAATCCTAGACCTAGGCCTAGCCCTAGCCCTAACACTAAACCCGAGCCCTAGCCCTAGCCCTAACCCTAAACCTAGCTCTAGACGTAACCCTAACCCTAATCCTAGCCCTAGCCCTAGCCCTAACACTAACCCTAACAGCTTAATCCTAACACTAGACCTAGCCCTAACCCTAACCCCAACCGTAAAACTAGACCTAGCCAAAATCCTAGCAATAACCCTAACCCTAACCCTAACCCTAACCCTAACCCTAGCCCTAGCCCTAGCCCTAACCCTAACCCTAACCCTAGCCCTAGCCCAAACCCTAACACTAACCTTAGACAGGGTCATAGCCCTAACCCTAACCCTAACCCTAAGCCTAGCCCTAACAGTAATCCTAACCCTAACCCAAGCCCTAGCCAATCCCTAAGCTAACACTAACACTAACCCTAGCCCTAGACCTAACCCTAACCCTAACCCTGACCCTAACCCTAGCCCTAACGCTAACCCTAGCCGGTACCCTAACCCTAGACCTAACACTAATCCTAGACCTAACTCTAACACTAACCATAAAACTAACGCTAGTCCTAGCCCTAAACCTAACGCTAACCCTAACTGTAGCCCTAGCCCTAACACTAACCATAACACTAACCCTAGCCCTAGCCTTAGCCCTAACCCTAACCCTACCCTAGCACTAGCCCTAACCCTAACCCTAACCCTAGCCCGAGCCCATGCCCTAACCCTAAACCTAACCCTAACACTAACCCCTACCAACTCAAACCCCAAATCCAAACCCAACCCTAACCCCAACTCTAACCCAAGTCTTAGCCCTAACCCTACCCAAAAAACTAGCCTTAGCCCTAAACCCTAGCCCTAACCCTAACCCTAAACCTAGCCCTAGCCCTAGCCCTAACCCTCGCCATAACCATAACCCTAGCCCCAGCCCTAACCCTAACCATATGACGAGCCCATGCCTAGCCTTAGCGCTTACCCTAACACTAACCCTAGCCATAGACCTAGCCCTAAACCTAACCCTAACCCTAACCTAACCCTAGCCTTAGACCTAGCCCTAAGCTTAACCCCAACCACAAGCCCAACCTCAACCACAACCACAACCAAAACCATACCATAACCCTAACCCTAGCCCTAACCCTAACCCAAATTAAACCTAACACTAGCCGTAGCCCTAACCCTAAACCTAACCCTAAAACTAGCACTAGGCCTAGACCTTGTGCTTACACTAACCCTAACCCTAACCCTAACCCTAGCCCTAACCCTAGCTTTAGCCCTAGCCTTAACCCAAAACCCAACAACAAACCCAACCACAACCCATACCCAAACCATAACCCTAACACCAACCCTAGCCCTAACACTAACCCACAGCTTAATTCTAAACCTAACCCTAGCCCTAACCCTAACACTAACCTAACCCTAGCCCTAGCCCTCGCCCTAGCCCTAACCCTAACCCTAACCCTAACTTTAGGCCTAGCCCAAACCCTAACACTAGCACTAACTCAAACCTAACCCTAACCCTGATACTAGCCTTAGCCGTAACCCTAACCCTAAACCTAACCCTAGTCCTAGCCCTAACCCTAACCCGAACGCTAACCCTAACCCTAGCCCTAGCCCTAGACCTAACCCTAACCCTGACCCTAATCCCAGCCCTAACCCTAACCCTAGCCGATACCCTAACCCTAGACCTAACCCTAACCCGCGCCCGAACTCTAAACCTAACCCTAAACATAATGCTAGTCCTAGACCTAACCATAACCGTAACCCTAACCCTAGCATAACCTTAACCCTAAACATAACCCTAAACCTAGCCCTAGCCCTAGCCCTAACACTAGCCCTAATCCACAAATTAAACCTAAACCTAGCCCTAGCCCTAACCCCAACCCCAACCCTAACACTAACCCTAACCTTAAGCCTAGCCTTAGCCCTAGCCCTAACCCGAGCCCTAGCCGTAGCCCTAACCCTAATAATAACCCTAACTCTAGACCTTAGCCCATACCCTAACCCTAGACCTAACCCTAACCCTAGCCCTAACCATAACCCTAAACCTAAACATAGACCTAACCCTAACCCTAACCCTAACCCTAGCCCTAGTCCTAGCCCTAGCCCTAGCCCTAAACCTAACCCTAAACCTAGCCCTAGCCCATGCCCTAACCCTAAACCTAACCCTAACACTAGCTCCTACCAACTCAAACCCCAAATCTCACCCCAACCCAAACCCGAACCCTAAACCAAGCCATAGCCTTAGCCCGAACCCTAACCATAAACCTAGGCCTAGCCTAACCCTAATAATAACCCTAAACCTAGACCTTAGCCCATACCCTAACCCTAGACCTAACCCTAACCCAAATTAAACCTAACCCTAGCCCTAGCCCTAACCCTAACTCTAACCTTAACCCTAGCCCTAGGCCTAGCCCTAGCGTTTACCCTAACCCTAACCCTAACCCTAACCCTAGCCCTAACCTAACCCTAACCCTAAACCTAACCCTAGCCTTAGCCCTAGCCCTAACCTTAACCGAAACCCAACCCGAACCCCAACCACAACCCAAACCCAAACCAAAACCCTAACACTAACCCTAGCCCAATCCTAACCCACAGCTCAATCCTAACCCTAGCCCTAGCCCTAGACCTAATGCCAACCCCAACCCTAACCCTAATCCTAACCCTAGGCCTAGCACTAGCCCTAGCCCTAACCCTAGCCCTAACCCTCAAATTAAACCTAACACTAACCCTAGCCCTAGCCCTAGCCCTAGCACTAACCCTAAACCTAGGTCAAGACCTAGCTCTAGCCCTAAACCTAAACCAAACCCTAGCACTAGACGTAGCCCTAATCCTAACCCTAACCCTAGCCCTAGCCCTAGCCTTAGACCTCGACCTAACCCTAGCCCTAAATCTAAACCTAGCTCTAGCCCTAGTCCTAACCCTAATCCTAGCCCTGGCCCTAACCCTAGTCCTAACCATAACTCTAACCCTAAACCTAGTCCTAAACCATAACACTAACCCTAAACCTAGCCCCAGGCCTAACACTAACCCGAACGCTAACCCTATCCCTAGACCTAGCCCTACACCTAACAATAACCCTGACACTAGCTCCAGCCCTAAACCTAACCCTAGCCCAAACTCTAACCCTAAACCTAACCCTAGCCTTAGCCCTAAGCCCAACACCAACCCTCACCCTAAGCCTAGCCCTAGCTCTAGCCCTAACCCTAACCCTAGCCCTAGCCCTAACCCTAACCCTAACCCTAACCCTAACACTAGCCCTATTCCTAGCCCTAGACCTAGCCCTAAACCTAACCGTAAACCTAGCACTAGCCCTAACCATAACCCTAACCCTAGCCCTAGCCCTAAACCTAACCCTAACACTAGCCCTAGCCCTAGCCCATGCACTAACCCTAAACCTAACACTAGCCCCTACCAACAAAAACCCCAAATATAAACACAACCCTAATCCAAGCCATAGCCTTAGCCCTAACACTAACCATAAACCTAAGCCTTGCCCTAGCCCTCACTCTAACCATACCCTAGCCCCATCCCTAACCCTAACCCTAACCTAGCCAAAGCCCTAGCCCTCACCCTAACACTAACCCTATCCTTAGACCTAGCCCTAACCTTAACACCAACCACAACCCCAACCCCAACCACAACCACAACCCAAAGCATAACCATAACCCTAACACTAGCCCTAACCCTAAACAAAATTAAACCTAACCCTAGCCCTAGCCCTAACCCTAACCCAAGCCCTAGGCCTAGCCCAAGCGCTTACCCTAACCCTAACCCTAGCCCTAACCTAACCCTAACCATAAACCTAACCCTAACCCCAACCACAACCCCAACCCCAACCACAACCACAACCAAAACCATAACCAAAACCATAACCCTAACACTAGCCCTAACCCTAACCAAAATTAAACCTAACCCTAGCCCTAGCCCTAACCCTAACCCAAGCCCTAGGCCTAGCCCTAGCGCTTCCCTAACCCTAACCCTAACCCTAGCCCTAACCTAACCCTAAGCCTAACCTAACCCTAACCCTAACCCTAAACCTAACCCTAGCCTTAGCCCTAGCCCTAACCTTAATCCAAGCCCAACCCAAAACCCAACCACATTCGAAACCCAAAACAAAACACTAACACTAACCCTAGCCCAATCCTAATGCACAGATTAATCCTAACCCTAGCCCTAGCCTTAACGCCAACCCCAACCCTAACCCTAATCCTAACCCTAGGCCTAGCACTAGCCCTATCCCTAACCCTAACCCTAACCCACAAATTAAACCTAACCCTAGCCCTAGTCCTAGCCCTAGCCTTAGACCTAACCCTAAACCTAGGTCTAACCCTAGCTCTAGCCCTAACCCTAACCCTAAACAAAACCCTAGCCCTAGACGTAGCCCTAACACTAACACTAACCCTAAACCTAGCCCTAGCCCAAGCCAAGCCCTCAACCTAAACCTAAATCTAACCTAGCCCTAGCACTGGCCCTAGCACTAGCCCTAACCCTAACACGAACCCTGGCCCTAGACATACCCCTAACCCTAACCCTAACCCTAACCATAGCCCTAGCTCTAACCCTTTCCCTAACCGTAACCCTAACACTAGCCCTAGCCCTAGCCCTTGCCCTAACCCTAACCCTAACCCTAACCTGAACCCTATCCACAACCCTAATCCTAACCCTAAAACAACCTAGCGTTAGCCCTAGCCCTAACCCTAACACTAACCCAAACCTTAGCCCTAGTCCTAACCCTAACCCTAGACCTAACCCTAGCCCTAGCCCTACCCCTAGACCTAACCATAAACATAATTCTAACCCTAATCCTAGCCCTAGCCCTCAAACTAAACCCAGGCCTAGCCCTAGACCTAGCCCTAAACCTAAACCTAAACCTAGCCCTAGCACTAGCCGAAGCCCTAGCTCTAACCCTAAATCCTAGCCCTAGCCCTAACTCTAACCCTAAACCTAACCCCAGCCCTAGCCCTTACATTAGCACTAAACCTAACCCTAACCCTAACCCTAGACCTTGCCCTGGAACTAGCCATAACCCTAACCCTCACCCTAACCATAGCCCTCATCCTAACCCTAACTCTAACCCTAACCCTACCCCTAGCCTTGATCTAACCCTAACCCTAACCCTAACCCTAACCCTAACCTAACCCTAAACCTAACCCTAACCATAGCTCTAACAAAATCATAGCACTTGCCCTAAACCTTGCCCTAGCCCTATACCTAGCCCTAACCCTCACCCTAACCTTAACCCTAACCCTAACCCTAACCCTAGCCCTAACCCTAACCCTAACCCTAAACCTAACCCTATCCCTAACCCTAACCCTAACACTAAACCTAGCCTTAGCCCTAGCCATAACTCTAACACTAAACATACCTTAGCCTTAGCCATAACCAGAACCCTAACCCTAGCCCTAAACCTAACCCTAGCACTAACTAACTCAAACCCTAACCCTAGCCCTAGCACTAGCCCTATTCCTAACCCTAACCCTAGCCCTACCCCTAGACCTAACCATAACCCTAACCCTAGACCTAACACTAACCCTAGCCCTAACCCTAAGCCTAGCACTAACCCTAACCCAAAACCCAATCCTAGCCCTGGCCCTAACAATAACACTAAACCTAAACCTAGACCTAGCCATAGCCCTAGCCCTAACCCTAACCCTAAACTTAATCCTAGTCCTAGCCCTAGCTCTAGCCCTCACCCTAAACCTAAATCCAACCCTAGCCATAGCCCTGGCCCTAACCAAAACCCTAAACCTAACCCTAGCCCTAGCCCTAGTCCTAGTCGTAGCCCGAACCTTAAACCTAACCCTAACCCTATCCCTAATCCTAACCCTAATCATAAACATAGCCCTAGCCGTAGACCTAAACCTAATACTAACCCAAACCTTAGCCCTAGTCCTAACCCTAACCCTAACCCTAGACCTAACCCTAGCCCTAGCCCTAACCCTAACCCTAACCCTAACCCTAACCCTACCCCTAACCCTTAATCCTAAAACAACCACTAAATCCTAAAAAAGACATGAACCTTAACCCTAAATCTAGTCCTAAGCTAGCCCTAACGTAACCCTAACCCTTGGCCTAACTATAACCAAAAACCGAGCACTAACACTAACACTAACCCTAACCCTTACCTTAACCCTAGACCTAGCGCTAGCCCCAACCCTGGCCCTAGCCCTATCCCTAGCCCTAGCCTTAGCCCTACCATTAGCCCTAACTCTAGCCCTAGCCGTAGTTCTAAACCTATCCCTAATCTGAGCCCTAACACTAGCCGTACCCCTAGACCTAACCCTAACCTAGCCCTAGCTCTAGCCCTATCCCTAACCCTAACCGTTGCCCTAGCCCTAGCTCTAGACCCAACCATTACAAGAACAAAACCCTAACCCTAGCCTTAGCTCTAAGCCAAACCCTAACCCTAGACCAAGCCCTAGCCCTAGCACAAAAACTAAACCTAACCCTAACACTAAAACTATCGCTAACGCTAAATCTAACCCTAAACCTATCCCTACCCCTACCCTAGCCCTAGCCCTAACTCTAACACTAACCCTAACCCTAGCACTAACCGTAGCCCTAGCCCTAACCACAACCCTAAACCAAGAACTAGCCGTAACACTAACCCTAACCCTAACCCTAACCCTAGCCCTAGCCCTAACCCTAACCCTAACCCTAGGCCAAGACCTAAACCTAAACCTAACCCTAACCCTAGCCCTAACCCTAACCTTAACCCTAACCCTAGCACTAGTCTAACCCTAACCATAACCCTAACCCCAACCCCAAGCCCAACACCAAAGGCAACCCCAAACCTAATCCTAACCCGAAACATAGCCCTAACCTTAAACCACGCCCTAACCCTAAACCTAGCCCTGGCCCTATCCCTAGCCATAAACCTAACCCTAACCCTAACCCTAACCCTAGCACTAGCCCTAGCCCTAGCCCTAGCCCTAGCCCTATCCCTAGCCCTAGCTCTTGCCGTAGTCCTAACCCTAACCCTAGACCTAATCCTAGCCCTAGGCCTAACCCGAACCCTAACCCTGACCCTAACCCTAACCCTAGCCCTAACCCTAGCCCTAACCCTAACGCTAACCATAACCTTAACCCTAGACTTAGCCCTCTCCCTAACCTTAACCCCAACCCCAACCAGAACCACAACCCCAACCCAAACCATAACCCTAACCCTAACAGTAGCCCTAACCCTAACCCACAACTTATACCTATCACTAGCACTAGTCCTAATACTAACCCTAAATATAAACCAAGCACTAGCCCTAACCCTAGCAATAACCCAAACCCTAACCCAAACCCTAGCCCTAGACAGAACCCTAAACATAGTACTACAACTAACGCTAACCTTACCTAACCATAGCCTTAGCCTTAGATCTAGCCATAACCCTAATCCTAAACCTAACCCTATTCCTAGCCTTAGCCCTAGCCCTAGCACTAGCCCTAACCCTAGCCCTAGCACTAACTCTAGCTCTAGCCATAGCACTAGACCTAGCCCTAGCCCTAACCCTAAACCGAGAACTGCCCTAGCCCTATACCAAGCTCTAACCATAACACTAACTCTAAACCAAACCCTAGCCATAGCCCAAACCCTAAGACTAGGCCTAGCCATAGGTCTAGCAATAACCCTAACCCTAGCCCTAGCCCTAGCCCTAGCCATAGCCCTAGACCTAACCCTAAACCTAACACTAACCCTAAACCACAAATTAAACCTAAACCTATCCCTAGCCCTAACCCAACACCTAACCCTAAGCCTAGCCCTAACACTAGCCCTAGGCCTAGGCATAAGCCTAGCCCTAACCCTAACCCTAACCCTAGCCCTAACCCTAACCCTAGCCCTAACCCTAACTCTAGCCCTAGCCCTAACTCTAGCCCTAGCCCTAGCCTTAGCATTAAACCTAGCCCAACCCTAGCCCTAGCCTTAGCGCTAAGCCTAACCCTAACTCTAACCCTAACCCTAGCCATGGCCCTAACCCTAACCTAGGCCTAGCCCTAACTCTAGCCCTAACCCTAACCCTAACACTAGCAGTAGTCCTAGCCCTAGCCCTAGCCCTAGCGCTAACCCTAACCCTACCCACAAATTAAACCAAATCCCAGCCCTAGCCCTAACCCTAAACCTAACCCTAACCCTAACCCTAACCCTAAACCTAGACCTTGCCCTAGCCCTAGCCATAACCCTAGCCATAACCGTAGCCATAATCCTAACCCTGGCACTAGCCCTAACCAAAGCCCAAGCCCTAGCCCTAGCCCTAACCATAACCCTAAACCTAACCCCAACACCAAGCCCAACCCCAAAATCAACCCCAACCCTAATCCTAATCCTAAACCTAGCCCTAACCTTAACCCACACCCTAACCCTAAACCTAGCCCTAGCCCTATCCCTAGCCCTAAACCTAACCCTAACCCTAACCCTAGCACTAGCCCTAGCCCTATCCCTAAACCTAGCCCTAGCACTCGCCCTAATCCTAACCCTAACCCTAGACCTAACCCTAGCCCTAGGCCTAAACCTAACCCTAACCCTAACCCTAACCCTAGCCCTAGCCCTAAACTTAACCCAAACCCCAACCAGAACCACAACTCCAACCCAAAAAATAACCCTAACCCTAACAGTAGCCCTAACACTAACCCACAACTTATGCCTATCCCTAGCACTAGTCCTAATCCTAAGCCTAAATATTAACCAAGCCCTAGCCCTAGCCCTAGCAATAACCCTAACCTTAACCCTAACCCTAACCCTAACCCTAGCCCAAGCCCTAATCCTAACCCTAATTCTAACCCTAGCCCGAACCCTAAACCTAGCACTACAACTAACGCTAACCCTACCTAAACATAGCCATAGCCCTAGACCTAGCCATAACCCTAACCCTAAACTTAATCCTATGCCTAGCCCTAGCCCTAACCCTAGCCCTAGCCCTAACTCTAGCTCTAGCCATAGCCCTAGCCCTAGCCCTAGCCCTAAACCTAGCACTACCCTAGCCCTATACCTAGCTCTAAACCTAAAACTAACTCTAACCCTAACCCTGGACCTAGCCCTAGCCATAGCCCTAGCCCTAACCCTAAACCTAACCCTAAACCACAAATTAAACCTAACCCTATCCCTACACCTAACCCTACCCCTAACGCTAAGCCTAGCCCTAGCTCTAGCCCTAGCCCTAGGCAAGCCTAGGCCTAACCCTAACCCTAAGCATAACCCTAACCCTAGCCCTAGCCCTAACTCTAGCCCTAGCGCTAGGCCTAGCCCTAGCCCTAGCCCTAGCACTAAACCTATCCCAAACCTAGCCCTAGCCTTAGCGCTAACCTAACCCTAACTCTAAACCTAACCCTACCCATAGCCCTAACCCTAAACCTAGGCCTAGCCCTAGCACTAGCCCTAACCCTAACCCTAACGCTAGCAGTAGTCCTAGCCCTAGCCATAGCCCTAGCGCTAACCCTAACCCTAACCTTAACACTAACCCTAACCCTAAACCTAGACCTTGCCCTAGCCCTAGTCATAGCCCTAGCCCTAATGTAGCCCTAACCCTAACCAAAGCACTAACCCTAGCCCTAGCCCTAAGCCTAACACTAACCCTACCCCTAACCCTATCCATAGATCCAACCCTAACACTAAACCACAAATTAAACCTAACCCTAGCCTTAGCCCTAACCTCAACACCAAACCTAACCCTAACCCTAACCCTTATCCTAGCCATAGCCCTAGTCCTAACCCTACCCCTAGTGCTATCCCGAACCCCAACCCCAATCCTAACCCTAACCCTAACCTTAAGCCTAGCCCTAGCCCTAGCCCTAACCATAGCCCTAGCCCTAGCCCTAGCCCTAAACCTAGCACTGCCTTAGCCCTATACCTAGCTCTAACCCTAACACTAACTCTAAACCTAACCCTAGACCTAGCCCTAGCCATAACCCTAGCCCTAACCCTAAACCACAAATTAAACCTAAACCTATCCCTATCCCTAACCCTAAACCCTAAACCTAAGCCTAGCCCTAGCTCTAGCCCTAGCCCTAGGCAACCCTAGCCCTAACCCTAACCCTAACCCTAACCCTAGACCTAGCCCTAACTCTAGCCCTAGCCCTAGCCCTAGCCCTAGCACTAAACCTATCCCAAACCTAGCCCTAGCCTTAGCGCTAACCCTAACCCTAACTCTAAACCTAACCTTAGCCATAGCCCTAACCCTAAACCTAGGCCTAGCCCTA
>CM027390.1:123217166-123227999 GCA_015711505.1 Sylvilagus bachmani | reverse complement strand
ACACTAACCCTAGACCGAACTCTAACACTAACCATAAAACTAACGCTAGTCCTAGCCCTAAACCTAACGCTAACCCTAACTGTAGCCCTAGCCCTAACATTAACCATAATACTAACCCTAGCCCTTGCCCTAGACCTAGCACTAAACCTAACCCAGCCCTAGCACTAGCTCTAACCCTAACCCTAACTCTAGCCCTAGCCCATGCCCTAACCCTAAACCTAACCCTAACACTAACCCCTACCAACTCAAACCCCAAATCCAAACCCAACCCTAACCCCAACCCTAACCCAAGTCTTAGCCCTAACCCTAACCATAAAAGGAGGCTTAGCCCTAAACCCTAGCCCTAACCCTAAACCTAAACCTAGCCCTAGCCCTAGCCCTAACCCTCGCCCTAACCATTACCCTAGCCCCAGCCCTAACCCTAACCCTATGACTAGCCCATGGCCTAGCCTTAGCGCTTACTCTAACCCTAACCCTAGCCATAGCCCTAGCCCTAAACCTAACCCTAACCCTAACCTAACCCTAGCCTGAGCCCTAGGCCTAAGCTTAACCCCAACAACAACCCCAACCCCAACCACAACCACAAACCAAACAATAACCATAACCCTAACCCTAGCCCTAACCCTAACCCAAATTAAAGCTAACACTAGCCCTAGCCCTAACCCTAACCTTAACCCTAACCCTAGCCCTAGGCCTAGCCCTTGCGCTTACCCTAACCCTAACCCTAGCCCTAACCCTAACCCTAACCCTAGCTTTAGTCCTAGCCCTAATCTTAACACAAAACCCAACCCCAAACCCAACCACAACCCATACCCAAATCATAACCCTAACACCAACCCTAGCCCTAACACTAACCCACAGCTCAATTCTAACCCTAACCCTAGCCCTAACCCTAACACTAACCCCTACCAACTCAAACCCCAAATCCAAACCCAACCCTAACCGCAACCCTAACCCAATCCTTAGCCCTAATCCTAACCATAAAACTAGCCTTAGCCCTAAACCCTAGCCCTACCCTTAACCTAAACCTAGCCCTAGCCCTCGCCCAAGCCCTAACCCTAACCCTAACCTTAGGCCTAGCCTGAATCCTAACACTAGCACAAAACCTACCCTAACCCTAACCCTAATCCTAGCCTTAGCCGTAACCCTAACCCTAAACCTAACCCTAGCCCTAGCCATAACCCTAACCCGAACGCTAAGCCTAACCCTAGCCCTAGCCCTAGACCTAACCCTAACCCTGACACTGACCCCAGCCCTAACCGTAACCCTAGCCCATACCCTAACCTTAGACCTAACCCTAACCCTCGCCCAAACTCTAACCCTAACCCTAAACATAATGCTAGTCCTAACCTAACCTAACCCTAACCCTAGCCCTAACCTTAACCCTAAACCTAAGCCTACCCTAGCCCAAGCCCTAGCCATAACCCTAGCCATAACCGACAAATTAAACCTAACCCTAGCCCTAGACCTAACCCCAACCCCAACCCTAACCCTAACCCTACCCTTAAGCCGAGCCCTAGCATTAGCCCTAGCCCTAAAATAGCCCTAGACCTATCCCTAAACCTAAACCTAGCCGTATCCCTAACCCTAATAATAACCCTAACCCTAGACCTTAGCCCATACCCTAACCCTAGACCTAACCCTAACCCTAGCCCTAGCCCTAACCTTAACCCTAAACATAACCCTACCCTAGCCCTAGCCCTAGCCATAACCCTAGCCCTAAACCACAAATTAAACCTAACCCTAGCCCTAGTCCTAACCCCAACCCCAACCTTAACCCTAACCCTACCCTTAAGCCGAGCCCTAGCTGTAGCCCTAGCCCTAAAAATAGCCCTAGACCTATCCCTAAACCTAAACCTAGCCGTAGCCCTAACCCTAATAATAACCCTAACCCTAGACCTTAGCCATACCCTAACCCTAGACCTAACCCTAACCCTAGCCCTAACCCTAAACCTAACCCTAGCCTTAGCCCTAGCCCTAAACTTAACCCAGGCCCAACCCGAAACCCAACCACAACCGAAACACAAAACAAAACACTAACACTAACCCTTGCCCAATCCTAATGCACAGATTAATCCTAACCCTAGCCCTAGCCTTAACGCCAACCCTTAGCCCTAACCCTAACCATAAATCTAGGCCTTTCCCTAGACCTCACTCTAACCATACCCTAGCCCCAACCCTAACCCTAACCCTACCCTAGCCCTAGCCCTAGCCCTAGCGCTTACCCTAACCCTAACCCTAACCCTAGCCCTAGACCTAACCCTAGCCCTAACCCTAGGCCTAGCCCTAACCCTAACCCTAACCCAAAATTTAAACCTCACCCTGGCCCTAGTCCTACCCCAAACCTAACCCTAACACTAACCCTAACCCTAACCCTAACCCTAAGCCTAGCCCTAACCCTAGCCCTAAACCTAACCCTAACCCTAACCTTGCCCTAGCCCTAGCCCTAGCCCTCACCTTCACCATAACCCTAGCCCTAGCCTAAGCCCTAGCCCTAACCAAAGCCCTAGTCCTAACCCTAGCCCTAGCCCTAACCCTAATAATAACCCTAACCCTAGACCTAGACCTAGCCCTAGCGCTAACCCTAACCCTAACCCTAAACCTAACCCTAGCCTTAGCCCTAGCCCTAACCTTAACCCATACCCAACCCGAAACCCAAATACAACCCAAACCCAAACCAAAACCCTAACACTAACTCTAGCCCAATCCTAACGCACAGCTTAATCCTAACCCTAGCCCTAGCCCTAACCCTAACCATAACCATAGACCTAACCATAGCCCTATCCCTAAACTAACCCTAACCATAACCGTGGCCCTACTCCTAACCCTAACGATAAACCTAACACTAGCATTAGCCCTAGCCCTAAACCTAGCCCTAACCCTAACCCTAACCCTAACCCTAACCCTACACTAGCCCTAACCATAACCCTAACCATAGCCCTAGCCATAAACCTAACACTAACCCTAGCCCTAGCCCATGCGCTAAAATAAACGTAACCCTAACCCTAACCCCAACCAAGCCCAACCCCACATACAACCCCAACCCTGCCCCAACCTTAACCCAAGCTTTAGACCTAACCCTAAGCGTAAACCTAACCCTAGCGCTAGCCCTCTCCCTAACCATAACCCTAGCCCCAGCCCTAACCTTAACCCTAACACTAGCCCGTGGCCTAGCCCTAGTGCTTAACCTAACCTAACCCTGACCCTAGCCTTAGCCCTAAACCTGACCCTAACCCTAACCCTAATCCTAACCCTAGCCGTAGCCGTAGCCCTAACCTTAACCCAAACCCAACCACAACCACAACCACAATCCAAGCCATAACACTAACCCTAACCCTAGCCCTAACCCTAGCCCTAACCCTAACCCTAAACCTAGCCCTAGCCCTAGCACTAGCCCTCGCCCTAACCATAACCAGAGACCTAGCCTTAGTCCTAGCCATAACCTTAGCCCTAAACCTAGCCCTAGAACTAACACTAGCCCTAATCCTAGGCCTAGCCATAACCCTAAACCTAACCCACAAATTAAACCTAACCCTAGACCTAGCCCTAGGTCTAGCCCTAGGCCTAGCCCTAAACCTAGCCCTAGCCCTAGCGCTAACCCTACACCTAGCCCTAGTCCTAGCGCTAACCCTAAACCTAGCCCTAGACCTAGCCCTAGCCCTAACCCTAAACATAGCCCTAGACCTAGCCCTAGACCTAATCATAACCCTAGCCCTAACCCTAGCCCTAGTCCTAACCCTAGCCCTAGCACTAACCCTAATAATAAACCTAACCCTAGACCTAGACCTAGCCCTAGCCCTAACCCTAACCCTAACCCTAAACCTAACCCTAAACCTAACCCTAGCCTTAGCCCTAGCCCTAACCTTAACCCATACCCAACCCGAAACCCAACCACAACCCAAACCCAAAACAAAACCCTAACACTAACTCTAGCCCAATCCTAACCCACAGCTTAATCCTAACACTAGCCCTAGCCCTAAACCAACCCCTACCCTAACCCTAACCCTAACCCTAAGCCTAGCCCTAACCCTAGCCCTAGCCTTAACCATAGCCCTAGTCCTAACCCTAAACATAGCCCTCGCCGTAACCCTAACCCTAACCCTAAACCTAACACTAGCCCTAGTCCTATCCCTATGCTAATATTAACACTAACCCTAGCCGAAGCCCTAACCCTAACCATAACCATAGACCTAACCCTAGCCCTATCCCTAAACCTAACCCTAACCATAACCATGGCCCTAGACCTAAACCTAACGATAAACCTAACCCTAGCCCTAGCCCTAGCCCTAAACCTAGCCCTAACCCTAACCCTAACCCTAACCCTAACCCTAACCCTAACCCTAACCCTACAATAGCCCTAACCATAACCCTAACCATAGCCCTAGCCATAAACCTAACACTAACCCTAGCCCTAGCCCATGGCTAAACCTAAACGTAACCCTAACGCTAACCCCAACCAAGCCCAACCCCACATACAACACCAACCCTAACCCCAACCTTAACCCAAGCTTTAGACCTAACCCTAAGCCTAAACCTAGCCCCAGCCCTAGCCCTCTCCCTAACCATAACCCTAACCACAGCCCTAACCTTAACCCTAACACTAGCCCGTGGCCTAGCCCTAGTGCTAACCTAACCTAACCCTGACCCTAGCCTTAGCCCTAAACCTGACCCTAACCCTAACCCTAATCCTAACCCTAGCCGTAGCCGTAGCCCTAACCTTAACCCCAACCACAACCCCAACCACAACCCCAACCACAATCCAAACCATAACACTAACCCTAACCCTAGCCCTAACCCTAACCCTAAACCTAGCCCTAGCATTAGCACTAGCCCTCGCCCTAACCATAACCCGAGACCTAGCCTTAGTCCTAGCCATAACCTTAGCCCTAACCCTAGACCTAGAACTAACACTAGCCGTAATCCTAGGCCTAGCCATAACCCTAACCCAAACCCGCAAATTAAACCTAACCCTACACCTAGCCTTAGGACTAGCGCTAGGCCTAGCCCTAAACCTAGCCCTAGCCGAGACCTAAACCTACACCTAGCCCTAGCCCTAGCGCTAACCCTAAACCTAGCCCTAGACCTAGCCCTAGCCCTAACCCTAAACCTAGCCCTAACCCTAGCCCTAGCCCTACCCCTAACCCTAACCCTAGCCCTAGCCTTAGCCATAACCCTAAACCTAACCCCAACCGCAAGCCCAACCCCAAAACCAACCCCAACCCTAATCCTAACCCTAACCAAGCCCTAAACTTAACCCACACCCTAACCCTAAACCTAGACCTAGACCTATCCCTACCATAAACCTAACCCTAACACTAACCCTTGCATTAGCCCTAGCCCTAGTCCTAGCACTCGCCCTAAACCTAACCCTAACCCTAACCCTAACCCTAACCCTAACCCTTGCCCTAGACCTAACCCTAACGCCAACCCTAACCTTAACCCTAGCCTTAGCCCTAGCCCTAACCTTAACCCCAACCCCAACCAGAACCACAACCCCAACCCAAACCATAACCCTAACCCAAACGGTAGCCCTCACCAAAACCCACAACTTATTCCTATCCCTAGCACTAGTCCTAATCCTAAACCTAACCATAAACCTAGCCCTAGCCCTAGCCCAAGCAATAACCCTAACCATAACCCTAACCCTAAACCTAGCCCTATACGTAGCCCTAGAACTAGCCCTAACCCTAACCCTAGCAATAGGCCTAGACCGTACCCCAACCCTACACCTTACCCTAGCACTAGCCCTAGTCCTAGACCTAAACCTAGGCCTAGCCCTACCCTAGCACTAACCTTAACCCTAGCACTAGACCTAGCCCTAACCCTAAACCTATCATTAACCTTAGCCCTAACCCTAACCCTAACCGTAACCTTAGTCCTATCCCTAGCATTAGACATAACCGTAACCCTAAACATAACACTAACCCTAGCCCTAGCCTTAGCCCTAGACCTAACCCTAAACCTAGGTCTAGTCCTAGCTCTAGCCATAACCCTAAACCAAACCCTAGCCCTAGACGTAGCCCTGAACCTAACCCTAACCCTAGCCCTAGCCATAGCCTTAGCCCTCGCCCTAACCCTAGCCCTAACTGTAACCCTAGGCGTAGGCTTAGCCCTAACCCTAACCCTAGACCTGGCCCTAGCCCTAGCCCTAAAAATAACACTAACGCTAAACCTAGTCCTAAACCCTAACCCTAACCCTAAACCTAGCCCCAGCCCTAACCGTAACCCGAACGCTAACCCTATCCCTAGCCCTAGCCCTACACCTAACAATAACCCTGACAATAACCCCAGCCCTAAACCTATCCCTTGTCCGAACTCTATACCTAAACCTAACACTAGCCTTAGCCCTAACCCCAACACCAAACCTAACCCTAATCCTAGACCTAGGCCTAGCCCTAGCCCTAACACTAGCCCTATCCCGAGCCCTAACCCTAAACCTAGCCCTAGCCAATACCCTAACCCTAACCCTAACCCTAGCCCTAGCCCTAGCCATAACCCTAACCCACAGCTTAATCCTAACACTAGACCTAGCCCTAACCCTAACCCCAACCGTAAACCTAGCCCTAGCCAAAGCCCTAGCAATGACCCTAACCCTAACCCTAAACCTAGCAATAGCCCTAGCCATAACCCTAACCCTGACCCTAGCCCTAGCCTGAACCCTAACACTAACCTTAGACCTGGTTGGTCATAGCCCTAACCCTAACCCTAACCCTAACCCTAGCCCTAACCCCAACCCCAACACTAACTCTAACCCTAACCTAAGGCCAAGCCCTAGCCCTAGCACTAACCCACAACTTAAACCAAACCCTAGCCCTAGCCCTGACCCCAACCCCAACCCTAACCCTAACCCAACCCTAAGCCTAGCCTTAGCACTGGCCCTAAACATAGCCCTAGCCCTAGCCCTAACCCAAGCCCTAGCCCTAACACTAGCCCTAGCATTATTCCTAACCCTAAACCTAGCCCTAGCCCTAACCCTAATAATAACACTAACCCTAGACCTAGTCCTAGACCTAGCACTAACTCTAACCCTAAATCTAACCCTAGCAATAGCCATTGCCCTAGCCCTAACCCTAAACCTATCCTAGCCCTAAACATAACCCTACCCCGACACTAGCCCTAGCACTAACCCTAACCCTACACATTATATAACCCTAGCCTTAGCTCTAAACCTAGGCCTAGGCCTAGCAATAGCGCTAACCCTAACCCTAGCCCTAGACCTAGCACTAGCCCTAGCCCTAACCCTGACCCTAACCCTAGACCTAGCCATAAACCTAACCCTAACCCTAACCCTAGCCATAGCACTAATCCTACCCCGAACGCTAACCCTTAACCTAGCCCTAGCCATAGACCTAACCGTAACCCTGACCCTAACCCGAGCCCAAACACTAACCTTAGCCCAAACCCTAAACCTAGACCTAATCCCTACCCTAAACCTAGCCCTAACCCTAACCCTAACCCTAACCCTAGCCCTAGCTCTAGCCCTAGCCATAAACCTAACCCTAACCCTAGCACTAGCCGGAACGCTTACCCTAACCCTAGCCCTAGCCCTAAACCTAGGCCTAGGCCTAGCAATAGCGCTAACCCTAACCCTAGCCCTAGACCTAGACCTAGCCCTAGCCCTAACCCTGACCCTAACCCTAGACCTAGCCATAAACCTAACCCTAACCCTGACCCTAGCCATAGCACTAATCCTACCCCGAACGCTAACCCTTAACCTAGCCCTAGCCATAGACCTAACCGTAACCCTGACCCTAACCCGAGCCCTAACCTTAACCTTAGCCCAAACCCTAAACCTAGACCTAAACCCTACCCTAACCCTAGCCATAACCCTAACCCTAACCCTAACCCTAGCCCTAGCTCTAGCCCTAGCCATAAACCTAACCCTAACCCTAGCACTAGCGGAATGCTTACCCTAACCCTAGCCCTAGCCCTAAACCTAATCCTAACCCTAGCCCTAGAGCATGCCCTAACCCTAAATCTAACCCTAACACTAACCCCTACGAACTCAACCCCAAATCCAACCGCAACACTAACCCCAACCGTAAACCAAGACTTAGCCCTAACCCTAACCATAAACCCAGCCCTAGCCCTCGCCCTAATCATAAGCCTAGGCCCAGGCCTAACCCTAACACTAACATTAGCAAATGGCCTAGCCTTAGTGCTTACCGTAACCCTAACCCTTGCAATAGCCCTAGACCTAAACCTAACACTAGCCCATGGCCTAACACTAACCCTAACCCAACTCTTAGCCCTAGCCCTAACATTAACCCCAACCGCAACACCAACCACAACCACAAAACACAACACAAACCATAACCATAACCCTAACCCTAGCCCTAACCCTAAACCAAATTAAACCTAACCCTAGCCCGAACTCTAACCTTAACCCTAACTCTAACCCTACCCCTAGTCCTAGCCCTAGCGCTTACCCTAACCCTAACCCTAAACCTAGCCCTAAGCCGAACCCTAATTCTAGCCCTAACCCTAACCCTAACCCTAACCCTAGCACTAACCCTAAACCTAACCATAGGCTTAGCCCTAGCCCTAACCTTAACCCAAACGCCAACCAAATACCCAACACAACCCAAACCCAAACCATAACCCTAACACTAAAGCTAGCCCTAACCCTAACCCACAGCTTAATCCTAACCCTAGCCTTAGCCCTAACCACAAACCCAACCCTAAACCTAACCCTAACCCTAACCCTAGGCCTAGCCCTAGCCCTAGCCCTAACCCTAGCCCTAACCCACAAATTAAACCTAACCCTAACCTAGCCCAAACCCCAACCCCAACCCTAACCCTAACCCAGACTAGCCCTAGCCCTAGTCCTAAACATAGCCCTAGCCCTATCCTAACCCTATCCCTAGCATTAGCGCTTACCGTAACAATAACCATAAACCTAGCCCTAACCCTAACCCTAACCCTAACCCTAACCCTAACCCTAAACCTAGCCTTAGCCCTAGCCCTAATCTTAACCCAAATCCCAACCCAAAACCCAACCACAACACAAATCCAAACGATAACCCTAACACTAACCCTAGCCATAACCCGAACCCACAGCTTAATTGTAAACCAGGCCTAGCCATAACCCCAATCCAAAACCTCACCCTAAACCTAACCCTAACCCTAACCCTAACCCTAACCCTAGCCCTAGCCATTGCCCTAGTCCTAACCCTAGCCCTAACCCTAACCCTAAACCAAGCCCTAACAATAACCCTAACCCTGACCCTAACCGTAGACTAACGCTAACCCTAGCCTGTACCCAAAGCCTAGACCTAACCCTAACCCTAGACCTAGCCCTAACCCTAACCCTAACCATAGACCTAACACTAGCCCTAGCCCTAAACCTAGGCCTAGACCTAGCCCTAGAGCTAACCGTAATCCTAGGCCTAGACTTAGCCCTAGCCGTAACCCTAACCCTAAACCTAGACCTAGCCATAGCACTAATGCTAACCCGAACACTAAACCTAGCCCTAGCCCTAGCCCTAGACCTAACCCTAACCCTGACCCTAACCCCAGCCCTAACCCTAACCCAAGCGCGTACCCCAACCCGAGACCTAACACTAACCCTAGCCCGAACAATAATCCTAACAATAAAACTAACGCAAGTCCTAGACCTAACCCTAGCCCTAGCCCTAACCCTAACCCTAGCCCTAGCCCTAAACCTAACCCTAACCCTAGCCCTAGCCCTAACCCTAACCCTAAACCTAACCCTAACACCAACCCCTGTCAACTCAAACCCCAAATCCAACCCCAACCCTAACCCCAACCCTAACCCAAGCCTTAGCCCAAACCCTAAACATCAACTTAGCCATAGCCCTAGCACTAAACCTAACCCTAACCCTAAACCCAAACCTAGTCCTAGCCATAGCCCTAGCCCTAGCCCTCGCCCTAACCATAAACCTGGACCCAGCCCTATCCCTAACACTAACACTAGCCCAGGGCCTAGCATTAGCGCTTACCCTAACCCTAACCCTAGCCCTAAACCTAGACCTTAGCCCATACCCTAACCCTAACCCTAAACCTAACCATAGCCCTAGCCCTAACACTAACCCTAACCATAAACCTAGCCCTAGCCCTAGACCTAGCCCTAAACCTAACCCTAACCCTAGCACTAGACCTAATCATAACCCTAACCCTAGCCATAGCCCTAGACCTAACCCTAAACCTGACCCTAACCCCAGCCCTAACCCTAACCCAAGCGCATACCCCAACCCTAGACCTAACACTAACCCTAGCCCGAACAATCACCCTAACCATAAAACTAACGCTAGTCCTAGCCCTAACCCTAGCAGTAGCCCTAACCCTAACCCTAACCCTAGCCCTAAACCTAACCCTAACCCTAGCCCTAGCCCATGCCTTAACCCTAAACCTAATCCTAACACCAACCCCTACCAACTCAAACCCCAAATCCAAACCCAACCCTAAACCCAACCCTAACCCAAGCCATAGCCCTAACCCTAAACATAAATTTAGCCATAGCCCTAGCCCTAAACCTAACCCTAACCCTAACCCTAAACCTAGCCCTAGCCCAAGCCCTAGCCCTAGACCTCGCACTAACTATAACCCTAGCCCCAGCCCTAACCCTAACCCTAACACTAGCCCATGGCCTAGCCTTAGCGCTTACCCATTCCTATCACTAGCCATAGCCCTAGCCCTAAACCTAACCCTAAACCTAACCCTAAACCTAGCCCTAGCCCTAGCCCTAGCCTTAGCCCTCGCCCTAACCATAAACCTAGCCCAAGCCCTAACCCTAACCCTAACACTAGCCCATGGCCTAGCCTTAGCGCTTACCCATTCCTATCACTAGCCATAGCCCTAGCCCTAAATCTA
>CM027390.1:123194688-123207469 GCA_015711505.1 Sylvilagus bachmani | reverse complement strand
TAACCTTATCCCTAGCCATAACCCTAACCCTAACCCTAGCCCTAGCCCTAGCCCTAGCCCTAGCCCTAGACCTAATCCTAACCCTAACACTAACACTAACCCTAACACAACCCCTAACCCTAACCCGAATGCTAACCCTAACCCTAGCCCTAGCCCTACACCTAACAATATTCATGACCCTAACCCCAGCCCTAAACCTAACCCTAGCCTGTACCATAGCCCTAACCCTAGCCCGAACTCTAACCCTAACCCTAAACCTAACGCTAGTCCTAGCCCTTAACCTAACCCTAACCCTAACCGTATCCCTAGCCATAACCCTAACCCTAATCCTATCCCTATCCCTAACCCTAACCATAGCCCTAGCCCTATCCCTAGCCATAGACCTAACCCTAACCCTAGCCCTAGCCCTAGCCCTAACCCTAACCCTAACCCTAGCCCTAGACCTAACCCTAACCCTAAAACTAGACCTAGACCTAGACCTAGCCCTAGCCCTAGCCCTAGCCCTAAACCTAAATCTAACCCTAGCACTAGCCCTAACCCTAAACCTTACCCTAACCCCAGCCCTAACCCTAACCTTAGCCCATACCCTAAACCTAGACCTAACCCTAACCATAGCCGTATACCTAACCCTAACCCTAACCATAGCCCTAGCCCTAACCCTAAACCTAATCCTAACCCAAGCCCTAGCCCTAGCCCTAGCCTTAGGCCTAGCCCTAAACCCAACCCTAACACTAGCACTATCCATAACCCTAACGCTAACCCTAGTCCTATCACTAAACTTAATCCTAACCCTAGCCCTAGCCCATGCTCTAACCCTAAACCTAACCCTAACACTAACCCATACCAACTCAAACCCCAAACCACAACCATAAACCTAACCCTAGCCCTAACCCTAACCCAAATTAAACCTAAACCTAGCCCTAGCCCTAACACTAACCCTAACCTAACCCTAACCCTAGCCCTAACCCTAACACTAACCCTAAACCTAACCCTAGACTTAGCCCTAGCCCTAACAATAAAACTAGCCCTAGCCCTAATCCTAACCCTAAAAGAAACCTAACCCTAACCCTAGCCCTAGCCCTAGCCCTAGCCCTAACCATAAACCCATCCCAAGCCCTAACACTAACCCTAACTCTAGCCCTTAACCTATCCCGAACCCTAAGCCTAGCACTAACCCTACATCTAACCCTAACCCAAGCCCTAGACCTAACCCTAACCCTAACACTAACCCTAACCCTAGCCCTTACACTAGCCCCAACCCTAAACTTAGCACTAAAACTAAACCTAACCCTCACCCTAGCCCAAGCCATAAACCTAACCCTAACACTAGCCCTTCTCAAGGTATAACCTTAACCCTAACCCTAACACAACCCTTGCCCTGGAACTAGACCTAACACTAACCCTAACCCTAACCCTAGCCCTCACCCTAACCCTAACCCTACCCTAACCCTTACCCTAGCCCAAGCTCTAACACTAACCCTAAACCTAACGCTAATCATAGTGCTAGCCCTAACCCAAACCCTCACCCTAACCCTAGCCCTAGCCCTAGCCCTAGTCCTAGCCCTAACCCTAATCCTAACCCTCACCTTAATCCTAGACCTAACCGTAACCCTAACCCTAACCCAATCCCTAGTCTAGCAGTAAGGCTAACACTAACACTAACCCTAAACCAAGCCCTAAACCTAACCTTAACCATAGACCTAAACCTACCCTAGACCTAAACCTAACCCTAACCATAACCCTAGCCAAAACCTTAAACCTAGCCCTAGCCCTAGCCCTAACCCGAACGCTAACCATAATCCTAGCCCTATCCCTAGACCGAACCCTAACCATGACCTAAACCTAGCCCTAAACCTAACCCTAGCCCGTACCCTAACCCTAACCCTAGACATTTCCCTTAACCAGGCCCTAGGCTTTACCCTAAACCTAACCATAGACCTAACCTTCGCCCTAGCTCTAACCCTAACGCTAGCCCTAGCCCTAACCCTAGACCTAACACTAACCCTAACGCTAGCCCTAACCCTAACACTAACCCGGACCTTAGACCTAGCCGTAACCCTAACACAAAACCTAACCATAACCCTAGCCCTAGCCCTAGCCCTAGCCCTAACCATAAACCTATCGCAAACCCTAACACTAAACCTAACCCTAGCCCTTAACCTAGCCTTAACCTAAACCCTAGCACTAACCCTATATCTAACCTTAACCCAAGCCCTAGCCCTAACCCTAACCCTAACACTAACCCTAACCTTAGCCGTTACACTTGCCCTAACCCTAAACTTAGCACTAAACCGAACCCTAACCCAGACCCTAGCCCAAGCCATAAACCTAACCCTAACACTAGCACTAGCCCTAGACCTAACCCTAACACTAAACATAGCCCTAGCCCTAACCAAAACCCTAGCACTAACCCTAAATCCAAATCCTAAACCTAGCCCTACCACTAGACCTAACCCAAACCATAATCCTAGCCCTTTTCCTAACCCTAGCACAAAACCTAAACCTAGCCCTAGCCCTAGCCCTAACACTAAACCTAAAGTTAACCCAAGCCCTAGTACTAGCCCTAGCCCTCACCCTAAACCTAAATCTAAACCTAGCCCTAGGCCTGGCCCTAGCCCTAACCCTAACCCTAACCCTAGCCCTAACCCTAACCCGAACCCTAACCCTAGCCCTAGCTCTAACCCCAACCGTAACCCTAAAACTAACCCTATCCCTAACCCTAACCATAACGCTATCCCTAAACCTAGCCCAAGCCCTAGCCCTAACCCAAACACTAACCAAAAACCTAGCCCTAGCCCTAGCCGTAACCATAACCTTAAACCTAGCTCTAACCATGGCACTACACCAAACCCTAGCCCTAAACCTAACCCTAGCCCTAGCCCTAACCCTAACCCTAGCCTTAACCCTAACCCTAACCCTAGCCCTTGCCCTAACCCTAACCCTAATCCGAATCCTAGCCCTAACCCTAACGCTAACCCTATCCCGAGCCGTAACCTTAACCTAGCCCTAGACCTAGCCCTATCCTAGCCCTAAACCTAATCCGAACACTAGCCCTAACCCTAACGCTAACCCTTGCCCTAGCGCTAACCTTAAACCTAGACCTAGACCTAACCCTAGCCCTAGCCCTAACCCTAACCATACACCTAAACCTAACATTAGCCCTAGCCCAAATCGTAACCCTAACCCAAACCCTAGCCCTAGCCCTAACCCGAACCCTAACCTAGCCCTAGCCCTTACTCTAGAACTAACACTAAGCCTAACCCTAGCGCTAGCCCTAGCCATATCCCTAACCTTAACCCTAGCCCTAGACCTAAACCAAATCCTAGTCCTAGCCATTGCACTAACCCTAAACATAATCAGAGCCCTAGCCAAACACTAACGCTAACACTTGCTCTAGCGCTAACCTTAAATCTAGCCAGAGCCCTAGCCCTAGCCCTAACCCTAAACTTAAACCTAACCCTAGCCATAGCCATAGCCCCTAGCCTAACGCCAACCCTAACCCTAGCCCTAGCCCTAACCCTAGCCCTAGCCATATACCTAACCCTAACCCTGGCCAGAGCCCTAATTCAAACCCTAACCGTAAGCCTCACCCTAGCCCTAGCCCTAGACCTAAACCTAACCCTAACCATAACCCTAACCCTAGCACTAACCCTAACCCTAAACCTAAAACTAAACCTAACGCTAGCCCTAGCCCAAAAACTAACCCTAACTGTAACCCTAGCCCTTACCCTATCCCTAAACCTAACCCTAGCCCTAGCCCTAACCCTAACCCTAATCCAAGCCCTAGCCCTAACCCTAACCCTAACCCTAGCCCTAGCCTTAGACCTAAGCCTAACGCTAAACCCAAACCTAGCCCTAGTCCTAACAATAACCCAAAACCTAACCCTAGCGCTAGCCCTAACCCTAACCCTAACCATAGCCGTAGGCCTAATTCTAACTCTAACCCTAACACTAACCCTATTCCTAGCCCTAGACCTAAACATACCTAACCCTAGCCCTAACACTAAACCTAATCCTAAATCTAAAACTAGCCCTCCCCATAAACCTATCCCTAATCCTGGCCCTAGCCCTAGCTCTAGCCCTAACCCTAAAAGTAACCCTAGCCCTAGCACAAACACTAACCCTAACCCTAGCCCTAGCCCTTGCCCTAGACCTAACACTAACCCTAACCCTAACACTAGCCCTAACCCTAACCCTAACCATAGCCCGAGACCTTGCCATAGACCTAAACCTAACACTAACCCTAACCCTAACCCTACCCTAAACCTAACCCTAGCCCTAGCCATAGCCTTAACCCTAGCCCTAACCCTAGCCCTAACCCTGGCGCTAGCCCTAGCTGTAACCCTAAACCAAATCCGAGCCCTAGCCCTAACCCTAACTCTAACCCTAGCACTAACCATAAATATAGCCTTAGCCCTAAACCTAAACCTAACCCTAGCCCTAGACATAACCCTAACCCTAGCACTAACCCTAACCCTAACACTAACCCTAATCCTAGCCCTAGGCCTAGCCCTAGCCATAACCTAAAACTTAACCCTAGCCCTAGCCCTAACCCTAAACCCAACCGTAAGCCCAACCCCAACTCCAAACCTAACCTAACCCTAACCCTAGCCCTAAACTTAACCCAAACCCTAAACCTAACCCTAGCCCTAGCTCTTACCCTAACCCTAACCCTAACACTAGCCCTAACCCTAATTCTAAAACTAAACCTAACACTAGACCTAGCCCAAAACCTAACCCTAACCATAACACTAACCCTTACCATATCCCTTAGCCATATGCCTAGCCCTAAGCCTAATGCCAATCCTAACCCTAGCGCTAGCCCTAACCCTAGCCCTAGACCTAATCCAAAACTTAAATCTAGCCCTAGCAATTGCCCTAGACCTATACCTAGCATTAACCCTAACACTGGCTCTAGCGCTAACACTAGCCCTAGCCCTAACCTAAACCTAACCCTATCCATATACCTAGCCCAAAGCCTAATGCCAAACCTAACCCTAGCACTAGCCCTAACCCTAGCCCTAGCACTATCCCTAACCCTAACCCTAGGCCTAGCCCTAATTCTAACCCTAAAACTAACCCTAACCCTAGCCCTAGCCCAAGACCTAACCCTAAACCTGACCCTAGGCCTAACACTAACCCTAGTCCTAACCCTAACCCTAGCACTAACCCCAACCCTAACCCTAATCCTAGCCCTAGCCCTATCCCTAGCCCTAACCCAAAATTTAACGCTATCCCTAGCCCTAAACCTAACCCTAAACGTAGCCCTAGCCCTAAGCCTAACCCTAACAGTAGCCCTAGACCTAACCTTAAACCTAACCACAGCCCTAGCCCTAGCACTAACCCTAACCCTAACCCCAACCATAAGCCCAACCCCAACCCCAACACTAACCTAACCCTAACCCTAGCCCTAACCTTAACCCACACCCTAAACCTAAACCTAGCCCTAGCACTTACCATAACACTAACCCTAACCCTAGCCCTAACCCTAATTCTAAAACTAAACCTAACGTTAGACCTAGCCCCAAACCTAACCCTAACCATAACACTAACCCTTACCGTATCCCTTAGCCATATCCCTTGCCCTAAGCCTAATGCCAACCCTAACCCTAGCACTAGCCCTAACCCTGGCCCTTGCCCTATCACTAACCCTAACGCTAGACCTAACCCTAATTCTAACCTTAACCCTAACCCTAACCCTAGACCTAGCCCTAGACATAACCCTAAACCTAATCCTAGACCTAACACTAACCCTAGTCCTAACCCTAACCCTAGCCCTAACCCTAAACCTAACCCTAGCCCTAGCCCTTGCCCTAGACCTAACCCAAACCCTAGCCATTACCCTAAACCTAATGCTAACCCTAGCCCTAGCCCTTGCGCTAATCCTAACCCTAGCCCTAGCCCTAACCCTAAGCCTAACCCTAGACCTAGGCTTAGCCCTAGCCCTTAAAATATCCCTAACCGTAACTGTAACCCTAACCCTAACCCTAACCCTAGCCCTAGCCCTAACCCTAACTCAAACCAAGCCCTAGACCTAACTCTAACCCTAAACCTAGCCCTAACCCTAACCCCAGAATGTACCCTAACCTATGCATTAACACTAACCCTAGCCCTACCCTAACCCTACACCTAAACCTAACACTAGCCCTAGACCTATTCATAACCAAAACCAAAACTTAGCCCTAATCATAACCCCAACCCAAACCCTAACACTAGGCCTAGACTTAGCCCTAAGCCTAACCCTAACCCTAACCCAAACCCTAACAATAATCCTAACTCTAGCCCTAGTCCTAGCCCTAGACGTAATCCTAACCCTAACCCTAGCCCTAGTCCTAGCACTAGACCTAACCCGAACCCTAGCACTAGCCATAACCATAGCACGTACGCTAAGCCTAACACTAGCCATAACCATAACGCTAAACCCAAACCAAACGCTAGTCCTACCCAAAAACCTTACCATATATGTAACCCTAGCGGTTACCCTAACTCTAACCCTAACCCTAACCCTAGCCCTAGGCCTAGCCCTCGACCTAGCACTAGTTCTAGTCCTAACGCTAACCCTAACCCTATCCCATACCCTAACCCAACCCTAACCCTAACACTAGCCCTAGCCCTAGCCCTAACACTAACATTAGACCTAGACCTAGCCCTAACCCTAAACCTAATTCGAGCCCTAGCCCTAACACTAATGCTAACCCTATCCATAGCGCTAACCCTAAACCTAGCCCTAGCCTTAATCCTAGCCCTAACCCTAACCCTGACCCTAGGCCTAGCCCTAGCCCTAACCCTAACCCTAATCCGAGCCCTAGCCGTAAACCTAAACCTAATCTGAGCCCTAGCCCTAACTCTAACGCTAACCCTAGGCCTAGCCCTAGTCCTAATCCTAACCCTAGCCCTAAAGCTAACCCTAGCACTAACCCTAACTTTAGCCCTAACCGTACCCCTAACCCTAAACCTAACCCTAGCCCTAGCCCTAGACCTAACTCTAAACCAAACCTAACCCTAACCCTAACCCTAGCCCTAACCCAAACCCTGACCCTACCCTAACCCTAACCATAGCCCTAGCCCTAACCCTTAAACTAAACCTGGCCCTAGCTCTAGGCTAGCCCTAACCCTAACCCCAACCATAAGCCCAACCCCAACCCTAACCTAACCCTAACCCTAGCCCTAAACTTAAACCACGCCCTAACCCTAACAATAGACCTAGCCGTAACCCCAACCCTCATCCTAGCCCTAGCCCTAGCCCTAGCCCTCGCGCTAACCATAACCCTAGCCCTAGCACTAACCCTAAGCTTAACCATAGCCCTAGGCCTAGCCCTAGCCCTTAGAATCTCCCTAACCATAACCGTAACCCTAACCCTAACCCTAGACCTAGCCCTAACCCAAACCCCAACCCAAACCCTAACCCTAGGCCTAACCTTAGCCCTAACCCTAACCTAAACCTAACTCTACCGTAGTCCTAAACCTAACCCTAGCCCTAACCCTAGCACTAGACCTAACCCGAACCCTAGCACTAGCCCTAACCTTAGCACGTGCCCTAACCCTAAGCCTAGTCATAACCATAACCCTAAACTCAAACCGAACGCTGGCCCTAAACAAAAACCTAACCCTAAATGCAACCCTAGCGGTTACCCTAACACTAGCCCTAGGCCTAGCCCTCAACCTAGCCCTAATCCTAGTCCTAACGCTAACCCTATCCCTAGCCCATACCCTAACCCGAGCCCTGACCCTAACCCTAGCCATAGCCCTAGCCCTAACCCATAAATTAAACCTAACCCTAGCCCTAGCCCTAGCCCTAACCCCAAAACCAACCCTAATCCTAAGCCTAGACTTAGCCCTAGCCCTAACCATAGCCCTAGCCCTAGCCGTAAACCTAGCCCTAGCCCTAACACTAGCCCTAGACCTAGACCTAACCCTAAACCTAGCCCTAGCCCTAACCCTAATAATAACCCTAAATCTAGACCTAGACGTAGTCCTAGACCTAGCCCTAACTCTAACCCTAACCCTAACCCTAGCCCTAGCAATTGTCCTAGCTCTAAACCTAAGCCTAAACCTAGCCCTAACCGTAACCCTAACCATGACCCTAACCCTAGCCCTAATGCTAACACTAGCCCGTACCCAAACCCAATACCTAACCATAGCCCTAGTCCTAAACCTCACCCTAACCATAGACCTGACCGTAGCCCTAGCCCTAAACCTAGGCCTAGCCCTAGCCCTAGTGCTAACCATAACCCTAGCCCTAGACCTAGCCCTAGCCATAACCCTAACCCTAACCCTGGAACTATCCGTAACCCTAACCCTAAACCTTACCCTAGACATAGCACTAATGCTAACCCGAACGCTAACCCTAAACCTAGCCCTAGCCCTACACCTAACATTAACCCGGACCCTAACCCCAGCCCTAACCCTAACCTTAGCCCATACCCTAAACCTAGACATAACCCTAGCCCTAGCCCTAGACCTATCCCTAACCCTAACCTAGCCCTAACCATAGCCCTAGCCCTAGCACTAGCACTAACCCTTACCCTAACAATAGACGTAACAGTAGCCATAGCCCTAAACCTAGGCCAAGCCCTATCCCTAAAACTAACCCTATCCATAGCCCTAGCCTTAGCCCTAACCCTAACCCTAAGCCTAGCCCTAACACTAACCCTAGCCCTAACCCTAACACAAGCCCTAACCCTAACCCGAACGCTAACCCTAACCTTAGCCCTAGCCCTACACCTAACAATAACCATGACCCTAACCCCAGCCCTAAACCTGACCCTAGCCCGTACCATGGCCGTAACCCTAGCCCTAACTCTAAACCTAACCCTAAACCTAACGCTAGACCTAGCCCTAACGCAAACCCTAACCCTGACCCTAACCCTAACCCTAACCCTAACCCTAAACCTAGCCCTAACCAAAACCCTAACCCTAGCCCGAACCCTAAACCTAACCCTAACCCTAGCCCTATCCCTAGCCATAGACCTAACCCTAACCCTAGCCCTAGCCCTAGCCCTAGCCCTAACCCTAGCCCTAACCCACAAATTAAACCTAACCCTAGCCCTAGCCCTAACCACAACCCCAACCCAAACCATAACCCTAACCCTAAGCCTAGCCTTAGCCCTAGCCCTAACCATAGCCCTAGCCCTAGCCGTAAACCTAGCCCTAGCCCTAACACTAGCCCTAGCCCTAGCCCTAACCCTAAACCTAGTCCTAGCCCTAACCGTAATAATAACCATAACCCTATACCTAAGCCTAGTCCTAGACCTAGACCTAACTCTAACCCTAACCCTAGCCCTAGCAATTGTCCTAGCCCTAACCTTAACCATAACCCTAGCCGACACCAAAACCCTAACCCTAGCCCTATCCCTAATCCTAACCCTAACCCTAGCCCTAGTCCTAACCATAGACCTAACCCAAGCCCTAGCCCTAGACCTAACCCTAACACTAACCCTAGCCCTAGACCTAACCCTAACCCTAAACCTCACCCTAATCCTAGCCCTACCCCTAACGCTAACCCTAAACGCAGCCCTAGCCCTAGCCCTAGCCCTAACCCTAACCTTAACACTAGCACTAAACCTATCCATAACTCTAACCATAACACTAGCCCTAGCCCTAGCCCTACATCTAACAATAACCCTAACCCTAAACTTAACCCGAACTCTAACCCTAACCCTAAACCTAACGCTAGTCCTAGCCCTAACGCTAACCCTAACACTAATCCTAACCCTAGCCTTGCCCTAACACTAACCCTAACCCTAGCCCTAGCCCTAATACTAATCATAACCCAAGCCCTATCCCTAGCCCTAGACATAACCCTAAACATAGAAATAGACCTAGTTCTCGCCCTAACCCTACTCCTAGCCCTAACCCAAACCCTAGCCTGTATCCTAACCCTAGCCCTAACACTAACATAGCCCTAGACCTAACCCTAACTCTAACCCTAGCCATAGCGCTAACCCAAACCTAACCCTAGCTCTAATATAGACCTAACCCTAACCCTAACTCCAACCGTAGCCCTAGCCATAAACCTAACCCTAATCCGAACCCTAGCCCTAACCCTAATGCTAACTCTAGCCCTAGCCTAACCCTAACCCTAGCCCTAGCCCTAAACCTAGACCTAGCCCTGAACATAACCCTACCATTATCCCTAACCCTAACCCTAAACTAACCCTATCTCTAGGCCTAGCCCTAACCCTAACACTAACCCTAAACTTAGCCCTAGCCCTAGGCATAATCCTAAACCTAAACCTAACCCTAGACCTAGCCCTAGACCTAACACTAACCCTAACCCTATTCCTAATCCTAACCCTAGCCCTAACGCTAACCCTAGCACTAACCCTAACATTAGCCCTAGCCCTAATCCTAAACCTAACCCTAGCCCTAGCCCTAGCCCTAGACCTAACCCTAAACCTAAGCCTAGACCTAGCCCTAGACCTAACCCTAACCCTAACCCTAGCCCTAACCCTAACCCTACCCCTAACCCAAACCCTGACCCTAAACCTAACCCTAGCCCTAGATCTAGCCCTAACCCTAATCGTAACCCTAGCTCTAGCCTTAACCCTAACCTTAAACCTAGCCCTAGCTCTCGCCCTAGCCGTAACCCTAACCCTAAACATAACCTTAGCCCTAGCCCTAGCCATAGCCCTAAGCCTAATGCTAACCCTAAACCTAGACCTAGCCCTAGCCATAAGCCTAACAATAACCCTAACACTAGCCCTATTCCTAAACCAAAACATAACCCTAGACCTAGCCCTAATTCTAACACTAACCCTAGCCTTAGCCCTCACCCTAACAAGAGCCCTAACCCTAAACATAACTCTAAACCTAGCCCTAGCCCTAGCCCTAGCCCTAAGCCTAAGCTAACCCTAACCCTAGCCCTAGCCCTAACCCTAACCCTAACCCTAACCCTAGCACTAGTCCTAGACCTAACCCTCAAACTAACACTAGCCTTAACACTAACCCTAGACTAACATAAACCTAGCACTAACCATAACCATAAGGCTACTCCTAGCCATAGCCCTATCCTGAATCCTAACCCCAGCCCTAGCCCTAACCCTAACCCTAGCCCTTGCCCTAACCATACACCTAGCCCTAACCATAACCCTAACCCTATCCCTAACCCTAAGCCTACCATAACCTTATCTCTATCCCTAGCCCTAACCCTAACACCAACCCTAAACTTAACCCTAGCCCTAGCCATAATAAAACCTAAACCTAACCTTAGATCTAGCCGAAAACCTAACCCTAACCCTAACCCTAGTTCTAACCCTAAACCTAAGCCTAATCCTAACCCTAGCCCTGACCCTTACCCTAGCACTAAAACTAACCCTGGACCAAGCCCTAATCCTAACACTAAACCTAACCATAGTCCTAGCCCTAGACCTAACCATAACCCTAACGCTAGCCCTAACCCTAACCCCACCCCTAAGCTAAACCATAACCCTAACCCTAACACTAGCCTTACATCTAACCCTAACCCTAACATTAACACTAACCCTAACCCTAAACTAACCATAGCCCTAGGCTTAACCATAGCCCTAAACCTAGCCCTAGCCCAAGCCCTAACGCTAACCATAACCTTAGTCCTAGCCCTAGCCATAGCCCTATCCCTAACCCTAAACCTAATCCGAGCCCTAGCCCTAACCCTAATACTAACCCTAGACCTAGCGCTAACCCTAACCCTAACCCTAACCCTAGCCCTAGCCTTAGCCCTAGCCCTACCCTAACGCGAACACTAGCCTTAGCCCTAACCCTGACCCTAGCCCTAGCCCTAACCCCAGCCCTAGCCCTAACCCTAACCCTACACCTAGCCCTAACCCTAACCCTACCCTAACCCTATCTCTAGCCCTAGCACTAACCTTAACACTAACCCTAAACTTAACCCTAGCCCTTGCCCTAATCCTAACCCTAAACCTAACCCTAGCCCTAGCTCTAGACCTAAACCTAATCTTAACCCTAGCCCTAACCATAACCCTAGGCTTAATCCTAACCCTAGCCCTAAGGCTAACCTAGCACAAACCCTAACTTTAGCCCTAGCCCTGATCCTAAACCTAAACCTAAACTTAACACTAGCCCTAGCCCTAATCCTAAACCTAAACCTAACCCTGGCCCTAGGCCTAGACCTAACCCAAACCTAACCCTAGTCCTAATCCTAACCCTAGCCCTAACGCTAACCCTAGCCCTAACGCTAACCCTAGCACTAACCCTAACTTTAGTCCTAGCCCTAATCCTAACCCTAAACCTAACCCTAGCCCTAGCCCTAGACCTAACCCTAACCCTAACCCTAGCGCTAACCCTAATCCTAGCCCTAACCGAAACCCTGACCCTAACACTAGACCTAGTCCTAGATCTAACCCTAACCCTAACTCTAACACTAGCCCTAACCCTAACCCTAACCATAGCCCTAGGCTTAAACCTAACCCTAAACCTAGCCCTAGCCCTAAACCTTACCCTAAACATAACCTTAGCCCTAGCCCTAGCCGTAGCCCTATAACTAACCCTCAACCTAACCTAGCCCTAGCCCTAGCCCTAACCCTAACCATAACCATAACCCTTACCCTAACCTTAACCCTAACCCTAACCCTAGCCCTTGCACCAGCCCTAGCCCTAGCACTAACCCTAAACCTAACCCTAGCCCTAGGCCTAGACCTAACCCTAACCCTAACCCTAGCCCTAACCCTAATCCTAGCCCTAACCGAAACCCTGACCCTAACACTAGACCTAGTCCTAGATCTAACCCTAACCCTAACTCTAACACTAGCCCTAACCCTAACCCTAACCATAGCCCTAGGCT
>CM027390.1:123177984-123194588 GCA_015711505.1 Sylvilagus bachmani | reverse complement strand
AACCCTAACCCTAACCCTAGCCCTTGCACCAGCCCTAGCCCTAGCACAAACCCTAAACCTAACCCTAAACCGCACACTAACCCTAACCCTTAATCTTAAAATACCACTAAATTCTAAATAAAAAACACTAACCTTAACCCTAAACCTAACCCTATCCTAGCCCTAACGCTAGCCCTAACTATAACCATAAACCTACCCCTAACACTAAAACTAACCCTAAACCTTACCCTAGCTCTAGCCCTAGCCCTAGCCTTAGCCTTGCCGTAGCCCTAGAAATAGCACTAACACTAAACCTAACCCTAGCACTAAACTTAGCACAAGCCTAACCCTAGACGTAGCCCTAATGCTAGCCGTAGCCCTAACCCTAGCCCTAGCCCAAACCCTAACCGTAAACCTAACCCTAGCTCTAAACCTTAAACTAACCTTAGCCCTAGACCTAAACCTAACCCTAACCAAAACCTTAGCCCTAGACCTAGCCCTAACGCTAGCCCTAGCCATAACCCTAGCCCTAGTCCAAACCCTAACCTTAGCCCTAGCCCTAGCCCTAAACCTTAACCTAACCCTAGCCCTAGCCGTAAACCTAACCCTAACCATAACCTTAGCCCTAGACATAACCCTAACCCTAAACCTAGCTCTAGCCCTGACCTAAACCTAACGCTAGCCCTAAACCTAACCCTAGCACAAACCCTAAATCTAAGCCTAAACCAGACCCTAGCCCGAGAACTCACCCTAACCTTAACCATAAACCTAGCCAGATCCCTAATCCTAACCCTAAACCTAACCCTAACCCTAGCCCTTATCTAGATCTAACCCTAACCCTAAGCCTAACACTAACCCTAATCCTAGCCCTAGACCTAGCCCTAACCCTAACCCTAACCCTAACTATAGCCCTAACCATAGCCCTAGCCCTAGCCCTAGCCCTAACCCTAACTATAACCATAGCCCTAAACCTAAACCTAGCACTAGCCTTAGCCCAAACCCTAGTCCAAACCCTAGCCCTAGCCCTAACCCTAACCCTAACCCTAACCCCAGACCTAACCCTAACGCTAGCCCTAGCCCTAGCCCTAACCCTAACCCTAAGCCTAACCCTAGCCATAGCGCTAACCTTAAACCTAGCCCTAGCACTAACCCTAGCCCTAAGCCTAACCTTACCCTAACCCTAGCTCTAACCCTAACCCTAACCCTAGCCCTAATCCTAAACAAACCCTAAAAAGAGCACTAGCCCTAGCCCTAAACCTAACCCTAACCCTAACCCTCACCCTAATTATAACCATAAACCTAATCCGAGCCCTAGCCCTAACCCTAAAGCTAACACTAGCCCTGGCCCTAACCTTAATCCTAACCCTAAACCTAAAGCTAGGCCTAACCCTAAACCTAAACCTAAACCTAACGCTAACCCTAGCCCTAACTCTATCCCTAGGACTAAACCTCACCCTAGCCCTAGACCTAACCCTAACCCTAACCCTAGCCATAACCCTAAACCTAATCTGAGCCCTAGCTAAACCTAATGCTAACCCTAGCCCTAGCCCTAACCCTAACCCTACCCTAGCCCTAGACCTAGCCATAACCCTAACCCTAACCCCAGCCCTAACCCTAACCCTAACCCTAAAACTAACGCTAGCCCTAGCCCTACCCAAACCATAACCCTGCTCTAGCACTAACCCTAACTGTAATCTAGGCCTGGCCCTAATTCTAACCCTAACCCTAACCCAAACACTAACCCGAGCCCTAGCCCTAGCCCTTACCCTAAACCTAATCATAGCCATAATCCTAACCCTAGCCATAGACATAACCCTAAACATAACCCTAGCCAAAACTCTAACCCTTACCCTAGCACTAGCCCTTGCCAGGGACCTAAACCTAACCCTAACCCTAATCCTAGCACTAGCCCTAACCCTAACCCTAAACCTAAGCCTAGCCCTAGCCCTAGAGCTAACCCTACCCTAAACCTAACCCTAACACTAGCCCTAGCCCTATCCCTAGCCCTAACCCTAACCCAAACCATAGCCCTAGCCCTAACCCTAATTCTAATCTAGGCCTGGCCCTAATTCTAAACCTAACCCTAAACCTAGCCCTAGACCTAGACCTAACCCTAAACCTAACCTTAGCCCTAACACTAACCCTAGTCCTAACCATAACCCTTGCACTAACCCTAAACCTAACCCTAGCCCTAGCCCTAGACCTAACCCTAAACCTAACCCTAGCCCTAACACTAACCCTAGACCTAACCCTAACCCTAGCACTAACCCTAACCCTAACCGAAATCCTAGCCCTAGCCCTAGCCCTAACCCTAAAGCTAACCCAAGCCCTAGCCCTAACCCTAACCATAACCGTAGCCCTAGCCCTAACCCTAAATCTAACCCTAGACCTAGCCCTAATGCTAACCCTAACCCTAACCCCAACCATAAGCCCAACCCCAACCCCAAACCTAACTTAACCCTAAACCTAGTCCTAAACTAACCCACACACTAAACCTGACCCTAGCCCTAGCCCTAAAACTAACCCTAGCCCTAACCCTAACACTAACCCTAACCCTAAACCTAAACCTAAACCTAAACCTAAACCTAAACCTAAACCAAATGCTAGGCCTATCCCAAAGCCTAAACTTAACTGTAACCTAGACATTACCACTACCCTAACCCTAACCCTAAACCTAACCCTAGACCTAACCCTATTCCTAAACCTAACCCTAAGGCAAAACCTAGCCCTAACCCTTACCCTAGAGCTAGCCCTAGCCCTAGCACTAATGCTAACACTATCCCTAAGCCTTGCGCTACACCTAACACTAACCCTAACTCTAACACTAGCCCTAACCCTAACCCTAAGCCTAAACCTAAACCTAACCCTAGCCCTAGCCCAAAACCTATCCCTAACTGTAAACCGAGACCTTACCACAACCCTAACCCTAACCCTAATCCTAACACTAACACTAGCCCTAGCCCTAAACCTAAACCTAAACCTAACCCTAGCCCTAGCCCTAACCCTAACCCTAGCCCTAAACTTAACACTAGCCCTAACCTTTGCCCTAACACTGACCCTAATCCAAGTCCTATCCCTAACCCTAACGCTAACCCTAGAACTATCGCTAACCTTAAACCCAGCCCTAGCCCTAACCCTAGCCCTAGTGCTAACCCAAACCCTTGCCCTGGCCCTAGCACTTACCCTAACATTAATGCGAGCCCAAGCCCTAACTCTAAAGCCCTAGCGCTAATCTTAAACCTAGCCCTACCCGTAACCCTAGCCCTAGCCCTAAACTTAAACCTAACCCTAGCCCTAACACTAACCCTAGTCCTAAACCTACCCCTAGCACTAACCCTAACCCTAACCCTAATCCTAGCCCTAGTCCTAGCCCTAGCCCTAACCCTAAGCTAACCCTAGCCCTAGCCCTAGCCCTAACCCTAACCCTAACCGTAGGACTAGCCCTAACACTAAACCTAACACTAGACATAGCCCTAGTACTAACTAACCCTAACCCCAACCGAAGCCCAACCCCAACCCAAACCCTAAATTAACCCCAAACCTAGCCCTACCTTAACCCACACCCTAAACCAGACCCTAGCCCTAGCCCTAAACCTAACCCTCACCCTAGCCCTAACCCTAACGCTAAACCTAAACCTAACCTGAGCCCTAGCCCTAGCTCTAAGCCTAACGCTAACCCTAACCCTGACCCTAACCCTAACACTAGACTTAACCCTAACCCAAAACCTAGCCCTAGCCTAAGCCCTAACCATAATCTAGGCTTAGCCCTAATTCTAACCCTTATCCTAACCCTAGCATTAGCCCTATTCCTAAAACTAAACCTAATCAAAGGCCCAACCCTAGCCCTAAACCTAAACATAAACCTAGCCCAAACCCTAACTCTAACCCTAGCACTAGCCCTTGCCAGGGACCTAAACCTAACACTAACAGTAACCCTAACGCTACCCCTAGCCCTAACCCCAACCCTACCCTAACCCTAACTCCAGCCCTAGCCCTAATCCTAAAACTAAACCTAACCCTAGGCCTAGACCTAGAAATAACCCTAAACCTAACCCTAACCCTACCCTATACTTACCCTAACCCTAACCCTAAACCTAGCCCTAGACCTATCCCTAACCCTAGCACTAAACCTAACCCTAACCCTAACACTAGCCCTAGCCCTAGCCCTAGCACTAGCCCTAGGCCTAACCCTAACCCTAACCCTAACCCTAGCCCTAGCCCTAGCCCTAGGCCTAACCCTAACCCTAACACTAACCCTAACCCTAGCCCTGGCCCTAGCCCTAACCCTAACCCTAACCCTAGCCCTAGCCCTTGCCCGAGATCTAACCTTAAACCTAAGCCTAACACTAACGCTAACCCTAGACCTAGGCCTAGTCCTAGCCCTAACCCTAACCCTAACCCTAGCCCTAACCCTAGCGCTAACCCTAATCATAACCCCAACCATAAGCCCAACCCAAAGCCCAACACTAACCTAACCCTAACCCTAGCCCTAACCTTAACCCACACCCTAATCCTAAACCTATCCCTAACATTAACCGTAAACCTAACCCTACCCTACCCTAACTCTATACCTAAACCTTACGCTAGCCCTAGCCCTAGCCCTTACCCTAAACCTAATCATAGCCATAATCCTAACCCAAGCCATAGACCTAACCCTAAACCTAACATTAGCCCAAACTCTAACCCTTACCCTAGCACTAGCCTTTGAAAGGGACCTAAACCTAGCCCTAACCCTAACCCTAGCCCCAGCCCTAACCCTAACCCTAAACCTAGCCATAACCCTAACCTTAGCCGTAGATTTAGCAGTAACCCTAAACCTAACGCTAGCCCTAGCCATTAAACTAGACCTAACCCTAACACTAACACTAACCCTAGCCCTAGCCCTAACCCTAAAAATAATCCTAGCCCTAACCCTGACCCTAAACCAAAACCTAACCCTAGCCCTAGCCCTAACCCTAACTCTAACCCTAACCCTAGCCCTACCACTAACCCTAACCCTAATCTGGGCCTAGCCCTAAATCTAACCCTAACCCAAACCCTAATTCTAGCCCTAGCCCTGGCCCTAGACCTATCCCTAAACCTAAACCTAGCCCTAGCCCTAACCCTAAAACTAATAGAAGCCTTAGCCCTAACCCTAAACCTAACCCTAGACCTAGCCCTAGAGCTAACCTTAAGCCTAACGCCAACCGTAAGCCCAACCACAAGCCCAAAACTAACCTAATTCTAAACCTAGTCCTAACCTTAACCCACACCCTAAACCTAAACCTAGCCCTAAACCTAACCCTAGCCCTAGCCATAATCCTAAAACTAAACCTAAACCTAGGCTTAGACCTAGACCTAACCCTTACCCTAGGCCTAACCCTAACCCTAAACCTAACCTTAACGCAAACCCTAAACGTAACCATAACACTAGCACTAGCCCTAGCCCTAACCCTATCACTAACCCTAACCCTAACCCTAACCCTAACCCTAACCCTAGACCTAAGCCCAACGCTAACCATAACACTAGCCCTAGACCTAGCCCTAACACTAACCCTAACCCTAGCCCTAGCCCAAGCCCTAGCCCTAGCCTAACGCTAACCCTAACCATTGCCCTAGCCCTAACCCTAACACTAATCCTAGCCCTAGACTTAATTCTAACCCTACCCTAACCCTAACCATAATCCTACCCTAGCCCTAACCCTAAACCTAACCCTAGCCCTAGCCCTAACCCTATCTCTAACCCTAAACCTAGCCCTAATCCTAACCCTAATCCTAACCCTTGGCCTAACCCTAACCCTAACCCTAGCCCTAACCCTAACCCTAAACCTAAACCTAACGCTACCTCTATCCCAAAACCTAACCGTAAATGTAACTCTAGTCGCTACCCTAACCCTAACCCTAACCCTAGCCCAAGCCCTAACCCTTGATCTAAGCCTAACGCTAACCCTAACCCTAACCCTAACTCTAAACCTAACCCTAGCCCTAACCCTAACCCAAACCCTAGCCGTAGCCCTAGCCCTAACCCTAACCCTAATCTAGGCCTAGCACTAATCCTAACCCTAACCCTAACCCTAGCCTTAGTCCTAATCCTAAAACTAAACCTAACCCTAGGCCTAGACCTAGACCTGACCCTAACCCTAACCCTATCCCAAACCCTAACGCTAACCCTAGCACTATCCTTTGCCAGGACCTAAACCTAACACTAACCGTAACCCTAGCCCTAGCCCTAACCCAAACACTCCCCTACCCTAACCCCAGTCCTATCACTAATCCTAAAACTAAACCTAACCCTAGGCCTAGACCTAGACCTAACTCTAACCCTAACCCTAACCCTATCCCTAGCAATAACCCTAAACATAACCCTCAACCTAGATCTAGTCCTATCCCTAACCCTAGCACTAACGCTAACCCTAACCCTAGACCTAGCCCTAAGCCTAACGCTAACCCTAACCCTAGCCCTAACCCTAATTCTAAACCTACACTTACCCTAGGCCTAACCCTAACCATAAACCTAAACCTAACCCTAACCCTAAACCTAACCATAACACTAGCCCTAGACCGAGCCCTAGCCCTAAGCCTAAAGCTAACCCTAACCCTAGGCCTAACCCTAACCCACACCATAAACCTAACCCTAGCCCTGGCCCTAACCCTAACCCTAACCCAAAACCTAACCATAATACTAGCCCTAGCCCTAGCCCTAAGCCTAAGGCTAAAACTAACCCTAGCCCTAGCCCTAATCCTAAGCCTAATCATTGCCCTAGACCTAATTCTAACCCTACCCTAACCCTTACCATAACCCTAGCCCAAGCATAACCCTAGCACTAAACCTAACCCTAACCCTAGCCCTAGCCCTAAGCCTAACGCTAACCCTAACCCTACCCTTAGCCCTAACCCACAACCTAAACCTACCCTAGCCCTAGCCCTAGCCCTAAACCTAAACCTAACCCTAGTCCTAACCCTAACCTTAACATAACCCTAGCCCTACCCTAAATCTAACTCTAACCCTAGCCCTCGTGCTAAGCTTAAACCTACACCTAGCCCTAACCCTAGCCCGAGTGCTAACCTGAACCCTTGGCCGAGCCCTTGCCCTAACCCTAACCCTAATCTGAACCCTAGCCCTAACCATACCCCTAGCCCTAACCCTAATCCTAACCCTAGCCCTAGCCGTAACCCTAAGCCTAATTCGAGCCCTAGCCCTAACCCTAATGCTAAACCTAGCCTTAGCCCTAACCCTAAGCCTACCCCTAGCCCTAACCCTAACCATACACTACCCTAGCTCTAGCCCTAGCAGTAAAGCTAAACCTAAACCTAACCCTATCCCAAATCATAACCCTAGCCATAGCCCTAATCCTAACCCTAAACCTAACCCTAGGCCTAGCCCTAGCCCTAACCCTAACCCTAACCCTAGCCCTACCCTTACCCTAGTCTTAAAGGTAACCATAGCCCTGACCCTATCACTAGCACTAACCCTAACACTAACCCTAGCCCTAGCCTAAACCAAACCCTAGCCCTACCTCTAACCCTAACCCTAATCCTAACCCTAGCCCTAGCCGTACTTCGAACCCTACCATAACCCTATCCCTAATGCTAGCCCTACCCCTAGCCCTACCCCTAAACCTAACCCTAACACTAGCCCTAACCCTAACCATAACGTAACCCTAACCCACAACCCTAATCCTAACCCTTACCGTAGCTCTAGCCCTAGACCTATGCCTAACGCTAACCCTAACCCTAGCCCTAGCCCTAACCCTAACCCTACCCCTAGCCCTAAACCTAACCCTACCCTAAACCTAGCTCTAGCCCTAACCCTAAACCTAAACCTAACCCTAACCCAGCCCTAGCCGTAACCCTAACCCTAATCCGAGGCCTAGCCCTAACCCTTACGCTAACCCTAGCACTATCCCGAAAACTAATCCTAAACCTAGGCCTAACCCTAACCCTAACCCTAACCCTAACCCTAACGCTAACCCTAGTCCTAACCCTAACCCTAGCCCTAACACTAATCCTCACCCTAGCCCTAGCCCTAACCCTAACCCTGACCCTAACCTAGCCCTAACCATAACCCTAATCCTAACACTAACACTAAACGTAACCCTAAACCTAACACTAACCCTAGCCCTAGCCGTAACCCTTACCGTAATCTGAGGCCTAGCCCTAACCCTTACGCTAACCCTAGCACTATCCCGAACACTAATCCTAACCCTAGGCCTAACCCTAACCCAAACCCTAACCCTAGCCCTAAATAACCCTAATCCTAGCCCTATCCCTAAACCTAACCCTACCCTAAACCTAACATAAACCCAGCCCTAGCCCTAGCCCTAACCCTAAACCTAGCCTTAACCATAAACATAACCCTAACCGTAACCCTAGCCCTAGCCCTAAGCCTAACGCTAACCATAAATCTAGCCCTAGCACTAACCCACACCCTAAACCTAACCCTAGCCCTAGCCCTAACCCTAACCCTAACCCTAAACCTAACACTAGATCTAGCCCAAAACCTAACCCTAACTATAAACCAAGCCCTTACCATAACCCTAACCCTAATCCTAAACCTAGTCATAGCCCTAGCTGTAACCCGAACCCTAACCCTAGCCATAAACCTAAACATAGCCCTAGCCCTAGCACTAATCCTAACCCTAACCCTAGCACTAGCCCTTGCCATAGACATAACCCTAACCCTAACCCTAGCCCTAGCCCTAGCCCTAACCCTAACCCTAACCATAGCCCTAACCCTAAACTTAACCAAGCCCTAGCACTAAACCTAACCCTAAACATAGCCATAGCCCTTGCCCTAGACCTAACCCTAACCCTACCCCTAGCCCTAGCCCTGCCCTTGCCCTAGACCTAAACCTAACCCTAAGACTAACACTAACCCTAACCCTAATCATAGCCCTAGCCCTAGCCCTAACCCTAACCCTAACCTGAACACTAACCCTAACCTTTAAAAAACACTAAATTCTAAAAAAAAAAACACAAACCTTCACCCTAAACCTAGTCCTAAACTAGTGCTAACGTAACCCTACCCATAGCCCTAACTATAACCGTAAACCTAGGCAAAACACTAACACTAGCCCGACCTAACCCTAGCCCTAAAACAAACCCTAACCCTAGTCCTAGCCCTAGCACTAAACCTAACCCTAACCATAGCCATAGCACTAACGCTAAACCTAACCCTAGCCCTAATACTAACCCTAAATCTTAGCCCTAACACGAACCCTAGCCTTCAACCTAACCCTAGCACTAACCCTAAACCTAACCCTAACTCTAGGCCTAACCCTAACCCTAAACTTAACCCTAACCCTAGCCCTAGCCCTAGCAGTAGTCCTAACCCTAACCCTAACCCTAGCCCTAGCCCTCACCCTAAACCTAAACCTAGCCCTAGCACTAGCCCTAGCCCTAGACCTAAACCTAACCCTAGCCCTAGGCCTAACCTAACGCTAACCCTAGTGCTAGCCATAAACCTAAACCAAACACTAACCCGAGCACTAGCCCTAGCCCTAGCCTTAACCCTAAACCTAACCCTAGCCCTAACACTAGACCTAGCCCTAACCCTAACCCTAATCCTAACCCTATACATAACCGTAGCCCTAACCTTAACCCACACCCTAAACCTAAACCTAGCCCTAGCCCCAACCCTAATCCAAACCCTAATCCTAGCCCTAGCCCTAGCCTAAACCTAACTCTAGCTCTAACCCTAACCCTAGCCCTAACCCTAAAAATAAACCTAAACCTAACCCTAGCCCTAGACCTAGACTTAACCCTAAACGTAACCCTAGCCCTAACACTAACCCCAGCACTAACCCTAACCATAACATAATCGTAGCCCTAGCCCTAGCCATAGCCCTAACCCTAAACCTAACCCTACCCTAACCTTAACTATAGCTCTAGCCCTAACTCTAAACCTAACCCTAAACCTAGCCCTAGACCTAGCCCTACCTAAACCTAACCCTAGGCCTAGCCCTAGGGCTAGCCCTAGCCCTAACCCTAAACCTAACCCTGCCCTAACCCTAACCCTAGCCCTAGCCCTACCCAAAACTTAACCCTATCCCGAGACCTAGCCCTAACCCTAAACCTAACACTAGCACTAGCCCTAGTGCTAACCATAACCTTAACCCCAACCATAAGCCCAACCCAAACCCCAACCCTAACATAACCTTAACCCTTGCCCTAACCTTAACACACGCCCTAATCCTAACCCTGGCCCTAGCCCTAACCCTAACTCTAACCCTACCACTAAGGCTAACCCAAAACCTAAACCTAATGCTAGCCCTAGCCCAAAACGTAACCCTAACCCTAACCCTAGCCATTACCGTAACACCAACCCTAACCCTAGCCCTAGCCATAGCCCTTGCCCTAGCCCTAGCCTTAGCCCTATCCCTAACCCTAACCCTGCCCTAACCCTAACTCTAGCCGTAGCACTACCCTAAACCTAACCCTAACCTGAGACCTAGTCCTAACCCTAAACCTAAACCTAGCCCTAATTCTAACCCTAGGCCAAGCCCTAGCCCATATCTAACCTAACCCTAGACATAGCCCTTGGCCTAGACCTAACCCTAACCCTAACCCTAACCCTAACCCTAGCCCTAGCCCTTGCCCTAGAGCTAACCCTAAACCAAACCCTAGCCCTAACACTAATCCTAGTCCTAACACTAACCCAGGCACTAACCCTAAATAACCCTAATCATAGCCCTAGCCCTAGTCCTAATCCTAAACGTAACCCTAGCCCTAGACCTAACCTTAACCCTAACCGCAGGCCTAGCCGTAACCCTAAACCTAAAACTAGCCATAGCCCTAGAGCTAACCCTAACCCTAAACCCAGCCGTAAGCGCAACCCCAACACTAACCTAACCCTAGCCCTAGCCCTAACCTTAAAACATACAAAATCCTAAACCTAGCCCTAGCCCTAACCCTACCTCTAACCTTAACACTAGCCATAACCCTAACTCTATACCTAAACCTAATGCTAGCCCTAGCTCAAAACCTAACCCTAACTGTAAAACTAGCCTTTACCCTAACCCTAAACATAACCCTAATCATAGCCCTAGCCCTAGACCTAGCCCTAGCCCTAACCCTAAACCTAAGCCTTGCCCTAACCCTAACCCTAGCCCTAGCCCTAGCCCTAGCCCTAGCCCTAACCCTAACCCTAACCTTATCACTAGACTTTGCCAGGGACCTAACACTAACCCTAACCCTAAACCTAGCCCTAGCGCTAACCCTAACCCTAACCCTAGACCTAGCCCTAGCCCGAACCCTAACCTAGCCCTAGCCCTAATCCTAACCCTAACCCTAACCCTAACCTAGCCCTTGCCCTATACGTAACCCTAACCCTAAGCCTAACGACGCTAACGCTAGCCCTAACCCTAGCCCTAGCCTTAACCCTAGCACTAGACTAAACCTAACACTAAGCATAGTCCTGGCCGTAAAACTAACCCTAATTCGAGCCCTACCCCTAACCCTAACGCTAACCCTAGCCTTAGCCCTAATCCTAAACCTAGACCTAGCACTAACCCTAACCCTAACCCTAGCCCTAGCCCTAAGCCTAACGCTAACCGTACCCTAGCACTAACCCTAAACCTGACCCTAACCCTAACACTAGCCCTAACGCTAAACCTTAACCTAACCCCAGGCCTATCCCTAGACCTAACCCTAACCCTAACCCTAGCCCTAGCCCTAATCCTAACGCTAACCCTAGCCCTAGCCCTAGCCCTAACCCTAACCCTAACCCTAACGCTAACCCTAACAATAAACCTACCCTAACCATAAACCTAACCCTAACACTAACCCTAACCCTAACCCAAATCTGAGCCCTAGCCCTAGCCCTATGCCTAACGCTAACCCTAACCCTAGCCCTAGTCCTAACCCTAACCCAAAATGTAGCACTAGCCCTAACGCTAACCCTAACCCTTGCTGAAGCCCTAATTCTAACCCTACACTAACACAAACCCTTTCCCTCTCCCTAGTCCTAACCCTAGCCCTAGCACAAGCCCTAGCCCTAACCTTAACCTAACCCTAGACCGAGCTCTAACCCTAACCCTAACCATAGACCTAGCCCTTGCCCTAGAACTAACCCTAGCCCTAACCCTAAAACAAACCCTAGCCCTAGCACTAACCCTAACCCTAATCTAGACCTAGCCCTAATTCTAACCCTAATCCTAACCCTATCCGGAGCCCTAGCCCTAACCCTAGCCCTAGCCGTCACCCTAACCTTAACGCTAACCCTAACCTAACCATAGCTCTAGCCCTAATTCTAACACTAAACCTAACTCTAAACCTAACCCTAACCCTAGCTATACCCCTAAACATAACCCTAGCCCTAGCCCTAACACTAGTCCTTAACCTAATCCTACCCTTGTCCTAACACTAACCATAACCCTAACCCTAGCCCTAACCCTAGCCCTAGCCCTAACCCTAGCATAGCACTAACCCTAACCCTAGCCATAACCCTAATCCTAAAACTAACCCTAACCCTAACACTAAACCTAACCCTAACACTAGCTCTAGCCCTAGTCCTACGCCTAACGCTAGCCCTAACCTTAGCCCTAGTCCCAACCCTAACCCAAACTCTAGCCGTAGCCCTAACCCTAACCCTAATCCTAGCCCTGGCCGATATTCTAAACCTACCCTAACCCTAACCCTACCCCTAACCCTTGCCCTAGCCCTACCCCTAACCCTAACACTAGCCTTAACCTAACCCTAAACCTAACCCCAGCCCTAGCCCTAGTCCTAACCCTAAACCTAACCATAGCCCTAACACTAACCCTAGCCATAAACCTAACCCAGCACTAACCCTAAACCTAACCCTAATCCTAGCCCTAGACCCAGCCCTAGCCCTACCCTAAGCCTAATCCTAGCCCTAGCCCTGGCCCTAGCCCTAACCATAGCTCCAGCACTAACCCTAAACCTAAACCTAGACATACCCCTAGTGATAACCGTAACCCTAACCCCAACCGTAAGCCCACCCCAACCCCAACCCTAACCTAACCCTAAACCTAGCCCTAAACTTCACCCACACCCTAAACCTAACCCTAACCCTAGCCCTAACCCTAACCCTAAACCTAAACCTAATGCTAGCCCTACCACAAAACCTAACCCTAACTGTAAACCTAGCCCTTACCATAACCCTAACCCTAAACCCAACACTAACCTAACCCTAGCCCTAGCCCTAACCTTAAAACATACAAAATCCTAAACCTAGCCCTAACCCTAACCCTACCTCTAACCCTACCACTAGCCATAACCCTAACTCTATACCTAAACCTAATGCTAGCCCTAGGTCAAAACCTAACCCAAACTGTAACTCTAGCCCTTACCCTAACCCTAAACCTAACCCTAACCCTAGCCCTAGCCCTAGACCTAACCCTAGCCCTAACCCTAAACCTAAGCACAGCCCTAAACCTAACTCTAGCCCTAGCCCTAGCCCTAGCCCTAACCCTAACACTAACCCTAACCTTTTCCCTAGACCTTGCCAGGGACCTAACCCTAACCCTAACCCTAACCCTAGCCCTACACTTACCGTAAACCTAACCCTAACGCTAGCTCTAACCCTAACCTAGGACTAACCCTAACCCTAACCCTAACCCTAGCCCTAGCCCTAATCCTAACGCTAACCCTAACGCTCGCCCAGCCCTAACCCTAACCCTAACCCTAACCCTAACCCTAACCTACCCTAACCATAAACCTAACCCTAACCCTAACACTAAACCTAACCCTAACCCTAGCCCTAGTACTAGCCCTAAGCATAACGCTAACCCTAACCCTAGCCCTGGCCCTAACGCTAACCCTAATCCTAGACCTAGACCTAATTCTAACCCTACCCTAACCCTAACCCTAACCCTAGCCCTAACCCTAAACCTAACCCTAAACCTAGCCCTAGCCCTAGCTCTAACCAACACCATAAACCTAACCCTAGCCCTAGCCCTAACCTTAGCCCTAGCCCTAACCAAACACTTGGCCTAGCCCTAGCCCTAAACCTTTCCCTAATTCGAGCCCAAGACCCAAACCTAATGATAACCCCGGCCCTTGCGCTAACCTTAAGCCTAGCCCTACCCCTAAGCCTAAGGCTAACCCTAAACCTAACACTAACCCTAACCCTAGCCCTACTCCTAACAAAAACCCTAGCCCTAGCACTAACCCTAACCCTAATCTAGGACTAGCCCTAATTCTAATCCTAATCCTAACCCTAAACCGAGCCCTAGGACTAGACCTAACCCTAAAACTAACCCTAGCCCTAACACAAACCCTAGTCCTAAACCTAACCCTAGCACAAACACTAACACTAAACCTAATCCTACCCTAGCACTAGCCCTAGCCATAACCCTAAACCTAAACCTAGCCCTAGACCTAGCCCTAACCCTAACCCTAACACTAGCCCTAGCCCTTGCCCTAAACCTATCCCTAACCATAGCTCTAACCCTACCCTAGCCCTAGCCCTAACCCTAACCCTAACACTAACCCTAGCCCTAGCCCTAGCCCTAGCCCTTGCCCTTCTCCTAGACCTAACCCTAACCCTACCCTAGCCCTAGCCCTAACACTAACTCTAACCCTAGTGCTAGCCCTAGCCCTAGACCTAACCCTAAACTAAGCCTAACACTAACCCTAACCCTAGCTCTAGCCCTAGGCCTAACCCTAAACCTAACCCTAACCCTAGCCTTAACCCTAACCCTAACCATAGCCTTGCCCTTACCATAGCCCTAGCCCTAACCCTAACCTAACCCTAACCCTAGCCCTAGCCGTAACCCTATCCCTAATCCGAACCCCAGCCCTAAACCTAATGCTAACCCTAGCCCTAGCCATAGCCCTAAAACTAATCCTAACCCTAATCCTAACCCTAGGCCTAACACTAACCCTAACCCTAATCCTTCCCTAGCCCTAGCCCTATGCCTAATGCTAACCCTAACCCTAGCCATAGTCCTAACCCTAACCCAAACCCTAGCACTAGCCCTAACGCTAACCCTAAACCGTGCCGAAACCCTAATTCTAACCCTACCCTAAACCTAACCCTTGCTCTCGCCCTAGCCCTAAACCTAACACTAGCCCTAAACCTAAACATAACCCTAACCGTAGCACTGGTCCTAGCCCTAAGTCTAACGCTAACCCTAACCCTAGCCCTAGCACTAACCCACACCCTAAACCTAAGCCTAGCCCTAGCCTTAACCCTAACCCTAATCCTAGCCCTAAACCTAACCCTAAACATAACCCTAGCCCTAGCCCTAACCCTAACCCTAATGCTAGCCCTAACCCTAACCCTAGCCCTAACCCTAACCCTAACCCTAATGCTAATCTAGGCCTAGTACTAATTCTAACCTTAACGCTAACCCTAACCCTAGCCATAGCTCTAGACCTAACCCTAAACCTAAACCTAGCCCTAAAACTAACCCTAGTCCTAACCCTAACCCTAGCACTAACCCTAATCCTAACTGTACCCTAGCCCTAGCCCTAGCCCTAGCCCTAACCCTAAACCTAACCCTAGCCCTAGCTCTAACCCTAACCCTAATCCTAGACCTAGCCCTTGCCCTAGACCTAACCCTAGCCCTAATGCTAACCCTAACCCTAGCCCTAGCACTAACCCACACCCTACACCTAAACCTAGTCCTAGTCCTACCCCTAACCCTAATCCTAGCCCTAACCCTAACCCTAAACCTAACCCTAGCCCTAGCCCTAACCCTATCTCTAACCCTAAACCTAGCCCTAATCCTAACCCTAATCCTAACCCTTGGCCTAACCCTAACCCTAACCCTAACCCTAACCCTAGCCTTTACCCTAACCGTAGCCCTAAACCTAGCCTAGCACTAAGCCTAACCCTAGCCCTAGCCCTAACCCTACTCTAACCCTAACCCTAGCCCTAACCCTAACCCTAAAACTAACCCTAACCCTAACACTAAACCTTATCCTAACCCTAGCCCTAGCCATAGTCCTACGCCTAACGCTAACCCTAACCTTAGACCTAGTCCAAACCCTAACCCAAACTCTAGCCATAGCCCTAACCCAAACCCTAATCCTAGCCCTAGCCGATATTCTAAACCTACCCTAAACCTAACCCTTGCCCTAGCCCTAGCCCTAGCCCTAACCCTAACGTAGCCATAACCCTAACCATAAACCTAACCCTAGCCCTAGCCCTAGTCCTAACCCTAAACCTAACCATAGCCCTAACACTAACCCTAGCCCTAACCCTAACCCTAGCCCTAACCCTAACCCTAGCACTAACCCTAACCCAAGACCTAGCCATAGCCCTAACCCTAACCCTAAGCCTAATCGTAGCCCTAGCCCTAACCCTAACACTAACCCTAGCCCTAGCCCTAACCCGAAACCTAACCCTAGACCTAGCCCTAGTGCTAACCCTAACCCTAACCCCTACCGTAAGTGCAACCCAAAGCCAACCCTAACCTAACCCTAAACCTACCCTAAACTTAACCCACACCCTAAACCTAACCCTAACCCTAACCCTAACCCTAAACCTAAACCTAACGCTAGCCCTACCCCAAAACCTAACCCCAACTGTAAACCTAGCCCTTACCATAACCCTAACCCTAACCCTAGCCCTAGCCTTAGCCCTAGGCTTAGCCCTAACCGTAACCCTAACCCTTGCCCTAACCCTAACCCTAGCCCAGGCCTAGCACTAAACCTAACCCTAACCCTAGCCTTAG
>CM027390.1:123159147-123177484 GCA_015711505.1 Sylvilagus bachmani | reverse complement strand
CTAACCCTAACCCTAACCCTAACCCTAGCCCTAGCCCTAAGCCTAACGCAAACCCTACCCTAGCCCTAACCCTAAACCGGACCCTAACCCTAACACTAGCCCTAACGCTAAACCTTAACCTAACCCCAGGCCTATCCCTAGACCTAACCCTAACCCTAACCCTAGAACTAGCCTTAATCCTAAGGCTAACCCTAACCCTAGCCCTAGCCCTAACCCTAACCCTAACCCTAACGCTAACCCTAACAATAAACCTACCCTAACCATAAACCTAACCCTAACACTAACCCTAACCCTAACCCAAATCCGAGCCCTAGCCCTAGCCCTATGCCTAACGCTAACCCTAACCCTAGCCCTAGTCCTAACCCTAACCCAAAACGTAGCACTAGGCCTAACGCTAACCCTAACCCTTGCTGAAGCCCTAATTCTAACCCTACACTAACACTAACCCTTTCCCTTTCCCTAGTCCTAACCCTAGCCCTAGCACTAGCCCTAGGCCTGACCCTAAACCTAACCCTAGCCCTAGCTCCAACCCTAACCCTAACCCTAGACCTAATCCTTGCCCTAGAACTAACCCTAGCCCTAACCCTAAAACAAACCCTAGCCCTAGCACTAACCCTAACCCTAATCTAGGCCTAGCCCTAATTCTAACCCTAATCCTAACCCTAACCCTAGCCCTAGCCGTACCCCTAGCCCTAACCATAACCCTACCCTAACCCTAGCTGTAGCCCTAGCCCTAAGCCTAACCGTAACTTTAACCCTAACTCTAACCCTAGCCCTAGACCTAATCCTAACCCTAATCCTAACATAGGCCTAGCCTAAGACCTAACCCTAAACCTAATACTAGCCCTACATTTACCCTAGCCCAAACCCTAACCCTAGCCCTAACCCTAACACTAGCAATAACCCTAACCCTAACCCTAGCCCTAGCCCTAACCCAAACGCTAGCCCTAGCCCTAACCCTAACTTTAATCCTAGCCCGAGCCCTAATTCTAACCATACCTTAACCCTAACCAAAACCTTAGTCCTAGCCCTAGCCCTAACCCTAAACATAACCCTAACAATAGCCCAAAACCTAACCCTAAACCTAACCCTAACCCTAACCCTAAACCTAACCTTAAACCTATCCCTGACACTAGCCCTAGGCCAAAGCCTAATTCTAACCCTAACCCTAGCCCTAGCCCTAACCCTAACCCTACCACTAACCCTAACCCTAACCCTACCCTAACACAAGCCCTAGCCCTAAACCTAACCCTAACCCTAAACCTAACCCTAGGCCTAGCCGTAACCCTAACCCTAATCCGAGCCCTAGCCCTAACCCTAACGCTAACCATAGACGTAGCCCTAATACTAATCCTAACCCTAAACCTAAATCTAGGCCTAACCCAAAACCTAACCCTAACAGTAACCCTAGCCGTAACCCTAACCCTAGCCCTAACCCTATCCCTAGGACGAACCCTCACCCTAGGCCTAGCCCTAAAGCTAAACCTACCTCTAATCCTTACACTAGCCCTAGCCCTAACCCTAGCCCTAGCCCTCACCCTAACCCTAATCCAAGCCCTAGCCCTAACCCTAACCCTAATGCGAGCCCTAGCTTTAAACCTAACGCTAAACCTAGCCCTAGTGGAATCTTAAACCTAGCCCTAGCCCTAAACCTAAGCCTAACCCTAGCCCTAACCCTAACCCTAACACTAATTTGAGCCCTAGCCCTAACCCTAATGCTAAACGGAGCCCTAGCACTAACCCTAACGCTAGCCCTAGCCCTAACCCTAACCCTACACCTAGCCATAACCCTAACCCTAACCCTACACTAACCCTAGCTCTAGACCTAGCCCTACCACTAACCCTAACCCTAAACCTAACCCTAACCCTAACCCTAACCCTAGCCATAGCCCTAATCCTAACCCTAAACCTAACCCTAGGCCCAGCCCTAGACCGAAGCCTAACCCTAACCCTAGCCCAGGCCTAGCCCTAGGCCTATCCCTAACCCTAACCCTAGCCCTACCCCTAGCCCTAACCCTAAACCTAACCCTACCCCTAGACCAAACCCAAACCCTAACCCTAACTATAACCCTAACCCTAGATGTAACTCTAACCCTAACCCTAACCTTAGCCCTAGCCCTAACAATAACCCTAAACCTAGCCCTAACCCTTGCCCTAGACCTAACCCTAGCACTAACCCTAACCCTAGCCCTAGTCCTAACCCTAACCCAAACCCTAGCACTAGCCCTAATGCTAAACCTAGCCCTAGCCCTTGCCCTAACACTAACACTAATCCGAGCCATAGCAGTAACCCTAACGCTAACACTAACCCTAGCACTAAACTTAAACGTAGCCCAACCTAACCCTAGCCCTAGCCCTAACACTAACCGTAACGCTATCCCTAGCCCTAACCCTAACCCTAAATCTAACCCTAACCCTAGCCCAAGCCCTAGCCCTTGCACTAGCCCTTAGCCTAACCCTAAACCTAGGCATAGCCCTAATTCTAACCCTAAAATAACCCTAACCCTAACCCTAGCCATAACCCAAAGCCTAACCCTAACTCTAACCCTAGCCATAGATGTAATTCTAACCCTGAGCCTAACGCTAGCCCTAGCCCTAACCATAACCCTAACCCTAGCCCTAGCCCTTTCCCTAGACTTAACCCTAGCACTAACCCTAACCATAGCCATAGCCCTAACCCTAAACCTAGCCCTAGCCCTAACCCTAACGCTAACCCTAGCACTAGCGCTAACCTTAAACGTAGTCCTAGCCCTTACCCGAGTCCTAGCCCAAACACTAACCCTAACGCTAGCCCTAGCCCTAACACTAACCCTAGCCCTAACCCTAAACCTAACCCTAAACCTAGCCCTAGCCCTAGCCCTAGCGCTAGCCCTAACCCTAACCCTAACCCTAGCCATAACCCATATTCTAACGCTAACCTAACCCTAACCCTAGACCTAGCCCTAGACCTAACCCTAAACCTAACACTAGTCCTAACACTAACCCCAGCACTAACCCTAATCCTAGCCCTAATCCTAGCCCTAGCCCTAGCCCTAGCCCTAATCCTAACCTTAACCATAGCCCTCGCCCTAATCCTAACCCTAACCGTAGCCCTAGCCCTAAACCTAACACTAACGCTTGCCATAAGCCTAACACTAAACCTAAACCTAATGATAGCCCTAGACCAAAATGTAACCTAATCCTAACCCTAGCCCTTACCGTAACCCTAAACCTAACCCTAGCCCTAGCCCTAGGCCTAGCCCTAGCCATAACCCTAAACCTAAACCTGCCCTAACCCTAACGCTAGCCCTAGCCCTACCCCAAAATTAACCCTATCCCGAGACCTAGCCCAAACCCTAAACCTAACACTAGCACTAGCCCTAGTGCTAACCATAACCTTAACCCCAACCATAAGCCCAACCCAAACCCCAACCCTAACATAATCTTAACCCTTGCCCTAAACTTAACCCACACCCTAATCCTAACCTTGGTCCTAGCCCTAACCCTAACCCTAACCCTACCACTAAGGCTAACCCTAGACCTAAACCTAATGCTAGCCCTAGCCCAAGCATAACCCTAAACCTAACCCTAGCCCTTACCGTAACCCTAACCCTAACCCTAGCAATAGCCCTAGCCATAGCCCTAGCCCTAGCCTTAGCCCTAACCCTAACCCTATCCCTGCCCTAACCCTAACATTAGCCATAGCACTACCCTAAACCTAACCCTAACCTGAGACCTAGTCCTAACCTTAAACCTAAACCTAGCCCTAATTCTAACCCTAGGCCTAGCCCTAGCCCATATCTAACCTAACCCTAGACATAGACCTTGGCCTAGACCTAACCCTAACCCTAACCCTAACCCTAACCCTAGCCCTAGCCCTAGCCCTAACACATGCCCTAACCCTAGTCCTAGCCCTTGCCCTAGAGCTAACCATAAACCAAACCCTAGACCTAACACTAATCCTAGTCCTAACACTAACCCTAGCACTAACTCTAACTAACCCTAATCATAGCCCTAGCCCTAGTCCTAACCCTAAACATAACCCTAGCCCTAGACCTAACCCTAACCCTAAACGCAGGCCTAGCCGTAACCCTAAACCTAAAACTAACCATAGCCCTAGAGCTAACCCTAACCCTAAACCCAGCCGTAAGCGCAACCCCAACACTAACCTAACCCTAGCCCTAGCCCTAACCTTAAAACACACAAAATCCTAAAACTAGCCCTAGCCCTAACCCTACCTCAAACCCTAACCCTAGCCCTAACCCTAACTCTATACCAAAACCTAACGCTTGCCCTAGCTCAAAACCTAACCCTAACTGTAACTCTAACCCTTACCCTAACCCTAAACATAACCCTGACCCTAGCCCTAGCACTAGACCTAGCCCTAGCCCTAACCCTAAACCTAAGCCTTACCTTAACCCTAACCCTAGCACTAGACATAGCCCAAACCCTAACCCTAACGCTAACCCTAACAATAAACCTACCCTAACCATAAACCTAACCCTAAACCTAACCCTAACCCTAAACTCTAGCACTAACCCTAACCCTAACCCAAGCCCTAGCCCTAATCCTAACACTACCCTAACCCTAGCCCTAGCCCTAACCCTAACCCTAACCCTAACCCTAGCCATAGCCTTAATTTACCATAAACCTAATCCTAGGCCTAGCCCTAGACCTAACTCTAACCCTATCGCTAGCCTTACCCTTACCCTACCCCTAACCGTAACCCTAGCCCTAACCCTATCCCTAGCACTAACCCTAACCCTAAACCTGGACCAAGCCCTAACCCTAACCCTACCCCTAGCCCTAACCCTATCCCTACCCTAACACTAGCTCTAGCCCTAATACTAACACTAACCCTAAACTTATCCCTAGTATTAATCCTAACCCTAGGTTTATCCCTAGACCTAACCCTAACCCTAACCCAAGCCCTACACTTAACATAGCCCTAACTCTAACCCTAGCCATAATACTAACCGTAGCACTTACCCTAACCCTAACCCTAGCCCTAGCCCTAGGCCTATCCCGAACGCTAAACCTAATCATAGCCCTAACACTAACCCTAACCCTAAACCTATCCCTAGGACTTAAATAACCCTAAACCTAGTCCTAACCCTTAACCTAGCCCTAGACCTAACCCTAGCCCTAGCCCTAACCCGAACCCTAATCCGAACCCTAGCCCTAACCCTAACTCTAATCCGAGCCCTAGCCCTAACCCTAATGCTAACACTAGCCCTAGCGCTAAACTTAAACCCAGCCCTGGCACTAACCATAGCCCTAGCCCTAACCCTGACACTAACCATAGCCCTAGCCGTAAACCTAAGCCTAATCTGAGCCCTAGCCCTAACCATAATGCTAACCCTAGCCATAGCCCTAACCCTAACCAGAGCCCTAGTGCTAACCCTAACCCTACCCCTAGTCCTAACCATAACCCTACCCAAACCCTAGCTCTAGCCCTAGCCCTAACCATAACCCTAACCATAATCCTAACCCTAGCCCTAGCCCTTTCCCTAATCCTAACCCTAATCCTAGCCCTAGGCCTAGCCCTAGACCTAACCCTAAACCTGAACCTAGCCCTACCCATACCCTAGCCCAAATCCTAAACCTAGCCATAACCCTATCCCTAACACTAACCCTAACCCTAACCCTAGCCCTAGCCCTAACCCTAACTCTAATCCTAGCCCTAGCCCTAATTCTAACAATACCCTAACCCTAACCATAACCCTAGGCCTAGCCCTAGACCTAACACTAACCATAACCCTAACCTTAGCCCTAACCCTAACCCTAACCCTAACCCTATCCCTAACCCTAACCCTAAACCTAACCATAAACCTAGCCCTAGCCCTAGACCAAAGCGAACGCTAACACTAACGCTAGCCCTAGTCCTTTCCCTAACCCTACCACTAGCCCTAACCCTAACCCTAACCTAACCCTTGCCCTAGCCCTAATCCTAACCCTAAACCTACACCTAAACCTAACCATAGGCCTAGGCGTAACCCTAACCTTAGGCCTAGACATAACCCTAAACTTAATGCGAGCAGTAGCCCTAACCCTAATGCTAACCATAGTCCTAGCCCTAATACTAATCCTAATCCTAAACCTAAACCTAGGCCTAACCCTAACACTAACCCTAACCCTAACCCTAACCCTAGCGCTAACCCTAATCCTAACCCTAATCCTAACATAGGCCTAGTCCTAGACCTAACCCTAAACCTAAACCTAGACTTACCCTTACCCTAGCCCAAACACTAACCCTAGCCCTAACCCTAGCCATAGTCCTAACCCAAACGCTAGCCCTAGCCCTAACCCTAACCCTAATCGGAGCCCTAGCCCTAATTCTAACCATACCCTAACCGTAACCGTACGCCTAGTCCTAGCCATAGCCCTAACCCTAACCATAACCCTAACAATAGCCCAAAACCTAACCCTAAACCTAACCCTAACCCTAACCCTAAACCTAACCTTAAACCTATCCCTGACACTAGCCCTAGGCCAAAGCCTAACGCTAACCCTAACCCTAACCCTACGCTAACCCTAGCCCTAGCCCTAATCCTAACCCTAACCCTAAACCTAACCCTAGTCCTAGCCGTAACCCTAACCCTAATCTGAGCCCTAGCCCTAACCCTAATGATAACCATAGACGTAGCCCTAATACTAATCCTAACCCTAAACCTAACCTTAGCCCTAACCCTATCCCTAGGACTAACCCTCACCCTAGGCCGAGCCCTAACACTAACCCTAGCCCTAATTCTAACACTAGCCCTAGCCCTAACCCTAGCCCTAGCCCTCACCCTAACCCTAATTCAAGCCCTAGCACTAACCCTAACACTAATGCGAGCCCTAGTCCTAAACCTAACGCTAAACCTAGCCCTAGCGTAACCTTAAACCTAGCCCTAGCCCTAACCCTAAGCCTAACCCTAGCCCTAGCCGTAACCCTAACCCTAATCCGAGCCCTAGCCCTAACCCTAATGCTAAACGGAGCCCTAGCCCTAACCCTAACGCTAGCCCTAGCCCTAACCCTAACCCTACCCCTAGGCCTAACCCTAACCCTACACTAACCCTAGCTTTAGCCCTAGGCCTAGCCCTACCCCTAACCCTAACCCTAACCCTAACCCTAGCCATAGCCCTAATCCTAACCCTAAACCTAATCCTAGGCCTAGCCCTAGACCTAACCCTAACCCTAACCCTAACCCTAGCCCTAACCTTACCCTACCCCTAACCATAACCCTAGCCCTAACCCTATCCCTAGCACTAAAAGTAAGCCTACTCTAGCCCTAGCCCTAATTTTAACCCTACCCTAACCCTACCCTAACCCTAAACGTAACCCTAACCCTAGCCCTACCCCTAGCCCTAACCCTAAACCGAACCCTACCCCTAGCCCTAACCCTATCCCTACCCTAACCCTAGCTCTAGCCCTAATACTAACACTAACCCTAAACCTATCCCTAGTATTAATCCTAACCCTAGGTTTATCCCTAGACCTAACCCTAACCCTAACCCAAGCCCTACCCTTAACATAGCCCTAACTCTAACCCTAGCCGTAACCCTAACCGTAGCACTTACCCTAACCCTAACCCTAGCCCTAGCACTAGGCCTATCCCGAACGCTAACCCTAATCATAGCACTAACCCTAACACTAACCCTAACATGAGCCCTAGTCCTAACCCTAACCCAAACCCTAGCCCTAGCCCTAAACCTAACCCTAAACCTAGCCCTAGCCCTATTTCTAACCCTACCCTAAACCTAACCCTAACCCTAACCCTAACCTAGCCCTAGCCCTAACCCTAACCCTAATCCTAACCCTCACCGTAACCCTAACCCTAACCCATGCCCTAGCCCTAAGCCTCACGCTAACCCTAACCCTAATCATAGCCCAAGTCCTAGCCCTAACCCTAACCCTACCCATAAAACTAATCCTAGATCTAGCCCAAACACTAGCCCTAGCCAAACCCTAACCCTAATCCGAGCACTAGCCCTGACACTAACCCTAATCCGAGCACTAGGCATAACCCTAAGGCTAACATTAGACCTAGCGCTAAACTTAAACCAGGCCCTAGCCCTAACCCTAGCACTAGCTCTAAACCTAAACCTAACCTTAGCCCTAGCAGTAAAACTAACCCTAATTCGAACCCTAGCCCTAACCCTAATGCTAAACTTAGCCCTAACCCTAACCCTAACCCTAGACCTAGCACTACCCTAATCCTAAACCTAGCCCTAACCCTAAGCCTGATGCTAACCCTACCCTAGACCTAACCCTAACCCTAACCGTAACCCTAAAACTAGCCCTAACCCTAACCCTAAACCTAACCCTAGGCCTAGCCCTAGACCTAGCCCTAACCCTAACCCAAGCCCTACCCTTGACATAGACCTAACTTTAGCCCTAGCCCTAACCCTAACACTAGCACTAACCCTAACCCTAAACCTAGCCCTAGCCCTAGCCCTAGGCCTATCCCTAATCCTAAACCTAATCATAGCCCTAGCCCTAACCCTAACCCTAGCACTAACCCTAACCCTAAACCTAGCCCTAGCCCTAGCCCTAGGCCTATCCCTAATCCTAAACCTAATCATAGCCCTAACACTAACACTAAACCTAACCCTACACCTAGCCCTAGTCCTAACCCTAAACCTAACCATAACCCTAGCACTAAACCAAACCCTAACCCTAACTATAACCCTAGCCCTAGATGAAACATTAACCCTAGGCTAACCCTAGCCCTAGCCCTAATCATAACCATAAACAAGGCCCTAACCCTTACCCTAGACCTAACCATAGAACTAACGCTAACCCTAGCCCTAGTCCTAACCCTAGCCCTAGCCCTAACCATAAACCTAGCCCTAGCCCTTACCCTAACCCTAACACTAATCCAAGCCCTAGCAGTAACCCTAACACTAACCCTAGCCCTAGCCCTAACACTAAACGTAATGCTAGCCCTAGCCCTAGCCCTAACCCTAACCATAGCCCTAACAATAAACCTAACCCGAACCCTAGCCCTAGCCCTTGCCCTTGCGCTACCCTAACCCTAACCCTAACCCTAGCCCTAGCCCTAATTCTAACCCTAACCTAACCCTAACACTAGCCCTAGACCTAGTCCTAACCCTAAACCTAACCCTAGACCTAAGACTAAACCTAGTCCTAACACTAACCCCAGCACTAACCCTAACCCTAACCATAACCCATGCCCTAGCCCTAAGCCTCACGCTAATCCTAACCCTAATCATAGCCCAAGTCCTAGCCCTAACCCTAACCCTACCCATAAACCTAATCCTAGATCTAGCCCTAACACTAGCCCTAGCTAAACCCTAACCCTAATCTGAGCACTAGCCTTGACACTAACCCTAATCCGAGCACTAGCCCTGACCCTAAGGCTAACATTAGACCTAGCGCTACACTTAAACCAGGCCCTAGCCATAACCCTAGCACTAGCCCTAAACCTAAACCTAACCTTAGCCATAGCCGTAAAACTAACCCTAATTCGAACCCTAGCCCTAACCCTAATGCTAAACTTAGCCCTAGCCCTAACCCTAACCCTAGACCTAGCACTACCCTAACCCTAAACCTAGCCCTAGCCCTAAGCCTGACGCTAACCCCACCCTAGACCTAACCCTAACCCTAACAGTAACCCTAACACTAGCCCTAACCCTAACCCTTAACCTAACCCTAGACCTAGCCTAGACCTAGCTAGCCCTAACCCTAACACAAGCCCTACCCTTAACATAGACCTAACTTTAGCCCTAGCCCTAACCCTAACAATAGCACTAACCCTAACCCTAAACCTAGCCCTAGCCCTAGCCCTAGGCCTATCCCTAACCCTAAACCTAATCATAGCCCTAACCCTAACCCTAACCCTAACCCTACACCTAGCCCTAGTCCTAAACCTAAACCTAACCCTAACCCTAGCCCTAACCCAAATCCTAACCCTAACTATAACCCTAGCCCTAGATGTAACATTAACCCTAACGCTAACACTAGCCCTAGCCCTAACCATTACCCTAAACCTGGCCCTAGCCCTTGCCCTAGACCTAAACCTAGCACTAACCCTAAACCTAGCCCTAGCACTTGCCCTAACCCTAACACTAATCCGAGCCCTAGCAGTAACCCTAACACTAACCCTAGCCCTAGCCCTAACACTAAACGTAACGCTAATCCTAGCCCTAGCCATAACCCTAACCGTAGCCCTAACAATAAACCTAACCCGAACCCTAGCCCTTGCCCTTGCGCTACCCTAACCCTAACCCAAACCCTAGCCCTAGCCCTAATTCTAACCCTAACCTAACCCTAACCCTAGCCATAGACCTAGACCTAACCCTAAACCTAACCCTAGCCCTAAAACTAAACCTAGTCCTAACACTAACCCCAGCACTAACACTAACCCTAAACCTAAACCTAGCCCTAACCCTATCCCTAGGACTAACCCTCACCCTAGGCCTAGCCCTAACCCTAAACCTAGCCATAATCCTAACACTAGCCCTAACCCTAACCCTAGACCTAGCCCTCACCCTAACCCTAATCCGAGCCCTAGCCTTAACACAAACCCTAACGCTAAACCTAGACCTAGCGTAACCTTAAACCTAGCACTAGCCCTAACCATAGACCTAGCCCTAACCCTAAGCCTAACCCTAGCCCTAGCCGTAACACACACCATAATGCGAGACCTAGCCCTAACCCTAATGCTAAACCTAGCCCTAGCCCTAGCCCTAACCCTAACCCTAGCCCAAGCCCTAACCCTAACCCTACCCCTAGCCCTAACCCTAACCCTACCCTAACCCTGGCTCTAGATCTAGCCCTATCCCTAACCTAACCGTAACCCTAACCCTAACCCTAACCCTAACCCTAGCCATAGCCCAAATCCTAACCCAAAACCTAACCCAAGGCCTAGCCCTAGAACTAACCTTACCCTAACCCTAGCCCTACCCTTACCCTAGCCCTAGCCCTAAGCCAAACCCTAAACCTAACCCTAACCCTAGCCCTAACTCAAACCCTAACACAAACTATAACCCTACCCTAGATGTAACTCTAACCCTAACCCTAACCTTAGCCCTAGCCCTAACAATAACCCTAAACCTAGCCCTAACCCTTGCCCTAGACCTAACCCTAGCACTAACCCTAACCCTAGACCTAGTCCTAACCCTAACCCAAACCCTAGCACTAGCCCTAACACTAAACCTAGCCCTAGCCCTTGCCCTAACACTAACACTAATCCGAGCCATAGCAGTAACCCTAACGCTAACACTGGCCCTAGCACTAAACTTAAACGTAGCCCTAACCCTAGCCCTAACACTAACCATAACGCTAGCCCTAGCCCTAGCTCTAACCCTAACCGTAGCCCTAACCCTAAACCAAACCCTAACCCTAGCCCAGGCCCTAGTCCTTGCGCTAGCCCTTACCCTAACCCTAAACCTAGGCATACCCCTAATTCTAACCCTAACATAACCCTAACCCTAGCCCTAGACCTAGACCTAACCCTAAACCTAACCCTAGCCCTAACACTAACCGTAGTCCTAACACTAACTCCAGCACTAACCCTAACCCTAACCCTAACACTAGCCCTAACCCTATCCCTAGGACTAACCTTCACCCTAGGCCTAAACCTAACCCTAGTCATAGCCCTAACCCTAACCCTAATCCGAGCCCTAGCCCTAACCCTAACCATAATGCGAGACCTAACCCTAGCCTTAACGCTAAACCTAGCCCTAGCGTAAACTTAACCTAGCCACAGCCCTAACCATAGCCCTAGCCCTAAACCTAAGCTTAACGCTAGCCCTAGCCGTAACCCTAACCCTAATTCGAGCCCTAGTCCTAACCCTAATGCTAAACCAAGCCCTAGCCCTAACACTAACCCTAGCCCTAGCCCTAAACTTAACCCTATCCCTATCCCTAACCCTAACCCAACCCTAACCCTAACCCTAACCCTAACCCTAGCCCTAGCCCTAACCCAAACCCAAGCCCTAGCCCTAACCCTAACCCTAATCCTAGCCCTAGCATTAATTCTAAACATACACTAACCCTAACACTAACCCTAGCCCTACCCCTAGCCCTAGACCTAAACCTAACCCTAACCGTAGCCTTAACCCTAACCCTAAACTTAACCCTAACACTAACCCTAAACCTAACGCTTAGCGTAGCCCTAGCCCTAAGCCTAAAGCTCACCGTAATCCAAGCCCTAACCCTAAACTTACCCCTAGCCCTAACCCTAACACTACCCTAACCCTAGCTCTAGCCCTAACCCTAACACTAACCCTAACACTAACACTATCCCTAGCCCTAATCCTAACCATAAACTTAACCCTAAACCTAACCATAAACCTAGACCTAATCCGAGCCTTAGTCCTAACGCTAACGCTAATGCTAACCCTAGCCCTAACCCTAACACTAATCCTAACCCTAACTAACCATAGTCCTAACCCTAAACCTAGCCCTAACCCTAGCACTAGCACTAACCCTCACCCTAGCCCTAGCCCTAACCCTAACCCTGACCTGAAAGCTTACCTGACCCTAAACCTAAACCTAACCCTAACCCTAAAGCAAACGCTAAACCTAACCCTAACCCTAGGCCTAGCCATAGCCCTACACCTAACACTAACCCTAACCCTAAACCTAACCCTACTCCTAGCCCTAACACAAACCCTATCCCTAGCCCTAAATCTAACCCTAATCCTAGTCCTAGCCCTAATTCTAACCCTACCCTAAACCTAATCCTAGCCCTAGCCCTAACCCTAACCCCAACCCCAACCCCAACCCCAACCCTAACCCTAACCCTAACCCTAACCCTACCCTAGCCCCAAGCCTCATGCTAACCCTAAATCTAGCCCTAGCCCTAACCCTCACCCTAAACCTAACCATAGCCCTAGCACTAACCCTAACCATAACCACAAACCTAACACTAGCCCTAGCCATAAACCTAACCCTAACTGTAAACCTAGTCCTTACAATAACCCTAATCCTAATCCTAACCATAGTCCTGGCCCTAAACCTAGCCATAGCCCTAATCCTAACGCTAATGCTAGCCCTAACCCTAAACCTAGCCTTAGGCCTAGCACTAACCCTAAACCTAACACTAGCACTAGCTCTTGCCCTAGATATAACCCTAACCCTAACCCTAACACGAGCCCTAGCCCTAACCCTAACCCTAACCATAGCCCTAACCCTAACCTTAACCATAGCCCTAACCCTAACCTTAACCATAGCCCTAGACTTAACCCTAACCCTAACCCTAGCCCTAGCCCTTGCCCTAACCTAACCCTAACCCTAGCCCTAGCCCTAGCCCTAACGCTAAACCTAGCCCTAGCCCTTGCCCTAGACCTAAACATAACCCTAAGCCTAACACTAATCATAGCCCTAGCACTAGCCCTAACCCTAACCCAAAACCTAGACATAACCCTAACCCTAGATCTAGCCCTAACTCTAGCCCTAGACATAACCCTAAACCTAATCAGAGCACTAGCCTTAACACTAACCCTAATCCGAGCCCTAGGCCTAAACCTAACGCTAACCCTAGACCTAGTGCTAAACTTAAACCTAGCCCTAGCCCTAACCCTAGCACTAGCCCTAAACCTAACCCTAACCATAGCCATGGCTGTAAAACTAACCCTAATTCTAGCCCTAGCCCTAACCCTAACCCTAGACCTAGCACTAAGCCAACCGTAAACCTAGCCCTAGCCCAAAGCCTAACGCTAATCCTAACCTAGCCCTAAACCTAACCCTAACCCTAACCCTAACCCTAACTCTAACCCTAACACTAGTTCTAACCCTAAAACTTAACCTAAACCTAGGCCTATCCCTAGACCTAACCCTAACCCTAACCCAAGCCCTACACTTAACATAGGCCTAACTCTAACCCTAGACCTAACCCTAATCCTAACCCTAACCCTGGCCCTAGCACTTGGCCTATCTCTAAACCTAAACCTAATCATAGCCCTAACCCTAACCATAACCCTAACCCTAACCCTAACCGCAACACTACACCAAGACCTAGCCCTAACCATAAACCTAGTATTAACCCTAAACCCAAACCTAACCCTAGCCTTAACCCAAATCCTAAACCTATCTATAACCCTAGCCCTAGATGTAACTCTAACCCTAACCCTAACCCTAGCCCTAAGCACAACCCTAAACCTAGCCCTAGCACTTGCCCTAGACCTAACACGAGCACTAACCCTTACCCTAGCCTAGACCTAACCCTAGCCCTAGCCCTAACCCTAAACCTAGCCCTAACCCTAACAATAATCCGAGCCCTAGCAGTAACCCTAACGCTAACACTAGCCCTAGCGCTAAACTTAAACGTAGCCCTAGCCCTAACCCTAACCCTAGCCCTAACACTAACCATAACGCTAGCCCTAGCCCTAGCTCTAACTCTAACCGTAGCCCTAAACCTAAACCAAACCCTAACCCTAGCCCAGGTCCTAGCCCTTGCGCTAGCTCTAACCCTAACCCTAACCTAGCCCTAGCCCTAATTCTAATCCTGACCTAACCCTAACCCTAGCCCTAGACCTAGACCTAACTCTAAAGCTAACCATAGCTCTAAAACCCTAGTCCTAATACTAACCCCAGCACTAACCCTAACCCTAATCCTAACCCAAGCCCTAACCCTATCCCTAGGACTAACCCTAACCCTAGCCCTAGCCCTAACCCTAGCCATAGCCCTAACCCTAACCCTAATCCGAGCTCTAGCCCTAACCCTAAACCTAATGAGAGCCCTAGCCCTAGCCTTAAGGCTAAACCTAGACCTAGCGTAACCTTAAACCTAGCCCTAGAACTAACCATAGCCCTAGCCCTAACCCTAAGCCTAACCCTAGCCCTAGCCGTAACCAAAACCCTAATTCGAGCCCTAGCCCTAACCCTAATGCTAAACCTAGCCCTAGCCCTAACCCTAAACCTAGCCCTAACCCTAACCTTAACCATAGCCCTAGCCCTAACCCTAACCCTACCCTAACCCTAGCTCTAGCCCTAGCCCTAAACCTAACCCTAACCCTAACCCTAACCCTAACCCTAACCCTAAACCTACCCTTACCCTACCCTAACCGTAACCCTAGCCCTAACTCTATCCCTAGCACTAACCCTAACCCTAACCCTAACCATAGCCCGAGCCCTAACCCAAACCCTAGCCCTAGCCCTAACCCTAACCCTAATCCTAGCCCTAGCCCTAATTCTAAACCACCCGAACCCTAACGCTAACCCTAGCCCTAACCCTAAACCTAACTCTAACCCTAGCCCGAACCCTAACTCTAAACTTAACTGTAACCCTAACCCTAAACCTAACCCTTAGCGGAGCCCTAGCCCTAGCCCTAAGCCTAACGCTAACCCTAAACCTAGCCCTAGCCCTAACCCTAACCCACCATAACCCTAGCTCTAGCCCTAACCCTAACACTAACCCTAACCCTAACACTATCCCTAACCCTAATCCTAACCATAAACCTAACCCTAAACCTAACCCTAAACCTAACAATAACCTACCCCTAATCCGAACCCTAGCCCTAAAGTTAACGCTAAAACTAGCCCTAACCCTAACCCTAACCCTAACCCTAGCCCTAGTCCTAAGCCTCACGCTAACCCTAACTCTAGCCCTGCCCTAACCCTCACCCTAAAACTAACACTAGCCCTATCTCAAAACCTAACCCTAACTGTAAACCTAGCCCTTACCATAGCCATAATCCTAATCCTAACCCTAGTCCTAGCCTATCCCTAGCAAGAGTCCTAACCCTAAACCTAACGCTAGCGCTAACCCTAAATCTAGCCCTAGGCCTAGCACTAACCTTAACCTAAACCTAGCCCTAGCCCTAGCCCTAGACATAACCCTAAACCTAACCCTAGCCCTAGCCCTAGCCCTAACCCTAACCCTAACCATAGCCCTAACACTAACCTTAACCATAGCCCTAGCCTTAACCCTAACCCTAACCGTAGCCCTAGCCCTTGCCCTAGACGTAAACTAACACTAGTCCTAGCCCTAGCCCTAACGCTAAACCTAGCCCTAGCCATAGCCCTTGCCCTAGACCTAAAACTAACCCTAAGCCTAACACTTAACCTAACCACAACCCTAGCCCTAAACCTAACCCTAACCCTAACCCTAACCCTAACCCTAGTCCTAAACCTAACTCTATACAAAACCTTACCCTAACTGTAACTCTAGCTCTTCACCTAACCCTAAAGCTAACCCTAACCCTAGCCTTAGCCCTAGCCCAAACACTAAACCTAAGCCTAGCACTAACCCTAACCCTAGTCCTAGCCTTAGCCCTAACCCTAAACTTAGCCCTAGCCCTAGCCCTAACCCTAAACCTAACCCTATAACTAGACCTTGCCAGCGACCTAACACTAACACTAACCCTAACCTAGCCCTAAGCCTTGCCATACCCCTAACCCTCACCATAATCTTAAACCTAATCCTAGCCCAAAAACTAACCCTAGCCCTTACCCTAACCCTAAAACTAACGCTAACACTAGCCCTAACCCTAACCCTAACCCGAATCCTAGCCCTAGTTCTAACCCTAGCCCTACCGTAAACCTAAAACTAGACCTAGCCCTAAACCTAAAACTAAACATAAACCTAACACTAGCCCTAACCCGAACCCTAAACCTAACCCGAACTCTAGCCCTAGCCCTAGCCCTAGCCCTTACCCTAACCCTAACCCTACCCTAACCCTAACCCTAGCCTTAGCCCTAGCCCTAACCCTAATCATAGCCCTAGCCCTAGCCCTAATTCAAACCCTACCCTAACCCTAACCCTAACACTAGCCCTAGCCCTAACCCTAGCCCTTACCCTAAACATTACCCTAACCTTAGCCCTAGCCCTAGCCCTAATACTTTAACTAACACTAACCATAGCCCTAGCCCGAACCCACACCATAAACCTAAACTTAGGCCTAGCCTTAACCCTAATCATAACACTAGCCCTAACCCTAACCCTAAAGCTAACCCTAAACCTAACCCTAGCCCTAGACATAACCCTAAAACTAACCCTAGATCTATCCCTAACCATAACCCTAGCCCTAAATTTAACACTAGCCCTAAACCTTGCCCTAACCCTAACCAGAAATCTAAGCCCTAGCCCTAACCCTAACAAAAACCCTAGCCCTAGCGCTAACCTTAAACCTAGTCCTAGCCCTAACCCTAGCCCTAGCCCTAAGCTGAACCCTTGGCCTAGCCCTTCCCCTAACCCTAGCTCTAATCCGAGCCCAAGCCCTAACCCTAACGCTAACCCTAGCCCTAGCGCTAACCTTAAACCTAGCCCTAGCCCTAAGCCTAAAGCTAACCCTAACCCTAACCCTAACCCTGGCCCTAACATTAACACAAACCCTAGCCCTAGCCCTAACTCTAAGCCTAATCTAGGCCTAGCCCTAATTCTAAACCTAACACTAACCCTAACCCTAGCCCTAGCCCTAGACCTAACCCTAAACCTAACCCTAGCCTTAATACTACTGTTAGTCCTAACCATAACCCTAGCACTAACGCTAACCCTAACCCTAAACCTAACCCTAACCCTAGCCCTAGCCCTAAACCTAACCCTAGCACTTGGCCTACCCCTTGCCCTGGACCTAACCCTAACCCTAACCCTAATCCTTCCCCTAGCCCTAACTCTAACCCTAACAATAGCCCTAAACCTAACCCTAGCCCTAGCCCTAATCCCAACCCTAACCCTAACCCTAGCCCTAATCCTTGCCCTAGACCTAACCAACCCTAACCCTAACCCTAACCCTAGCCCTAGCCCTAACCCTAACCCTAACACTAACCCTAGCACTAGCCCTTGCCCTAGACCTAACCCTAACCCTAATCCTAACCCTAAACCTAACCCTAGCCCTAGCCCCAGCCCAAGCCTTAACGCTAACCCTAACCAGAGCCCTAAAACTAACTCTAGCCTTAGCCCTAACCCTAACCCTAATCTGAGCCCTAGCTCTAACTCCAAACTTAAAAATAGCCCTAGCCCTAACAGTAACCCTAGCCCTAACCATAACCCTAATCTGAGCCCTAGCTCTAACTCTAAACTTAAACATAGCCCTAGCCCTAACAGTAACCCTAGCCCTAACCATAACCCTAACAATAGCCCTAGCCGTAACCCTAACCCAACCCCTAGCCCAAACCCTAACCCTAATGCTAACCCTAGCCCCTGTCCTAATCCTAACCCTAAATCTAACCCTAGGTCTAGCCCTATACCTAACCATAACCCTAACTCTAGCCCTAACCCTTGCCCTAGCCCTAGCCCTAACTCTAACAATAGCCCTAAACCTAACCCTAGCCCTAGCCCTAATCCCAACCCTAACCCTAAACCTAGCCCTAGTCCTTGCCCTAGACCTAACCGTAATCCTAAACCTAGCCCTACCCCTAGCCCTAACCCTAACCCTAACACTAACCCTAGCACTAGCCCTTGCC
>CM027390.1:123123365-123158647 GCA_015711505.1 Sylvilagus bachmani | reverse complement strand
CCCTAACCCTTGCCCTAGCCCTAGCCCTAACTCTAACAATAGCCCTAAACCTAACCCTAGCCCTAGCCCTAATCCCAACCCTAACCCTAAACCTAGCCCTAGTCCTTGCCCTAGACCTAACCGTAATCCTAAACCTAGCCCTACCCCTAGCCCTAACCCTAACCCTAACACTAACCCTAGCACTAGCCCTTGCCCTAGAACTAACCCTAACCCTAATCCTAACCCTAAACCTAAGCCTAGCCCTAGCCCTAGCCCAACCCTTAACAATAACCCTAACCATAGCCCTAACCCTAACCCTAGCCCTAGCCCTAAACCTAACCCTAATATGAGCCCTAGCTCTAACTCTAAACTTAAACATAGCCCTAGCCCTAACAGTAACACTAGCCCTAACCATAACCCTAACCATAGCCCTAGCCGTAACCCTAACCCAACCCCTAGCCCTAACCCTAACTCTAACGCTAATCCTAGCCCTAGCCCTAAGCCTCATCTGAGCCCTAGCCCTAAACCTAACCCTACCGCTAGCCCTAACACTAACCCTAACCTAACCCTAGCTCTAGCCCAAGCCCTATCCCTAACCCTAACACTAACCCTAACCCTAACGCTACCCTAGCCCGTACCCTAACGCTAACACTAAACCTAACCCTAGGCTTAAACCTAGACCTAACCATAACACTAACCCTAGCCCTACACTTACCCTAGCCCTAACATTAACCCTAGCCCTAAACCTAACCCTAGCACTAACCCTAACCCTAACCCTAGCCCTAGCCCTAGGCCTATCCCTAACCCTAACCCTTATCATAGCCCAAATCCTAACCCTAACCCTAACCCTAGCCCTAGCCTTAACCCTAACCCTAAACCTAGTCTTAAACCTAAACCTAACCCTAACCCTAGCCCTAACCCAAACCCTAACAACCATAACCCTAGCCGTAGATCTAACTCTAAGCCTAACCCTAATCCTAGCCCTAGCCCTAACCTTAACCCTAACCCTAGCCCTTACCCTTGCCCTAGACCTAACCCTAGCATTAACCCTAACCCTAGGCCTAGCCCTAACCCTAGCCCTAGCCCTAACTCAAACCCTAACAACCATAACCCTAGCCCTAACCTAACCCACACCCTAATCCTAACCCTAGCCCTATCCCTTACCCTAACCCTAACCCTAGACCTAGTCCTAAACCTAAAACTAAACCTAAACATAACGCTAGCCCTAGCACAAAAGCTAAACCTAAATGTACCTCTAGCCTTTACCCAAACCCTAACCCTATACCTAGCACAAGCCCTAGCCCTAACCCTAACGCAAATCATAGCCCTAGCCCTAATGCTAACCCTACCCTAACCCTAACCCTAACACTAGCCCTAGCCCTAACCCTAGCCCTAACCCTAAACATAACCCTAACCTTAGCCCTAGCCCTAGCCCTAATCCTTTAACTAACCCTAACCCTATACCTAGCCCTAGCCCACACCATAAACCTAAACCTATGCCTAACCCTAACCCTAATCCTAACCCTAGCCCTAACACTAACCTAAAGCTAACCTAAACCTAACCCTAGCCCTAGACATAACTCTAACCTTAGCCTTAGCCCAAGCCCTAACCTGAACCCTAGCCCTAACCTTAACACTAGCCCTAGCCCTTGCCCTAACCCTAACCAGAAATCTAAGCCCTAGCCCTAACCCTAACGCTAACCCTAGCCCTAGTGCTAACCTTAAACCTAGCCCTAGCCCTAAACCTAGCCCTAGCCCTAACCTGAACCCTTGGCCTAGCCCTTCCCCTAACCCTAATTCTAATCCGAGCCCAAGCCCTAACCCTAACGCCAACCCTAGCCCTAGCGCTAACATTAAACCTAGCCCTAGACCTAAACCTAAAGCTAACCCTAACCCTAACCCTAACCCTGGCCCTAACATTAACACAAACCCTAGCCCTAGCCTTAACTCTAACCCTAATCTAGGCCTATCCCTAATTCTAAACCTAACACTAATTCTAACCCTAGCCCTAGCCCTAGATGTAACCCTAACCCTAACCCTAGACCTAACATTAACACAAACCCTAGCCCTAGCCCTAACTCTAAGCCTAATCTAGGCCTAGCCCTAATTCTAAACCTAACACTAATCCTAACCCTAGCCCTAGCCCTAGACCTAACCCTAAACCTAACCCTAGCCTTAACACTAATCCTAGTCCTAACCCTAACCCTAGCACTAACTCTAACCCTAACCCTAATCCTAGCCCTAAAACTAGCCGTCTCCCTAACCCTAAATCTAACCCTTCCACTAGCCTTAACCCTAAACCTAACCATAGAAATAGCCCTAACTCGAAACCTAACCCTAGTGCTAACCCTAACCATAACACCAACCGTACCCAACCCCAACCCCAACCCTAACCTAACCCTAAAGCTAGACCTAACCTTAACCCACACCCTATACCTGACCCTAGCACTAGCACTAAACCTAACCCTAACCCTAGCCCTAACCATAAACCTAAACCAAAACCTAATGCTAGCCCTAGCACAAAACCTAACCGTAACTGTAACCCTAGCCCTTACCCTAACCCTAGCCCTAACCCTGACCCTAACCCTAGCCCTAAACATAACCCTAGCCCTAGCCCTAGCCCTAAACCTAACCCTATCACTTGGCCTACCCCTTGCCCTGGACTTAACCCTAACCCTAACCCTAACCCTTGCCCTAGCCCTAACCCTAACCCTAATCTGAGCCCTAGTTCTAAATCTAAACTTAAACATAGCTCTAGCCCTAACAGTAAAACTAGCCCTAACCATAACCCTAACCATGGCCCTAGCCGTAACCCTAACCCGACCCCTAGCCCTAACCCTAACTCTAACGCTAATCCTAGCCCTAGCCCTACCCCTTACCCTAAACCTATTCCTAGACCTAGCCCTAAACCTGAAACTAAACTTAAAACTGACGCTAGCCCTAGAACAAAAGCTAAACCTAAATGTACCTCTAGCCCTTACCCAAATCCTAACCCTAAACCTAGCCTCAGACATAGCCCTAGCCCTGGCCCTAACAGTAACCCTAACCCTACCCTAACACTAACCCTAGCCCTAGCCCTAACCCTAACCTTAGCCCATAGCCTAAACCTAGCCCTAACCCTAACCCTAACCCTAACCCTAACACTAACCCTAACCCTAACCCTAACACTAACACCTACCAACTGAAACCCCAAATCCAAAACCAACCCTAACCCCAACCCTAACCCAAGCCTTAGCCCTAACCCTAACCAAAAACCTAGCCCTAACCCTAGCCCTCGCCCTAACCATAACCCTAAACCTAGCCCTATCCCTAGCCCTAGCCCTCGCCCTAACTATAAACCTTGCCCCAGCACTAACCCTAACCCTAACACTAGCCCATGGCCTAGCCTTAGCGCTTACCCTAAACCTAACACTAGCCCTAGACCTAGAACTAACCCTAACCCTAACCATAGACCTAACCCTAGCCCTAGCACTAGCATTAGCACTAACCCTAACCCTAACCATAGACGTAACACTAGCCATAGCCCTAAACCTAGGCCTAGCCCTAGCACTAAAACTAACCCTATCACTAGCCCTAGCCTTAGCCCTAACCCTAACCCTAACCCTAGCCCTAACACTAACCCTAGCCCTAACCCTAACCCGAATGCTAACCCTAACCTTAGCCAACCCTACACCTAACAATAACCATGACCCTAACCCCAGCCCTAACCCTAACCCTAGCCCTAGCCCTAATCATAACCCTAACCCTAACCCTAGCCCTTGCCTTAATCTTAACACTAAACCTAAACCTAGGCCTAGCCCTGGACTTAACAATAACACTAACACTAGCCCTACAATTACCCTAGCCCTAACCCTAACCCTAGCCATAAACCTAACCCTAGCACTAACCCTAACCCTAGCACTAGCCCTAGCCCAAGGCCTATCCCTAACCCTAACCCTAACCCTGCCCTAGCCCTAGCCCTAGCCCTAGCCTTAACGCTAACCGTAAACGTAGTCTTAACCCTAAACCTAACCCTAACCCTAGAACTAACCCAAACCCTAACACTAAAATAACCCTAGCCCTAGATCTAACTCTAACCCTAACCCTAATCCTAGCCCTAGCCCTAACCCTAACCCTAACCCTAGCCCTAACCCTTGCCCTAGACTTAACCCTAGCACTAACAATAACCCTAGCCCTAGCCCTAAACCTAGTCCTAGCCCGTGCCAGGGACGTAACCCTAACCCTAACCCTAACCCTAACCCTAACCCTAACCCTACCCCTAGCCCTAACCCTAAACCTAAACCTAGCCCTAACCCTACCCCTAGCCCTAAACCTAACCCTAACCCTAACCCTAACCCTGGCCTTAATACTAATCCTAACCCAAGCCAAATCCCTAGCCCTAGACATAACCCTAAACCTAGGTCTAGCCCTAGCTCTCGCCCAAACACTAATCCTAGCCCTAACCCAAACCCTAGCCTGTACCCTAAGCCTAGCCCTAACCCTAACATAGCCCTAGCCCTACCCCTAAATGTAACCCTATCCCTAGCCCTAGCCCATGCCCTAACCCTAACCCTAACCCTAACACTAACACCTACCAACTCAAACTCCGAATCCAAAACCAACCCTAACCCCAACCCTAACCCAAGCCTTATCGCTAACCCTAACCAAAAACCTAGCCCTAGCCCTAGCCCTCTCCCTAACCATAACCCTAAACCTAGACCTATCCCTAGACCTAGCCCTCGCCCTAACTATAACCCTAGCCCCAGCACTAACCCTAACCCTAACACTAGCCCATGGCCTAGCCTTAGCGCTTACCCTAACCCTAACGATAGCCCTAGCCCTAGAACTATCCCTTACACTAACCATAGCCCTAACCTTAGCCCTTGAACTAGCACTAGCAATAACCCTAACCCTAACCATAGACGTAACACTAGCCATAGCCCTAAACCTAGGCCTAGCCCTAGCACTAAAACTAACACTATCACCAGCCCTAGCCTTAGCCCTAACCCGAACCCTAACCTTAGCCCTAACCCTAACCCTAGCCATAACCCTAACCCTAACACTAACCCTAACCCTAACCCTAAACCTAGCCCTAAACAAAACCCTAACCTAGCCCTAGCCCTAACCCTAACACTAACCCAAGCCCTATCCCTAGCCATAGACCTAACCCTAACACTAACACTAGCCCTAGCCCTAACCCTACCCTAACCCTAAACCTACCCTATACCTAAACCTAACCCTAACCTCACCCTAACCCTAGACCTAGCCCTAACCCTAACGCTAAACGTAGCCCTAACCATAGCATTAGGTCTAACACGAACCCTATCCCTAACCATAAACCTAGCACTAGCCCTAGACTTAGCCCTAAACCTAACCCTAACCCTAGCACTAGCCCTAACCCTAATCCTAACCTTAACCCTAGCCATAGCCCTAAACCTAGCCCTAACCCTAAACGTAGCCCTAGCTATAGCCCAAGCTCTAACAAGAACCCTGTCCCTAACCATAACCCTAGCGCCAGCCCATGCCCTAACCCTAAACCTAACCCTAACACTAACCCCTACCGACTAAACCCCAAATCCAAAACCAACCCTAACCCCAATCCTAACCCAAGCCTTAGCCCTAACCCTAACCAAAAACATAGCCCTAGTCCTAGCCCTAGCCCTCACACTAACCATAACCCTAAACCTAGCCCTATCCCTAGCCCTAGCCGTCGCCCTAACTGTAACCCTAGCTCCAACACTAACCCTAACCCTAACACTAGCACATGGCCTAGCCTTAGCGCTTACCCTAACCCTAATGCTAGACCTAGCCCTAGTCCTAACACTAACCCTGACCCTAACCCCAGCCCTAACCCTAACCTTAGCCCATACCCTAACCCTAGCCCTAACCCTAACCTTAGCCCTAACCCTAACCCTAACTCTAACACTAACCCTAACCATTTACCTAGCCCTATCCTAAGCCTAATGCTAACCCTAACCCTACAACTACCACTACCCACACCCTAACCCTAACCCTAGTCCTAGCCCTAGCCCTAAACCTAAACCTAACCCTAGCACTAGCCCTAACCATAATCCTAAGCCTAGCCCTAATCCTAACACTAACCCTAACACTAGCCCTAGCAATAAACCTAACAATAGCCATAGCACTAGCCCTAACCCTAAACCTAATCTGAGCCCTGGCCCAAACCCTAACACTAACCCTAGCCCTAGCGCTAACCTGAAACGTAGCCCTAGGCCTAATCCTAGCCCTAGCCCTAACCCTAACAATAGCGCTAATCCTAAATCTAACCCTAACCCTAGCCTTAGCCCTAATTCTAACCCTAACCTAACCCTAAACCTAGCCCTAGCCCGAGACCTAACCCAAAACCAAACCCTAGCCCTAACACTAACCCTAGTCCTAACACTATCCCTAGCACTAACACTAACCCTAACCCTAATCCTAGCCCTAGACCTAGACCTAACCCTAACCCTAACCCTAGCCCTAGCCATAACCCTAATCCTAACCCTACCTTAGCAGTAACCCTAACCCTAGACCTAGCCCTAAACCTAAACCTAACCCTAGCCCTAGCCATAACAGTATCCCTAGCCCTAGCACTAACTGTAGCCCCAGTCCTACCTGAAGCCTAGGTCTAGCCCTAGCCCTAACCCTAACCCTAATGCTAATCCTAGCCCTAGCCCTAACCCTCATTTGATCCCTAGCCGTAACCCTAACCCTACCCCTAGCCCTAACCCTAAAACTAAACATAGCCCTAACCCTACCCCAGCCCTAAACCTAACCCTAACCCTAGCCCTCGCAGTAACCCTAACCCTAAACCTAAATCTTACCCTAACCCTAACCCTAAACCTAACCCTAGCCCTAACCCTAACAGTAACACTAGCACTAGCACTAACTGTAGGCCGAGCCCTAACCTGAACTCTAGGCCTAAACCTAGCCCTAGACCTAACCATAACCCTAAACCTAAAGCTAAGGCTAAAACTAGCCCAAAACCTAACCCTAACTGTAATCCTAGCCCTTACCATAACGCTAACCCTAACCCTAGCCCTAGCCCTAGCCCTAGCCCTAGCCTTAACCCTAACCGTAAACGTAGTCTTAACCCTAAACCTATCCCTAACCCTAGAACTAACACAAACCCTAACACTAAACATAACCCTAGCCCTAGATCTAACTCTAACACTAACCCTAATCCTAGCCCTAGCCCTAACCCTAACCCTAACCCTAACCCTAACTCTAACCCTAACCCTAACCCTAGCCCTAGCCCTAACAGTAACACTAGCACTAGCAATAACTATAGGCCTAGCCCTAACCTGAACCCTAGGCCTAGCCCTAGCCCTAGACCTAACCATAACAATAAACCTAAAGCTAAGGCTAAACCTAGCCCAAAACCTAATCCTAACTGTAATCCTAGCCCTTACCACAACGCTAACCCTAACCTTAGCCCTAGCCCTAGCCCTAGCCCTAGCCCTAGCCCTAGCCCTAACCCTAACCCTGACCCTAGCCCTAACCCTACCCTAGCACTAGCTCTGGCCTAATCCTAACTCTATCCCTATGCCTAAAATTGCCCTAAACCTAACCCTAACCCTAACCCTAACCATATGCCAAGCCCGAACACTAACCCTAACCATAGCCCTAACCCTAAACATAGCCCTAGACCTAACCCTAACCCTGACACTAACCCTAGCCCTAGCCCTAGCCTTAACCCTAACCGTAAACGTAGTCTTAACCCTAAACCTAACCCTAACCCTAGAACTAACCCAAACCCTAACACTAAACATAACCCTAGCCCTAGATCTAACTCTAACCCTAACCCTAATCCTAGCCCTAGCCCTAACCCTAACCCTAACCCTAGCCCTAACCCTAGCCCTAGACCTAACCCTAGCACTAACAATAACCCTAGCCCTAGCCCTAACCCTAGCCCTAGCCCATGCCAGGGATTTAACCCTAACCCTAACCCTAACCCTACCCCTAGCCCTAACCCTAAACCTAAACCTAGCCCTAACCCTACCCCTAGCCCTAAACCTAACCCTAACCCTAACCCTAACTCTAACGCTAAACCTAACCCTAAACCTAACCCTAGCCCTAGCCCTAACAGTAACACTAGCACTAGCACTAATTATAGGCCTAGCCCTAACCTGAACCCTAGGCCTAGCCCTAGCCCTAGACCTAACCATAACCATAAACCTAAAGCTAAGGCTAAACCTAGCCCAAAACCTAATCCTAACTGTAATCCAAGCCCTTACCACAACGCTAACCCTAACCTTAGCCCAAGCCCTAGCCCTAGCCCTAGCCCTAGCCCTAGCACTAACCCTAACCCTGACCCTAGCCCTAACCCTACCTTAGCACTAGCCCAGGCCTAATCCTAACCCTATCCCTACGCCTAAAATTGCCCTAGACCTAACCCTAACCCTAACCCTAACCATATGCCGAGCCCGAACACTTACCCTAACCATAGCCCTAACCGTAACCATAGCCCTAGCCCTAACCCTAACCCTAACCCTAGAGCTAATCCGGGCCCGAGACCTAACCCTAAACCTAAGCTTAACCCTAACCCTAAACCTAGCCCTAGCCCTAATCCTAATAATAACCCTAACCCAAGACCTAGTCCTAGAGCTAGCCCTAACTCTAAATTAACCCGAACCCTAGACCTAGCCCTAGACCTAGACCTAACCCTAACACTAACCATAGCCCTAGCCCTAACCAAAACCCTAGCACTAACCCTAACCCAAATACTAACCCTAGTCCTACCACCCAAACCATAATCCTAGCCCTATCCCTAACCCTAGCACTAACCCTAAACCTAGCCCTAGCCCTAGCCCTAGCCCTAACACTAACCCTAAAATTAACCCAAACCTAGTCCTAGCCCTAGCCTTCACCCTAAACCTAAATCTAAACCTAGCCCTAGGCCTGGCCTTAGCCCTAACCCTAACCCAAACCCTAACCCTAACCCTAGCCCTAACCCTAACCCTAACCCTAAGCCTAGCCCTAGCTCTAAACCCAACCATAACCCTAAAACTAACCCTATTCCAAACATTAACCATAACGCTATCCCTAAACCAAGCCCAAGTCATAGCCCTAACCCTAACACTAACCCAAACCCTAGCCCTAGCCCAAACCCTAACCCTAACCCTAGACCTAACCCTAACCCTAGGCCTAAACCTAAACATAACCGGACCATAGTCCTAGCCCTAGCCCTAGCTCTAACCCTAATACAAAGCCTAAAACTAGCCCTACCCCTAACCTAACCCTAACACTAGCCCTATACCTAGCCCTAGACCTAACCCTAACTCTAACCCTAGCTCTATAAATAGCCCTAGACATAACCCAAAACCTAGGCCTAGGCCTAGTTCTAGCCCTAACCCTAACCCTAACCCTAAACCAAACACTAGCCCTATACCTAGCCCTACACCTAGCCCTAACCCTAACACTAAAACAAACGCTAGCCCTATACCTAGCCCTAGCCCTAGCCGTAACACAAAGGCTAAACCTAAACCTAGCCCTAGCCCAACCCTAACCCTAATCATAGACCTAACCCTAGCCCTAGCCCTAAACCTAGGCCTAGCCCCAGCCCTAGACCTCACCCTAACCCTAACCCTAACCCTAACCCTAACACTAGCCCTAACACTAACACAAGTCCTAATCCTAACCCGAATGCTAACCCTAAACTTAGCCCTAGCCCTACACCTAAAAATATTCATGACCCTAACCCCAGCCCTAAAACTAACCCTAGCCCGTACCATAGCCTTAACCCTAGCCTTAACTCTAAACCTAGCCCTAAACTCACCCTAACCCTAGCCCTAGCCCTAAATCTAACCCTAAACGTAGCCCTAAACAAAACCCTAACCCTAGCCCTATCCCTAACCCTAACCATAAACCTAGACCAATCCCTAGCCATACACCTAACCCTAACCCTAATCCTAACCCTAACCCTAAACCTAAACCTAACCCTAACCCTAGCCCTAGACCTAACACTAACCATAAACCTCACCCTAACCCTAGCCCTAGCCCTAAACCTAAACCTAAACGTAGCCCAATCCCTAGCCCTAGCCCTAACCCTAACCCTAACCCTAGCCCTAGCCCTAGACCTAACCCTACCTTAACCCTAGCCCTAGCACTAACCCTAACACTAACCCTAGCCCTAGCCCTAACCCTAATCTAGCCCTAAACCTAACCATAGCCCGTACCCTAACCCTAGCCCTAAACCTAAACCTAGCCCGTACCATAACCATAGACCTAACCCTAAACCTGGCCCTAGCCCTAACACTAATCCTAGCCCTAAACCTAACCCTAGACCAAACCCTAACCCTAGCACTAATCCTAGCCCTAGCCATAACACTAGCCATAACACTAACCTCAAAGTTAACCCTAACCCTCGTCCTAGCCCTAGCCCTCACCCTAAACCTAAATCTAACCCTAAGCCTAGGCCTGGCCCTAGCCCTAACCCTAACCCTAACCCTAACCCTAGCCCTAACCCTAAACCTAATCCTAACATATGCCTAGCCCTAATCCTAAACTTAGCCCTAGCCCTAGCCCTAGCCCTAGCCCTAACCCTAGCCCTATCGCTAGCCCTATCCGTAGCCTAACCCAAACCCTAAACCTAACCCTATCCATAACCCTAACCATAACGCTAACACTAAAACTAGCTCTAGCCCTAGCTCTAACGCTAACACTAAACGTAACCCCAGCCCTAGCCAAAACCCTAACTCTAACCCTAGACCAAACCCTAAACTTAGGCCAAAACCTAACCCTGACCACACCCTAGGCCTAGACCTGGCCCTAGCCTAACCCTAATACTAACCCTAACCCTAGCCCTAACCCTAACCCTAACTCTAACCCTAACCCTAGCCTTATCCCTAGCCCTAGACCAAACACTAACTCTAACCCTAGCACTATCCCTAGCCCTAGACATAACCCTAAACCTAGGACTAGCCCAAGCTCTAGCCCTAGCCCTAACCCTAACCCTAGCCCTAGACCTAGCCTTAGCCCTAGCTCTAAACCTAGCCCTAACCCTAATCCTAGCCCTGGCCCTAGCCCTACCCCGAACGCTAACCCTAACCCTAGAACTAGCCCTAGAACTAACCCTAACCCTGACCATAACCTTAGCCCTAACCCAAACCCTCGCCCGTACCCTAACGATAGCCCTAGCCCTAGCCCTAGCCCTAAACCTAACCCTAACCATAGACATAAAACTAGCCCTATCCCTAACCCTAACCCTAGCCCTAGTCCTAGCCCTACCCTAGTCCTAACCGTAACCCTAACCCTAGCCCTAACCATAATCCTAACCCTAACAATACCCTAGCCCTAACTTTAACCCTAACAATAAACCTAGCCCTAGCCCTAGCCCTAACCCTAACACAAAACCTAAACCTAACCCTAGCCATAACCATAGCCCTAGCCCTAACCATAAACCTATCCCAAGACCTAACACTAACCCTAACCCTAACCTAAACCCTAGCCCTAGCCCTAGCCCTTGCCCTAAACCTAACACTAGCCCTAGCCCTAACCCTAGCCCTAGCCCTAAACCTAACCCTAGACCTAGCCCTAGCCCAAACCCTAATCCTAATCTGAGCCCTAGCCATACCCTAACACTAGCCCTAGCCCTAACCCTAGACTTAGCCCTAAACCTAAACCTAGTCCTAGCCCTTGCACTAACCCTAACCCTAACCCTAATAGAGCCCTAGACAAACCCTAACGCTAACACTTGCTCTAGTGCAAACCTTAAATATAGCCCTAGATTAGCCCAAGCCCTAACCCTAACCCTAGCCCTAACCCTAAACTTAAACCTAACCCTAGCCATAGCCCTATCCCTAAACCTAACGCCAACCCTAACCCAAGCGCTAGCCCTAACCCTAGCCCTAGCCCTAGCCCTAACCCTAACCCTAACCCTAGCCCTAGCCCTAATTCTAACCCTAACCATAAGACTAACCCAAGCCCTAGCCTTAGCCCTAAGCCTAACCCTAACCCTAACCCTAATCCTACCACTAACCTTAAACCTAAACCTAAACCTAACGCTAGCCCTAGCCCAAAACTTAACCCTAACTGTAACCCTAGACCTTACCCTAACCCTAAACCTATCCATAGCCCTAGCCCTAGCCTTAGCCCTACCCTAACCCTAATCCAAGCCCTAGCCCTAAACCTAACACTAACCTTAGCCCTAGCCCTAGCCCTAAGCCTAACGCTAAACCTAAACCGAGCCCTAGCCCTAACCTTAACCCCAACCCTAACCCTAGCGCTAGGCCTAACCCTAACCCTAACCCTAGCCCTAGGCCTAATTCTAACTCTAACCCTAACACTAACCCTAGTCCTAGCCCTAGACCTAAACCTAAACCTAACCCTAGACCTAATACTAAACCTAATCCTAAACCTAAAACTAGCCCTAGCCATAAACCTAACCCTAAACCTGGCCCTAGCCCTAACCCTAAAAGTAACCCTAGCCCTAGCAATAACACTAAAAGTAACCCTAGCCCTAGCCCTTGCCTTAGACCTAACACTAACACTAACACTAGCCCTAGCCCTAGCCCTAACCCTAACCCTAACCATAGCCCTAACCCTAAACTTAACCAAGCCCTAGCACTAAACCTAACCCTAACCATAGCCATAGCCCTTGCCCTAGACCTAACCCTAACCCTAACCCTAACCCTAAACCTAACCCTAGCGCTAGCCCTAGCCATAGCCCTAACCCTAATCCTAACCCTAGCCCTAACCCAAACCCTAACACTAGCCCTAACCCTAGCACTAGCCCTAGCCCTAACCCTAAATGTAATCCGAGCCCTAGAACTAACCCTAATGCTAACCCTAGCACTGACCATAAACATAGTCCTAGACCTAACCCTAACCCTAAACCTAGCCCTAGGCCTAGCCCTAGCCCTAGCCCTAACTCTAACCCTAAACCTACCACTAACCGCAACCCTAGACCTAGCGCTAGGCCAAACACTAACCCTAACCCTAGCCCTAACCGCAATCCTAGCCCTAGCCCTAGCCCTGCCCTAACCCTAACCCTAAACCTACACTTAACCACAACCATAGCCCTATCCCTAGGGCTAACCCTAAACCTAACCCTAGCCCTAGCCCTAACCCTAGCCCTTGCCCTAACCCTAACCCTAGCCCTAGCCCTACCCTAACCCTACCCTAAACCTAACTCTAGCCCTAGCCCTAAACCTAACCTAACCCTAACACTAACCATAAACGTAGCCCTAGCCCTAATTATAACCCTAACAATAGCCCTAACCCTAGGCCTACTCCAAGATCTAACCCTAACCCTAATCCTTAGCCTAGCCCTAAACCTAACCCAATCCCTAGCAGAACCCTAACTCTAAACCTAGTCCTGACCCTAAACCTAAGCTTACCCTAGCCTAACCCAAACCCTAAGCCTAACCCTAACACTAGCCCTAATTCTAACCCTAACCCTAACCCTAACCCTAGCCTTTGACCTAGCCCTAACTCAAAACTTAACCCTAGCCCTAGCCCTAGCCCTAAACCTAACCCTAACCGTAGCCCTAGCCCTAAACCTAAACCTAACCATAGCCCTAGCCGTAGCACTAACCCTAACACTAACCCCAACCATAAGCCCAAACCCAACTCCAAACCTAACCTAACCCTAACACTAGCCCTAAAATTAACCCAAACCCTAAACCTAACCCTAGCCCTTGCACTTACCCTAACCCTAACCCTAACCACAACATTAATTCTAAAACTAAACCTAACGCTAGACCTAGCCCAAAACCTAACCCTAACCATAACACTAACCCTTACCATATCCCTTAGCCATATCCCTGGCCCTAAGCCTAATGCCAACACTAACCCTAGCACTAGCCCTAACCCTAGCCCTAGCCCTATCCCTAACCCTAACCCTGGGCTTACCCCAACTTCTAACCCTAACCCTAACCCTAACCCTAACCCTAACCCTAACCCTATCCCTAGACCTAACCCTTAACCTAACCCTAGCCCTAACACTAACCCTAGTTCTAACGCTAACCCTAGCCCTAACCCTAAACCTAACCCTAGCCCTAACCCTAAACCTAAACCTAGCCCTAGCCCTTGCCCTAGACCTAAACCTAAACCTAGCCCTAGCCATTAACATAAACCTAACGCTAACCCTAGCCCTAGCCCCAGCCCTAGCACTCGCGCTAACCCTAACCCTAGCCATAGCCCTAAACCTAAGCCTAACCCCAGCCCTAGGCCTAGCCCTAGCCCTCCCTAACTGTAACCGTAACCCTAACCCTACCCCTAACACTAGGCCTAACCCTAGCACTCGCGCTAACCCTAACCCTAGCCATAGCCCTAAACCTAAGCCTAACCCCAGCCCTAGGCCTAGCCCTAGCCCTCCCTAACTGTAACCGTAACCCTAACCCTAACCCTAACCCTAGACCTAACCCTAACCCAAACCAAGCCCTACACCTAACCCTAACGCTAACCCTAGCCCTAACCCTAACCCTAGAATGTACCCTAACCCTTGCCTTAAAACTAACCCTAGCCCTAACCATAACCATACACCTAAACCTAGCCCTAGCCCTAGCCCAAATCCTAACCCTAAACCAAACCCTAGCCCTAACCCTAACCCAAGCCCTAGCCCTAGCCCTAATCCTAAGCTTAACCCTAGCCCTAGCACTTGCCCTAGACCTAAACCTAGAATTAACGCTAACACTAGCCCTAGCGCTACCCTAGCCCTAGCCCTAAACATAAACCTAACCCTAGCCATATCCCTAATCCTAAGCCTAATGCCAAACCTAACCCTAGCACTAGCCCTAACCCTAGCCCTTGCACTATCCCTAGCCCTAACCCTAGCCCTTGCACTATCCATAACCCTAACCCTAGACCTAGCCCTAATTCTAACCCTAACCCGAACCCTAGCCCTAGCTCTAGACCTAACCCTAAACCTAACCCTAGCCCTAACACTTACCCTAATCCTAACCCTAACCCTAGCACTAACCCCAACCCTAACCCTAAACCTAGCCCTAGCCCTATCCCTAGCCCTAACCCAAAACTTAACCCTAGCCCTAGCCCTAACCCTAACCCTAACCTTAAGCCCAACCACAACCCCAACCATAACCTAACCCTAACCCTAGCCCTAGCACTTACCCTTCCCTAACACTAACCCTAGCCCTAACACTAATTCTAAAATTGAACCTAACGTTAGACCTAGCCCAAAACCTAACCGTAACCATAACACTAACACTTACAGTATCCCTTAGCAATATCCCTAGCCCTAAGCCTAATGCCAACCTTAACCCTAGCACTCGCCCTAACCCTGGCCCTTGCCCTATCACTAACCCTAACCCTAGACCTACCTCTAATTCTAACCCTAACCCTAACCCTAACCCTAGCCCTAGCCCTAGACCTAACCCTAATCCTAACCATAGCCCTAACACTAACCCTAGTCCTAACCATACACCTAGACCTAAACCTAAACCTAACCCTAGCCCAAGGCCTTGCCCTAGACCTCACCCTAACCCTAGCCATTACCCTAAACCTAACACTAACCCTAGCCCTAGCCCTAGCCCTAGCATTCGCGCTAATCCTAACCCTAGCCTTAGTCCTAACCCTAAGCCTAACCCTAGCCCTAGGCCTAGCCCTAGCCCTTACAATATCCCTAACCGTAATGGTAACCCTAACCCTAAACCTAACACTAGCCCTAGCCTTAACCCTAACCCAAACCAAGCCCTAGACCTAACCCTAACCCTAAACCTAGCCCTAACTCTAACCCTAGAATGTACCCTAAACTTTGCCTGGACATTAACACTAGCCCTAACCCTAACCCTACACCTAAACCTAAAACTAGACCTAGACCAAATCATAACCCTAAACCAAACCCTAGCCCTAACCCTAACCCCAACCCAAACCCTAACCCTCGGCCTAGCCTTAGCCCTAAACCTAACCCTAACCCTAACCCTAACCCAAACAATAATCCTAACCCTAGCCCTAGCCCTAGCCCTAGATGTAATCCTAATGCTAACCCTAGCTCTAGCCCTAGCACTAGACGTAACACGAACCCTAGCACTAGCCCTAACCCTAGCACGTACGCTAACCCTAACACTAGGCAAAACCATAATCCTAAACCCAAACCGAACGCTAGCCCTACCCCAAAACCTTACCATATATGTAACCCTAGCAGTTACCCGAACTCTAACCCTAACCCTAACTCTAGCCCTAGGCCTAGCCCTCTACCTAGCACTAGTTCTAGTCCTAACGCTAACCCTAACCTTAGCCCATACCTAACCCAACACTAACCCTAACACTAGCCCTAGCCCTAGCCTTAACACTAACATTAGCCCTAGTCCTAACCCTAACCCTAAACCTAATCCGAGCCGTAGCCCTAAGACTAAGGCTAACCCTATCCATAGCGCTAACCCTAAACCTAGCCCTAGCCTTAATCCTAGCCCTAACCCTAACCCTAACCCTAGTCTTGCCCTAGCCCTAACCCTAACCCTAATCCGAGCCATAGCCCTAACCCTAACCCTAATCCTAGCCCTAGCCGTAAACCTGTCCCTAATCTGAGCCCTAGCCCTAAACCTAATGCTAACCCTAACCGTAGCCCTAGCCCTAACCCTAACCCTATCCTAACCCTGGCTCTAGCCCAAGCCCTAGCCATAACCAACCCTAGCCCTAGCCATAGCACTAGCCATAACCCTAACCCTAACCCTAACCCTAACCTTAACACTAACACTAGCCCTAACACTATGCCTAACACTAACCCTAGCCCTGGCCCTTGACCTAGACCTAACCCTAACACTAAACCTATAAATAGCCCTAGCCCTAACCCGGAATCCTAATCCGAGCCCTAGCCCGAACCCTAACGCTAACCCTAACCCTAGCCCTAACCCTAGCCCTATTGCTAGCCTAACCCTAATCGTATCCCTAGCCCTATCACTAACACTAAACCTAATCTGATCCTTAGCCCAAACCCTAATGCTACCCTAGCCCTAGTACTAACCCTAAACCTAGCCCTAGCCCTAACCCTATCCCTAGCCATAACCCTAATCATAACCCTAGCCCTAGCCATAACCCTAACCCTATTCCGAACCCTAGACCTAACCCTAACACTAACACTAGCCCTAGCCCTAACCCTAACCCTACCCTAACCCTGGCTCTAGCCCAAGCCCTAACCCTTATCCGAACCCTAACCCTAGCCCTAACCCTAACTCTAGGCCTAACCCTAACCCTAACCCTAACCTTAACCCTAACATTAGCCCTAACACTATTCCTAACACTAACCCTGGCCCTGGCAATTGACCTAGACCTAACCCTAACACTAACCCTATAAATAGCCCAAGCCCTAACCAGGAACCCTAATCGAGCCCTAGCCAGAACCCTAATGCTAACCCTAACCCTAGCCCTAAACCTCGCCGTAGCGTTAGCCCTAACCCTAATCGTATCCCTAGCCCTATTACTAACACTAAACCTAATCCGATCCCTAGTCCAAAACCTAATGCTAACCCTAGCCCTAGTCCAAACCCTAAACCAAGCCCTAGCCCTAACCCTATCCCTATCCCTATCCCTAAACCTAACCTAACCCTAGCCCTAGCCATAAACCTAACTCTAATCCGAACCCTATCCCTGACTCCAACGCTAACACTAGCCCTAGCCCTAACCCTAACCCTAACCCTAACCCTAGCCCTAACCCCAGCCCTAGCCCAAACCCTAAACCTACCCCTAGCCCTAACCCAAAGCATACCCTAACCCTATCTCTAGCAGTAGCACTAACGCTAACCCTAACCCTAAACTTAACCCTAGCCCTAGCCCTAATTCTAACACTAAACCTAACCCTAGCCCTAACACTAGCCCTAGCCTAGACCTAACCGTAACCCTAACCCAAGCCCTAACCCTAACCCTAGGCCTAATCCTAAACTTAGCCATAACGCTAACCATAGCACTAACCCTAACTTTAGCCCTAGCCCTAATCCTAACCCTAAACCTAATCCTAGCCCTAGTCCTAGACCTAACCCTAAACCTAACCCTAGCCCTAACCCTAACCCTAGCCCTAATCCAAACTCTGACCCTAACCATAACCCTAGCCCTAGATCTAACCCTCACCCTAGCTCTAGCCTTAACCCTAAACTTAAACCTAGCCCTAGCCCTAGCCCTAGCTCTAAACCTAACCCTAACCATAACCTTAGACCTAGCACGAGCCAGAGACCTAAGCCTAAATCTAACCATAAACCTAGCCCTTGCCCTAGCCCAAACACTAAACCTAACACTAAACCTAGACCTAGCCCTATCCCGAAGCCTAACACTAAACCTACCACTAGCCCTAGTCCTAACCCTAACCATAACCATAACCCTAGACCTAGCCCTAATCATAACCATAACCCTAGCCCTAATTATAACACTAACTGTAACCCCAACCCTAACCCTAGCCCTAGCCTTTGCCCTAACCCTAACACTAGCCCTAACCCTAAACATAACCCTAAACCTAGACCTAGCCCTAACTTAACCCACGCCCTAAACATAACCCTAGCCCTAGCCCAAACCTTAACCCTCATCCTAGCCCTAGCCCTAGTCCTAGCCATTACCCTAAACCTAACGCAAACCCTAGCCCTAAACCTAGCCCTAGCCCTCGCACTAACACTAACACTAGCCCTAGCCCTAACCCTAAGCCTAACCCTAGACTTGGCCTAGCCCTAGCCCTTACAATGTCCCTAACCGTAACCGTAACCCTAACCCTAGCCCTAGCCCTAACCCTAAGCCCAACCCAAACCATAACCCTAGGCCTATCCTTAGCCCTAACCCTAGCCCCAACCCAAACCCTAACCCTAGGCCTAGCCTTAGCCCTAAAACTAACCCTAACCCTTACCCTAACCATAATCCTAACCCTAGCCCTAGCCCTAACCCTAAACCTAATCCTAACGCTAACACTAGCACTAACCCTAGCACTAGACCTAACCCGAACCCTAGCACTAGGCCTAACCTTAGCACATACCCTAACCCTAAGCCTAGCCATAACCATAACCCTAAACCCAAACCGAACACTAGCCCTAGTCCAAAACCTTACCCTAAATGTAACCCTAGTGGTTACCCTAACCCTAAACCTAACCCTAGCCCTAGGCCTAGCCCTCGACCTAGCCCTAGCCTTAGTCCTAACGCTAACCCTAACCCTGGCCCATACCCTAACCCTACCTCTAGCCCTAACCCTAACCACACCCTAACCCTATCTCTAGCCCTAGCATTAAACCTAAACTTAACCCTAGCCCTAGCCCTAATTCTAAACCTAAACCTAATCCTAGCCATAGCCCTAGACCTAAACCTAACCTTAATCCTAGCCCTAACACTAACCCTAGTCCTAATCCTAACCCTAGCACTAACGCTAACCCTAGCACTAACCCTAACTTTGGCCCTAGCCCTAATCCTAACCCTAAACCTAAACCTAGCCCTAGCCCTAGACCTAACCCTAACCCTAACCCTAGCCCTAACCCTAACCCTAGCCCTAACCCAAACCCTGACCCTAACCCTAACCCTAGCCCTAGATCTAACCCTAACCCTAAACCTAACACTAGCCCTAACCTTAATCCTAACCCTAGCTCTTGCATTAACCCTAACCTTAAACCTAGCCCTAGCCCTAGCCCAAGACCTAACCCTAGCCCTAACCCTAACCCTAACCATAAACTTGGTCCTAGCCCTAGCCGTAGCCCTAAGCCTAAATCTAACCCTAACCCTAAACCTAGCCCTAGCCCTAGCCCAAACCCTCACCCTAACAATAAACCTAGACCTAGCCCTAGCCCTAAGCCTAATGCTAACACTAACACTAACCCTAGTCCTAACCATAACCATAACCCTAGACCTAGCCCTAATCCTAATCCTAACCCTAGCCCTAATTCTAACACTAACCCTAGCCTTAGCCCTAACCCTAACACAAGCCCTAACCCTAAACATAACCCGAACCCTAGCCCTAGCCCTAGCCCTAGCCCTAAGCCTAACGCTAACTCTAACCCTAGCCCTAGCCCTAATTCTAACCCTAAACCTAACCCTAACCCTAGCACTAGCCCTAGACCTAACCCTCAACCTAACCCTAGCCTTAAAACTAACCTTAGTCCTAACCCTAAACCTAGCACTAACCATAAACCTAACCCTAATCCTACCCATAGCCCTAGCCCTAGCCCTAGCAATAACCCTAGCCCTACCCCAACCGTAAGCCCAACCCCAACACTAACCTAACCCTAACCCTAGCCCTAAACTTAACCCACGCCCTAAAGCTAACCCTAGCCCTAGCCCTAACCCTAACCCTCATCCTAGCCCTAGCCTATCCCAAGCCGTAACCCTAAACCTCATCCTAGGCCTAGCCCTAGCCGTAACCATTACCCTAACCCTAACGCTGACCCTAGCCCTAGTCGTAGCCCTAGCCCTAGCGCTAACCCTAACCCTAGCCCTAGCCCTAACCCTAACACCAACCCAAAACCTAAACCTATGCCTAGCCTTAGCCCTAACCCTAACCCTAAGCCTAGCCATAACCATCACCCTAAACCCAAACCGAATGTTATCCCTAGCCCCAAATCTTACCCTAAATGTAACCCTAGCAGTTACCCTAACCTTAACCCTTACCCTAACCCTAACCCTAACCCTAGCCCTAGGCCAAGCCCTAGACCTAGCCCTAGACCTAGCCCTAGCCCTTGACCTAACGCTAACCCTAACCCTAGCCCATAACCTAACCCTAGCCCTAGCCCTAGCCCTAATGTTAACCCTAGCCCTAGCCCTAACCCTAAACCTAAAACTAATCCAAGACCTAGCACGAACCCTAACGCTAACCCTAACCCTAGCTCTAACACTAACCCTAGCCCTAGCGCTAGCGCTAACCCTAGCACTAGCACTAGCCCTATCCCTATCCCTAAACATAAACGTAATCCGAGCCCTAGCCCTAACCCTAATGCTAACCCTAGCCCTAGCGCTAACCCTAAAACTAGCCATAGCACTAACCCTAATCCCTAGCCCTAACCCTAACCCTAACCCTATCCCTAGCCATAACCCTAACCCTAACCCTAATCCTAACCCGAGCCCTAACCCGAACCCCACACCCATCCCTAACAACAACCCTACCCTAACCCTATCTCTAGCCCTAGCACTAACTCTAAACTTAACTCTAGACCTAGCCCTAATCCTAACCCTAAACCTAACCCTAGCCCTAGCCCTAGACCTAACCCCAATCTTAACCCTAGCCGTAACCCTAACCCTAGGCCTAATCCTAAACCTAGCCCTAACGCTATCGCTAGCACTAACCCTAACTTTAGCCCTAGCCCTAATCCTAACCCTAAACCTAACCCTAGCCCTAGTCCTAGACCTAACCCTAAACCTAACCCTAGCCCTAACCCTAACCCTAGCCCTAATCCAAACCCTGACCCTAACCAAAACCCTAGCCCTAGATCTAACCCTCACCCTAGCTCTAGCCTTAACCCTAACCAAAAATCTAGCACTAGCCCTAGCCCTAGCTCTAAACCTAACCCTAACCATAACCTTAGACCTAGACCTAGCCGGAGACCTAACCCTAAATCTAACGCTAAACCTAGCCATTGCCCTAGCCCAAACACTAAACCTAACACTAAACCTAGACTTAGCCCTATCCCGAATCCTAACGCTAAACCTAACACTAGCCCTAGTCCTAAGCCTAACCCTAAACATAACCCTAGCCCTAGCCCTAATCCTTACCATAACCCTAGCCCTAATTATAACACTAACCGTAACCCTAACCCTAACCCTAGCCCTAGCCTTAGCCCTAACCCTAACACTAGCCCTAACCCTAAACATATCCCTAAACCTAGCCCTAGCCCTAACCTTAACCCACGCCCTAAACATAACCCTAGCCCTAGCCCTAAGCTTAACCCTCATCCTAGCCCTAGCCCTAGCCCTAGACCTAAACCTAGCCCTAAACCTAATCCTAGCCCTAACACAAACCCTGACCCTACCCTAACCCTAACCATAGCCCTAGCCCTAACCCTAAACCTAACCCTGGCCCTAGCTCTAGCGATAACCCTAACCCTAACCCCAACCATAAGCCCAACCCCAACACCAACCATAAGCCCAACCCCAACCCTAACCTCACCATAACCCTAGCCCTAAACTTAACCCACGCCCTAAACCTAACCCTAGCCCTAGCCCTAAACCTAAACCTCAAGCTAGCCCTAGCCCTAGCCCTAGTCATTACCCTAACCCTAATGCTAAACCTAGCCCTAGCTCTAGCCCTAGTCTCGCGCTAAACCTAACCATAGCCCTAGCACTAACCCTAAGCCTAACCCTAGCCCTAGGCCTAACCCTAGCCCTTACAATGTCCCTAACCGTAACCTAACCCTAACCCCAACCATAAGCCCAACCCAAAAATAACCTAACCCTAAACCTAGCCCTAAACTTAACCCACACCCTAAACCTAAACCTAGCCCTAGGCCTAACCCTAACCAGAAACCCAAACCCTAACCCTAGGCCTAGCCTTAGCCCTAACCCTAACCCTAACCCTAACCCTAACCCTAACCCTACCGTAATCCTAACCCTAACCCTAGCCCTAACCCTAGCACTAGACCTAACCCGAACACTAGCACGTACCCTAACCCTAGCACGTACCCTAAACCTAAGCCAAGCCATAATCATAACCCTAAACTCAAACTGAACGCTAGCCCTAGCCCAAAACCTTACCCTAAATGTAACCCTAGCGGTTACCCTAACCCTAACCCTAACCCTAAACCTAGCCCTAGGCTTAGCCCTCGACCTAGCCCTAACCCTAGTCCTAACGCTAACCCTATCCGTAGCCAATACCCTAACCCGAGCCCTGTTCCTAACCCTAGCCCTAGCCCTAGCCCTAACCCAAAACCTAATCCGAGCCCTAGCCCTAACCCTAACGCTAAACATGGCAATAGTGCTAACCCTAAACCTAGCCCTAATTCTAATCCTAGCCCTAACCCTAACCCTAACGCTAACCCTAGCCATAGCCATAAACCTAACACTAATCTGAACCCTAGCCCTAACCCTAATGCTAACTCTAGCCCTAGCCCTAACCCTAACCCTAGACCTAGCCCTAAAAATAACCCTACCATTATCCCTAACCCTAACCCTAACCCTAAACTTAACCCTAGCCCTAGCCCTAACCCTAACCCTAGCCCTAGCCCTAATCCTAAACCTAAACCTAACCCTAGACCTAGCCTTAGACCAAACACTAACACTAACCCTAGTCCTAATCCAAACCCTAGCACTAACGCTAACCCTAGCACTAACCCTAACTTTAGCCCTAGCCCTAATCCTAACCCTAAACCTAAACCTAGCCCTATCCCTAGACCTAACCCTAACCCTAACCCTAGTCCTAATCCAACCCTAGCCCTAACCAAAACCCTGACCCTAGCCGTAACCCTAACCCTATATCTAACCCTAACCCTAAACCTAACACTAGCCCTAACCCTAATCCTAACCCTAGCTCTAACATTAACCCTATCCTTAACTAGCCCTAGCCTTAGCCCTAGCCCTAACCCTAACCCTAACCATAAGCTTAGCCCTAGCCCTACCCTAGCACTAAACCTAACCAAGCCCTAGACCTAGCCCTACCCTAACACTCAACCTAACACTAAACCTAGACCTTGCCCTAGCCATAAGCCTAAGACTAGCCCTAACACTAGCCCTAGTCCTAACTCTAACATAACCCTAGACCTAGCAATAATTCTAACACTAACCCTAGCCTTAGCCCTAACCCTAACACAAGCCCTAACCCTAAACATAACCCGAACCCCAGCCCTAGCCCTAGCCCTAAGCCTAACGCTAACTCTAACCCTAGCCCTAGCCCTAGCCCTAATTCTAACCCTAACCCTAACTCTAGCACTAGCCCTAGACCTAGCCCTAGACCTAACCCTCAAACTAACTCTAGCCTTAACACTAACCCTAGTCCTAGACATAAACCTAGCACTAACCATAATCCTAACGCTAATCATAGCCATAGCCCTATCCCTAGCCCTAACACCAGTCCTAGCCCTAAACCTAACCCTAACCCTAGGCCTAGCCCTAACCCTAAACCTAGCCCTAAACATAACCCTACCCCTATACCCAACACTAACCATACTCTAACCTTATCTCTATCCCTAGCCCTAACCCTAACCCTAACCCTAGTTCTAACCCTAAACCTAGCCCTAATCCTAACCCTAGCACTAACCCTAATCCTAGATCTAGCCCTATTCCTAACAATAAACCTAACCCTAGGCCTAGCCCTAGACCTAACCCTAACCCTAACACTAGCCCTAAACCTAACCCTACACCTAAGCCAAATCATAACCCTAATCCTAACCCTAGCCTTAGATCTAACCCTAACCGTAACCCTAACACTAGCCTAACCCTAACACTAACCACAGCCCTAGGCTTAACCCTAACCCTAAACCTAGCCCTAGCCCTAGCCCTAACACTAACCATAACCTTAGCCCTAGCCCTAGCCGTAGCCCTATTCCTAACCCTAAACCTAATCCGAGCCCTAGCCCTAACCCTAATGCTAACCCTAGCCCTAGAGCTAACCCTAAACCTAGCCCTAGCCCTGACCCTAGCCCTAGCCCTAACCCTAACGCTAACACTAGCCCTAAACCTAACCCTAAATTTAACACTAAACCTAGCCCTAAACTTAACCCTAGCCCTAACCCTAACCCTACACCTAGCCCTAACCCTAACCCTACCCTAACCCTATCTCTAGCCCTAGCACTAACCCTAAAACAAACCCTAAACTTAACCCTAGCCATAGCCCTAATCCTAACCCTAAACCTAACCCTAACCCTAGCCCTAAACTTAATCCAAGCCCTAAACCTAACCCTAGCCCTAGCCCTAATCCTAACCCTCATCCTAACCCTAGCCCTAGCCCTAGCCATTACCCTAACCCTAACGCTAACCCTAGACCTAGCCTTAGCCCTTACCCTCGTGCTAACCCTAACCCTAGCCATAGCCCTAACCATAAGCCTAACCCTAAACCCTAGCCCTTACAATGTCCCTAACCGTAACTGTAACCCTAACCCTAACCCTAGCCCTAGCCCTAACCCTAACCCCAACCCAAAATTTAATCCTAGGCCTAGCCTTAGCCCTAACCCTAACCCTAACCCTAGCCCTAGCCCTTACAATGTCCCTAAGCGTAACTGTAACCCTAACCCTAACCCTAGCCTTAGCCCTAACCCTAACCCCAACCCAAAACTTAAACCTAGGCCTAGCCTTAGCCCTAACCCTAACCCTAACCCTACCGTAATCCTAACCCTAACCCTAGCCCTAACCCTAGCACTAGACCTAACCCGAACCCTAGCACGTACCCTAACCCTAAGCCTAGCCATAACCATGACCCTAAACTCAAACCAAACACTGGCCCTACCCCAAAACCTTACCCTAAATGTAAGCCTAGCCGTTACCCTAACCCTAACCCTAGCCCTAGGCCTAGCCCTCGACCTAGCCCTAACCCTAGTCCTAACGCTAACCCTAACTGTAGCCCATACCCTTATCGAGCCCTGACCCTAAACCTAGCCCTAGCCCTAGCCCTAACCTTAAACCTAATGTAGCCCTAGCCCTAACCCTAACGCTAACCCTAGCCATAGTGCTAGCCCAAACCTAGCCCTAGCTCTAATCATAGCCCTAACCCTAACCCTAACCCTAACCCTAGCCCTAGCCGTAAACCTAACCCTAATCTGAACCCTAGCCCTAACCCTAATGCTAACTCTAGCCCAAGCCCTAACCCTAACACTAGCCCTAGCCCTAACCCCAGACCTAGCCCTAACCATAAACCAACCATTATCCCTAACCCTAACCCTACCCTAACCCTAACCCTAACCCTAGTCCTAATCCTAACCCTAGCCCTAACGCTAACCCTAGCACAAATCCTAACTTAGCCCTAGCCTTAATCCTAAACCTAAACCTAAGCCTAGCCCTAGCCCTAGCCCTAACCCTACCCCTAACCCAAACCAAGAACCTAAACCTAACCCTAGCCCTCGATCTAACCCTAACCCTAAACCTAACACTAGTCCTTACCCTAATCCTAACCCTAGCTCTAGCCTTAAACCTAATCTTAAACCTAGCCCTAGCCCTAGATCTAACCCTAACCCTAAACCTAACACTAGCCCTTACCCTAATCCCAACCCTAGCTCTAGACTTAAACCTCACCTTAAACCTAGCCCTAGCCCTAGCCCTAGATCTAACCCTAACCCTAAACCTAACACTAGCCCTTACCCTAATCCTAACCCTAGCTCTAGCCTTAAACCTAACCTTAAACCTAGCCCTAGCCCTAGCCCTAGACCTAACCCTAACCCTAACCCTAACCATAAGCTTAGCCCTAGCCCTAGTGCTAGCCGTAGCCGTAAGCCTAACGCTAACCCTAACCCTAGCCCTAGACCTAGCACTAACCCTCACCCTAGCACTAAACCTAGACCTAGTCCTAGCAATAAGCCTAACACTAATCCGAAAACTAGCCCTAGTCCTAACCCTAAACATAACCCTAGACCTAGCCCTATATCTAACACTAACCCTAGCCTTAGCCCTCACCCTAACACTAGCCCTAACCCTAAACATAACCATAAACCTAGTCCTAGCCCTAGCCCTAAGCCTAACGCTATCCCTAACCCTAGCCCTAGCCCTAATTCTAACCCTAACACTAACCCTAACCCTAACCCTAGCACTAGCCCTAGACCTAATCCTCAAACTAACTCTAGCCTTAACACCAACCCTAGTCCTAGCCATAAACCTAGCACTAACCAAAACCCTAATGCTAATCCTAGCCATAGCCCTATCCCTAGCCCTAACACCAGCCCTACCCCTAACCCTAACCCTAGGCCTACCCCTAAACCTAAACCTAGCCCTAACCATAACCCTACCCCTATACCTAACCCTAACCCTACCCTAACCTTATCTCTATCCCTAGCCCTAACCCTAAACCTAACTCTAGTTCTAACCCTAAACCTAGCCCTAATCCTAACCCTAGCACTAACCCTTACAATAGCCCTAACCCGAATCCTAGATCTAGCCCTAATCCTAACACTAAACCTAGCCCTAGGCATAGCCCTAGACCTGAACCTAACCCTACACCTAAGCCAAACCATAACCCTAACCCTAACCCTAGCCTTAGATCTAACACTAACCCTAACCCTAACACTAGCCCTAACCCTAACACTAACCATAGCCCTAGGCTTAACGCTAACCCTAAACCTAGACCTAACGCTAACCATAACCTTAACCTAGCCCTAGCTGTAGACCTATCCCTAACCCTAAAACTAATCTGAGCCCTAGGCCTAACCCTAATGCTAACCCTAGCCCTAGCGCTAACCCTAAACCTAGCCCTAGCCTAACACTGGCCCTAGCCCTATCCCTAACCCTAGCCCTAGTGCTAACCCTAGCACTAGCCCTAACCCTAACCCTAGCCCTAGCCCTAACCCCAGCCCTAGCCCTAAACATAACCCTACCATAACCCTATCTCTAGCCATAGCACTAATCCTAAAACTAACCCTAAACTTAACCCTAACCCTAGCCCTAATCCTAACCCTAAAACTAACCCTAGCTCTAGCCCTAGACCTAAACCTAATCTTAACCCTAGCCCTAACCCTAATCCTAGGCCTAATCCTAACCCTAGCCCTAACGCTAACCCTAGCCCTAACCCTAACTTTTGCCCTAGCCCTAATCCTAACCCTAAACCTAAACTTAACACTAGTCATAGACCTAATTCTAAACCTAAACCTAACCATAGACCTAGCCCTAGACCTAACCCTAACCCTAACCCTAGTCCTAATCTTAACACTAGCCCTAACGCTAACACTAGCACTAACCCTAACTTTAGGCCTAGCCCTAATCCTAAATCTAAACCTAACCCTAGCCCTAGCCCTAGACCTAGCCCTAACCCTAACCCTAACCCTAGCCCTAACCCTAGCCCTAACCCAAACCCTGATCCTACACTAGACCTAGCCCTATATCTAACCCTAACCCTAACCTTAACACTAGCCCTAACCCTAACCCTAACCATAGCCCTAGCCTTAACCCTAACCTTAAACCTAGCCATAGCCCTAGCCCTTACCCTAACCATAACCTTAGCCCTAGACCTAGCCCTAGCCCTGTCCCTAACCCTCAACCTAACCTAGCCCTAGCCCTAGCCCTAACCCTAACCCTAACCATAACCCTTACCCTAACCTTAACCCTAACCCTAAACCTAGCCCTAGCACCAGCCCTAGCCCTAGCACTAACCCTAAACCTAACCCTAAACCGAACACTAACCCTAGCCCTTAATCTTAAAATACCAATAAATTCTAAATAAAAAACACCTACATCAACCCTAAAACTAAATCTAACCTAGCCCTAATGTAACCCAAACGCTAGCCCTAACTATAACCATAAACCTAGCCCTAACACTAAAACTAGCCCTAACCCTAACCCTAGCCCTAGCACTTGCTCTAGCCGTAACCATAGCCCTAGCCTTAGCCCTAGACCTAGCCTTCCAGTAGCCCTAGACATAGCCCAAACACTTAACCTAACCCTAGCACTAACCCTAGCCCAAGCCTAACCCTAGCCCTAGCCCTAACGCTAGACCTAGCCCTAAACCTAGCCCTAGCCCAAACCATAAATGTTAACCTAACCCTAGCCCTAGCCCTAAACCTTAACCTAACCCTAGCCCTAGCCCTAAACCTAACCCCAACCCTAAACTTAGCCCTAGCCATAACCCTAACCCTAAACCTAACCCTAACACTAACCCTAGCCCTAACCCTAGACCTAACCCTAACGCTAGCCCTAAACCTAACCCTAGCCCTAACACTAAATATAAGCCTAAACCTGACCCTAGCCCTAGCCCTAAACCTTACCTTAACCATAAACCTAGCACGAGCCCTAATCCTAACCCTAAACCTAACGCTAACCCTAGCATTAACACTAACCCTAACCCTAACCCTAGTTCTAGCCCTAATACTAACCCTAACCCTAAACCTTGCCCTAGCCATAACCCTAAACCTAACGCTAGTCCTAATTCTAACCGTAACCGTAACCCTAGCCCTAGCCCTAGATCTAAACCTAACCCTAACCCTAACCCTAGCCCTAATCCTAACCCTAAACCTAACACTAACCCTAGCCCTAACCCTAAAACTAGCACTAACCCTAACCCTAGCCTTAGCCCTAATCCTAATCCTAAACCTAACCCTAACCCTAGACCTAATGCTAGCCCTAACTCTAACCCTAGCACTAACCCTAACCCTAAACCTAACCCTAATATAGCCCTAAAAATAACCCTAAACCTAAACGTAATGCTAGCCCTAGCCCAAACCTAACCCTAACTCTAAACCTAGCCCTTACCCTAACCCTAACCCTAACCCTAAACCTAACCCTACCCTAGCCCTAGCCATAGCCCTAACCCTAACACTAACCCTAGCCCTAAACCTAGCCCTAGCCATAATCCTAACCCTAAACCGGACCCTAACACTAACCCTAACCCTAGTCCTAACACTAGCCCTAGCCTTAGCCCTAGATGTAAACCTAACCCTAACCCTAGCCCTAGCCCTAGCACTAGACCTAACCCGAACCCTAGCACTAGCCCTAACCCTAGCATGTACGCTAACCCTAACACTAGGCAAAACCATAATCCTAAACCCAAACCGAACGCTAGACCTACCCCAAAAGCTTACCCTAAATGTAACCCTAGCGGTTACCCTAACTCTAACCATAACACTAACCCTAGCCCTAGGCCTAGCCCTCGACCTAGCACTAGTTCTAGTCCTAACGCTAACCCTAACCCTAGCCCATACCCTAACCCAACCCTAACCCAACACTAGCCCTAGCCCTAGCCCTAACAAACACATTAGCCCTAGCCCTATCCCTCACCGTAAACCTAATCCGAGCCATAGCCCCAACACTAACGCTAACCCTATCCATAGCGCTAACCCTAAACCTAGCCCTAGCCTTAATCCTAGCCCTAACCCTAACCCTAACCCTAGGAATAGCCCGAGCCCTAACCCTAACACTAATCCGAGCCATAGCCCTAACCATAACCCTAATCCTAGCCCTAGCTGTAAACCTAACCCTAATCTTAGAACTAGCCCTAAACCTAACGCTAACCCCAGCCATAGCCCTAACCCTAAACATAACCCAAGCCCTAGCCCTAAACCTAACACTACCCCTAACCCTAACCCTAACCCTACCCTAACCCTGGTTATAGCCCAAGCCCGAATCCTAATCCGAAACCTAACCCTAGCCCTAACCCTAACCCTAGGCCTAACCCTAACCCTAACCCTAACTTTAACACTAACACTAGCCCTAACCCTATCCCTAACACTAACCCTAGCCCTGCCCTTGACCTAGACATAACCCTAACCCTAACCCTATCAATAGCCCTGCCCTAACCCAAAACCCTAATCCAAGTCCTAGCCCGAACCCTAACGCTAACCCTAACCCTAGCCCTAACCCTAGCCCTAGCGATAGCCCTAACCCTAAAGGTAGCCCTAGCATTATCACTAACACAAAACCTAATCCAAACCCTAGCCCAAACCCTAATGCTAACTCTAGCCCTAGTACTAACCCTAAACCTAGCCCTAGCACTAACCCTATCCCTAGCCCTAACCCTAAACCTAACCATAGCCCTAGCCGTAACCCTAACCCTAATCCGAACCCTAGCCCTAACCCTAACCCTAGTCCTAATCCTAACCCTAGCCCTAAAGCAAACCCTATCACTAACACAAACTTTAGCCCTAACCCTACCCCTAACCCTAAACCTAACCCTAGCCCTAGCCCTAGACCTAACTCTAAACCTAACCCTAGCCCTAACCCAAACCCTGACCCAAACCATAACTTTAAACATGGCCCTAGCCCTAACCCTAAACCTAACCCTGGACCTAGCTCTAACCCTAACCCTAACCCCAACCATAAGCCCAACCCCAAACCTAACCTAACCCTAACCCTAGCCATAAACTTAACCCACGCCATAAACATAACCCTAGACCTAGCCCTAACACTAACCCTAATCCAAGCCCTAGCCCTAGCCCTAGCCATTACCATAACACTAATGCTAACCCTAACCCTAGCCTTAGTAATAGCCCTCGTGCTAACCCTAACCCTAGCCCTAGCCCTAACCCAAACCATAAGCCCAACCCCAATCCCAACCCTAACCTAAAACTAATCCTAGCCCTAACCTTAACCCACACCCTAAACCTAACCCTAAACATAGCCCCAGCCCTAACTCTAACCCTAAACCTAGCCATAAACCTAACCCTAGCCCTAGACCTAGCACTAACCCTAAACCTAACCCTAGCCCTAGCCCTTGCACTAGAACTAACCCTAACCCTAACACTAACCCTAGCCCTAGTCCTAGCCCTAACCATAACCCTAACCCTAGCCCTAGATCTAATCCTAACCCTAATCTAGGCCTAGCCCTAAATCTAACCCTAACCTTAACCCTAACCCTAAAACTAAACCTAAACCTAACCCGAGGCCTAGCCTAGCTCAAAGTCTAATGCAAACCTAACCCTAAACCTAACCCTAGCCATAACCCTAAACCAAACCCTAGCCGTACCCCTAACCCTAACCCTAATCTAGGCCTAGACATAATTCTAACCATAACCGTAACCCTAACCCTAACCCTAGCCCTAGCCCTAGACCTAAACCTAAACCTAACCCTAGCCCTAGCCCTAGCCCTAGCCCTTTCACTAGACCTAACCCTAACCCTAACACTAATCCTATCCCTAGCCCTAACACTAACCTTAACCCTAGCCCTAGCACTAACCCTAAACCTAATCTAGGCATAGCCATAATTCTAACCCTAACCCTAACCCTAACCCTAACCCTAGCCCTAGCCCTAGACCTAACTCTAAACCTAACCCTAGCCCTAGCCCTTGCACTAGATCTAACCCTAACACTAACCCTAGCCCTAGCCCTAACACTAACCCTAACCCTAGCCCTAGCACTAACCCTAAACCTAATCTAGGCATAGCCCTAAATCTAACCCTAACCCTAACCCTAACCCTAACCCTAGCCCTAGCCCTAGACCTAACCCTAAACCAAACCCTAGCCCTAACTCTAAACCTAGTACTAACCCTAACCCTAATACTAGCCCTAACCCTAACCCTAATCCTAGCCCAAGCACTGGCCCTAGCCCTATCCCTAAACCTAAACCTAGACCTAGCCCTAACCCTAAACGTAACCCTAGACCTAGCCCTAACCCTAAACCTAACCCTAGACCTAGCCCTAGTGCTAAAATTAACCCTAACTCCACCCATAAGTACAACCACAAGCCTAACCGTAACCTAACTCTAAACCTAGTCCTAACCTTAACCCACACTCTAAACCTAACCCTAGCCCTAGCCCTAGCCTGAACCCTAACCCTAACCCTAGCCATAACACTAACCCTAGCCCTAGCCCTAGCATTAACCATAACCCTAACCCTAGCCCTAGGACTTGCACTAGACCTAACCCAAACCCTAACACTAATCCTACCCCTAGCCCTAACCCTAACCCTAACCATAGCCCAAACACTTGCATGACAACTAATCCTAACCCTAAGCCTAACACTAACCCTAACCTAGCCCTAGCCCTAGCCCTAGCCCTAATCCTAACCCTAACCCTAGCCCTAGCCCTAATTCTAAACCCAACCTAACCCTAACCCCAACGGTAAGCCCAACCGCAAACCCAAACCTAACCTAACAATAACCTAGACCTAACCTTAACCCACATTCTAAACCTGACCCTAGCCCTAGCCTTAAACCTAACCCTAAACCTAAACCTAACCTGAGGCCTAGCCCTAGCTCAAAGCCTAATGCTAACCTTAACACTAACCCTAACCCGAGCCATAAACCTAACCCAAACCCTAGCCCTAGCCCTAACCCTAACCCTAATCTAGGCCTAGCCATAATTCTAACCCTAACCCTAACCCTAACCCTAACCCTAGCCCTAGACCTTGACCTAAACCTAAACCTATCCCTAGCCCTAACACTAATCCTAGTCCTAACCCTAACCCTAGCACTAACACTAACCATAACCCTAATCCTAGTCCAAATCCTAGCACTAGCCCTAACACTAAACCTAACCCTAGCCCTAGCCCTAACCCTAACCCTAACCGTAGCCCTAGCCCTAACCCTAAACCTAACCCTAGACCTAGGCCTAGGGCTAACCCTAACCCTAAACACAACTGTGAGCGCAACACCAACCCCAAACCTAACCCTAAATCTAGCCCTAACCTTAACCCACACCCTAAACCTGACCCTAGCCCTAGCCCTAAACCTAACCCTAACCCTAGCCCTAACCCTAACACTAAACCTAAACCTAAACCTAACACTAGCCCTAGCCCAAAACCTAACTCTAACGGTAAACATTGACCTTACCACAACCCTAACTCTAACACTAACCCTAGCCCTAAACCTAACATTAACCCTAAACCTAACCCTAACCCTAGCCTTAACCCTAACCCTAACCCTAGCCTTAACCTTAACACTAGCCCTAGCCCTTGCCCTAACCCTAACCCTAATCCAAGTCCTAGCCCTAACCCTAACGCTAACCCTAGCCCTAGACCTAGCCATAAACCTAACCCTAGCCCTAAACTTAAAACCTAAAGCTAACCCGAGCCCTAGCCCTAGCTCTAAGCTTAACACTAACCCTAACCCTAACCCTAAACCTAGCACTAACCCTAATCCAAACACGAGCCCTAGCTCTAACCCTAACACTAATCTAGGCCTACCCCAAATTCTAAACCTAACCTTAACCCTAGCCCTAGACCTAGACCTAAACCTAAACCTAACCATAGACCTAACACTAACCCTAGTCCTAACCCTAACCATATCACTAACCCTAACCCTAACCCTAGCCATAGCCCTAGACCTAACCCTAAACCTTACCCTAGCCCTAACACAAACCCTAGTCCTAACCCTAACCCTAGCACTAACCCTAACACTAACCCTAATCCTAGCCTAAGTCCTAGCCCTAGCCCTAGCCCTAGCCCAAACCCTAAACCTAAACCTAGCCCTAGCCCTAACCCTAACCCTAACCGTAGCCCTAGCCTTAACGTAAAACCTAACCCTAGGCCTAGCCCTAGTGCTAACCCTAATCATAGCCCCAACCATAAGCCCAACCCCAACCCCAACGCTAACCTAACCCTAAACCTAGTCCTAACCTTAGCCCACACACTAAACCTGACCCTACACTAGCCCTAAACTTAACCCTAACCCTATCCCTAACCCTAAACCTAAACCTAACGCTAGCCCTAACCCAAAACCTAACATTGACTGTAACCCTAGACCTTACCACTACCCTAATACTAACCCTAAACCTAACAATAGCCCTAGCCCTATCCCTAACCCTAACCCTAACCCAAAACCTAGACCTAACACTTACCCTAGCCCTAGCCCTAACCCTAAACCTAACACTAGCCCTAACCCTTGCCCTAAACCTAACCATAACCCTAACACTAAACCTAGCCCTAGGCCTAAGCCTAACCCTAAACATAGACCTAAACCTAACCCTAGCCATAGCCCTAATCCTAACCCTGACCCTATACCTAACCCTAGCCCTACACCTAACAGTAACCCTAGCCCTAGCACTAACTGTAGCCCTAGCCCTAACCTGAACCCTAGGCCTAGACCTAGCCCTAGCCCTAACAATAACCCTAAACCTAAAGCTAACACTAAACCTAGGCCAAAACCTAACCCTAATTGTAATCCTAGCTCTTACCATAACCCTAACCATAACCCTAGCACTAGCCCAAGGCCTAGCCCTAGCCCTAGCCATAGCACTAACCCTGAACCTAGCACTAGACCTAGCCCTAACCATTACCGTAACACTAGCCCTAGCCCTTGACCTAAACCTAACCCTAAACATATCCCTAACGCTAACCCTAGCCATAGCCCTGGCACTAACACCAACACTAATCCCTAGCACTAGCCCTAGACTTTGCCCTAGAACTAACCCTAACCCTAACCCTAGACCTAGCCCTAGCCCTAACCCTAACGCAACCCTAGTGCTAGCCCTGGCCCTAGACCTAACCCTAACCCTAAGTCTAGCCCTAGCACTAACCCTAACCCTAATCTAGGCCTAGCCCTAATTCTAACAATAAACCTAACCCTAACCATAGCCCTAGCCCTAGCCCTAACCCTAAACCTAACCCTGGTCCTAGCCCTAAAACGAACCCTAACCCTAACCCCAACCGTAAGCCCAACCCCAACCCCGACCCTAACCTAACCCTAAACCTAGCCCTAACCTTAACCCACACCCTAAACCTGACCCTAGTCCTAGCCCTAAACCTAACCCTAACCCTAGCCCTAACCCTAACCCTAAACCTACACCTAACGCTAGACCTAACCCAAAACCTACACTTAACTGTAACCCTAGACCTAACCACAACCCTAAACCTAACCCTAAACCTAACCCTAGCCCTAGCCATATTCCTAATCCAAACCCTAACCCAAACCCTAGCC
>CM027390.1:123105392-123122865 GCA_015711505.1 Sylvilagus bachmani | reverse complement strand
CCTAGCCCTAAACCTAACACTAATCCGAGCCCTAGCCCTAACCCTAACGCTAACCCTAGCCCTAGCGCTAACCTTAAAATAAAACCCTAGAACTAACCATATCCGTAGCCCTAAACCAAACCCTAACCCTAGCCCTAGCCCTAGCCGTAACCCTAATCCTAATACGAGCCCTAGTCCTAACCCTAATGCTAAACCTAGCCATAGCCCTAACCCTAACTTTAGCCCTAGCCCTAACCCTAACCCTACCCCTAGTCCTAAACATAACCCTACCCTAAACCTAGCTCTAGCCCTGGTCCTAACCCTAACCCTAACCCTAACCCTAACCCTAGCCCTAGGCATAATCCTAACCCTAATCATAACACTAGACCTAACCCTAGACCTAACCCTAACCCTAACCCTAGCCCTACACTTACCGTAGCCCTAACCCTAACGCTAGCCCTAACCCTAAACCCTAACACTAACCCTAGCACTAACCCTAAACCAAACGCTAGCCCTAGCCCTAACTCTAGTCCTAATCCTAGCAATAGCCCTAAATCTAACCCTACCCTACCCTAACCCTAACTCTAGGTCTAGAACTAGCCCTAACCCTAACCATAACCCTAAACCTAACAATAACCCTAGCCCTATCCCTAGGCCTAGCCCTAAGCCTAACGCTAAACCTAACCTAGCCCTACCCCTGACCCTAACCCTAAACCTAACCCTAGCCCTAAACCTAACCCTAACCCTATGCCCAAACCTAACCCTAACCCTAACTCTAACCCTAACCTTAGCCCTAGGCCTAGCCCTAACACTAACCCTAATGCTAACCCTAGTCCTTGCGCTAACATTAAACCTAGCCCTAGCCCTAACCATACCCCTAGCCCTAAACTTAATCCTAACCCTAGCCCTAGCCATAACCCTAACCCTAATTCGAGCCCTAGACCTAACCCTAATGCTAAACCTAGCCCTAGCCCTAACCCTAACCCTAGCCCTAGCCCTAACCCTAAACCTACCCCTAGCCCAACCCTAACCCTACCCTAACCCTAGCTCTAGCCCTAGTCGTAAACCTAAAGCTAACCCTAGCCATATCCAAATCCTAACCCTAAACCTAACACTAGGCCTAGCTCTAGACCTAACCATAACCCTAACCCTAGCCCTACCCTTACCCTATCCTTAAAGGTAACCCTATTCCTGACCCTATCCTTAATACTAACCCTAACCCTAACCCTAGCCCTAGCCCTAACCCAAAACCTAGCCCTACATCTAACCCTAACCATAATCCTAGCCCTAGCCCTAGACCTAATTCTAACCCTGCCATAACCCTATCATCAATACTAGCACTACCCCTAGCCCTAACCCTAAACCTAACCCTAACACTAGCCCTAACCCTAACACTAAACTGAACCCAAACGCAAACCCTAATCCTAAACCTTACCGTAGCTCTAGCCCTAGGCCTACGCCTAACGCTAACCCTACCCCTAGCCCTAGCCATAACACTAACCTTACCCCTAGCCCTAAACCTAACCCTAGCCCTAGCCGTAACCCTAACCCTAATCCAAGCACTAGCCCTAAACCTTACACTAACCCTAGCACTATCCCGAACACTAATCCTAACCCTACCTAAGCCTAGGCCTATCCCTAACCCTAACCCTAACCCTAACACTAACCCTTGTACTAACCCTAACCCTAGCCCTAACACTATCCCTAGCATTAATCCTCACCCTAGCCCTAGCCCTAACCCTAACCCTGACGCTAACCTAGCCCTAACCCTAACCCTAACCCTAAACCTAACACTAACCCTAAACCTAACCATAACCCTAGCCCTAGCCCTAGCCATACGCCTAACACTAACCCTAATACAAGCCCTAGTCCTAACCCTAAACCAAACCCTAGCACTAGCCCTAAACCTAACCCTAATCCTAGCCCTAGCCCTAAACCTAACCCTACCCTAAACCTAAACCTAGACCTATCCCTAAGCCTAACGCTAACCATAAATCTAGCCCAAGCCCTGACCCACACCCTAAACCTAACCGTAGCCCTAACCCTAACCCTAACCCTAAACCTAACACTAGATCTAGCCCAAAACCTAACCCTAACTATAAACCTAGCCCTTGCCATAACCCTAACCCTAATCCTAAACCTAGTTCTAGCCCTAGTCCTAGACGTAGCTGTAACCCTAACCCTAAACCTAGCCCTAAACCTAAACCTAGCCCTAGCCCTAGTACTAATACTAACCCTAACCCTAGCCCTAGCACTTGCCATAGATATAATCCTAAACCTAACCTTAGCCCTAGTCCTAGCCCTAACCCTAACACTAACCATAGCCGTAACCCTAAACTTAACCATAGCCCTAGCCCTAAACCTAACCCTAACCCTAGCCCTAGCCCTTGCCCTAGACCTAACCCTAACCCTACCCTAGCCCTAGCCCTAGCCCTTGCCCTAGACCTAAACCTAACCCTAAGCCTAACACTAAACTTAACCCTAATCATAGCCCTAGCAATAGCCCTAACCATAACCCTAACCGGAACACTAACCCTAACCTTTAATCCTAAAAAAACCACTAAATTCTAAAAAAAAAAACCACGAACCTTAACCCTAAACCTAGTCCTAAACTAGACCTAACGTAACCCTACCCCTAGCCCTAACTATAACCGTAAACCTAGCCCTAACACTAACACTAACCCTAACCATAACCCTAGCATTAAAACTAACACTAACCCTAGTCCTAGCCCTAGCCCTAACCCTAAACCTAGCCCTAACCCTAAAAATAACACTAGCCCTAATACTAACCCTAAAACTTAGCCCTAACACTAACCCTAGCCTTCACCCTAACCCTAGCACTAACCCTAAACCTAACCCTAACACTAGCCCTAACCCTAACCCTAACCCTAAACCTAACCCTAACCCTAGTCCTAGCCCTAGCAGTAGCCCTAACCCTAACACTAGCCCTAGCCCTATCCCTAAACCTAAACCTAACCCTAGCCCTAGACCTAAACCTAACCCTAGCCCTAGGCCTAACCTAACCCTAACACTAGCGCTAGCGATAAACCTAAACCAAACACTCTCCCGAGCACTAACCCTAGCCCTAGCCTTAACCCTAAACCTAACCCTAGTCCTAACACTAGCCCTAGCCCTAACCCTAACCCTAATCCTAACCCTATACATAACCGTAGCCCTAACCTTAACCCACACCCTAATCCTAACTCTAGCCCTAGCCCCACCATAATCCTAATCCTACCCTAGCCCTAGACCTAGCCTAAACCTAACGCTAGCCCTAAACCTAACCCTAGCTCTAACCCTAACAATAACCCTAACCCTAACCCTAGCCTTGACCTAGCCCTAACCCTAAACCTAACCCTAACCCTAACCTTAACCATAGCCCTAACCATAACACTAAACCTAACCCTAGCCCTAGCCCTTGCCCTAGACCTAACTCTAACCCTAGCCCTAGACCTAGCCCTAACCCTAACACTAACCACAGCAATAAACCCTAACCTTAACCATAGCCATAGCCTGAACGCTAACGCTAAACCTAGGCCTAGCCCTTGCCCTAGACCTAACCCTAACCCTACCCCTAGCCCTAGCCCTAGCCCTAACCCTAACCCTAACCCTAACGCTAGCCCTAGCCCTTTCCCTAGACTTAACCCTAGCACTAAACCTAACCGTAGCCCTAGCCCTAACCGTAAACCTAGCCCTAGCCCTTGCCCTAGACCTAAACCTAACCCTACCCTAACACTAACCCTAACCCTAATCATAGCCCTAGCCCTAGCACTAACCCTAAACCTAACCCTAGCCATAACCCTAACCCTACATCTAGCCCTAACACTAGCCCTAGCACTAACTCTGACCCTAATCTGAGCACTAGCCCTAACCTAACCCTAGCCATAACCCCAGCCCTAACCCTAACCCTAAACCTAGCCCTAGCCCTAGGCCTATCCCTAACCATAAACCTAATCATAGCCCTAACCATAACCCTAACACTAACCGTAGACCTAGACCTTAACCTAACCTTAAACCTAGTCCTAACCGTAAACCTAACCCTAACCCTAGCCCTAACCCAAACCCTAACCCTAACTATAACACTAGCCATAGATGTAATTCTAACCCTGAGCCTAACGCTAGCCCTAGCAATAACCATAACATAACCCTAGCCCTAGCCCTTTCCCTAGACCTAACCCTAGCACTAACACTAACCATAGACTTAGCCCTAACCCTAAACCTAGCCCTAGCCCTTGCCCTAACCCTAACACTAATCCGAGCCCTAGCCCTAACCCTAACGCTAACCCTAGCACTAGCGCTAACCTTAAACATAGTCCTAGCCCTAACCCAGGTCCTAGCCCAAACACTAACCCTAACGCTAGCACTAGCCCTAGCCCTAACACTAAGCCTAGCCCTAACCCTAAACCTAACCCTAACCCTACCCCTAGCCCTAGCCCTAGCGCTAGCCCTAACCCTAATTCTAACCCTAACCTAACCCTAGCCCTAGCCCTAGACCGAACCCTAAACCTAACATTAGCCCTAACACTAACCCCAGAACTAACCCTAATCCTAGCCATAATCCAAACCCTAGCCCTAGCACTAACCCTAACACTAACCTTAACCATAGCCCTAGCCATAACCCTAACCCTAACCGTAGCCTTAGCCCTAAGCCTAACCCTAAACCTAAACCTAATGCTAGCCCTAGCCCAAAACGTAACCTAAACCTAACCCTAGCCCTTACCGTAACCCTAACCTTAACTCTAGCCCTAGCCCTAGACCTAGCCCTAGCCCTAATCCTAACTCTAAACCTAGCCCTAGGCCTAGCCCTAGACATAACTCTAACCCTAACCATAGCCCTACACTTACCGTAGCCCTAACCCTAATGCTAGCCCTAACCCCAAACCCTAGCACTAACCCTAAACCTAACCCTAGCCCTAGCCCTAATCCTAATGCTAACCCTAACCCTAGCCCTAGCCCTAAACCTAATCCTGAACCTAACGCTAACCCTAACAAAAACCTAACCTAACCATAAACCTAACCCTAAACCTAACCCTACACCTAACCCTAACCCTAGCCCTAGTACTAGCCCTAAGCCTAACGCTAACCCTAACCCTAGCCCTAGCCCTAACGCTAACCCTAATCCTAGACCTAGCCCTAATTCTAACCCTACCCTAACCCTAACCCTAACCCAAGCCCTAACCCACACCATAAACCTAACCCTAGCCCTAGCCCTAACCCTAACTCTAACCCTAAACCTAGCCCTAGCCCTAGCCCTAACCCACACCACAAACCTAACCCTAGCCCTAGACCTAACCCTAGCCCTAGCCCTAACCCAACACTTGGCCGAGCCCTAGCCCTAACTGTTTCTCTAATCTGAGCCCAAGCCCCAAACCTAAAAATAACCCTACCCCTAGCGCTAAACTTAAACCTAGCCCTAGACCTAAGCATAACGCTAACCATAAACCTAACCCTAATCCTAAACCTAGCGCTACCCTAACACAAACCCTAGCCCTAGCACTAAACCTAACCCTAATCTAGGCCTAGCCCTAATTCTAACCCAAACCCTAAACCTAACCCTAGCCCTAGGCCTAGACCTAACCCTAAACCTAACCCTAGCCCTAACACTAACCCTAGTCCTAACCCTAACACTAGCACAAACCCTAACCCTAACTCTAATCCTAGCCCTAGCACTAGCCCTAGCCCTAACCCTAAACCTAAACCTAGCCCTAGACCTAACCCTAACCCTAACCCTAACACTAGCCCTAGCCCTTGCCCTAACCCTAACCCTAACCCTAGCCCTAGCCCTAGCACTAACGCCAACCCTAACCCTAGCCCTAGCCCTTGCCCTTGCCCTACCCTAGACCTAACGCTAACCCTAACCCTACCCCTAGCCCTAGCCCTAACCCTAACCCTAGTGCTAGCCCTAGCCTTAGACCTAACCCTAAAACTAAGCCTAACACTAACCCTAACCCTAGCACTAGACCTAGGCCTAGCACTAACCCTAGCCCTAACCTTATCCTTAAACCTAACCATAGCCTTGCCCTTACCATAGCCCTAGCCCTAACCCTAACCCTAAACCTAAACCTCACCCTAACCCTAGCCCAAGCAGTAACACTATCACTAATCCGAACCCTAGCCCTAAACCTAATGCTAACCCTAGCCCTAGCCCTAACACTAATCCTAACCATAATCCTACCCCTAGGCCTAACCATAACCCTAACCCTAATCCTATCCCTAGCCCTAGCCATATGCATAACGCTAACCCTAAGCCTAGCCCTAGTCCTAACCCTAACCCAAACCCTAGCACTAGCCCTAACGCTAACCCTAACCCTAATTCTAACCCTACCCTAACCCAAACCCTTGCCCTCGCGCTAGCCCTAACCCTAACACAAGCCCTAACCCTAAACATAACACAAACCATAGCCCTGGCCCTAGCCCTAAGCCTAAGGCTAACCCTAACCCTAGCCCTAGCACTAACCCTAACCCTAACCCTAACCCTAGCATAGCACTAACCCTAACCCTAGCCCTAGCCCTAACCCTATCTCTAACCCTAACCCTAGCCCTAACCCTAACCCTAACCCTAATCCTAACCCTTGGCCCAAACCTAACCCTAACCCTAACCCTAGTCCTAACCCGAGCCCTAAACCTAGCCTAGCACTAAGCCTAACCCTAGACCTAGCCCTAACCATAACTCTAACTCTAACCCTAGCCATAACACTAACCCTAAAACCAACCATAAACCTAACACTAAATCTAACCCTAACCTAGCCCTAGCCCTAGCCCTATGCCTAACGCTAACCCTAAACTTAGCCCTAGTCCTAACCTTAACACAAACTCTAGCCATAGCCCTAACCCTAACCCTAATCCTAGACCTAGCCGATATTCTAAACCTACCCTTACCCTAACCCTAAACCTTGCCCTAGCCCTAGCCCTAACCCTAACCCTAGCCTTAACCCGAACCCTAAACCTAACCCTAGCCCTAGCCCTAGACCTAACCCTAAACCTAACCCTAGCCCTAGCCCTAACACTAACCCTAGTCCTAAACCTAACCCTAGCTCTAACCTTAACCCTAACCCTAATCCTAGCCCCAGGCCTAGCCCTAACACTAAACCTAATCCTAGCCCTAGCCCTGGCCCTAGCCCTAACCATAGCCCAGCCCTAACCCTAAACCTAAAACTAGACCTAGGCCTAGTGCTAACCCTAACACTAAACCCAACCGTAAGCCCAACCCCAACCCCAACCCTAACCTAACCCTAAACCTAGCCCTAAACTTAACCCACACCCGAAACCTAAGCCTAACCCGTGCCCTAACCCTAACCAAAATCCTAAACCTAATGCTAGCCCTACCCCAAAACCTAACCCTAACTGTAAACCTAGCCCTTACCATAACCCTAACCCTAACACTACCTATAGCCTTAGTCCTAGGCCTAACCCTAACCGTAACGCTAGACATAACCCTAACCCTAGCCCTAACCCTATCCCTAGGACTTACCCTCACCCTAGGCCTAGCCCTAACCCTAACGCTAGCCCTAATCCTAACACTAGTCCTAGCCCTAGCCCTAACCCTAACCCTACCGTAACCCTAGCTCTAGCCCTAAACTTAACCCTAACTCTAACCCTAACCATAGCCATAACCCTAATCCTAACCCTAAACTTAACTCTAGGCCTAGCCCTAGACCTAACCCTAACCCAACCCTAGCCCTACACTTACGCTACCCCTAATCGTAAACCTAGCCCTAACCCTATCCCTAGCACTAAACCTAACCATAATCCTAGCCCTAGCCCTAATTTAAACCCTACCCTAACCCTACCCTAACCTTAGCTGTAGCCCGAATACTAACCCTAAACCCTAAACCTATCCCCAGGACTAAACCTAACCCTAGGTTTGACCCTAGACCTAACCCTAACCCTAACACAAGCCCTACCCTTAACATAGCCCTAACTCTAACCCTAGCCCTAACCCTAACCCTAGCACTTACAATAACCCTATCCCTATCCCTAGCCCTAGGCCTATCCCTAACCCTAACCCTAATCATAGCCCTAACCCTAACAATAACCGTAACCCTAAACCTATACCTAGGAGTAAACTAACCCTAAACCTAGTCCTAACCCTAAACCTAGCCCTAGCCCTCACCCTAACCAAATCCGAACCCTAGCCCTAACCCTAACGCTAATCCAAGCCCTAGCCCTCACCCTAACCAAATCCGAACCCTAGCCCTAACCCTAACCCTAATCCAAGCCCTAGCCCTAACTCTAACACTAACCCTAGCCCTAGCGCTAAACTTAAACCCAGCCCTAGCACTAACCATAGCCCTAGCACTAACCCTGACCCTAACCATAGCCCTAGCCATAACCCTAAGCCTAATCCAAGCCATAGCCCTAACCCTAATGCTAACCCTAGCCCTAGCCCTAACCCTAACCCTAGCCCTAGTCCTAACCCTAAACCTACCCCTAGTCATAACCATAACCATACCCAAACCATAGCTCTAGCCCTAGCCCTAACCGTAACCCTAACCATAACCCTAACCCTAGCCCTAGCCCTTTCCCTAATCCTAACACTAATCCTAACCCTAGGCCTAGCCCTAGACCTAACCCTAAACCTAACCCTAGCCCTACACTTACCCTAGCCCAAACCCTAACCCTAGCCCTGACCCTATCCCTCGCACTAACGCTAACCCTAACCCTAGCCCTAGCCCTAACTTAAATGCTAGCCCTAGCCCTAACCCTAACTCTAATCCTAGCCCTAGCCCTAATTCTAACCAAACCCTAACCATAACCATAACCCTAACCCTAGCCCTGACCCTATCCCTCGCACTAACGCTAACCCTAACCCTAGCCCTAGCCCTAACCCAAATGCTAGCCCTAGCCCTAACCCTGACTCTAATCCTAGCCGTAGCCCTAATTCTAACCATACACTAACCCTAACCATAACCCTAGGCCTAGCCCTAGACCTAACCCTAACCATAACCATAACCATAACCCTAACCCTAGCCCTAACCCTAACCCTAAACCTAACCCTAACCCTAGCCCTTAGAGTAGCCCTAGCCCAAAGCCTAACGCTAAGCCTAACCCTAGCCCTAGCCCTTTCCCTTACCCTACCACTAGCCCTAAACCTAACCCTAACCTAACCTTGCCTTAGACCTAATCCTAACCCTAAACCTAACCCTAGGCCTAGCCATAACCCCAACTCTAAACCTAGACATAACTTAATGTGAGCCGTAGCCCTAACCCTAACGCTAACCATAGCCCAAGACCTAATACTAATCCTAATCCTAAACCTAAACCTAGGCCTAACCATAGACCTAACCCTAACCCTAACCCTAAACCTAACCGTAAACCTAGCCCTAGCCCTAACCCTAGCAATAACCCTATCCCTAGGATTAACCCTCACCCTAGGCCTAGCACTAACCCTAACCCTAGCCCTAACCCTAAAACTAGCCTTAGCCCTAACCCTAGCCCTAGCCCTCAACCTAACCCCTAGCCCTAACCCTAACCCTAACCCTAATAAGAGCCCTAGCACTAACCCTAACGATCAACCTAGCCCTAGCGTAAACTGAAACTTAGCCCAAGCCCTATACATAGACCTAGCCCTAACCCTAAGCCTAACCCTAGCCATAGCTGTAATCCAAACCCCAGTTCGAGCCCTAGCCCTAACCCTAATTCTAAACCTATCCCTAGCCCTAACCCTAAACCTGGGCCTAGCCATAACCCTAACCCTAAGCCTAGCCCTAACCCTAACCCTACTCTAACCCTAGCTCTGGCCCTACCCCTAGCCCTAACCCTAACCCTAACCCTACACCTAACCCTAACCCTAACCCTAACCATAGCCCTAATCCTAATCCTAAAACTAACACTAGGCCTAGCCCTAGACCTAACCCAACCCTAACCCTGGCCCTACCCTTACCCTATCCTTAAAGGTAACCCTAGCCCTGACCCTATCCCTAGCACTAACCCTAACCCTAAACCTAACCCTAGCCCTAAACCAAACCCTAGCCCTAGCCCTAACCCTAACCCTAATCCTAGCCCTAATTCTAACCCTACCCTAACCATAAACCTAACCCTAGCCCTAAACCTAAACCTAACCCTAGCCCTAACTCTAACCTTAAACTTAACCCTAACCCTAACCCTAACCCTAAACCTAACCCTTACCGTAGCCCTAGCCCTAGCCCTAAGCCTAATGCTAACCCTAACCCTAGCCCTAGCCCTAACCCTAAACCTACCCCTAGCCCTAACCCTAATCCTACCCTAACCCTAGCTCTAGCCCTAACCCTAGCACTAACCCTAACCCTAACACTATCCCTAGCCCTAATCCTAACCATAAACCTAACCCTAAAACTGACCCTAAACATAACCATAAACCTAGCCCTAAACTGAGCCCTAGCCCTAACAATAACGCTAACCCTAACCCTAACCCTAACACTAATCCTAACCCTACCTAACCCTACCTAACCATAAACCTAGCCCTAACCCTAGCACTAGCACTAACCCTCACCTTAGCCCTAGCCGTAACGCTAACCCTGACCCTAGTCCTAGCCCTAGCCCTAATTCTAACCCTACACTAAACCTAACCCTAAACCTAACCCTAACCCTAGGCCTAGCCCTAGCCCTACGCCTAATCCTAACCCTAACACGAGTCCTAGTCCTAACCATATCCCAAACCCTAGCCCTAGCCCTAAACCTAACCCTAACCCTAGCCCTAGCCCTAATTATAACCCTAACGTAAACCTAACCCTAATCCTAGCCCTAGCCCTAACTCTAACCCTAATCCTAACCCTCACCCTAACCCTAAACCTAACCCATGCCCTAGCCCTAAGCCTCAGGCAAACCCTAAATCTAGCCCTAGCCCTAACCCTAAACCTAAACCTAAACCTAGCCTTAGCCCTAACCCTAACCCTAAATTAATCATAGCCCAAGCCCTAGCCCTAACCCTAACCATAACCCTACCCATAACCCTAACCCTAGATCTAGCCCTAACACTAGCCCTAGCCATAACCCTAACCCTAATCCGAACACTAGACCTAACCCTAAGCCTAATTCGAGCCCTAGGCCTAACCCTAATGCTAACCCAGGAACTAGCGCTAAACTTAAACCTAACCCTAGCCCTAACCCTAGCACTAGCCCTAAACCTAAACCTAACCATATCCCTAGCCGTAAAACTAACCCTAATTCGAACCCTAGCCCTAACCATAATGCTAAACTTAGCCCTAGCCCTAACCCTAAACCTAGCCCTAGCCCTAAGCCTAACGCTAACCCTACCATAGACCTAAACCTAACCCTAACCGTAACCCTAACACTAACCCTAACACTAACCCTTAACCTAACACTAGGCCTAGCCCTAGACCTAATCCTAATCCTAACCAAACCCTACCCATAACATAGACCTAACTCTAACCATAGCCCGAACCCTAACACTATCACTAACCCTAACACTAAACCTAGCCCTAGCCCTAGCCCTAGCCCTATCCCTAACCTTAACCCTAATCATAGCCCTAACCCTAACCCTAACCCTAACCCTAACCCTACACCTAGCCCTAGTCCTAACCCTAAACCTAACCCTAACCCTAGCCCTAACCCAAACACTAACCCTAACTATAACGCTAGCCCTAGATGAAACACTAACCCTAATCCCTAACCCTAGCCCGAGCCCTAACCATAACCCTAAACCTGGCCCTAGCCCTTGAACTAGACCTAACCCTAGCACTAACACTAACCCTAGCCCTAGTCCTAACATTAGCCCTAGGACTAACCCTAAACCTAGCCCTAGCACGTGCCCTAACCCTAACACTAATCTGAGCCCTAGCAATCACCCTAACACTAGCCTTAGCCCTAGCCCTAACCCTAACCGTAGCCCTAACAATAAACCTAACCCTAACCCTAGCCCTAGCCCTGGCCCTTGCGCTAGCCCTAAACCTAACCCTAAACCTAGCCCTACCCCTAATTCTAACCCTAACCTAAACCTAACACTAGCCCTAGACCTAGACCTAACCCTAACCCTAACCCTAGCCCTAAAACTAACCCTAGTCCTAACACTAACCCCAGCACTAACCCTAACCCTCACCCTAACCATAGCCATAACCCTAACCTAGGACTAGGACTAACCCTCTCCCTAGGACTAGCCCTAACCCTAACCCTAGCACTAATCCTAATGCTAGCCCTAACCCTATTCCTAGACCTAGCCCTCACCCTAACCCTAACCCTAGACCTAGCCCTAACCCTAACCTTAACGCTAAACCTAGCCCTAGCGTAACCTTAAACCTAGCCCTAGCCCTAACCATAGCCCTAGCCCTAACCCTAAGCCTAACCCTAGCCCTAGCCCTAACCCTAGCAGTAACCTTAACCCTAACGCTAACCCTAACCGAAACCTAGCTCTAGATCTGGCCCTAGCCCTAACCCTAACCCTAACCCTAACCATAGCCCTAATCCTAACCCTAAACCTAACCCAAGGCCTAGCCATAGACCTAACCCTAACCGAAATCCTAGCCCTACCTTTTCCCTAGCCCTAACCGTAACCTAGCCCTAAACCTATCCCTAGCACTAAACCTAAACCTAACCCTAGCCCTAGCCATAACCCAAACCCTAGCCCTAGCCCTAACCCTAAACCTAGCCCTAGCCCTAACCCTAATTCTAACCCTACACTAACCCTAGCCCTACCCCTAGCCCTAACCCTAAACCTAAACCTAACCCTAGCCCTAACCCTTACCCTAAACTTAACCCTAACCCTAAACCTAAACCTAACCCTTACCGTAGCCCTAGCCCTAGCCCTAAGCCTAACGCTAACCCTAACCCTAGCCCTAACCCTAAACCTACCCTTAGCCCTAACCCTATCACTACCATAACCCTAGCCCTAGCCCTAACCCTAGCACTCACCCTAACCCTAACACTATCCCTAGCCCTAATCCTAACCATAAACCTAACCCTAAACCTGACCCTAAACCTACCCATAAACCTAGCCCTAATCCGAGCCCTAGCCCTAACGCTAACGCTAACCCTAGCCCTAACCCTAACACTAATCCTAATCTACCAAAACCTAATCTACCCCTAAAACTAGCCCTAACACTAGCAATAGCACTAACCCTCACCCTAGCCATAGCCCTAGCCCTAACCCTACCTGACCCGAAAGTTAGCCCTAACCCTAACCCTAATCCTAGCCCTAGCCCTAGCCCTAACCCTAACACTAACCCTAACCCTAACCCTAGCCCTAACCCTAATGCTAATCCTAACCCTAACCCTAACCCTAGCCCTAGCCCTAAGCCTCAGGCTCACCCTAAATGTAGCCCTAGCCCTAACCCTCAACTTAAACCTAACCCTAGACCTAGCCATAACCCTAACCATAACACTAAACCTAACACTAGCCCTAGCCCAAAACCTAATCCTAACTGTAAACCTAGCTCTTACCATAACCCTAATCCTAATCCTAACCCTAGTCCTAGCCGTAACCCTAGCCATAGCCCTAACCCTAACCCTAAACCTAGCCCTAGGCCTAGCACTAACCCTAACCCTAAACCTAGCCCTAGCTCTTGCCCTAGATATATCCCTAACGCTAACGCTAACCCTAGCCCTAGCCCTAGCCCTAGCAATAGAACTAACCCTAAACCTAACCATAGCCCTAACCCTAACCTTAACCATGGCCCTAGCCTTAACCCAAACCCTAACCCTAGCCCTAGCCCTAGCCCTAGCCCTATCACTAAACCTAGTAATAGCCCTAGCCCTTGCCCTAGATCCAAACCTAAGCCTAAGCCTAACACTAACCATAACCCTAATTATAGCCCTAGCACTAGCCCTAACCCTAACCCTAATCATAGCCCTAGCACTAGCCCTAACCCTAACCCTAACCCTAGCCATAACCCTAACCCTAGATCTAGCCCTAACACTAGCCCTAGCTATAACCTTAACTCTAATCCGAGCAATAGCCCTAAGCCTAAACCTAATCCGAGCCCTAGGCATAACCCTAACGCTCACCCTAGACCTAGCGCAAAACTTAAACCTAGCCCTAGACCTAACCCTAGCACTATACCTAAACCTAACCCTAACGATAGCCATGGCCGTAAAACTAAACCTAATTCTAGCCCTAGCCCTAACCCTAACGCTAACCCTAGCCCTAGCCCAAACCCTAACCCTAACCCTAGCCCTACCCCAAACCCTAACACTAATCCTACCCTAGCCCTAACCCTAACCCTAAACCGAACCCTAAACCTAACCCTAAAACTAGCCCTAACCCTAAACCTTAACCTAAACCTAGGCCTATCCCTATACCTAACCCTAACCCTAACCCAAGCCCTACCCTTAACATAGCAATAACTCTAACCCTAGGCCTAACCCTAACCCTAGCATTAACCCTAACCCTAAACCTGGCCCTAGCGCTAGGCCTATCCCTAAACCTAACCCTAATCATAGCCCTAACCCTAACCCGAACCCTAACCCTACCAATCCCTAATCTTAACCATAAACCTAGTCCTAACCCTAACCATAGCGCTAACCCAAACCCTAACCCTAACTAGAAACCTAGCCTAGATGTAACTCTAAACCTAACCCTAACCCTAGCCCTAGCCCTAACCATAACCCTAAACCTAGCCCTAGCCCTTGCCCTAACCCTAACCCTAACCCTAACCATAGACCTAACCCTAACCCTAGCCCTACCCCTATCCTAACCCTAACCCTAACCCTAACCCTAGCCCTAGCCCTTGCCCTAGACCTAACTCTAACCCTAACCCTAGCCCTAGCCCTAATCCTAACCATAATTCTAACCCTAAACCTGACCCTAAACCTAATCATAAACCTAGCCCTAATCTGAGCCCTAGCCCTAACAATAACGCCAACCCTAGCCCTAACCCTAATACTAATCCTAACCCTACCTAACCCTAGTCCTAACCCTAAACCTACCCCTAACCCTAGCACTAGCACTAAACCTCACCCTAGCCCAAGCCCTATCACTAACCAAGACCTGAAAGCTAGCCCTATCCCTAACCCTAAACATAACCCTAACCCTAAAATTAACCCGAAACCTAACCCTAACCCTAGGCCTAGCCCTAGCCCTACACCTAACACTAACCCTAACAAGAGCCCTAGTCCTAACACTAACCCAAACCCTAGCCCTAGCCCTAACCCTAACGCTAACCCTAGACCTAGCGCTAAACTTAAACCTAGCCCTAGCCCTAACCCTAGCACTAGCCCTAAACCTAACCCTAACCATAGCCCTGGTGGTAAAACTAACCCTAATCTAGCCCTAGCCCTAGCCCTAGCCCTAGCCCTAACCCTAACGCTAACCCTAGCCCTAGCCCTAACCCTAACCTAGACCTAGCACTAACCCTAACCCTAACCCTAGCCCTAGCCCAAAGCCTAACGCTAATCCTACCCTAGCCCTATCCCTAACCCTAAACCTAACCCTAACCCTAACACTAGCCCTAACCCTAAACCTTAACCTAAAGCTAGGCCTATCCCTAGACCTAACCCTACCATAACCCAAGCCCTAACCTTAACATAGCCCTAACTCTAACCCTAGCCCTTACCCTAACCCTAGCACTAACCGTAACCGTAACCCTGGCCCTAGCCCTATGCCTATACCTAACCCTAACCCTAACTCTAGCCCTAACCAAAACCCTAACCCTAACTATAACCCTAGCCCTAGATGTAACTCTAACCCTAACCCTAACGCTAGAACTAGCCCTAACCATAACCCTAAACCTAGCCCTAGCCCTTGCCCTAGACCTAACCCTAGCACTAACCCTAACCCTAGCCCTAGTCCTAACCCTAGCCCTAGCCCTAACCATAAACCTAGCCCTAGCCCTTACCCTAACCCTAACACTAATCCAAGCCCTAGCAGTAACCCTAACACTAACACTAGCCCTAGCGCTAAACTTAAACGTAGCCCTAGGCCTAACCCTAGCCCTAGCCCTAACACTAACCGCAACGCTAGCCCTAACCCTAGCCCTAACCCTAACCATAGCCCTAAACCTAAACCTAACCATAACCTAGCCCAGACCCTAGCCCTTGTGCTGGCCCTAACCCTAATCCTAAACCTAGCCGTAGCACTAATTCTAACACTAACCTAACCCTAACCCTAGCTCTAGACCTAGACCTAACACTAAACCTAACCCTAGCCCTAATACTAAAGCTAGTCTTAACACACACCCCAGCACTAACCCTAACCCTATCCCGAAGCCTAGCCCTAACCCTATCCCTAGGACTAACCCTCACCCTAGGACTAGCCGGAACCCTAGCCCTAGCCCTAACCCTGACCCTAATGCGAGCCCGAGCCCTAGACTTAACGCTAAACCTAGCACTAGCGTAACCTTAAACCTAGCCCTAGACTTAACCATAGCCCTAGCCCTAACCCTAAGCCTGACCCCAGTCCTAGCCGTAACCCTAACCCTAATTTGAGCCCTAGCCCTAACCCTAATGCTAAACCTATCCCTAGCCCTAACCCTAACCCTAGCCCTAGCCCTAAATTTAACCCTACCCCTAGTCCTAACCCTAACCCTACCCTAACCCTAGCTCTACCCCTAACTCTAACCCTAACCCTAACCCTAACCCTAACCCTACCCTTACCCTACCCTACCCGTAACCATGGCCCTAACCCTATCCCTAGCACTAACCCTAACCCTAACCCCAACCATACCCCGAGCCCTAACCCAAACCCTAGCCCTTGCCCTAACCCTAACCCTAATCCTAGCCCTAGCCCTAATTCTAAACCTACCTTAACCCTAACACTAACCCTAGCCCTAACCCTAGCCCTAACCCTAAACCTAACCCTAACCCTAGCCCTAAACCTAACCCTAAACTTAACCCTAACCCTAACCCTATACCAAATCTTACCGTAGCCCTAGCCCTAGCCGTAAGCCTAACGTTAACCCTAATCCTAGCCCTAGCCCTAACCCTAACCCTACTTCTAGCCCTAACCCTAACCCACCATAACCCTAGCTCTAGCCCTAACCCTAACACTAACTCTAAACCTAACACTATCCCTAGCCCTAATCCTAACCCTAAACCTAACATTAAACCTAAACCTAAACCTAACCATAAACCTACCCCTAATCCGAGCCCTACTTAACGTTAACGCTAACCGTATCCCTAACCCTAACACTAATCCTAATCCTACCTAACCCTAGTCCTAACCCTTACCCTAGCCCTAAACCTATCTCTATCACTAACCATCACCCTAGCCATAGCCCTAACCCTAACCCTGACCCTAAAGCTAGCCCTAACCATAACCCTGAACCTAAAGCTAGCCCTAACCCTAGCCCTAGCCCTAACCCTAACCCTAAACCTAACCCTAACATTAAACCTAACCCTAAACCTAGGCCTAGCCCTAGTCCTATGCCTAAACTAACCCTAACATGAGCCCTAGTCTTAACCCTAACCCAAACCCTAGCCCTAGCCCTAAACCTAACACTAATCCTAGCCCTAGCCCTAATTCTAAACCTACCCTAAACCTAACACTAAGCCTAGCCCTAGCCCTAAAGCTAACCCTAATCCTAACCCTAACCCTAACCCTAACCCTAACCCTAGCCCAAGCCCC
>CM027390.1:123096222-123098524 GCA_015711505.1 Sylvilagus bachmani | reverse complement strand
CATAACCCTAACCGTAACCCTAGCCCTAGAATAGCCTTAACACTAAACCTAACCCTAGCCGTAGACCTTGCCCTAGACCTAACCCTAACCCTTACCCTAGCCCTAGCCCTAGCCCTAGCCCAAGCCCTAACACTAAACCTAGCCCTAGCCCTTGCCCTAGACTAACCCTAACCCAAAGCCTAACCCTAACCCTAACCATAACACTAGGCCTAACCCTAACCCTAAACCTAACCCTAACCCTCACCCTAAACCTAACTCTAACACTAGCCCTCGCTCTAGCCCTATACCTAACCCTAACCCTAAACAAAACCCTAAACCTAGCCCTTACTATAACCCTAACCCTAACGCTAAACCTAGCCCTAGCCCTAGCCCTAACCCTAACCCTAACCATAGCCCTATCACTAACCCTGGCCCTAACAATGGCACTAACACTAACCATAACACTAGCCCTAGCCCTTGACTTGCCCTAGACCTGACCCTAACCCTAACACTAACCCTAGCCCTAGCCCTAGCCCTAACCCTAACCCTAACCCTAGAGCTAATCCTGGCCCTAGACCTAACCCTAAACCTAAGCCTAACACTAACCATAACCCTAGCCCTACCCCTAGGCCTAGACCTAACCCTAACCCTAACCCTAACCCTAACCCTAGCCCTAAACCTAACCCTAACCCTAATCCTAGCCCTAGCCCTAACCCTAACCCTACCCTAGCCCTAGCCCTAGCCCTAACCCTAACCCTAATCCGAGACCTAGCCCTAGCCCTAACCCTAATCCTAACCCTAACCCTAGCCCTAAACCTAAACCTAGCACTTACCATAACCCTAACCCTAACCGTAGCCCTAGACATAGCCTTAACCCTAAACCTAACCCTAGCCGTAGACCTTGCCCTAGACCTAACCCTAACCCTTACCCTAGCCCTAGCCCTAGCCCTAGCCCAAGCCCTAACACTAACCCTAGCCCTAGCCCTTGCCCTAGACTAACCCTAACCCAAAGCCTAACCCTAACCCTAACCATAACACTAGGCCTAAACCTAACCCTAAACCTAACCCTAACCCTCACCCTAAACCTAACTCTAACACTAGCCCTCGCTCTAGCCCTATACCTAACGCTAAAACTAACCCTAGCCCCAGCCCTTATCCTACCCTAACACAAACCCTAGCCCTAGTCGTAACGCTAACCCTAATCCGAGCCCTAGCACTAACCATAACCCTAGACCTAGCCTTAGCACTAAACCAAACCCTAGCCCTAGCCCTAGCCCTAACCCTAGCCCTAGCCCTAACCCTAAACCTAGCCCTAGCCCTAGCCCTAAACCTAACCCTAAGCCTAACACTAGCCCTAACCCTAACACTAACCCTAGCCATAGTGCTATCCTCAAACCTAGGACTAGCCCTAACACTAACCCTAGCCCTAGCAATAAACCTAACCCTAGTCCTGGCACTTGCCCTAAACCTAAACCTAATCTGAGCCCTAGCCCTAACCCTAGCCCTAGGGCTAAACTTAAACAAAGCCGTAGACCTAATCCTAGCCATAGCCCTAACCCTAACCCTAGCCCTAAACCTAAACCTAACCCTAACCCTAACACTAGCCCTAGCCCTAGTCCTAAGCCTAACGCTAAACCTAACCCTAGCCCTAGCACTAACCCTAACCCTAGCGCCAGCCATAACCCTAAACCTAACCCTAGCCCTAGCCCTAATTCTAGCCCTAACCAAACCCTAACCCTAGCCCTAGCCTTAGACCTAACCCTAAACCAAACCCTAGCCCTAACACTAACCCTAGTCTAACACTAACCCTAGTACTAACCCTAATCCTAACCCAAATCTAGCCCTAGCCCAAGACTTAGCCCTAGCCCTAACCCTAACCTTAACCCTAAACCTAACCCTTACACTAGCTCTCGCTCTAGCCTTATGCCTAAAGCTAACCCTAACCCTAGCCCTAGCCCTAGTCCTACCCTAACACAAACCCTAGCCCTAGCCATAACCCTAAACCTAACCCAAGCCCTAGCCCTAACCCTAACCCTAGCCTTAGCCCTAGACCTAGCCTTAAACCTAACCAAATCCCTAGCCCTACCCCTTGCCTTAGACATAATCCTAGCCCTAACCCTAGCCCTAGACCTAGCCATAACCCTAACCCCAACCATAACCCTAACCCTAACCCTAGCCTTCGCCCTAATCCTAACCATAACCCGAAACCTAGACCTAACTCCAACCCTAACCCTAATCATAGCCCTAAACCGAGCCCAAGCCCTAGCCCTAATCCTAACCCTAACCCTAACCCTAGCCCTAGCCCTTGCCCTAGACCTAACTC
>CM027390.1:123071222-123093722 GCA_015711505.1 Sylvilagus bachmani | reverse complement strand
AGCCCAAGCCCTAACACTAACCCTAGCCCTAGCCCTTGCCCTAGACTAACCCTAACCCAAAGCCTAACCCTAACCCTAACCATAACACTAGGCCTAACCCTAACCCTAAACCTAACCCTAACCCTAACGCTAAACCTAACCCTAGCCCTAGCCCTAATTCTACCCCTAACCTAACCCTAACCCTAGCCTTGCCCTAGACCTAACCCTAAACCAAACCCTAGACCTAACACTAAACCTAGTCCTAACACTAACCCTAGCACTAACCCTAACTCTAACACTAATCCTAGCCCTGGCCCTAGCTCTAGGCCTAACCCTAAACCTAACACTAGCCCTAACCCGAAACCTAACGCTTACCCTAAACTTAACTCTAACCCTAACCCTAACCGTAGCCCTAGCCTTAAACCTAATCCAAACCCTAGGCCTAGCCCTAGCCCTAGCACTAGCCCTAATCCTAACCCTCACCCTAGGCCTAGCCATAATCATAGCCCTAGCCCTAGCCCTAGCCCTAATCCTAACCCTCACGCTAGGCCTAGTCCTAACCCTAAACCTAGCCCTAACACTAACCCTAGCCCTAGCCCCAGCCCTAATCCTAACCCTCATCCTAGGCCTAGGCCTAACTCTCACCCTAGCCCAAACCCTAAACCTAGCCCTAGCCCTAACCCTAAACCTAAACCTAAACCTAACCCTAGCCCTAGCCCTAGCCCTAAGCCCAATGCTAACCTAACACTAGCCCTAGCTCTAACCCTAACCCTACCGCTAGCCCTAACCCTAACCCTAGCTCTAGCCCTAATCCTAACCCTAACCCTAGCCCTAGCCCTAATCCTAACCCTACCTCTAGCCCTAACCCTAAGCCTACCCTAACCCCAGCCCTAGGCCTCTCCCTAACCATAACCCTTACCCTAACCCTAACCCTAAAACTAACCATAGCCATAACCCTAATCTAAACCCTAAACCTAAACCTAGGCCTAGTCCTAGACCTAACCCTACCCTAACCCTATGCCTAGCCCTAGGCCTATCCCTAACCCTAACCCTAACCCTAATCAAAGCCCTAACCCTAAACCTAACCCTAACACTAGCCTTAACCTTTGCCCTAGACCTAACACTAGCACTAACCCTAAACCTAGCCCTCACCCTAAACCTAGCCTAAGCCCTAACCCTAAATCTAGCCCTAGCCCTTGCCCTAACCCTAACACTAATCCAAGCCCTAGCCCTAACCCTAACCCTAGCCCTAGCAATAAACCTAACCCTAGCCGTAGCCCTAGCCCTAACCCTAAACCTAATCTGAGCCCTAGCCCTAACCCTAACGCTAACCCTAGACCTAGGGCTAACCTGAAAGGTAGCCCTAGGCCTAACACTAGCCCTAGCCCTAAACCTAACCCTAGCCCTAACCCTAACCCTGAACCTAACCCTAGGCCTAGCCCTAGCCCTAGCCCTAGCCCTAATCCTAACCCTCACCCTAGGCCTAGCCCTAACCCTAAACCTAGCCCTAACCCTAACCCTAGCCCTAGCCCTAGCCCTAGCCCTAATCCTAACCCTCACCCTAGGCCTAGCCCTAACCCTAACCCTAGCCCTAGCCCTAATACTAACCCTCACCCTAGGCCTAGGCCTAACCCTAGCTCCAGCCCTAGCACTAACCCTAAACCTAAACCTAACCCTAGCCCTAGCCCTAGCCCTAGCCCTAGCCCTAGCCCTAATCCTAACACTCACCCTAGGCCTAGCCCTAACCCTAATCATAGCCCTAACCCTAAACCTAACCTAACCCTAGCCCTAGCCCTAGCCCTAAGTCCAATGCTAACCTAACACTAGCCTTAGCCCTAACCCTAACCCTAACCCTACCGCTACCCCTAACCCTAACCCTACCCTAACCCTAGCCCTAGCCCTTATTCTAACCCTAACTTAACCCTAACCCTAAGTCTAGCCCTAGCCCTAATCCTAACCCTAACTTAACCCTAACCCTAGCCCTAGCCGTAAACCTAACCCTAATCCGAGCCATAGCCCTAAACCTAACCCTAACCCTAACCCTAGCCCTAACCCTAGCCCTAACCCTAACCCTAGCCCTAGCCCTAACCCTAACCCTACCCGTAGCCCTAACCCTAAAACTAACCCTAGCCATAGCCCTAATCTTAAACCTAAACCTAACTCTAGGCCTAGTCCTAGACCTAAACCTAACCCTAATCCTAGCCCTAGCCCTAGTCCTAAGCCTAATGCTAAACCTAACCCTAGCCCTAGCACTAACCCTAACCCTAGCGCTAGCCCTAACCCTAACCCTAACCCTAGCCCTAGCCCTAATTCTAGCCCTAACCAAACCCTAACCCTAGCCCTAGCCTTAGACCTAACCCTAAACCAAACCCTAGCCCTAACACTAACTCTCGTCCTAACATTAACCCTAGCACTAACCCTAATCCTAACCCAAATCTAGCCCTAGCCCTAGACTTAGCCCTAGCCCTAAACCTAACCTTAACCCTAAAACTAACCCTTACACTAGTCATGACTCTAGCCTTACGCCTAACGCTAAGCCTAACCCTAGCCCTACCCCTAGTCCTAACCTTAGCCCTCGCCCTAAACCTAACCCTAATCCAAGCCCTAGCTCTAACCATAAACTTAAACATAGCCCTAGCCCTAGCCCTAACCCTAGCCCTAGCCCTAACCCTAAACCTAACCCTAGGCCTAGCCCTAGCCCTAGCCCTAGCCCTAATCCTAACCTAACCCTAACCCTAGCCCTAGCCCATGCCCTAGACCTAACTCTAACCCTAAACCTAGCCCTAGCCCTAATCCTAACCCTAAACCTAACCCTAACCCCAACACTAGCCCTAGCCCTAGCCCTAAGCCTAATCTGAGCCATAGCCCTAATGCTAACCCTAACCCTAGCCCTATCCCTAGCCCTAACCCTAACCCTAGCCCTAGCCCCAGACCTAACCCTAAACCAAACCCTAGCCCTAACACTAACCCTAGTCCTAACACTAACCCTAGCACTAACCCTGACCCTAACCCTATTCCTAACCCTACTGCTACCACTAACACTAACCCTATCCTAACCCTAGCCCTAGCCCTAATCCTAACCCTAACTTAACCCTAACCCTAACCCTAGCCCTAGCCGTAAACCTAACCCTAATCCGAGCCATAGCCCTAAACCTAACCCTAACCCTAACCCTAACCCTAGCCCTAACCCTAACCCTAGCCCTAGCCCTAAGCCTAACCCTACCCGTAGCCCTAACCCTAAAACTAACCCTAGCCATAGCCCTAATCTTAAACCTAAACCTAACTCTAGGCCTAGTCCTAGACCTAACCCTAACCCTAACCCTAGCCCTAGCCCTAGTCCTAAGCCTAATGCTAAACCTAACCCTAGGCCTAGCACTAACCCTAACCCTAGCCCTAGCCCTAACCCTAAGCCTAACCCTAGCCCTAGCCCTAATTCTAGCCCTAACCAAACCCTAACCCTAGCCCTAGCCTTAGACCTAACCCTAAACCAAACCCTAGCCCTAACACTAACCCTAGTCCTAACATTAACCCTAGCACTAACCCTAATCCTAACCCAAATCTAGCCCTAGCCCTAAACTTAGCCCTAGCCCTAACCCTAACCTTAACCCTAAACCTAACCCTTACACTAGCCCTCACTCTAGCCTTACGCCTAACGCTAAACCTAACCCTAGCCCTAGCCCTAGTCCTACCCTAACCCACACCCTAGCCACAGCCATAAACCTAACCCTAACCCAAGCCCTAGCCCTAACCCTAACCCTAGCCTTAGCCCTAGCCCTAGCCCTAAACCTAACCAAATCCCTAGCCCTACCCCTTGTCTTAGACCTAAACCTAACCCTAACCCTAGCCCCAGACCTAGCCATAACCCTAACCCTAACCATAGCCCTAACCCTAACCATAGCCCTAGCCCTAATCCTAACCCTAACCCGAACCCTAGACCTAACTCTAACCCTAACCCTAACCATAGCCCTAACCCTAGCCCTAGCCCTAGCCCTAGCCCTAATCCTAACCCTAACCCTAACCCTAACCCTAACCCTAACTCTAGCCCTTGCCCTAGACCTAACCCTATCCCTAATCCTAACCCTAAACCTAACCCTAGGCCTCGCCCTAGCCCAAGCCTTAAACCTAACCCTAACCATAGCCCTAACCCTAAACTTAGCCATAGCCCTAACCCTAGCCCTAGCCCTAAACTTAGCCCTAGCCCTAAACCTAACCCTAATCCGAGCCCTAGCTCTAACCATAAACTTAAATCTAGCCCTAGCCCTAGCCCTAACCCTAGCCCTAGCCCTAACCCTAAAACTAACCCTAGACCTAGCAGTAACCCTAACCCTACCCCTGGCCCTAACGCTAACCCTAACGCCAATCCTAGCCCTAGCCCACACCCTAGCCCTAGCCCTAACCCTAACCCTACCCCTAGCCCTAACACTAACCCTACCCCTAGCCCTAACACTAACCCTAAACTAACCCTAACCCTAATCCTAATTTTAACACTAGCCCTGCCCTAATCCTAATCCTAACCCTAAACCTAACACTTGGCCTAGCCCTAGATCTAACCTTAAACCTAACCCTAGCCCTACACTTACCCTATCCCTAAACTAACCCTAGACCTATTCCTAACCCTAGCACTAACCCTGACCCAAACCCTATGCCTAGCCCTAGGCCTATCCCTAACCCTAACCCTAATCATAGCCCTAACCCTAACGCTAACCCTAGCCCTAGCACTAACCCTAGCCCTAGCCCTAACCCTAAATCTAGCCCTAGCCCTTGCCCTAACCCTAACACTAATCCAAGCCCTACTCCTAACCCTAACACTAACCCTAGCCATAGCGCTAACCTCAAACCTAGCCCTAGCCCTAACCCTAACCCTAGCCCTAGCAATAAACCTAACCCTAGCCTTAGCCCTAGCCCTAACCCTAAACCTAATCTGAGCCCTAGCCCTAACCCTAACGCTAACCCTAGACCTAGGGCTAACCTGAAACGTAGCCCTAGGCCTAATACTAGCCCTAGCCATAACCCTAACCCTAGCCCTAACCCTAAACCTATCCCTAACCCTAGCCCTAGCCCTAGTACTAAGCCTAACGCTAAACCTAACCCTAGCCCTAACCCTAAACCTAACCCTAGCCCTAGCCCTAATTCTAACCCTAACCTAACCCTAACCCTAGCCTTGCCCTAGACCTAACCCTAAACAGAACCCTAGACCTAACACTAAACCTAGTCCTAACACTAATCCTAGCACTAACCCTAACTCTAACACTAATCCTAGCTCTGGCCCCAGCCCTAGCCCTAGCCCTAACCCTAAACCTAACACTAGCCCTAACCCTAACCCTAACACTAACCCTAACCTTAATTCTAAACCTAACCCTAACCGTAGCCCTAGCCTTAAACCTAAACCTAAATCTAACCCTAGACCTAGCCCTAGCCCTAGCCCTAGCCAAAATCCTAACCCTCACCCTAGGCCTAGCCCTACCATAAAGCTAGCCCTAACCCTAGCCCTAGCCCTAGCCTTAGCCCTAATCCTAAACCTCACCCTAGGCCTAGCCCTAACCCTAACCCTATCCTTAGCCCTAGCCCTACTCCTCACCCTCACCCTAGGCCTAGCCCTAACCCTATCCCTAGCCCTAACCCTAACCCTAGCCCTAGCCCTAGCCCTAAACCAAACCCTAGCCTAACCGTAACCCTAACCCTACCCTAACCCTAGCTCTAGCCCTACCCCTAACCCTAAACCTAAACCTAACCCTAGCCCTAGCTCTAGCCCTAAGCATAATGCTAACCTAACACTAGCCCTAGCCCTAACCCTAACCCTACTGCTACCCCTAACCCTAACGCTACCCTAACCCTAGCCCTAGCCCTAATCCTAACCCTAAACCTAACCCTAACCCCAACACTAGTCCTAGCCCTAGTCCTAAGCCTAATCTGAGCCATAGCCCTAACGCTAACCCTAACCCTAGCCCTATCACTAGCCCTAACCCTAACCCTAACCCTAGCCCCAGACCTAACCCTAAACCAAACCCTAGCCCTAACACTAACCCTAGTCCTAACAATAACCCTAGCACTCACCCTAACCCTAACCCTATTCGTAACCCTAACCCTAGCCCTAGCCCTAAACCTAACCCTAACCCTAGAGCTAGCCCTAATCCTAACCCTAAACCTAACCTTAACCCTAACACTAGCCCTAGCCGTAAACCTAACCCTAATCCGAGCCATAGCCCTAATGCTAACCCTAACCCTAGCACTATCCCTAGCCCTAGCCCTAACCATAACCCTAGCCCTAGCCCTACCCTAACCCTAACCCTAGCCCTAGACCTAAACCTAACACTAAACCTCACCCTAACCCTAGCACTAGCCCTAATATAACGCTAACCGTAGCCCTATCCCTAGTCTTAGAACTAACCCTAATTCTAACCCTAACCGTACCCTAACCCTAAGCCAAGCCCTAGCCCTAGCCCTAAGCCTAACACTAACATTTACCCTAACACTAGCCCGAACCCTAACCATAACCATAGACCTAACTTTAGCCCTAGCCTTTGCCCTAGACCTAGACCTAAACCTAACCCTAACCCTAACCCTAGCACTAAACCTAACCATAACTCTAACGCTAACCCAGGCCCTAGCCCAGCCCTAAACATAGGCCTAGGCCTAGTCCTAGCCCTAGTCCTAACCCTAAACCTAAATCTATCTCTAGGCCTAGCCCTGGCCCTAGCCCTAACCCTAACCCTAACCCTAACCCTAACACTAACCCTAACCATAACCATCACCCTAATCCTAACCCTAGCCCTAGCCCTAGGTCTAACCCTAACACTTAAACTAGCCCTAGCCCTAGCCCTAACCCTAACCCTAACCCTAACCCTAGACCTAACCCTAATCCTAACCCTAACCCTAACCCTAAACCTAACGCTAGTCCTAGACCGAACCCTAACACTAGCACTAGCACTAACCCTAACCGTATTTTAACCGTAACCCTAAGCCTAACCCTAACCCTAGCCCTAACCATAACCCAGCAATAACCCTAGCCCAAGCCATCACCCTAAACCTAAATCTATCCCTAGACCTAGCCCGGGCCCTAGCCCTAAACCTAACCCTAGACCTAACCCTAACCCTAACCCTAACCCTAACCCTAAACCTAGCGCTAGCCTGAACCCTAACACTAGCACTAACACTAAACCTAACCCTAACCCTAGCCTAAGCCATAACCCTAACCCTAGTCCTAGCCCTATCCCTAACCCAAACACTAACCCTAACCCTAGCCCTAGCCCTAGATCTAACACTAACCCTGACCCTAATCGAGCCCTAACCCTAACCCTAGCCCATACCCTAACCCTAGACCTAACCCTAACCCTCGCCCGAACTCTAATCCTAACCCTAAACCTAACGCTAAACTAGACCTAACCCTAACCCTAAACCTAGCCCTAGCCCTAACCCTAAACATAACCCTAGCCCTACCCTAACCCTAACCCTAGCCCTAGCCCTAAACCTAAAACTAAACCTCACACTAACCCTAGCACCTGCCCTAACACTAATGCTAATCGTAACCTTATCCCTAGCCCTAGAACTAACCCTAACCCTAACCCTAACCCCAGCCCTAGCCCTAGCCCTAGCCTTCGCGCTAACCATAACCCTAGCCTCAGCCCTAACCCTAAACCGAAAACTAGCCCATGGCCTAGCCCTAGCGCTTACCCTAACCCTAATCCTAGCCCTAACCCTATTGCTAACCCTAACCCTAAACCTAACCCTAACCCTAACCCTAGCCTTAACCCTAGCCCTAACCTTAAACCCAACCACAACACCAACCGAATGACAACCACAATCCAAACAATAACCCTAATCCTAACACTAGCCCTAACCCTGACCCAAATTAAACCTAACCCTAACACTAACCCTAACCCTAAAGCTAACCCTAGCCCTAGCCCTAACCCTAAACCTGAAACTAACCCTAACCCCAGCCCTAACACTAACCCTAACCCTAACCCTAGCCCTAGCCCTAACTCTAACCCTAAACATAGACCTAACCCTAGCCTTAGACCTAAACCTAACCCTAACCCTAACACTAGCACTAGTCCTAGCCTAGTCATAGCCCTAAACCTAACCCTAACCCTAGACCTAACCGTAACCCTAACCCTAGACCTAACCGTAACCCTAACCCTAAACCAAGCCCTAGCCCTAGCCCTAAGCCTAACACTAACACTTACCCTAGCCCTAGCTCGAACCCTAACCCTAAAAATAGACATAACCCTAGCCCTAGCCCTAAACCTAACCCTAACCCTAACCCTAACCCTAACCCTAACCCTAACACTAACCCTAACCCTAACCCTAACCCTAACCCTAACCCTAACCCTAACCATAGACCTAGCCCTAGCCTAGTCATAGCCCTAAACCTAACCTTAACACTATAACTAACCCTAACACTAACTCTAATGCTAACCCTAGCCCTAGCCCTAGCCCTAAACCAACGCCTAGCCCTAGCCCTAGCCCTAGACCTAACCCTAACCCTATCCCTAGCCCGAGCCCTAGCCCTAGCTCTAGACCTAAACATAACCCTAACCGTAGCACTAAAACTTACCATAACGCTAAAGCTAAGGCAGGCCCTAGCCCTAGCCCTAAAGCTAGGCGTAGTCCTAGCCCTAGCCGTAGCCCTAACCCTAACCCTAACTCTAACCCTATCCCTTACCCTAGCCCTAACCCTAACACTAAACCTAGCCCTAGTCCTAGCCCTAGACCTAAGCCTAATTCTAACCCTATCCCTATCCCTAGCCCTAAACCTAGCCCTAAACCTAGCCCTACCCTAGCCCTAGCTCTAGCCCTAGCCCTAACCCTGACCATAAACCTAGCCGTAACACTAACCCTAGTCCTAACACTAACCCAAGCACTAACCCTAACCCTAACCATAATCCTAGCCCTAGCCATCCCCTAGACCTAGGCCTAACCCTAAACCTAACCCTAACCCTAGCCCTAGCCCTAGTCCTAAGCCTAATGCTAAACCTAACCCTAACACTACCCTAAACATAACCCTAGTCCTAGCCATAATTCTAACTCTAACCTAACCCTAACGCTAGCCCTAGCCCTAGACCTAACCCGAAACCAAACCCTAGACCTAACACAAATCCTAGTCCTAACTCTAACCATAGCACTAACCCTAACTCCAACACTAATCCTAGCCTTAGCCCTAGCCCTAGACCTAACCCTAAACCTAACCCTAGTCCTAAACCTAACCCTAACCCTAACCTTAACTCTAACCCTAACCCTAACCATAGACCTAGCCTTAAACCTAAACCTAAGCCTAACCCTAGCCCTAGCCCTAGCCCTAGACCTAACCCTAACCCTATCCCTAGCCCGAGCCCTAACCCTAAACCTAGCCCGAGCCCTAGCCCTAGACCTAAACATAACCCTAACCGTAGCACTAAAACTTACCATAACACTAAAGCTAACGCAGGCCCTAGCCCTAGCCCTAAACCTAGGCGTAGCCCTAGCCCTAGCCGTAGCCCTAGCCCCAACCCTAACTCTAACCCTATCCCTTACCCTAGCCCTAACCCTAACATTAAACCTAGCCCTAGTCCTAGCCCTAGACCTAAGCCTAATTCTAACCCTATCCCTATCCCTAGCCCTAAACCTAGCCCTACCCTAGCCCAAGCCCTAGCCCTAGCCCTAACCCTAACCCTGACCATAAACCTAGCTGTAACACTAACCCTAGTCCTAACACTAACCCAAGCACTAACCCTAACCCTAACCATAAACCTAGCCCTAGACATCTCCCTAGCCCTAGGCCTAACCCTAAAACTAACCCTAACACTAGCCCTAGCCCTAGTCCTAAGCCTAATGCTAAACCTAACCCTAACACTAACCCTAAACATAACCCTAGTCCTACCCATAATTCTAACCCTAACCTAACGTTAACGCTAGCCCTAGCCCTAGACCTAACCCGAAACCAAACCCTAGACCTAACACAAATCCTAGTCCTAACTCTAACCCTAGCACTAACCCTAACTACAACACTAATCCTAGCCTTAGCCCTAGCCCTAGCCCTAACCATAAACCTAACCCTAACCCTAAACCTAACCCTAACCCTAACCTTAACTCTAAACCTAAACCTAACCATAGCCCTAGCCTTAAACCTAAACCTAAGCCTAACCCTAGCCCTAGCCCTAGCCCTAGCCCTAGCCCTAACCCTACACTAACCCTAGCTCTAGCCCTAGCCCTAACCCTAATCCTAAACCTAACCCTAGCACTAGCCCTAGCCCTAAGCCCAATGCTAACCTAACACTAGCCCTAGCCCTAACCCTAACCCTACCGCTAGCCCTAAACCTAACCCTACCCTAACCCTAGCTCTAGCACTAGCCCTAACCCTAACCGTAACCCTAACACTAACCCTAACCCTAAAACTAACAGTAGCCATAGCCCTAACCCTAAACCTAACGCTAGGCCTAATCCTAGACCAAACCCTATCCCTAACCCTAGCCCTAACCTTGCCTTAACCCTAACAGTAACCCTAGCCCTAACCCTATCACTAGCACTAACCCTAACCCTAACCCTAACCCTAGCCCTAGCCCTAACCCAAACCCTAACCCTAACCCTAACCCTAAACTTAACCATAACCCTAACCCTAAACTTAACCCTTACCGTAGCCCTAACCCTACCCTACGCCTAACGCTAACGCTAACCCTAGCCCTAGCCCTAACCCTAACCCAACCGCTAGCACTAACCCTAACCCTACCCTAACCCTAGCTCTAGCCCTAACCCTAACCCTAACACTAACCATATCCCTATCCCTAGCCCTAATCCTAACCATAAACCTAACCCTAAACCTAACCATAAACATAGCCCTAATCCGAACCATAGCCCTAACGCTAACACTAACCCTAGCCCAAGCCCTAACACTAATCCTAATCCTACCTAACCCTAGCCCTAACCCTAACCCTAACCCTAACCCTAACACTAACCCTAGTCCTAACCCTAACCCTAGCCCTAAACCTATCCCTAGCACTAACCCTCAAATTAGACCTAGCCCTAACCCTAACCCTGACCATAAACCTAGCTGTAACACAAACCCTAGTCCTAACACTAACCAAAGCACTAACCCTAACCCTAACCATAATCCTAGCCCTAGCCATCGCCCTGGCCCTAGCCCTAACACTAAGCCTAACCCTAATCATAGCCCTAACCCTAACCCTAACCGTAACCCTAGACCTACCGTAAACCTAACCCTAGCCCTAGCCCTAGCGCTAACCCTAACCCTAACCTCAACCATAAGCCCAACCCCAACCCCATCAATAACCTAACCCTAACCCTAGTCCTAACCTTAACCCACACCCTAATCCTAACCCTAGCCCTATACTAACCCAAACCCTAACCCTAACCCTAGCCGTAGCCCAAAACCTAACCCTAACCCTAACCCTAGCCCTTACAATAACCCTAACCCTAACCCTAGACATAGCCCTAGCCCTAGCCCTAGCCCTAGCCCTAGCCTAAACCCTAACCCTGACCATGCACTAACCCTAAACATAGCCCTAGCCCTAGACCTAGACCTAAACATAACCCTAACCCTAGCACTAAACCTAACCATAACTCTAACGCCAACCCAGGCCCTAGCCCTAGCCCTAAACCTAGGCCTAGGCCTAGCCCTAGCCGTAGCCCTAGCCCTAACCCTAACTCTAACCCTATCCCTATCCCTAGCCCTATCCCTAACACTAAACCTAGCCCAGGGCTAGCCCTAGCCCTCACCCTAAACATAAATCTATCTGTAGCCCTAGCCATGCCCCTAGACCTAACCCTAAACCTAACCATAACCCAGACCCGAACCCTAGCCCTAACCCTAACCCTAAACCTAACCCTAACCCAGGCCCTAGCCCTAGCCCAAACCCTTACCCTAACCCTAACCCTAGCCCTAGCCCTACCCCTAGCCCTAACCCTAAACCTAACCCTAACCCTAACACTAACCTTTCCCCTAACGCTAGCGCTAGCCGTAACCCTCACCCGAACGCTAACCCTAACCGTAGCCCTATCCCTAGACCTAACGCTAACCCTGACCCTAACCCTAGCCCATACCCTAACCCTAGATCTAACCCTAAACCTCGCCCAAACTCTAACCCTAACCCTAAACCTAACGCTAGTCCTAGACCTAACAATAAACCTAATCCTAGCCCTAGTCCTAACCCTAAACATAACCCTAATCCTAGCCATAGCCATAGCCCTAACCCTAACCCTAACACTAACCCTAGCACTGGACCTAAACCTAGCCCTAGGAATAAACCTAACCCTAACCCTAGCCCTATTCCTAGACCTAGTCCTAACCCTAACCATAAACTTAGGCTTAGCCCTAGCCCTTGCCCTAGACCCAAACCTAACACTAACCCTAAGCCTAACCCTAGCCCTAATTCTAACCCTAGCCCTAGCCCCAGACCAAACCCTAACCCTAATCTGAAACCTAACGAATCCTAACCTATTGCGAGCCCTAGTGCTAAACTTAAACCTAGCCCTAGCCCTAACCCTAGACCTAACCCTAACCATAAAGGTAACCCTAGCACTAGCCGTAACCCTAAAGTAACCCTAAACCTAACTCTAACCATAACCCTAACCCTAAACCTAGCCCTAGCCATTGTACAAACTCTAACCCTAGTCCTAACCCTAAACCTAATCCTAACTCTAGCACTAACCCAAAACTTAACCCTAACCCTAACCTTAGATCTAACCCTAACCCTAACCCTAACATTAGCCTTAACCCTAACCCTAGTCCGAGCCCTAAACCAAACCCAAACCATAGCCCTAACCCAACCCTAGCCCTAGCCCTAGGCCTAACCCTAATCCTAACTCTAGCACTAGCCCTTGCCCTAGACCAAACCCTAAACCTAACCCTAGCCCTAGCCCTAGCACTAACCCTAAACCCAGCCGTAGCCGTTTCCCTAGATGTAAATTTAACACTAAGCCTAACCCTAACCCTAACCCTAAACCTAGCCCCAACCCTAACACTAGCCCCAGCCCTAATCCAAGCCCTAGCCCTAACCCTAACCCAAATCTGAGCCCTAGCTCTAACCCTAACCTTAATATGAGCCCAAGCCCTAACCCTAACCCTAGCCGTAACCCTAACCCTAACCCGAGCCCTAGCCCTAACCTAACGCTAATCCTATCACTAGCCGTATCCCTAACCCTAGCTCTAGCCCTAACCCTAACCCTACCCCAGGCCCTAACCCTAACACTAGCCCTAGCCCTAACCCAACCCTAAACCTAATCCGAGCCATTGCCCTAACCCCAGGCCTAGCCGTAACGATAACCCTAATCCGAGCCCTAGCCCTAACCTAACACTAACCCTAGCCCTAGCCCAAACCTTAACCTGGCTCTAGCCCTAACCCTAACTCTACCCCTAGCCCTAACCCTAGCCCTAGCCCTAGACCAAACCCTAACCCTAATCTGAGCCATAACTCTAATCCTAAATCTGTCGCTAGCCCTAGCGCTAAACTTAATCCTAGGCCTAGCCCTAACCCCAGCGCTAGCCTAAACCATAACGGTAACCCAAGCACTAGCCATAACCCTAACCCTAATCCGAGCCCTAGCCCTAACCCTAACGCTAAACGTATCTCTAGACCTAACCCTATCCCTATCCCTAGCCCTAACCCTAGCCCTAGCCCTAACCCTAACGCTAAACGTATCTCTAGACCTAACCCTATCCCTATCCCTAGCCCTAACCCTAGCCCTAGCCCTAACCCTAACCCTAACACTAAACCTAATGCTAGCCCTAGCCCTAGGGCTAGCAATAGCCCTAACCCTGAAACTAAACCTAGCCCTAACCCTAACCCTAGCCCTAGCCCTAGCCCTACACTAACCATAACCCTAGCCCTAGACCATGCCCTAGACCTAACACTAACCCTAACCCTAACAGTAATCCTAGCCCAAGCCTGAGCCCTAGCCCTAGCAGTAACCCTAAACCTAACCCTAGCACTAACCTTAACCCCAGCCCTAGCCCTAGCCGTAACCCTAACCCTAACCCAAGCCCTAGCCGTTGCCCTGGACCTAAACCTAACCCTAACCCTAACCCTAACCCTAACACTAGCCTTAGCCCTAAACCTAACCCTAACCATAGCCCTATACCTAGACCTAACCCTAATCCTAACTCTAGCACTAGCCCTTGCCCTAGACCAAACCCTAAACCTAACCCTAGCCCTAGCCCCAGCCCTAGCCCTAAACCTAACCCTAACCCCAACCCAAGCCCTAACCCTTTCCCTAGACCTATATTTAACACTAAGCCTAACCCTAACCCTAAACCTAGTCCCAACTCTAACGCTAGCCCCAGCCCTAATCCAAGTCCTAGCCCTAACCCTAACCCTAACTCAAGCCCTAGCCCTAACCCTAAGCCTATCCCTAACCCTAACCATAGCACTAACCCTAACCCTAACACTAGCCATAGCCCTAGGCCTATCCTAAACCTAACCTTAATTATAACCCTCATCCTAAACCTAACCCTAACCTTAACCCTAACCCTAGCCCTAGCCCTAACTCTAACCCTAGTCCTAACCCTAAACCTAACCCTAACCCTAGCACTAACACAAAACCTTAACCCTAACCCTAGCCCTAGATCTAACCCTAACCCTAACACTAACACTAGCCCTAACCCTAACCCTAGCCCTAGCACTAAACCTAACCCTAACCCTAGCACTAACCCAAACTCTAAACCTAAACCTAACGCTAGCGCTAGCCCAAAAACTAACCCTAGCCCTTACCCTAACACTAACCCTAACACTAACACAAGCCATAACCCTAACCCTAACCCTATTCCTAGCCCTAGCCCTAGCCTTAGCCCTAAGCCTAAACCTAACCCTGGCCCTAGCACTAACCCTAACCCTAACCGTAGTCATAGCACAAAATCTAAACCTAACCCTAGACCTAGCCCTAGTGCAAACCCTATCACCAAACCCAACCATAAGCCCAACCCCAATCCAAACCCTCACATAAACCTGAACCTAGCCCAAACCTTAACCCACACCCTAAACCTAACCCTAGTCATAGCCATAAACCTAACCCTGAACCTAGCCCTAACCCTAAACCTAAACCTAAACCTAACGCAGGCCCTAGGCCAAAACCTAACCCTAACTGTAAACCTAGCCTTTACCCTAACCCTAACGCTAACCTAACGCTAGCCCTAGCCCTAGGCCTAACCCTAGCCCTAACCCTGATCCTAAACCTAGCCCTAACCCAAACCCTAGCCCTAGCCCTAACACTAACCCTACCCTAGCCCTAGCCCTTGCCCTAGACCTAACACTAACCCTAACCCTAACCCTAGCCCGAGCCCTAGCCTAGCCCTAACCCTAACCCTAACCCTAACCCAAGCCCTAACCCTTGCCCTGCACCTAACCCTAACCCTAACAATAAAACTAGCCCTAGCACTAACCATAAGCCTAACCATAGCCCTAACCCAACCCTAGCCCTAGGCCTAGCCCTAACCCTAATCGTAACTCTATCCCTAGCCCTTGCCCTAGACCTAACCCTAAACCTAACCCTAGCCCTAGCCCTTGCCATAGGCCTAACCCTATCCCTAGCCCTAGCCCTTTCCCTAGAACTAAATTTAACCCTAAGCCTAAACCTAACTCTAACCCTAGCCCTAACCCTAACCCTAGCCCCATCCCTAATCTTAGCCCTAGCCCTACACTAACCCTAATCGAGCCCTAGCTCTCACCCTAAACCTAATCTGAGCCCTAGCCCTAACCCTAGCCCTAGCCCTAATCCTAACCCTAACCCAAGCCTTGCCGTAAACCTAACCTAAATCCGAGCCCTAGCTCTAACCTAACGCTAATCCTAACCCTAGCCCTAACCTTAACCATAGCTCTAACCCTAACACTAAACCTACCCCGAGCCCTAACCCTTACCCTAACGTAACACAGGCCTAGCCCTAAACCTAAACCTAGGCCTAACACTAGACCTAACCCTAACCCTAGCCCTAGCCCTACCCTTACCATGGCCCTAACCCTAACCCTAGCAATTACCATAACCCTAACCCAAGCCGTAGCCCTAGTCCTAACCCTAACCCTAACCATAAAACTAGTCCTAACCCTAAACCTAAACCTAACACTAGCCCTAAACCAAACCCTAACCCTAACACTAACCCTAGCCCTAAACCTAGACATAACCCTAAACCTAACCCCAACCCTTGACCTAAACCAAACCCTAACCCTAACCATAACCCTAACCCTAATCTAACTCTAACCCTAACGCTAACCCTAACCCTAGCCCTAGGCCTAAACCTAGCCCTAGCCCTAACCCTAAACCTTGCCCTAGCCATTGCCCTAACAGTACACTAACCCTAGACCTAGCCCTAACCCTAACACTAGTCCTAGCCCTAACCCTCACCCTAATCCGAGCCCTAGCCCTAACCCCAATGCTACAACTAGCCTTAGCGCTAACCTTAAATAAAGCCCTAGCCCTAAACCTAGCCATAGCCCTAACCCTAAACCTAGGACTAGCCCTAGCTCTAACCCTACACCTAACCCTAAAACTAACCCTAACCCTAGCCCTAGCCCTAATCCTAAACCTAACCCTAGTGCTAGCCCTAACCTTAACCCTAACCCTAACCCTAACCCTAGCCCTAGCCCTGGACCTAACCCTAAACCTAAACCTAGCCCTAACACTAACCCTAGTCCTAACACTAACCCTAGCACTAACCCTAACCCTAACCCTATGCTAACCCTAGCCCTAGCCCTAGCCCTAACGCTGACCCTAACCATAGCTTTAGCAATAACCCTAAACCTAACCCTAGCCCTAGCCCTACCGCTACCCCTAAACCCAACCGTAAGCCCAAACCCAACCCCAACACTAACCTAAACCTAACCCTAGCCCTAACCCTAACCCTAAACCTAAACCTAACGCTGCCCTAGCCCAAAACCTAAACCAATGTAACCCTAGCCTTTACCCTAACCCTAACAGTAACCCTAACGCTAGCCCTAGGCCTAGGCCTAGTCCTAGCCCTAACCCTAGCCCTAACCCTGACCCTAACCCTAGCCCTAACCCTAACCCCAGCCCTTATCCTAGCCCTAACCCTAACCCTAACCCTAACCCAAGCCCTAGCCCTAGTCCTGGACCTAACCCTAACCCTAACACTAACCCTAACCCTAACACTAGCCCTAGCCCTAAACATAACCCTAACCATAGACCTAACCCAACCCTAGCCCTAGCTCTAGCCCTAACCCTAATCCTAACACTAGCACTAGCCCTTGCCCTAAACCAAACCCTAAACCTAACCCTAGCCCTAGCCCTAGTCCTAACCCTAACCCTAACCCTAGCCCTAGCCCTTTTAATAGACATAAATTTAACCCTAAGCGTAACCCTACCCCTAACCCTAGCCCCAAACCTAACCCTAGCCCCAGCCCTAATCCAAGCCCTAGCCCTAACCCTATCTCTAATCTGAGATCTAGCCCTAATGCTGAGGCTAAACCTAGCCCTAGACCTAACACTAGTCCTAACTCTAATCCTAACCCTTGGCCTAACCCTAACCCTAACACTCAACCTAACCCTAACCCTAGCCCGAACCGTAACCTAAACCTAACCCTAACCCTAACATTAGCTCTAACCCTATCCGTAGTCCTAGCCCTAGCCCTCGCCTAATGCTAAACCTAACTCTAGCCCTAGCCCTAACCCTAACAATAATCCTAGCCCTAGACCCAATTCTAACCTTACCCTAACCCTAAACCTAAACCTAGCACGAGCCCTAATCCTAGCCCTAGCCCTAAACATAACCCTAGCCCTAGCCCTAGGCTTAACCCTAAACCTAATCCGAGCCCTAGCCCTAACCCTATGCTAACTTTAGCCCTAGCGCTAAACTTAAACGTAGCCCTAGCCCTAACCCTAGCCGTAGACCAATCACTAAACCTAACGCTAGGCCTAGCCTTAACCCTAACCCTAACCCTAACCCTAGCCCTAAACCTAACCCTAAACCTAACCCTAACCCTAGCCATCGCCCTACCCCTAAGCCTAACGCTAAACTTAACCCTAGTCCTAGCCCTAACCCTAACCCTAGCGCTAGATCTAACCCTAAACCTAACCACAGCCCTAGCCCTAATTCTAACCCCTAACCTAACCCTAACCCTAGCCCTAGACCTAACCCTAAACCTAACCCTAGCCCTGACACTAACACTACTCCTAACACTAACCCCAGCACTAACCCTAACCCTAACCCTATTCGTAGCCCTACCCTAGCCTTAATCCCAAACGTAACCCTAGCCCTAGCCCTAGCCAAAACCTAACCCTAACCCTAACCCTAGCCCTTACCCTATCCCTAACCCTAACCCTAGCCTTGCCCTAGCCCTAGCCCTTGCCAAGCCCTAGCCCTAGTCCTAACCCTAACCCTGCCCTAACACTAACCCTAGCCCTAGCACTAGCCCTAAACCTAACCATAACCCTAAACTTAGCATTAGCACTTGCCAGGGACCTACCCTAACCCTAAAACTAACCCTAGACATAGTCCTAACCCTAAACCAAAACGTAGCCCTAATCCTAACTCTAGTCCTAGCCCTAGCCCATATCTAACCCTAACCTTAGACCTAGCCCTTACCCTAGACCTAACCCTAACCCTAATCCTAGCCCTAGCCCTAACCCTAACCCTAACCCTAACCCTAAACCTAGCCCTAGCCCTAGCCCTAGCCCTTGCCCAAGACCTAACCCTAAACCAAATCCTAGTCCTAACACTAACCCTAGTCTAACGCTAACCCTAGCACTAATCTTAACCCTAACCCTAATCATAGCCCTAGCCCTAGCCCTAACCCTAAATGTAACCCTAGACCTAGCCCTAACCCTAACCCTAACCGTAGCCCTAGACGTAACCATAAACCTAACACTAGCCCTAGGCCTGACGAAACCCCTAATCCTAACCCCAACCGTAAGCCTAACCCCGACACTAACCTAAACATAACCCTAGCCCTAACATTAAACCACACCTAAATCCTAACCCTAGCCCTAGCCCTAACCCAAACCCTAACCCTAACCCTAGCCCTAACCCTAACTCTATACCTAAACCAACGCTAGCAGTAGCCCAAAACATAACCCTAACTGTAACTCTAGCCCTTACCCTAACCCTAAACCTAACACTAAACCTAGCCCTAGCATTAGATCTAGCCATAGCCCTGACACTAAACCTACGCCTAGCCCTAAACCTAACCCTAGCTCTAGCCCTAGCCCTAGCCCTAAGCTAACCCTAACCATATCCCTGGCTTTTGCCAGGGACCTAACCCTAACCCTAACCCTAACCCTAGCCCTAGCCTTAACCCTAACCCTAACCCTAACGCTAGCCCGAGCCCTTGCCCAAATCCTATCCCTAGCCCTAATCTTAGACCTAGCCCTAGATCCAACCCTAACCCTAGCCCTACCCTTACCCTAGCCCTAACCCAAACACTAGTCCTAAACCTAAACCTAGCACTAACCCTAACCCTAACCCTAGCCCTAGCCCTAACCCTAACCCTAACCGTAACTCTGAATCTAGCCCTAACCCTAACCCTAACCCTAACCCTATCCCTAAACCTAAACCTAGCAGTAGTACTAGCCCTAATCCTAACTCTAGCACAAGTCCTAGCCCTAGCCCTAACCCTAACACTAATCCTAGCCCTAGACCTAATTCTAACCATAACCTAACCCTAACCCTAGCCCTAGCCCTAGCCCTGAGCCTAACGATAACCCTAAACCTAGCCCTAACCCTAAAAAAACATAAACCTAACCCTAGGCTTAGCACGAACCCTAACCCTAACCCTAGCCCTAACCCTAACCCTAACCCTAACCCTAAACATAACCCTAGCCCTAGCCCAATTCCTAAACCTAACCATGACCTAGTACTAACCCTAACCCTAGCCCTAAACTTAACACTAGCCCTAGCCCTTGCCCTAACCCTAACCATAATCCAAGCCCTAGCCCTAACCCTAATGGTAACCCTAGTACTAGCGCTAACCTTTAACCTAGCCCTAGCCGCAAACCTAACTCTAGCCCTAACGCGAACCCTTGGCCTAACCCTAGCCCTAACGCTAACCCTAACCGTAACCATAACCCTAGCCCTAGATCTAACTCTATCCCTAACCCTAACCCTAGCCCTAGCCCTAACCCTAACCATAAACTTAGCCCTAACGCTGCCCTAGACCTAACCCTAGCACTAACCCTAACCCTAGCCCTAGCTGTAACCCTAGACCTAACCCTAACCCTAACCCTAAACCTAGCCCTAGCCCTTGCCCTAACCCTAACGCTAATCCGAGTCCTAACCCTAACGCTAACACTAACCCTTGCCCTAGCGCTAACCTCAAACCTAGCCCTAGCCCTAACCCTAACCCTAGCCCTAGCACTAAACCGAACCCTAGCCCTAGCCCTAGCGCTAATCCTAAACCTAATCCGAGCCCTAGCCCTAACCCTAAGGCTAACCCTAGCCCTAGTGCTAACCTTAAACGTAGCCCTAGGCCTAATCCTAGCCCTAGCCCTAACCCTAACCCTAAACCCAGAGCTAGCCCTAGCACTAACCCTAAATGTAGTACTAAACCTAAACCTAACCCTAACCCTAGCACAAAACCTAACACTAACCCTAGCCTTGCCCTTGCCTTAGCCCTAGTCCTGACCCTAAACCTGTCGTAACCCTAAACCTAGCCCTAGCACTAGCCCTAACCCTAACCCTAACCCTAGCATTAGGACTTGCCAGGGACCTACCATAACCCTAAACCTAACCCTAGACCTAGCACCAACCCTAAACCTAAACCTAGCCCTAATCCTAACCCAAGTCCTAGACCTAGCCCATATCTAACCCTAAACCTAGTCCTAACACTAACCCTAGTCCTAAAGCTAAACCTAGCACTAACCCTAACCCTAACCCTAATCATAGCACTAGCCCTAGCCCTAACCCTAATGTAACCATAACCCTAGCCCTAGCCATTGCCCTAGACCTAACCCTAACCCTAACCCTAACCCTAACCATAGCCCTCACCCTTAAACTAGCCCTAGCCCTAATTCTAACCCTAAACCTGAACCTAGCCCTAGCCCTTGCCCTAGACCTAACCCTAACCCTAAACCTAGCCCTAGCCCTAGCACTAGCCCTAACCCTAACCCTAACCCTAGCCCTAGCCCTTGCCCTAGACCAAACCCTAACCCTAACCTCACCCTAACCCTAACCCTAAACCTAGCCATAGCCCTAATCCTAACCGTAAACCTAACCCTAGGCCTAACCCTAGACCTAACCCTAACCCTAACTCAAGCCCTAACCTTTCCCTAAACCTAAACCTGGCCTATCCCTAACCCTAACACTAGAACTAACTTTAACCCTAACCCTAGACTTAGCCCTAGGCCTATCACTAAAACTAACCCTAATCATAGCACTAGCCCTAACCCTAGCCCTAGCCCCACCCTAACTCTAGTCCCAACCCTAAACCTATCCCTAACCCAAGCCCTAGACTAGCCCTAAGCCTAACACTAAACCGAACCATAGCCCTAGCCCTAACACTAACCCTAGTGCTAGCCCTAACCCTAACCCTAACCCAGCCCTAGCCAAACTCTAACCCTAACCTAACCCTAACCCTAGCGCTAACCCTAACCCTACCCCAACCGTAAGCCCAACTACAACCCCAACACTAACCTAAACCTAACCCTAGCCCTAACCTTAAAACACATCCTAATCCTACCCCTAATCCCTAGCCCTAACCCTAACCCTAACACTAGCTCTAACCCTAAACCTGAACCTAGACATAACCCTAACCCAAGCCCTAGCCCAAGCCCATATCTAACCTTAACCCTACCCTTGACCTAGTCCTAACACTAACCAAATCCGAGGCCTAGCCCTAGCCCTAACCCTAACCCTAACCCTAGCCCTAGCCCTAGCCCTAGCCCTAGACCTAACCAGGCCCTAGCCCTAAACCTAACACTTCCACTAGCCTTAACCCTAACCCTAATACGAGCCATAGCCCTAACCTAACGATAAACCTAGCCGTAGCCCTAAACCTAACCCTAACCCTAGCCCTAAACCTAACCCTAACGTAACCCTAGGACTAGTCCTAAACCTAACCCTAGGCCTAGCTCTAGACCTAACAATAACCCTAGCACTAGGCCTCGTCCTAACCCTAACCCTAACCCTAACCCTAACCCTAAACCTAAACCTAGTCCTAACCATAAACCTAACCCTAACGCTAGCCCAAACCAAACCCTAACACTAAACCTAACCCTAGCCCTAGCCATAACCCTAACCCTAAACCTAGTTAACCCTAAACCTAACCCTTACCCTAGTCCTAACACAAACCCTAACCCTAACCATAACCCTATCCCTAGATCTAACCCTAACCCTAACTCTGACCCTAAACCTAGCCATAACCCTAACCCTAAACCTAGCTCTAACCCTAACCCTAGCCCTAGCCCTAGATCTAACCTTAACCCTAACACTAGCCCTAGCCCTAGCCCTAAACTTAACCCTAAATTTAGCCCTATCCCTTGCCCTAGAACTAACCCTAACGCTAACTGTATCTCTAGCCCTAAACCTAACCCTAGCCCTATCCATAACCCTAACCCTAAACCGAGAACTGATCCTAAACCTAACCCTAACCC
>CM027390.1:123067856-123070722 GCA_015711505.1 Sylvilagus bachmani | reverse complement strand
GCCCTAGCCCCAGCCCTAACCCTAAACCTAACCCTAGCCATTTCCATAGACGTAAATTTAACCCTAAGCCTAACCCTAAACCTAGCCCTAAACCTAGACCTAATCCTAAACCTAACCCTAGCCCTAACACTAACCCTAGTCCTAACAATAATGCTAGCACTAACACTAACCCTAACCCTTATGCTAGCCCTAGCCCTAGCCCCAGGCCTAGCCCTAAACCTAACCCTAGCCCTAGCCCTTGCCCTAGCCCTAACCCTAACCCTAACCCTAACCCTAGCCCTAGCCCTAGCCGTAAACCTAACCCTAGCACTAACCCTAACCCTAACCCTAGCCCTAATCCTAACCCTAGCCCCAGCACTAATCCTAGCCCAAGCCCTAACCCTTACCCTAATCGGAGCCCAGCTCTAAACATAACCCTAAACCGAGCCCTAGCCCTAACCCAAGCCCTAGCCCTAATCCTAACACTAACCCTAACCCTAACCCTAGCCCTAGCCGTAGTTCAAACCCTAATGTGAGACCTAGTCCTAACCTAAAGCTAATCCTAGCCCTAGCCCTAACCCTAACCCTGACTCTAGCCCTAACCCAAACCTTAACCCTAACCCTAACCCTAGCCCTAGATCTAACCCTAACCCTAAACCTAACCCTAGCCTTAAACCTAACACTAGTCCTAGGATTAAACCAAACCCTAGCACTAGACCTAACCCTAACTCTAAAACCTAAACCTAACGCTAGCCCTAGCCCAAAAATTAACCCTAGGGATTACCCTAAACCTAAATCTAACCCTAACCCTAGCCCTGGCCCTAACACTAACCCTAGCCCTAGCCCAAACCCCAGCCCTAGCCCTAGCCCTAGCCCTAACGCTAACCATAGCCCTAACCCTTGTCCTAAACGTGACCCTAACCCTAACCTTGGCCCTAGCCCTAGACCTAACAATAACCCTAACCCTAACCCTAACCCTAGCCCTTGCCTTATCCCTAGCACTAGCACTAGCACTAGCCCTAGCCCTAATACTAACCATAACACTAGCCCTAGCCCTTGCCCTAGACCTAACCCTGACCTAACCCTGGCCCTAGCCCTAGCCCTAACCCTAACCGTGGCCCTATACCCTTGCCCTAGCCCTAATCCTAACCCTAACCCTAACCCTAGCCCTAGCACTAGCCCTAGCCCTAGCCCTAGCCCTAGCCCTAACCCTAACCCTAGCACTAACCCTACACCTAACCCTAGCCCTTGCCCTAACGCAGGCCTACACCTAGCCCTAACATTAGCCCTTGCCCTAGCAATAAGCCTAAACCTAATCCGAGACCTAGCCCTAAACCTAACCCTAACCCTAACCCTAGCCGTAGCAATAGGTCTATCCCAAACCTAATTTTAATCATGGTCCTAACCCTAACCCTAGCCCTAGCCCTAGCCCTAGCCCTAACCCTAACCCTAGTTCTAACCCTAAACCTAACCCTAACCCTAACCCAAGCCCTAACCCAAACCCTAAACCTAACCCTAACCCTATCTCTAGCACTAACCCAAACCCTAAACTTAATACCAGCCCTAGCCCTTGCCCTAACACTAACCCTAATCCGAGCCCTAGCCCTAACTCTAATGCTAACCCTAGCCCTAGTGCTAAACTCAAACCTAGCCCTAGCCCTAACCCTAGCCCTAGCCCTAAACCTAACCCTAGCCCTAGCCCTTACCCTAACCATAACCCTAGCCCTAGATCTTGCCCTAGACCTAACCCTAACCCTAACCCTAGTCCTAGTCCTAGCCCTAGCCCTAACCCTAAACATAATCCTAGCCCTAGACCTAACCCTAACCCTAACCCTAATCCTAACCCTAGCCCTTGCCCTAACGCTAGCTCTAGCTCAAACCCTAACTCTAGCCCTTGCCTTAGCCCTAACCCAAACCCTAATCTGAAACCTAGCCCTAACCCTAATGCTAACACTAGACCAGACGCTAATCTTAAACCTAGTCCTTGTCCTATCCCTAGCCCTAGCCCTAACCTAACCCTAACCATAGCCCTAGCCGTAACCCTAACCCTTATGCGAGTCCTAGCAAAAACCCTAACCCTAACCCTAGCCCTAGCACTAACCATAAACCTAGCCCTAGATCTAACGCTAGCCCTAGCCCAAACACTAAACCTACCCCAGCCCTAACCCTAACCCTACAATAACCCTCGCTCTAACCCTATCCCTAACCCTAACCATAGCCCTAGCCCTAATCCTAACCCTAAACCTAACCCTAGGCCTAGCTCTAGACCTAACCCTAAACCTGAGCCTAGCCCTAACCCGAACCCTAGCTCTAACCCTCAACCTAGCCCTAAGCCTAACACTAGCCCTAAACCTAACCCTAGCACTAACCCTAACCCTAACCCTAGCGCTAGCCGTAGGCCTATCCCTAAACCTAACCCTAATCATAGCCCTAAACCTAAACCTAACTCTAACCCTAGGCCTAGCCGTAACTCTAACCCTAACAATAGTCCTAACCCTAAACCTAAAACTAACCCTAGCCCTAACCCAAAACCTAAACCTAACCCTAGCCCTAGCCCTTGCCCTAAGCTTAACACTGATCCGAGCCCTAGCCCAAATGCTAACGCTAACCCTAGCCCTAGCACTAAACTCAAACCTATCCCTACCTAGCCCTAGCCCTAGCCATAACCCTAACCGTAATCCGAGCCCTAGCCCTAATTTTAACGCTAACCCTAGCCCTAGCGATAAACTTAAACCTAGACCAAGCCCTAACACTAGGCCTAGACCTAACCCAAACCCTAGCCCTAAACCTAAACCTAACCCTAACGCTAGCCCTAGCCCTAGAACTAACCCTAAACCTAACCCTAGCCCTAACACTAACCCTACGGCTAACACTAACCCTAGCACTA
>CM027390.1:123015356-123062856 GCA_015711505.1 Sylvilagus bachmani | reverse complement strand
ACCATAGCCCTAGCCGTAACCCTAACCCTTATGCGAGCCCTAGCCAAAACCCTAATCCTAACTCTAGCCCTAGTACTAACCATAAACCTAGCCCTAGATCTAACGCTAGCCCTAGTCCAAACCCTAACCGTAACCCTACCGTAACCCTAGCTCTAACCCTATCCCTAACCCTAACCCTAGCCCTAGCCCTAATCCAAACCCTAAACCTAACCCTAGGCCTAGCTCTAGACCTAACCCTAACCCTAAGCCTAGCCCTAACCCGAACCCTAGCTCTAACCCTCAACCTAGCCCTAACCCTCACACTAGGCCTAACCCAAACCCTAGCCCTAACCCTAAAACTAACCCTAACGCTAACCCTATCCCTAGGCCTAGCCCTAGACTAACCATAAACTGAACCATAGCCCTAACATTAATTCTACTCCTTACACTAACCCTAGCAGTACCCTAACCATAACTCTAATCCTACCCCAAGACCTAGCACTAGCCCTAGCCCTAACCCTAAACGTAACCATAGCCCTAGCCCTAACCCTAGCCTAACTGTAGCCCTAGCCCTAACCCTAAACCTAAACCTAGCCGAAGCCCTAGCGCTAACCCTAACCCAAACCCCAACCATAAGCCCAAACCCAACGCGAACCCTAACCTACCCCTAAACATAGCCCTAGCCTTAACCCACACCCTAACACTGACCAGGGCCCTAACCCTAACCCTAGCACTAGCCCTAGCCCTAACACTAACCCTAACCGTGGCCCTAGCCCTTGCCCTAGACCTCACCCTAAAGCTAAACCTAGCCCTAGCCCTAGACCTAACCCTCACCCTAAACCTAGACCTAGCTCTTGCCCTAGACCTAACACTAGCCCTAACCCTAACCCTAGCCCTAGCCCTAACCCTAATTCTAACCCTAACCCCAGCCCTAACCCTAAAACTAACACTAACCCTAAGCCTAAACCTAACCCTAACCATAGCCCTAGCCCTAAGCCTAACACTAACCCTCAACCTAGCCCTAGTCCTAACCTGAATCCAAGCCCTAGCCCTAGCCCTAAACCTAACCCTAATCCTAGCTCTAATCCTCATTCTAAACCTACCCTAACCCTAACCCTAACCCTTGCCCTAGCCCTAGCCCTAACCCTAACTCTAAACATAAGCCTAACCCTAGCCCTAGCCCTAGCCCTAAGCATAATGCTAACCCTAACCCTATTCCTAGCACTAACCCACACCTTAAACCTAACCCTAGCTCTAGCCCTAACCCAACCCTAATCCTAGGCCTAACCCTAAACCTCAACCTAGCCCTAACCCTAAAAATAACCCTAACCCTAGACCTAGCCCTACCCCTAATCCTAACCCTAACCCTAGCCCTAGCCATAACACTAACCCTAAACATAGTCCTAACCCTAAACCTAACCCTAACCCTTGCCCTAACCCAAACCCTAACCCTAACCATAAACATAGCTGTAGACCTAGCACGAACCCTAACCCTAACCCTAGCCCTATCCCTAACCCTAACCCTAATCTTAGCCCTAACCCTTTCCCTAGACCTAACCCTGGCATTAACCATAACCCTAGCCCTAGCCCTAACACTAACCCTAAACTTAGCCCTAACCCTTTCCATAAACCTAAACCTGGCATTAACCCTAACCCTAGCCCTAGACTTAAACCTAGCCTTAGCCCTAACTCTAACCCTAGCCCGAGCCCTAGCACTAACCCAAACCATAAACCTAGTGCTACCCCTGGCCCTAGACCTAACCCTAACCCTAAGCCTAACAGTAACCCTAACACTAGCCCTAGTCCTAGGCCTCGCACTATCATAAACCTAACTCTACCCTAACCCTAACCCTAATCCGAGCCCTAGCCGTAAACCTAACCCTAAACCTAAACCTTCCTCAAGCCCTAACACTAACCCGAACCTAACCCTAGCTCTAGCCCCAAACGTAACCCTAAACCTAACTCTAGCCCTAACCCTAACCCTAACCCTAACCCTAGCCCAAGCCGTAACCCTAACCTTAGTCTGAGACCTTGCCCAAACCCTAACGCTAACCCTAGCCCTAACCCTAACACTAATCCTAACCCTTATCAACCCCTAGGCATAAACCTAACCCTAAACCTAACTATAAAACTAGCCTTTGCCCTAACACTAGCCCTAAACATATCCCTAGCTCTAGCCATAATCCTAACCTTAAACCTAACCCTAACCCTAACCCTAACCCTAGCCCTAACCCTAACACTAAACCGAACCCTAAACCTAACCATAAACCTAACCCTAACCCTAGCCCTACGCCTAACGCTAACCCTAACCCTAGCCCTAGTCCTAACACTAACCCAAACCCTAGCGCTAGCCCTAAACCTAACCCTAATCCTAGCCCTAGCCCTAATTCTAACACTACCCTAACACTAACCCTTGCTTAGCACTAGCCCTAACCCTAAACCTAGCCCTAACCCTAACCCTAAATATAAACCTAAACCTAACGCTACCCCTAGCCCTAAGCCTAATGCTAACCCTACCCCTAGCCCTAGCACTAACGCACAACCTAAACCTAACACTAGCCCTAGCCCTAACCCTAATCCTAACCCTAGCCCTAGCATTACCCCTAACCATAATCTAGGCCTAGCCCTAATTCTAAACCGAAACCTAACCCTAGCCCTAGCCCAAGACCTAAACCTAAACCTAACCCTAACCCTAGCCCTAACACTACCACTAGTCCTAACCCTAACCCTAGCACAAACCCTAACACTAACCCTAACCCTAATCCTAGCCCTAGTCCTAGCCCTAACCCTAAACCTAACCCTAGCCCTAGCCATAACCGTAACCCTAAAAGTAGCCCTAGCCTTAACCCTAAACCTAAACATAGACCTAGCCCTAGTGCTAACCTTAACCCTGAACCCAACCATGAGCCCAACCCCAACCACAAACCTAACCTAACACTAAACCTAGCCCTAAACTTAACCCAAACCCAAACCTAAACCTAACCCTAGCCCTAGCCCTAGCCCTAGAACTAACCCTAACCATAAACCTAACCCTAACCCTAGCCCTAGCCCTAGCACTAACCCTAACCGCAGCCCTAGTCCTAGACCTAACATTAACCCTAATCCTAGCCCTAGCACTAATCATAACCCAAATCATATCCCTAACCCTAACCCTAGCCCTAGCCCTAGCAATAACACTAACCCTAACCCTAGCCCTAGCCCTTGCCCTAGAACTAACCCTAACCATAATGCAAACCCTAGCACTAGCCTTGCTCTAAACCTAAACCTAACCCTAGCCCCAGCCCTTGCCCTAGACCTAACCCAAGCCCTAAGCCTAACACTAACCCCTACCCTAGCCCTAGCCCTACCCGAGCCTTGACCCTAATGCTACCCCAAGCCCTAACCCTAAACCTAGCACTAGCCCTAACCCTAGCCCTAACCCTAACCCTAACCCTAGCCTTAGTACTAACCATAACCCTAATCTAAGCCTAGACCTAATTATAAACCTAACCCTAAACCTAACCATAGCCCAAGCCCCCATAATAACCCTAAACCTAACCCTAGCCCTAACACTAACCCTAGTCCTTACCCTAATCCTAGCACTAAACCTAAACCTAATCCTAAACCTAGCCCTAACCCTAACCCTAAACATAACCCTAACCATAACACTAAACCTAACCCTAAACCTAGCCCTAGCCCTAGCCCTAAGCCTAACGCTAACCCTAATCCTACCCCTAGCCCTACCCGAAACCTAACCCTAACCCTACCCTAGCTCTAGCCCTAGCCCTAAGCCTAACGCTAACCCTAACCCTACCACTAGCCCTAAAGCTAACCCTACCCTAACCCTAGCTCTAGCCCTAGCCCTAAACCTAGCCCTAACCCTAACCCTAGCCATAAGCCTAACACTAGGTCTAGCCCTAACACTAGCCCTAGCCCTAACCCTAACCCTAATCCAAGCACTAGCCCTAACCCTAAACCTAATCCGAAACCTAGGCCTAACCCTAATGCTAACCCTACACCTAGCGCTAAACTAAACCTAGCCCTAGCCCTAACCCTAGCACTAGCCCTAAACCTAACCCTAACACTAGCCCTAGCCGTAAAACTATCTGTAATCCGACCCCTAGCCCTAACCCTAACGATAACCATACCACTAGTCCTAACCCTAAACCTAGCCCTAGCCCTAACCCTAACCCTAACCCTAGTCCTAACCCTACCCTATCCCTAGCTCTAGCCCTAGCCCTAACCCTAACCCTAACCCTAATCCTAACCCTAGACCTAACCCTAGGCCTAGCCCTAGACCTAACGCTAACCCTCGCCCTAGCCCTAAACCTAACCCTAACCCTAGCCCTAACCCTAACCCTAAGCCTAAACCTAGTTCTAGCCCAACACCTAACCATAACCCTAACCCTAGCCCTACCCTTACCATAGACCTAACCCTAACGATAACCATACCACTAGTCCTAACCCTAAACCTAGCCCTAGCCCTAACACTAACCCTAACCCTAGCACTAGCCCTTACCCTAACCCTAAACATAACCCTAACCCAAGCCCTAGCCCTAGCCCTAAGCCTAACATTAACCCTAACCCTAGCCCTAGCACTAACACACACCCTAAACCTAACGCTAGCCCTAGCCCTAACCCTAACCCTAGCCCTAGCCCTAACCCTAACTCTAGCCCTACTACTAACCCTAACCCTAATCTAGGCCTAGACCTAACCCTAAACCTAACAATAGCCCAAGCCCTAGACCTAACCCTAAACCTAACCCTAGCCCTAACACTAACCCTAGTCCAAACCATAACCCTAGCACTAAACCTAAACCTAACCCTAAACCTAGCCCTAACCCTAACCCTAAATATAACCGTAACCCAAAACATAGCCCTAAACCTAACCCTTGCCCTGGCCGTAGCCCTAAATCTAACCCTAACCCTAGCCCTAGCCCTTGCCCTAGTCCTAACCCTAAACCTAACCCTAGCCCTAGCACTAGCCCTAAACTTAACCCTAACCCTAGCCCTAGCCCTTGCCCTAGACCTAACCCTAACCATAAGCATAACACTTACACTAAACCTAGCCCTAGCCCTAGCCCTAGCCTGAGACCTGACCCTAACCCTAACCCTAGCGCTAACCCTAACCCTAGCACTAGCCCTAAACCTAGCCCTAGCCCTAACCCTAACTGTAACCCTAACCCTAAACTACCCTAGCTCTAGCACTAATCCTAAACCTAAACCTAACCCTAACCTAACCCTAGCCCTAGCCGTAACCCTAAACCTAATCCTAGCCATAACGCTAACGCTAACCCTAGCCCTAGCCTTAACACTAGTCCTAACCCTAATCCTAAACATTGGCCTAATCCTAAACCTAACCCTACCCTAATCCTAGCCGCAACCATAACCCTAGCCCTAACCCTATCCCTAGCACTAAACCTAACCCTAGCCCAAGCCCTAACCCTAGCTCCAACCCTAACCCTAACACTAAACCTAAACCTAACCCCTACCCTAGCCCTAGCCGTAGCCCTACGCCTAACGCTAATCCTAACACTAGCCCTAGTCCTGACCCTAACTCAAGCCCTAGCCCTAACCCTAACCCTAATCCTAGCCTTAGCCCTAATTCTAAACCTACCCTAAACCTAACCCTAACCTTTGCCCTAGCCGAAGCCATAACACTAACCAGAGCCCTAACCCTAAACATAACACTAAACGTAGCCCTAGCCCTAGCACTAAGCCTAACGCTAACCCTAACCCTACCCCTAGCACGAAACCACACCGTAAACCTAACCCTATCCCTAGCCCTAACCATAACCTTAATCCTAGCCCTAATCCTAACCTTAACACTAAACCAAACACTAACCCTAGCCCTAACCCTAAACCTAGCCCTAGCCCTAGCCCTAAACCTAATGCTAACCATAACCCTAGCCCTAAACCTAACCCTAAACCTAAACCAAATGCTAGCCCTAGCCCAAAAACTAAACCTAACCCTAACCCTAGCCCTTACCCTAACCCACACCCATATCCTAACCTAGCCCTAGTCCTAACCCTACCCCTAACCATAACCCTAGCCCTAACCCTAACATAACCCTAACCATAGGCCTAGCCCTTGTCATAAGCCTAACGCTAACCCTAGCCCTAGCACTATCCCTAACAATAATCTAGGCCTAGACCTAATTGTAACCCTAACACTAACCCTATCCCTAAACCTAGCCCTAGCCCTAGACCTATCCCTAAACCTAACCCTAGTCTTAACACTGCACTTAGTCCTAACCCTAACCCTAGCACTAACCCTAACCCTAACCCTAATCCTAACCCTAACCCTAACCCTAGCCTTAGCCCTAGACCTAACCGTAAACCAAACCCTAGCCCTAGCCGTAACCCTAAACGTAGCCCTAGCCCTAACCCTAAACCTAAACCTAGACCTAGCCCTAGTGCTAACCCTAACCCTGACCCCAACCATAAGCCCAACCCCAACTACAAACCTAACCTAACCCGAAACCTAGCCATAAACTTATCCCAAACCCTAAACCTAAACCTAACACTAGCCCTAGCCCTAGCCCTAACCCTAACACTAACCCTAGTCCTAACCTTAACCCTAGCCCTAGACATAGCATTAACCATAACCCTAACCCTAGCCCTAGCTCTAGACCTAACCCTAACCCTAAATCTAACCCTAGCCCTAGCACTAAACCTAACCAAATCATAGCCCTAAACCTAACCCCAGCCAAAGGCCTTGCCCTAGACGTAGCCCTAGCCCTAACCCTAGCCCTAGCCCTTTACCTAGCCCTAACCCTAACCCTAACCCTAACCCTAACCCTAGCCCTAGCCCTTGCCCTAGACCTAAACCTAATATTAAGCATAAGCCTAACACTAATCCTAGCCCTAACCCTAACCCTAACCTAAACCTAGCACTATCCCTAGCCCTAGCCCTAACCCTAACCCTAATCCTAGCCTTAGCCCTAATTCTAAACCTACCCTAAACCTAACCCTAACCTTTGCCCTAGCCAAAGACCTAACACTCACCCTAGCCCTAACCCTAAACATAAACCTAAACGTAGCCCTAGCCCTAACCCTGACCCTAACCCTAGCCCTAACCCTAAACCTAGCCCTACCCCTAGCCCTAACACTAACCCTAATCCTAGCCCTTTCCCTAGACCTAACACTAACCCTAACCGTAACCCTAACCCTAACCATAGACCGAGCCCTAGCCCAAGCCCTAGCTCTAACCCTAACCAAACCCTAGCCCTAACCCTAACCCCAGCCCTAGCCCTAGCACTAACCCTAACCCTAACCCAAGCCCTAGCCCTTGCCCTGGACCTAACGCTAACCCTAGTCCTAAACATAGCCCTAGCCCTAACCCAAACTCTTAGCCTGGCCTTAGCCCTAACCCTAACCCTAATCCGAGCCCAAGCCCTAACACTTACGCTAACCTTACTACTAGTGTTAATCTTAAACCTAGCCCTAGCCCTAACCCTAGCCCTAGCCCGAACTTATCTGAACCATAGACCTAGACCGAGCCCTAAACTAACACTAACCCTAACAATAAACCTAAACCTAACGCTAGACCTAGCCCAAAACCTAAACGTAACTGTAACCCTAGCCTTTACCCTAAACCTAACACTAACCCTAATGCTAGGCCTAGCCTTAGGCCTAGCCCTAGCCCTGACCCTGACCATAACCCTAGCCCTAGCCCTAGCCCGAACCCTAACACTAGTCCTAGCGCTTTCCCTAGGCCTAAATTTAACCCTAAGCCTAACATAACCCTAACGCTAGCCCTAACCATAACCATAGCACCAGCCCTAATCCTAGCCCTAGCCATAACCCTAACCCTAATTGGAGCCCTAGCTAACACCCTAACCCTAATCTGAGCCCTAGACCTAACCCTAGCCCTAGGCCTAATCCGAACCCTAACCCTAGACCTAGCCGTAACCCTAACCCTAATCCGATCCTAGCCGTAACCTAACGCTAAACCTAGACCTAGCCCTAACACTAACCCTATCTCTAGCCCTAAACCTAACCCTACCACTAGCCCTAAACCTAACCCTAATGTAACCGTAGGCCTAGCCCTAAACCTAACCCTAGCCCTAGCACTAGACCTAACCCTAACCCTAGCCCTAGCCCTACCCTTTCCATGGCCCTAACCCTAACCCTAGCCCTAACCATAACCCTAACCCAAGTGCTAGCCATAGTCCGAACAATAACCCTAACCCTAAACCTAGTCCTAACACTAAACCTAACCCTAACGCTAGCCCTAACCCAAACACTAACACTAACCCTAACCCTAGCCCTAGCCATAACCCTAAAACTAAACCTAGACCTGATAATAAAACTAACCCTAACCGTAGCCCTAACTCAAACCCTAACCCTAACCATAACCCTAGCCCTAGATATAACTCTAAACCTAACCCTAACCCTAACACTAAACCGAGCCCTAGCCCTAACCCTAACGCTAACCCTAGCCATAGCGCTAACCTGAAACCTAACCCTAGCCCTAACCCTAGCCCTAGACCTAAACCTAACCCTAGACCTAGGCCTAGCCCTAACCTTCATGCTAATCCGAGCCCTAGCCCTAACCCTAACGCTAACCCTAGCCGTAGCGTTAACTTTAAAAGTAGCACTGGTCCTAAAGCTAGCCCTAGCCCTAACCCTAAACCTAACCCTAAACCTAGGCCTAGCCCTAGCTCTAACCCTACCCCTAACCCTAAAACTAACCCTAACCCTAGCCCTAGCCCTAGCCCTAGCCCTAATCCTAACCCTAACCCTAACCCTAGCCCTAGGCCTAACCTAACCCTAAACCTAACCCTAGCACTAACATTAACCCTAGTCCTAACACTAACCCTAGCACTAACCCAAACCTTAACCCTAACCCTAACCCTAGCCCTAGATCTAACCCTAACCATAACCCTAACACTAGCCCTAACCGTAAACCTAGCCCTAGCACTAAACCTAACACTAACCCTAGCCATAACCCTAACTCTAAACCTAAACCTAACGCTAGCCCTAGCCCAAAAACTAACCCTAGCCCTTACCCTAACAATAACCAAACCCTAACACTAGCCCTAAACCTAACCCTCACCCAATCCTAGCCCTAGCCCTAGCCCTAAGCCTAAACTTAACCCTAGCCCTAGACCTAACACTAACCCTAGCTCTAGCCCTAAGCCTAACCCTACCCCTAGCCCAAACCCTAACCCTAATGTAACCCTAGACCTAGCCCTTAACCTAACCCTAGCCCTAGCACTAGACCTAACACTAACCCTAGCCCTAGACCTACCCTAACCATGGCCCTAACCCTAACCCTAGCCCTAACCATAACCCAAAACCAAGCCCTAGCCCTAGTCCTAACAATAATCCTAACCCTAAACCTAGTCCTAACCATAAACCTAACCCTAACCCTAGCCCTACCCAAACCCTAACCCTAACCATAACCCTAGCCCTAGCCATAACCCTAACCCTAAACCTACACCTGATCCTAAACCTAAAGCTAACCCTAGCCCTAACCCAAACCCTAACCATAACCATAACCCTAGCCCTATATCTAACTCTAAACCTAACCCTAACCCTCACCATAACTGAGCCCTAGCCCTAACCCTAACGCTAACCCTAGCCATAGCGCTAACCTGAAACCTAACCCTAGCCCTAACCCTAGCCCTAGCCCTAAAGCTAACCCTAGACCTAGCCCTAGCCCTAATCTTCACACTAATCCGAACCCTAGCCCTAACCCTAACACTAACCCTAGCCATAGTGCTATCTTTAGAAGTAGCCCTAGCCCTAAACCTAGCCCTAGCCCTAACCCTAAGCCTAACCCTAAACCTAGGACTAGCCCTAGCTCTAACCCTACCCCTAACCCTAAAACTAACCCTAACCCTAGCCCTAGCCCTAATCCTAACCTTAACCCTAGCGCTAGCCCAAACCCTATCCCTAACCCTAACCCTAAACCTAACCCTAGCCCTAGCCCTAACCTAACCTAAACCTAACCCTGGCCCTAACACTAACCCTAGTCCTAACACTAACCCTAGCACTAACCCAAACCTTAACCCTAACCCTAACCCTAGCCCTAGATCTAACCCTAACCATAACCCTAACACTAGCCCTAACCGTACACTAGCCTTAGCACTAAACCTAACCCTAACCCTACCCCTAAACCTAACTCTAAACCTAAACCTAACGCTAGCCCTAGCCCAAAAACTAACCCTAGCCCTTACTCTAACCCTAACCCTAACACTAGCCCTAACACTAACCCTAACCAAATCCTAGCCCTAGACCTAGCCCTAGCCCTAAGACTAAACCTAACCCTAGCCCTAGCCCTAACCCTAACCCTAACCGTAGTCCTAGCCCAAATGCTAAACCTAACCCTAGCCCTAGCCCTAGTGCTAACCCTAACTCGAAACCCAACCATAAGCCCAACCCAACCCCAACCCTAACCTAACCCTAATCCCAGCCCAAACCTTGACGCACACCCTAAACCTAACCCTAGCCGTAGCCCTAAACCTAACCCTGAACCTAGCCCAAACCCTAACCCTAACACTATCCCTAGCCCAGCCCTAGACCTACACCTAAACCTAACCCTAGCCCTAACACTAACCCTAGTCCTAACACTAACCCTAGCACTAACACTTACCCTAACCCTAATCCTAGGCCAAGCCCTAGCCCTAGCCCTAGCCCTAAACCTAAATGTAACCCTACTCCTAGACCTAACCCTAACCCTAACCGTAGCACTAGCCCTAAACCTAAACCAAACCTTAGCCCTAGCCGTAGCACTAACACTAACCCTAAACCCACCGTAAGCCCAACCCCAACCCCAACACTAACCTAACCCTAACCCTAGCCCTAAACTTAAAACACACCCTAATGCTACCCCTAATCCCTAGCTCTACCCTTACCCTAACCCTAGCCATAACCCTAAACCTGAACCTAACCTAACCCTAACCCTAGCCCTAAACTTAAAACACACCCTAATGCTACCCCTAATCCCTAGCCCTACCCTTACCCTAACCCTAGCCATAACCCTAAACCTGAACCTAACCTAACCCTAACCCTAGCCCAAGCCCTAGCCAATATCTAAACTTAACCATAGCCCTAGCCCTTGCCATAGACCTAACACTAACCCTAACCCTAGCCGTAGCCCTAGCCCTAGACCTAACCCTAATCCTAACCCTAGCCCTAGCCCTAGCCCTAACCCTAACGCTAAAGCTAGCCCTAGTCATTGCCCTAGACCTAACCATAACACTAACCCTAGCCCTAGCCCTAGCCCTACACCTAACCCTAACCCTAGGCCTAGCCCTTGCCCTAGACCAAACATAACAATAAGCATAAGCCTAACGCTAATCCTAGTCCTAACCCTAACCCTATCCTAAACCTAGCACTATCCCTAGCCCTAACCCTAACCCTAACCCTATCCTCACCCTAACACTAACCCTAACCCTAGACCTAGCCCTAATCCTAACCGTAAACCTAACCCTAGGCCTAGCCCTAGACGTAACCCTCACCCTAACCCTAGCCCTAACCTTACACTAAACGTAAAACTGGCCTAGCCCTAACCCTAACACTAGACTAACACTAACCCTAACCCTAGACATAGCCCTAGGCTTATCCCTAACCCTAATCCTAATCAGAGCCCTAACCCTAACCAGAACCCTAACACTAGCCCTAGGCTTAACCCTAACCCTAAAACTAGTCCTAACCCAAAACCTAACCCTAACCCTAGCCCTAACCGAAACCCTAACCATAACCATAACCCTAGCCCTAGATCGTTCTATAACTCTAATCCTAAACCTAGCACTAGCCCTAACCCTAACCCTAACCCTAGACTTAGCCCTTGCCCTAGACCTAACCCTCTCATTAACTCTAACCCTAACCCTAGCCCTAACCCTAGCCCTAGCGCTAAACTTAAATGTAGCCCTACTGCTAACCCTAGCCCTAGCCCTAACCCTAACACTAACCCTAGCCCTACCCCTAGCCCTAACCCTAGTTCTAACCCTAAACCTATCCCTAACCCAAGCCCTAGCGCTAGCCCTAGCCCAATGCTAAACCCAACCCTAGCGCTAGGCCCAAGCCCTAAGCCAAATGCTAAACCTATCCCTAACCTTAACCCTAACACAGCCCTAGCCCTAATTTGAACCCTAACCTAAACCTAACCCTAGCCAAGCCCTAGACCTAAACCTAAACCTAACACTAGCCCTAACACTAACCCTAGTCCTAACACTAACCGTAGCAGTAAACCTTACCCTAACCCTAACCCTAGCCCTAGCCCTAGCCCTAGCCCTAGCCCTAGCCCTAAACCTAAACGTAACCCTAGCCCTGGAACTAACCCTAAACCTAACCACAGCCCTAGCCCTAACCCTAAACAAAGCCTTAGCCCTAGCCGTAGTGCTAACACTAACCCTAACCCCAACAGTAAGCCCAACACCAACCCCAACACTAACCTAACCCTAACCCTAGCACTAAGCTTAAAACACACCCTAATCCTATCCCTAATCCCTGGTCCTAACCCTCACCCTAACCCTAGCCCTAACCCTAAACCTGAACCTAGCCCTAACCCTAACACTAGCCCTAGCCCTAGCCCATATCTAAACTTACCCTAGCCCTAGCCTTTGCCCTAGACCTAACACTAACCCTAACCCTACCCCTAGCCCTAACCTTATCCTGGCCCAACCCTAACCCTATTCCAAACAATAACCCTAACCCTAGCCCTAGGCCTAGTCCTAACACTAACCCTAACCCTAAACCTAGTCCTAACCCTAAACCTAACAATAAACGCTGGCCCTAACCCAAACACTAACACTAATCCTAAACCTAGCCCTATCCATAACCTTAAACGTAAACCTAGACCTAACCATTAACCAAACCCTAACACTAGCCCTAACCCAAACCCTAACCTTACCATAACCCTAGCCCTAGATCTAACTCTAACACTAACCCTAACACTAACACTAAACCGAGCCCTAGCCCTAACCCTAACTCTGACCCTAGCCATAGCGCTAACCTGAAACCTAGCCCTAGCCCTAAAGCTAGCCCTAGCCCTACCTTACCCTAGCCCTAGTTCTAGCACTAAACCTCACCATAATCCGAACCCTAGCCCTAACCCTAACGCTAACCCTAGCCATAGCTCTAACCTTAAAAGTAGCCCTAACCCTAACCTAGCCCTAACCCTAACCCTAACCCTAACCCTAAACCTAAACCTAGGCCTAGCCCTAGCTCTAACCCTACCCCTAACCCTAAAACTAACCCTAACCCTAGCCCTAGCCCTAATCCTAACCCTAACTCTATTACTACCCCTACCCCTAACCCTAACCCTAAACCTAACCCTAGGCCTAACCTAGATCTAACGCTAAACCTAACCCTAGCCCTAACACTAACCCTAGTCCTAACACTAACCCTAGCACTAACCCAAACCTTAACCCTAACCCTAACCCTAGTCCTAGAATTAAAGCTAACCCTAAACCTAACACTAGCCCTAAGCCTAACCCTAGCCCTAGCACTAAACCTAACCCTAACCCTAGCCATAACCCTAAATCGAAACCTAAACCTAACGCTAGCCCTAGCCCAAAAACTAACCCTACCCTTTACCCTAACCCTAACCCTAACCCTAACACTAGCCCTAACCCTAACCCTGATTCTGATCCTAGCCCTAGCCCTAGCCCTAGCCTGAAGCCTAAACCTGACCCTAGCCCTAGCCCTAACCCTAACCCTAACCGTAGTCCTAGCCCAAATGCGAAACCTAACCCTAGACGTAGCCCTAGTCCTAACCCTAATTCAAAACCCAACCATAAGCCCAACCCCAACCCTAACCTAACCCTAAACCTAGCCCAAACCTTATTCCACATCCTAAACCTAACCCTAGCCATAACTCTAAACCTAACCCTGAACCTAGCCATAACCCTAAACCTAAACCTAAACCTAACGTTAGCCCTAGCCCAAAACCTAACAATAACTGTAACCCTAGCCTTTACCCTAACCCTAACCCTAACCCTAACGCTAGCACTAGCCCTAGCCCTAGCCCTAGCCCTAGCCCTAAACCTGACCCTAACCCTAACCCTAACCCTAACCCTAGCCCTAGCCCTAGCCCTAACACTAACCCTAACCCTAGTCCTAGCCCTTCCCCTAGACCTAACACTAACCGTAACCCTAACCCTAGCCCGAGCCCTAGTCCTAGCCCTAGCCCTAACCCTAACCCTAACCCTAACCCAAGCCCTAGCCCTTGCCCTGGACCTAACCCTAACCCTAACCCTAATACTAGCCCTAGCCCTAAACCTAACCCTAACCATAGCCCTAACCCAATCCTAGCCCTAGCCCTAAACCTAACCCTAACACTAGTCCTAACCTTAACCGTAGCCCTAGCCCTAGCACTAACCATAACCATAACCTTTGTCCTAGCCCTAGACCTAACCCTAACCCTAACTCTAACCCTAGCCCTAGCCCTAACCCTAACCAAAACCATAGCCCTAATTCTAACCCTAGCCTTAGCCCTAGCCCTAACACTAACCCTAACCATAGCCCTAGCCCTTGCCCTAGACCTGACCCTAAACCTGAACCTAACCCTAGCCCTAGCCCTAGCCCTAGCCCTTACCCTAACCCTAACCCTAGCCCTAGTCCTTGACCTAGACCAAAACCTAACACTAAGCATAAGCCTAACGCTAATCATAGTTCTAACCCTAACCCTACCCTAAACCTAGCACTACCCTAGCCCTAACCCTAACCCTAACCCTATCCTAAAACTAGCACTACCCTAGCCCTAACCCTAACTCTAACCTCACCCTAACACTAACCCTAATCCTAACCCTAGCCCTAGCCGTAATCCTAACCGTAAACCTAAACCTAGGCATAGCCCTAGACCTAACCCTAACCCTAACCCTAGCCCTACCCTTACCCTAAATGTAAACCTGGCCTAGCCCTAACCCTAACACTAGAACTAATCCTAACCCTAACCCTAGACATAGCCCTAGGCCTATCACTAACCCTAACCCTAATCATAGACCTAGCCCTAACCCTAACCCTAACCCTAAACCTAGACCTAGTCCTAAGCCTAATGCTAAACCTAACACTAGCCCTAGCCCTAACACTAACCCTAACCGTAGCCCTACCCCTAACCCTAAACCTAACCCTAGACCTAGCCCTAGTGCTAACCCTAAGCCTAACCCCAACCGTAAGCTCAACCCCAACCCCAACACTAACCTAACACGAACCTAGAACAAACCTTAACCCACACCCTAAACCTGACCCTAGCCGTAGCCGAAACCTAACCCTAACCCAAGCCCTAAGCCTAACCCTAAACCTAAACCTAACGCTAGTCCTAGCCCAAAACCTACAATAACTGAAACCCTGGCCCTTACCCTAACCCTAACCCTGAACATAAACCTAGCCCTAGCCCTAGCACAAGCCCTAACCCTAACCCTAACCCTAACCCTAACCCTAGCCCTAACCCTAACCCTAGCCCTAGCCCTAACACTAACCCGAACCCTTCCATAGCCCTTGCCCTAGACCTAACCCTAACCCTAACCCTAACGCTAGCTCTAGCCATAACCCTAACACTAACCATAGCCCTAACCATAACCCTACCCCTAGCCCCAATCCTAACCTAAACCTAACCCTAGCCCTAGCCCTTGCCCTAGACCTAACACTAATTCTAAGCATAAGCCTAACGCTAATCCTACCCCTACCCCTAACCCTAACCTAAATATAGCACTATCCCTAGCCCTAACCCTAACCCTAATGCTAACCTCACCCTAACCTTAAAGCTAACCCTTTCTCTAGCCCTAATCCTAACCGTAAACCTAACGCTAGGACTAGCCCTAGAACTAACCCTAACCCTAACCCTAGCCCTACCCTTACCCTAAACGTAAACCTGGCCTAGCCCTAACCCTAATCCTAATCAGAGCCCTAACCCTCACCCTAAACCTAACCCTAGCCCTAGCCTTAACCCTAACCCTAAAACTAGTCCTAACCCTAAACCTAACCCTAACCATAGCCCTAAATCAAACAATAACCATAACCATAACCCTAGCCCTAGATCTGTCTATAACCCTAATCCTAACCCTAGCCCTAGCCCTAACCCTTACCCTAACCCTAGACTAGCCCTGGCCCTAACCCTAGTCCTAACCGTAAACCTATCCCTAACCCAAGCCCTAGCCCTAGCCCTAAGCCTAACGCTAACCTAACCCTAGCCCTAGCCCTAACCCTAACCCTAGTGCTAGCCCTAATCCTAACCCTAACCCTAACCCATCCCTAGCTCTAATTCGAACCCTAACCTAACCCTAACCCTAGCCCAGTCCTAAACCTAAACAAAACCTAACTCTAGCCCTAACGCTAACCTTAGTCCTAACACTAACCCTAGCACTAACCCTTACCCTAACCCTAATCCTAGCCCTAGCCCTAGCCCTAAACCTAAACATAACCCTAGCCCTAGACCTAAACCTAACCCTAACCGTACCCTAGCCTTAACCCTAAACCTAAACTTAGCCCTAGCCATAGCGCTAACACTAACACTAACCCCAATAGTAAGCCCAACCCCAACCCCAACACTAACCTAACCCTAACCCTAGCACTAAGCTCAAAACACACCCTAATCCTATCCCTAATGCCTAGCGCTAACCCTAACCCTAACCCTAGCCCTAGCCCTAGCCAATATCTAAAATTAACCCTAGTGCTAGCCCTTGCCCTAGACCAAACACTAACCCTAACCCTAACCCTAGCCCTAGCCCAAACCCTAACCCTAACACTAGCCCTAGCCCTAGCCCTAACCCTAACCGTAGTCCTAGCCCAAACGTTAAACCTAAACCTATAACTAGTCCTAGTGCTAACCCTAACTAAAATCCAACCATAAGCCCAACCCCAACCCCAACTCTAACCTAACCCTAAACCTAGCCCAAACCTTAACCCACACCCTAAAACTAACACAGGCCGTAGCCCTAAAGCTAACCCTGAACCTAGCCCTAACCCTAACCCTATAACTAACTGTAACCCTAGCCTTTACCCTAACCCTAACCTTAACCCTAACACTAGCCATAGCCTTAGGACTAGCCCTAGCCCTAACCCTGACTCTAACCCTAACCCAAGTCCTAGCCCTAGCCCTAGCCCTAGCCCTACCCTAAACGTAACCCTAGCCCTAGTCCTAACGCTAAACCTAACCTTAGCCCTAGACGTAGCACTAACACAAACGTAACTGCAACCGTAAGCCCAACCCCAACCCCAACACTAACCTAACCCTAACCCTAGCACTAAACTTAACACACATCCTAATCCTATCCCTAATCCCTAGCCCTAACCCTAACCCTAACCCTAACTTTAGCCCAAAGCATAACCCTAGCCCCAGCCCTAATCCTAGCCCTAGCCATAACCCTAACCCTAATCCGAGCCCTAGCCCTAACCCTAGCCCTAGGCCTAATCCTAACCCTAATCCTAGCCCTAGCCATAACCCTAACCCTAATCTGAGCCCTAGCCCTAACCTAACGCTAATTCTACCCTAGCCCTAACCCTAACCCTAGCTCTAGCCCTACCCTAAACCTACCACTAGCCCTAACCCTAACCCTAACGTAACCCTAGGCCTAGCCATAAACCTAACCCTAAACCTAACCCTAGCCCTAGCCCTTGCCCTGGACCTAAACCTAACCCTAACCCCAGCCCTAGCCCTTGCACTAGACATAAACCTAACACTAAGCATAAGCCTAACGCTAATCCTAGTCCTAACCCTAACCCTAACCGAAACCTAGAACTATCCCTAGCCCTAAACCTAACCCTAACCCTAACACTAACCTCACCCTAACCCTAAACCTAACCGTAGGCCTAGCCCTAATCTTAAACGTAAACCTAACCCTAGGAATAGCCCTAGACCTAACACTCACCCTAACCATAGCCCTAATATTACCCTAAAAGAAAAACCTAACCATAGCCCTAACCCTAACACTAGAACTAATACTAACCCTAACCCTAGACATAGCCCTAGGCCTATCCCTAAACCTAATCCTAATCAGAGCCCTAACCCTAACCCGAACCCTAACCCTAGCTCTAGCCTTAACCCTAACCCTAAACCTTGTCTTAACCCTAAACCTAACCCTAACCCGAGCCCTAACCCAAACCCTAACCATAACCATAACTCTAGTCCTAGATCATTCTATAACCCTAATCCTAAACCTAGCCCTAGCCCTAACCCTAGTCCTAGCGCTAAATTTAAACGTAGCCCTACTGTAAACCTAGCCCGAGCCCTAACCCTAACACTAGCCATAGCCCTAGACCTAGCCCTAGCCCTAACCCTAACCCTAGTGCTAGCCCTAACCCTAACCCAGCTGTAGCCCTAATTCGAACCCTAACCTAACCCAAACCCTAGACTGGCCCTAGACCTAAACCTAAACCTAACCCTAGCCCTAACACTAACCCTAGCACTAACCCTTACCCTAACCCTAATCCTAGCCCTAGCCCTAGCCCTAGCCCTAGTTCTAACCCTAAATGTAACCCTGGCCCTGGACCTAACCCTAGCCCTAACCGTAGCCCTAGCCCTAACCCTAAACCTAACCTTAGCCCTAGCCATAGCTCTAACACTAACCCTAACCGCAACCGTAAGCCCAACCCCAACCCCAACACTAACCTAAACCTAACCCTAGCACTAACCTTACAACACACCCTAATCCTATCCCTAATACCTAGGCCTAACCCTAATCCTAACCCTAGCCCTAACCCTATCCCTAACCCTGAACCTAGCCCGAACACTAACCCTAGTGCTAGCCCTAGCCCATATCTAACATTAACCCTAGTCCTAGCCCTTGCCCTAGTCCAAAACCTAACCCTAACCCTAACCCTAGCCCTAGCCCTAGCCCTAACCCTAACCGTAGTCCTAGTCCTAACGTTAAACCTAACCCTATACCTAGCGCTAGTGCTAACCCTAACTCAAAACACAACCAAGAGCCCAACCCAACCCCAACACTAACCTAACCCTAAACCTAGCCCAAACCTTAACCCACACCCGAAACCTAAACCTAGCCCTAGCCCAAAACCTAAACCTAACTGTAACCCTAGCCTTTAACCCTAAGACTAACCCTAACGCTAGCCCTAGCCTTAGGCCTGGCCCTAGCCCTAACCCTTATCCTAAACCTAGCCCTAATCCTAACCCTAGCACTAGCCCTAGCCCTAACACTAAAACTAACCCTAGCCCTAACCCTTGCCCTAGACCTAACGCTAACCCTAAATCTAACCCTAGCCTGAACCCTAGCCCTAGCCCTAGCCCTAACCATAAACCTAGCGCTAACCCTAACACCAGCACTAGCCATAGCCCTAACCCTAACCCTAACCCAAGCCCTAGCCCTTGCCCTGGACCTAAACCTAACCCTAACCCTAACACTAGCCCTAGCCCTAACCCTAACCCTAACCATAGCCCTAACCCAAACCTAGTCCTAGCCCTAGTACTAACCATAAACCTAACCCTAAACCTAGTCCTATCCCTAAACCTAAACCTAACACTAGCCCTAACGCAAACCCTAACACTAACCCTAACGCTAGCCCCAGCAATAACCCTAATGCTAAACCTATACCTGACCCTAAACCTAACCCTAACACTAGCCCTAACCCAAACCCTAACCCTAACCATAACCCTAGCCCTAGATCTAACTCAAACACTAGCCCTAACCCTAACCCTAACACTAAACCGAGCCCTAGCCCAAAACCTAACCCTAACACTAACCGTAGTCCTAGCCCAAACGTTAAACCTAAACCTAGACCTAGCCCTAGAACTAACCCTAACTCTAAACCCAATCATAAGCCCAACCCCACCCCAACCCTAACCTAACCCTAAACATAGCCCAAACCTTAACCCACACCCTAAACCTAACCCAGGCCGTAGCCATAAAACTAACCCTGAACCTAGCCCTAATCCTTGCCCTAGACCTAAACCTAAACCTAACACTAGCCCTAGCCCTAGCGCTAACTTTAAACCTAGCCCTAGACCTAACCCTAGCCCTAACCCTAGCCCTAACACTAACCCTAATGCTAGACATAGCACTAGCCCTAACCATAACCCTAGCCCTAACCCAAAACCTAACAAAAACCCTAGTCCTAGACCTAGCCCTAACCCTAACGCTAACCCTAACCCTAGCCCTAGCCCTAACCGTAACCCTAACCCTAGCGCTAGCCCTAGCCCTAACCCTAACCCTAACCTTAGCCCTAGCCCTAATTGTAACCCTAACCTAACCCTAGCCCTAAAACTAACCCCAATCCTAACACTAACCCTAGTACTAACCCTAATCATAACCATAATCCTAGCCCAAGCCCTAGCACCAGACCTAACCCTAAACGTAACCCTAGCCCTGACCCAAACCCTAACCCTAGACCTAGCCATAGAACTAACCCTAACACTAACCCTAACCCTACCCTTACCCTAGCCCTAACCATAACCATAGCCTTAACCCTATCCCTAGCAACAACCCTAACCCTAACCCTAGTCATAGTCCTAACCCAACCCCTAGGCCTAGCCCTAACCCTAACCCTAATCCTAGCCCTAGCCCTAGCCCTAGCCCTAACCCTAATTCAACCCCTACCCTAACCCTAACCCTAACCCTAACCCTAGCCCAAGTCTTAACCTTAAACGTAACCCTAACCCTAGCCCTAACCCCACCCCTAAACTGAACCCTAACCCTTAACCTGAACCTAACCCTTACTGTAGCCCTAACCCTAGCCCTACGCCTAACGCTAACCCTAACCCTAGCGCTAGCCCTAACCCTACCCCTACCCCTAGCCCTAACCATAACCCTACAATAAACCTAGCTCTAGCCCTAACCCTAACCTTAACCCTAACGCTAGCCCTAGCCCTAATCCTGATCATAAACCTAACCCTAAAACTAATACTAAACCTAACCATATAACTAGCCATGAAACTAGGCCTAACCCTAAACCTAAACCTAACGCTAGACCTAACCCAAACCCTAACACTAACCCTAATGCTAGCCCTAGCCATAACCCTAACCCTAAACCTAGACCTAACTCTAAATCTAACCCTAACCCTAGCCCTAACCCAAACCCTAACCCTAAACATAACTCTAGCCCTAGATCTAACTCTAACCCTAACCCTAACTCTAACCCTAACACTAAACCGAGCCCTAGCCTTAAAGCTAACTCTAACCCTAGCCATAGCGCTAACCTGAAACCTAGCCCTAACCCTAACCCCAACCCTAACACCAAACCTAGGCCTAGCCCTAGCCCTACCCCTAACACTATCCCTAACCGTAACCCTAACGTTAGCCCTAGACATAACCCTAAACCTAACCCTAACCCTAACACTAACCCTAGTCCTAACACTAATCCTAGCAATAACCCTAACCCTAATGCTAGCCCTAGCCCAAACCCTAGCCCTAACACTAAATGTAACCCTAGCCCTAACCCTAATGCTAGCCCTAACCGTTCCTTAGCAATAACCCTAAACCTAACCCTACCCTAGCCCTAGCGCTAACCATAAATCCAACCGTAAACCCAACCGCAACCCCAACCCTAACCTAAACCTAACCCTAGCCCTAACCTTAACCCATACTCTAAACCTAACCCTAGACCTAGCCCTAACCCTAACCCTAAACCTAACGCTGCCCTAGCCCAAAACCTAACCCTAACTGTAACCCTAGCCTTTAACCTAACCCTAACCCTAACCCTAACACTAGCCTTAGCCCTAGGCCTAGCCCTAGCACTAACAATAACCCTAAACACAGCCCTAGTCCTTGTCCTAGGCCTAACACTAACCCTAAACCTAACACTAGCCCTAGACCTAGCCCTAACTCTAACCCTAGTCCTAACCCTGAACCTAACCCTAACCCTAGCATTAACCCAAACCTTAACCCTAACCCTAGCCAGAGTCCTAGCCCTAGCCCTAGCCCTAGCACTAACTGTAAACCTAACCCTAGCCCGAACCCCAATCCCAGACCTAGCCCTAGCACTAACCCTAACCCTAACCCAAGCCCTAGCCCTTGCCCTGGACCTAACCCTAACCCTAATCCTAACACTCGCCCTAACCCTAACACTAACCCTAACTATAGCCCTAACCCAACCCTAGCCCTAGCCCTAGCCCTAAACATAATCCTAACTCTAGCACTAGCCCTTGCCCTAGAACAAATCCTAAACCTAACCCTAGCCCTAGCCGTAGCCCTAGCCCTAGCACTAACCCTAACCTAACCCTAGCCCTTTCCCTAGCCCTATCCCTAACCCTAACCCTAGCCCTAACCCTAAAACTAGCCCCAACTCTAAACCTAGCCCCAGCCCTAATCCAAGCCCTAACCCTAACCCTAACCCAAATCCGAGCCCTACTCTAACCCTAACCCTAATCCGAGCCCTAGCCCTAACCCTAGCCCTAGCTGTAACCCTAACCCTAATCCGCGCCGTAGCCTTAAACTAACACTAATCCTAGCCCTAGCCCTAACCCTAACCCTAGCACTAGCCCTAACCCTAACCCTCACCTAGCCCTAACCCTAACCCTAGACCTAGTGTAGACCAAACTCTAACGCTAATCCGAGCCCTAACCCTAATCCTAACGTTATCGCAAGCCCTAGCGTTAAACTTAAACCTAGCCCTAGCCCTAACCCTAGAACTAGCCATAACCATAAGAGTAACTCTAGCACTAGCCATAACCCTAACACTAATTCGAGCCCTAGCACTAACCCTAACGCTAACCGTATCTCTAGCCCTAACACTAGCCCTAACCTAGCCCAAACCCTAGCCCTAGCCCTAACCCTAACACTACACCAACCCTAACCCTAACCCTACCCTAACCCTAGTTCTAGCCCTAGCCCTAACCCTAACCCTAGCCCTAACCCTAACCATAGTACTAGCCCTAGCCCTAACACTAAACCTAACCCTAGCCCTAGCCCTTGTCCTAGACCTAACAATAACCCTAACCCTAAACCTAACCCTAACCCTAGCCTGAACCCTAGCCCTAGCCCTAACCCTAAACCTAACACTAGCCCTAACACTAACACTAACCCTAAACCTAAACCTAGCCCGAGGCCTAGCCCTAATCCTAAAACTAACCCTAGCCCTAACACTAACCCTAGTCCTAACACTAAGCCTAGAACTAACACTAAACCTAACCCTAATGTTAGCCCTAGCCGTAGCCCTAGCGCTACCCTTAGCCCTAACGCTAAACGTAACCCGAGCCCTAGCCCTAACGCTAACCCTAACCGTAGCCCTAGCAATAACTCTAAACCTAACCCTGGCCCTAGCCCTAGCGCTAACCCTAACTCCAACCGTAAGCCCAACCCCAACCCCAACACTAACCTAACCCTAAACCAGCACTAAACTTAACCAACACTCTAAATCTAACCCTAGCCCTAGCCCTAAACCTAACCCTAAACCTAAATCTAACGCTGGCCCTAGCCCAAACCTAACCCTAACCCTAGCACTAGACCTAGCCCTAACCCTAACCCTAACCTTAGCCCTAGCCCTTGCCAGGGACCTAGCCCTAACCCTAACCCTAACCTTAGCCCTAGCCCTTGCCAGGGACCTAACCCTAACCCTAAACCTAACCCTAGACCTAGCCCTAACCCTAACCCTAAACCTAGCTCTAACCCTAACCCTAGCACTAGCCCATATCTAACCCTAAAACTAACCCTAGCCCTTGCCCTAGACCTAACCCTAACCATAAACCTAGCCCTAACCCTAGCCCTAGCCTTAGCCTTAACCCTAACCCTAAACCTAGCCCTCGCCCTAGACCTAACACTAACATTAACCCTAAGCCTAAACCTAGCTCTAACAATAACCCTATCCCTATTCCTTGACCAAACCCTAACACTAATTCGAGCCCTAACCCTATTCCTAATGCTATCGCTAGCCGAGCGCTAAACTTAAACCAGGCCTAGCCCTAACCCTAGCCCTAGCCCTAACCATAACGGTAATCCTAGCACTAGCCGTAACCCTAAACCTAATCTGAGCCCTAGCCCTAACCCTAATGCTAACCGTATCTAATAGCCCTAACCCTATCCCTAGCCCTAGCCCTAACCCTAGCTCTAGCCCTAAACCTAACCCTAACCCTAGCCCTAGCCCTAGCCCTAACTCTGACCCTAGTCCTAACCCTAAACCTAGCTCTAACCCTAGCACTAACCCAAACCTTAACCCTAACCCTAACCCTAGCCCTAGCACTAAACCTAAAATAACCCTAGCATAAGCCTAACTAAACCTAAAACTAATGCTAGCCCTAGCCCAAAAACTAACCCTAGCTCTTACCCTAACCCTAACACTAACACTGACACTAGCCCTAACCCTAACTCTAACCCTAATCCTAGCCCTAGCCCTAACCCTATCCCTAACCCTAATCCTAAACCTAACCCTAGCCCTAGCACTAACGCTAACCCTAACCGTAGTCCTAGCCCAAATGCTAAACCTAAGCCTAGACCTAGCCCTAGTGCTAACCCTAACTCGAAACCCAACCATAAGCCCAACCCCAACACCAAACCTAACCTAATCTTAAACCTAGCCCAAACCTTAACCCACACCCTAAACCTAACCCTAGCCGTAGCCCTAAACCTAACAATTAACCTAGCGCTAACCCGAAACCTAAACCTAAACATAACGCTAGCCCTAGCCCAAAACCAAACCCTAACTGTAACCCTAGCCTTTACTCAAACCCTAACCCTAAACCTAACACTAACCCTAGCACGAGCCCTAGCCCTACACCTTGACCTAACCCTAAACCTAACCCTAGCCCTAATACTAAACCCAGTCCTAGTCCTAGCCCTAACCCTAACCCTAATCGTAGCCCTATTCTTACCCTAGACCTAACCCTAACACTAGCCCTAACACTAACCCTAGCACTAACCATAACGATAACCCTAGCCTAGCCCTAAGCCTAACACTAACCCTAAACCTAGCACTAACCCTAGCCCTAGACCTAGCCCTAACCCTAACACTAACCCTAACCCTAAACCTAACACTCACCCTAGCGCAAAACCTAACCCTAACTGTAAACCTAACCCTTACCATAACCCTAACCCTAATCTTAACCCTAGTCCCAGCCCTAGCCCTAACCCTAACATTAACTCTATCCCTAACCCTAACCCTAGTCCTAGCCCTAGCACTAGCCATAACCCTAACGCTAACCCAACCTAGCCCTAGCCCTAACCCTAAACCTAGCCCTAGCACTAACTCTAACCCTTACCCTAGCCCTAGCCCTTGCCCTAGACATAACCCTAACCCTAACCCTAGCCCTAGACCTAGCCCTAATCCTAACCATAACCATAGCCCTAACCATAACCTTAACCATAGCCCTAGCCCTAACCCTAACCCTAGCCCAAGCTCTAGCCCTTGCCCTAGACCTAAACCTAACCCTAGCCCTAGCCCTAGCCCTAAGCCCTAGCCCTAAACCTAACACTAAACCTAGCCCTAGCCCTTGCCCTACCTAAACCTAACCCTAAGCCTAACCCTATCCCTATACCCGAATCCTAGCCCTAGCCCTAACCCTAACCCTAACCCTAGCCATAACCCTAAACCTAGATTTCGCACTAACACTAGCCATAGCCCTAACCATAACCATAATCCGAGCACTAGCCCTAACCCTAACCCTAACCGTAACCCTAGCCATAGCCAAAAAACTAACCCTAATTCAAGCCCTACCCTAACCATAACGCTAAACCTAGACCTAGCCCTAACCCTAAACCTAGCCCAAGCCCTAACCCTAAGCCTACCCTAGCTCTAATACTAACCCTATCTCTAACCCTAACCCTAACCATAACACTAACCCTAGCCCTAGCCCTAATCGTAAACCAAAACCTAACCTTAGGTTTAGCCCAAGACCTAACCCTAACCCTAACACTAGCCATACTCTGACCCTAGACCAAACCCTAACATTAGCCCTAAACCTAACCCTAGCACTAACCCTAAACCTAGCCATAACCGTAATCCGAGCCCTAGCCCTAACCATAACGCTAACCCTAGCACTAGCCCTAACTCTAATCCTATCCCTAAACCTAACCCTAGGCCTAACCCTAACGCCATCCCTAACCCTAACCTTAACCCTAGCCCTGAGCCTAACCCTATCCCTAGCACTAACACTCACCCTAGGCCTAGCCGTAACCCTAACCCTAGCCCTAACACTAACCCTAGCCCTAGCCCTAACCCTAGCCCTAGCCCTAACCCTAGCCCTAGTCCTAACCCTAACCCTAATTCGAGCCCTAGCCATAACCTTAACTCTAATCCGAGCCCTAGCCATGACCCTAATGCTAACCCTAGCCCTAGCGTTTCCTTAAACCTACCACTAGCCCTAACCCTAGCCCTAGCCGTAACCCTAACCCTAATTTGAGCCCTAACCCTAACCCTAATGCTAAACCTAGCCCTAGACCTAACACTAAACCTAGCCCTAGCCCTATACATAACCCTACCCCTAGCCCTAAACCTAACTCTAACCCTAACCCTAACCCTAACCCTAACAATAAACCTAACACTAGCCCTATCCCAAAATCTAACCCTACCTGTAAACCTAGCCCTTACCATAACCCTAACCCTAATCCTAACCCTAGTCCTAGCCCTAGCCCTAACCCTAAACCTAACCATAACCCTAACGCTAGTCTTAGACCTACCACTAGCTGTAACCCTAAACCTAACCCAAGACCTAGCCCTAGCCCTAACCCTAAACCTAGCCCTAGCCCTAGCACTAACTCTAACCCTAACCCTAGCCCTAGCCCTTGCCCTAGACATAACCCTAACCTTAACCCTAGCCCTAGACCTAGCCCTAATCCTAACCATAACCATAGCCCTAACCATAACCTTAACCATAGCCCTAGCCCTAACCCTACCCTAACCCAAGCCCTAGCCCTTGCCCTAGACCTAACCCTAACCCTAACCTAGCCCTAGCCCTAAACCTAACACTAAACCTAGCCCTAGCCCTTGCCCTAACTAAACCTAACCCTAAGCCTAACACTAACCCAATACCCCAATCCTAGCCCTAGCACTAGCCCTAACCCTAACCCTAACCCTAGCCATAACCCTAAACCTAGATCTAGCACTAATGCTAGCCATAGCCCTAACCCTAACCCTAATCCGAGCACTAGCCCTAACCCTAACCCTAGCACTAACCCTAACCATAACCCTAGCCTAGCCCTAAGCCTAACGCTAACCCTAAACCTAGCCCTAACTCTAGCCCTAGCCCTAGACCTAAACCTAACCCTAACCCTAACCCTAGTCCTAGCCCTAGCAATTGCCGTGACCCTAAACCTAACCCAAGACCTAGCCCTAACCCTAACCCTAAACCTAGCCCTAGCCCTAGCACTAACTCTAACCCTAACCCTAGCCCTAGCCCTAACCCTAGACCTAACCCTAACCCTAGCCCTAGCGCTAGCCCTACCCCTAAACGTAACCAAAGCCCTAGTCATTGCCCTAGACCTAACACAAACCCTAAGCCTAAAACTAACCCTAAACCTAACCATAGCCCTAGCTCTAGCCCTAACCCTAAACCTAACCCAAGCCCTAGCCCTGACATTAGACCTAACCCAAACCCTAAGCCTAACACTAACCCTAACCCTAGCCATAGCCCTAGCCTGAGCTCTAGCCCTAACCATAGCTCTAGCCCCAACACTAGTCCTAACCATAATCCTAAACCTTGGCCTATCCCTACCCCTACCCCTACCCCTACCCCTAACCCTAGCCCTAGCACTAACCCTAACCCGAACCCTAGCCCTAGCCCTAGCCTTAACCCTAAACCTAACACAAGCCCTAACACTAACCCTAACCCTAATCTAGACCTAGCACTAATTCTAACCCTAACCCTAAACCTAGTCATAGCCCTAGACCTAAACCTAAACCTAACCCTAGCCCTAACATTAACCGCAGTCCTAACCCTAACTCCAGCACTAACCCTAACGCTAGCCCTAGCCCAAAACATAAACCTAACTGTAAACCTGGCCCTTACCATAGCCCTAACCCTAAACCTAACCCTAGCCATAGCCTTAGCCATAGGCCTAGCACTAACCCTAAACCTACCACTAGCCCTAACCCTAACATTACCCTAACCCTAGCCCTAGCCCTAATCCTAACCCTAAACCTAACACTAACCCTAACCATAGCCATAGCCCTAGCCCTAAACCTAGACAAGCCCTAACCCTAACCCTAATCCGAGATCAAGCCCTAACCCTAACGCTAACCCTAGCACTAGCCCTAACATTAATCCTAACCCTAAACCTAACCCTAGGCCTAACCCTAACCCTAACCCTAACCCTAGCCTTAACTCTAAACCTATCCCTAGCACTAACCCTCACCCTAGGCCTAGCCCTTACCCTAACCCTAGACCTAACCCTAAACCTAGCCCGAACCATAGCCCTAGCCATAACCCTAAGCCTAACTCTAGCCCTAGCCATAACCCTAACCCTAATTTGATCCCTAGCCCTAACGCTAACCCTAGCCCTAGCCCTAACCCTAACCCTACCCCTAGCCCTAACCCTAACCCTACCCTAACACTAGCTCTAGCCCTAGCCCTAACCCTAACCCTAAACCTAACCCTAACCCTAACCATAACCCTAGCCATAGCCCTAATCCTAACCCTAAACCTAACCCTAGGCCTAGCCTAGACCTAACCCTAACCCTAACCCTAGTCCTACACTTACCCTAGCACTAAACGTAAACCTAGCCCTAACCCTAACCCTAGCATTAACCCTAACCCTAAACCTAACCATTAACCTAGCCGTAACGCAAGACCTAGCCCTAGCCCTAATCCTAACCCTAGCCCTAATTTTATCCCTACCCTAACCCTAGCCCTACCCCTAAACCTAACCCTAACCCTAGCCTAAACCTAACCCAAAACTTAACCCTAACCCTAAACTTAACCCTTACCGTAGATGTAGCCCTAGCCCTACGCCTAACGCTAACCCTAACCCTAACCCTAGCCTTAGCCCTAACACTAACCCTACCCCTAGCACTAACCCTAACTCTACCTTTTTCCTAGCTCTAGCCCTAATCCTAACCCTAACCCTAACCCTAACAATATCCCTAGCCCTAATCCTAACCATAAACCTAACCCTAAACCTAACCCTAAACCTAACCTAGCCCTGATCTGATCCCTAGCCATAATGCTAATGCTAACCCTAGCCCTAGCCCTAACACTAATCCTAACTCTACCTAAACGTAGGCCTAACCCTAACCCTAACACTAACACTAACCCTAACCCTAAGCCAAACCCTAGCCGTAACGCTAAACGTGAACCTAATCCTAGCGCTAGCCCTAATTCTAACCCTACCCTAAACCTAAACCTAACCCTAGCTCTAGCCCTAGCCCTAGCCCTAACCCTAATCCTAATCCTAATCCTAAACCTATCCTTAGCCCTAGCCCGAGCCCTAGCCCTAAGACTAACGCTAACGCTAACTCTAGCCCTAGAGCTAACTCACACGCTAAACCTAACCCTAGCCCTAGCGCTAACCCTGATCCTAACCCTATACCTAACACTAGTCCTAGCCCAAAACCTAACCCTAACTATAAACCAAGACCATACCATAACACTAACACTAATCCTAACCTGAGTCCTAGCCCTATCCCTAGCCGGAACCCTAACCCTACCCCTAGACCTAGCATTAGCCCAAACCCTAAACCTAGCCCTAGCCCTAGCACTAAATCTAAGCCTAACCCTAGCCCTAGACTTTGTGCTAGACATAACCCTAACCCTAACCCTAGCCCTAGCCCTAGCCCTAGCCCTAACCCTTACCCTAACCATAGCCCTAACCATTGCCCTAGACCTAACTTTAACCCTAGCCCTATCCCTAGCCCTAAACCTAACCCTAACCCTAGCCCTAGCCATTGCCGTAGATCTAAACCTAACCCTAAGCCTAACACTAAAACTAACCCCAATCCTAGCCCTAGCCCTAGCCCTAACTGTAACCCTAACCCTAGCCATAATCCTAACCTAGATCTAGCACTAACACTACCCATAGCCCTAACCCTAACCCTAATCCGAGCCCTAGCCCTAACCCGAGCATTAGCCCTAAACCTAACCCTAACCCTAGCCCTAGCAGTAAAACTAACCCTAATGCGAGCCCTACTGTAACCGTAACGCTAACCCTAGCCCTAACACTAACCCAAACCCTAGCCCAAACCCTATCCCTAACCCTAACCCTAGCCCTAATACTAACACTAGCTCTAGCCCTAACCCTAATCCTAACCCGAACCCTAACCCTAACACTAACCCTAGCCCTAATCGTAACAATAAACCTGAACTTAGGTTTAGCCAAAGACCTAACCCTAACCCTAACCCTAGCCCTACTCTTACCCTAGACCTAACCCTAACACTAGCCCTAAACCTAACCCTAGCACTAACCCTAACCATAAAACTAGCCTAACCCTAAGCCTAACACTAACCCTACCCTAGCCCTAACCCTAACCCTAAACCTAACACTAGCCCTAACCCTAACACTAGGCCTAGCTCTAGACCTAACCGTAACCCTAACCCTAGCCCTACACTTACCCTAACACTAAACCTAAACCTAACTCTAACCCTAACCCTAACCCCAACGGTAAGCCGAACCCCAACACTAACCTAACCAAAACCCTAGCCCTAATGTAACCCACACCGAAATCCTAACCCTAGCCCTAGCCCTAACCCTATCCCTAACCCTAACAATAGCCCTAACCCTAACTCTATACCTAAAACTAATGCTAGCCCTAGGCCAAATCCTAACCCTAACTGTAACTCTAGCCCTTACACTAAACCTAACATTACCCTAATCATAGCCCTAGCCATAGACCTACCCCTAGCCCTAACACTAAACCTAAGCCTAGCCCTAACCCTAACGCTAACCCTAGCCCTAGCCCTAGCCCTAACCAAAACCCTTACACTATCCCTAGATGTTGCCAGGGACTTAATCCAAACCCTAGCCCTAGCCCTAACCCTAACCCTAAACTAGGCCTAGTCCTAATTCTAAACCTAACTCTAACCCTAGCCCTAGCCCTAATCCTAAACCTAAAACTAAACCTAGGCCTAGCCCTAGACATAACCCTAATCCTAACCATAGCACTACCCTTACCGTAGGCCTAAACCTAACGCTAGCAATAACCCTAACACTAGCACTAACCCTAACCCTAACCCTAGCCCTAGACATAATCCTAACGCTAACCCTAACCCTAGCCCTAGCCCTAACCCTAACACTAACCCTAACCCTAGCCCTAACCCTAACCAACACCTAACCCTAACCCTAACCCTAACCCTAGATCTAGCACTAACCCTAACCCTAATCCTAACCCTAAACCTAAACCTAGTCCTAGCCCAGCCCAAGCCTTAACCCTAACCCTAACCATAGCCCTGACCCTAACCCTGGAACTAGCCTAGCCCTAACCCTAGCCCTAGCCCTAACCCTAAACCTAATTCGAGCCCTAGCTCTAACCCTAAACTTAAACCTAGCCCTGACCCTAAGCCTAACCCTAACACTAGCCCTAACACAAACCCTATTCCTAAACCTAACCCTAAACCTAACGCTAATCCTAGCTCTAGCCCTAACCCTAATCCGAACTCTAGCCCTAAACCTATCCCTACACCTAGCCCTAACACTAACACTAACCCTAACCTAACCATAGCTCTAGCCCTAGTCCTATCCCTAACCCTAACCCTAACCCTAACCCTAAACCTAACCCTAGCCCTTGCCCTAATACTAACCCTAAAACTACCCTAGGCCTAGCCCTAGACATAACCATAACCCTAGCCCTAGCCCTAGCCCTAAACTTACCCTAGCACTAACCCTAACCCTAAACCTAGCCCTAGCCTAGACCTATCCCTAACCCTAACCCTAAACATAGCCCTAACCCTAACCCTAGCCCTAGCCTTAACCCTAACCCTAAACCTAGTCTTAACCCTAAACCAAACCCTAACCCTAGAACTAACCCAAACCCTAACACTAACCATAAACCTAGCCCTAGATCTAACTCTAACCCTAACCCTAACCCTAGCCCTAGCCCTAACCCTAACCCTAACCCTAGCCCTCACCCTTGCACTAGACCTAACCCTAGCACATTCCCTAACCCTAACCCTAGCCCTTGCCCTAATACTAACCCTAAAACTACCCTAGGCCTAGCCCTAGACATAACCATAACCCTAACGCTAACCCTAGCCCTAAATTTTCCCTAGCACTAACCTTAACCCTAAACCTAGCCCTAGCCTAGGCCTACCCCTAACCCTAATCATAGCCCTAACCCTAACCCTAACACTAGCCCTAGCCTTAACCCTAACCCTAAACCTAGTCTTAACCCTAAACCAAACGCTAACCCTAGAACTAACCCAAACCCTAACAATAACCATAAACCTAGCCCTAGATCTAACTCTAACCCTAAGCCTAACCCTAGCCCTAGCCCTAACCCTAACCCTAACCCTAGCCCTCACCCTTGCACTAGACCTAACCCTAGCACATACTCTAACCCTAGCCCTAGCCCTAACCCTAGCCCTAGCCCTTGCCCTAAACCTAACACTAATCCGAGCCCTAGCACTAACACTAACGCTAACCCTAGCCCTCACGCTAACCTCAAACCTAGCCCTAGCCCTAACCATAGCCCTAGCCTTAGCACTAAACCGAACCCTAGCCCAAGCCCTAGGCCTAACCCTAAGCCTAATCTGAGCCCAAGCCCTATCCCTAAAGCTAACCCTAGCCCTAGTGCTGACCTTAAACGTGGCACTAGCCCTAATCCTAGCCCTAGCCCTAACCCTAAACCTAGCCCTAAAACTAACCCTAACCCTAACCCTAACCCTAGCCGTAGCCCTAGTCCTAAGCCTAATGCTAAACCTAACCCTAGCCCTAGCACTAACCCTAACCCTAGGGTTAGCCCTAACCCTAACCCTAATCCTAGCCCTATCCCTAATTCTAACCCTAACCAAACCCTAACGCTAGCCTTGCCCTAGACCTAAACCTAAACCAAACCCTAGCACTAACGCTATCCCTAACCCTAATCCTAGCCCTAGCCCTAGCCTTATCCCTAGCCCTCGCCCTAATTCTAACCCTAGCCCTAGGCCTAACCCTAACCCTGACCCTAAAACTACCCTAGGCCTACCACTAGACATAACCATAACCCTAACGCTAACCCTAGCCCTAAACTTACCCTAACCCTAACCTAACACTAACCTTAGCCCTAGCCTTAACCCTAACCCTAAACCTAGTCTTAACCCTAAACCAAACCCTAACCCTACAAGTAACCCAAACCCTAACACTAACCATAAACCTAGCCCTAGATCTAACTCTAACCCTAACCCTAACCATAGCCCTAGCCCTAACCCTAACCCTAACCCTAGCCCTAGGCCTAACCCTAACCCTGACCCTATTACTAGCCCATGCCCTAGACCTAATCCTAACCCTAACCCTAGTACTAGACCTAGCCCTAACCCTAACGCTAACACTAAGCCTAACCCTAGCCCTAAACCTAACCCTAAACCTAGCCCAAGCCCTAGCCCTAGCCGTAGCACTAGGCCTATCCCTAAACCTAATCCTAATCATAGACCTAACCCTAAACCTAACCATAACACTAGGCCTAGCCGTAACTCTACCCCTAACCCTAGCCCTAACCCTAAACCTAACCCTAACCCAAGCCCTAACCCAAACCCTAAACCTAACCCTAACACTACCCATAGCACTAACCCAAACCCTAACCCTAATACTAGACATAGCCCTTGCCCTAACACTAACCCTAAACCGAGGCCTAGCACTAACTCTAATGCTAACCCTAGACCCAGCACTAAACTCAAACCTAGCCCTAGCCCTAACCATAGCCCTAGCCCTAAACCTAACCCTAGCGCTAGCCCTAGCCCTTACCCTAACCATAACCCTAACCCAAACACTAGCCCTTGCCCTAATGCTAGCTCTAGCCCTAACCCTAACTCTAGCCCTTGTCCTAGCCCTAACCCTTAACCTAATCCGAACCCTAGCCCTAACCCTAACGCTAACCCTAGACCAGACGCTAACCTTAAACCTAGCCCTTGTCCTATCCCTAGCTCTAGCCCTAACCTAAACCTAACCATAGCCCTAGCCGTAACCCTAATCCTTATGCGAGCCGTAGCCAAAACGCTAACCTACCCCTAGCCCTAACCGTAACCCTACCGTAACCCTTCTCTAACCCTATCCCTAACCCTAACCCTAGCCTAACCCTAAACCTAACCCTAGGCCTAGCTCTAGACCTAACCCTAACCCTAAGCCTAGCCATAACACGAACCCTAGCTCTAATACCTCAACATAGACCTAACGCTCACACTAGGCCTAACCCTAACCCTAGCACTAAGCCTAACCCTAACCCTAGAGCCAGCCCTAGGCCTATCCCTAAACCTAACGCTAATCATAGACCTAACCCTAAACCTAACCCTAATCATAGCCCTAACCCTAAACCTCAACCTAACCCTAGCCCTAACCCAAAACCTCAACCTAATCCTAGCCCTAACCCTTGCCCTAACCTTAACACTAATCCGAGCCCTAGCCCAAATCCTAACGCTAACACTAGCCCTAGCGCTAAACTCAAACCTAGCCCTAGCCCTAACCCTAGCCCTAGCCCTAACCTGAACCCTTGGCCTAGCCCTTCCCCTAACCCTAATCTGAGCCCTAGCCCTAACTTTAACGCTAACCCTATTCCTAGCGCTATACTTAAATGTAGCCCAAGCCCTAACCTTAGGCCTAGCCCTAACCCAAACTCTAGCCCTAACCCTAAACAAACCCTAGCCCTAGCCCTAGCCCTTGCCCTGGACCTAACCCTAACCCTAAATCTAACCCTAACACTAGCCCTAACCCTAACCCTAACCCTAACCCTAACCATAGCCCAAACCCTGACCCTAGCCCTAGCCCTAGCCCTAGCCCTAACCCTAACCCTAACCCTAGTCCTAGCCCTTGCCCTAGACCTAACCCTAAACCAAACCCTAGCCTTAACACTAACCCTAGTCCTAACACTAACACTAGCACTAACCCTAAATAACCCTAATCATAGCCCTAGCCCTAGCCCTAAACGTAACTCTAGCCCTAGCCATAACCCTAAACCTAACACTAGGCCTAGCCCTAGCGATAACCCTAACACTAACCCCAACCGTAAGCCTAATCCCAACACTAACCTAACCTTAACCCTAGCCCTAACCTTAACCCACACCGAAATCCTAACCCTAGCCCTAGCCCTAACCCTATCCCTAACCCTAACAATAGCCCTAACCCTAACTCTATACCTAAAACTAACGCTAGCCCTAGGACAAAACCTAACCCTAACTGTAACTCTAGCCCTTACCCTAAGTCTAACTCTAACCCTAACCATAGCCCAAGCCGTAGACCTAGCCCTAGCCCTAACACTAAACCTAAGCCTAGACCTAACCCTAACCCTAGCCCTAGCCCTAGCCCTAGCCCTAACCCTAACCCTTACACTATCCCTAGACATTGCCAGGGACTTAATCCAAACCCAAGCCCTAGCCCTAACCCTAACCCTAAACTAGGCCTAGTCCTAATTCTAAACCTAACCCTTACCCTAGCCCTAGCCCTAATCCTAAACCTAAATCTAACCCTAGGTCTAGCCCTAGACATAACCTAACCCTAACCCCAGCACGACCCTTACCGTAGCCCTAACCCTAACACTAGCCCTAACCCTAAACCTAGCACTAACCCTAACCCTAACCCTAGCCCTAGACGGACTCCTAATGCTAACCCTAACACTAGCCCTAGCCCTAACCCTAACACTAACCCTAAACCTAGCCCTAACCCTAACCATAAACCTACCCTAACCCTAACCGTAACCCTAACCCTAACCCTAACTGTAGCCCTAGCCGTAACCCTAAACCTAACACTAGTCCTAGCCCTAGCTAGGACTAACCCCAACCGTAAGCAGAACCCCAACACTAACCTAACCCTAACCCTAGCCCTAACCTTAACCCACACCGAAATCCTAACCCTAACCATAGCCCTAACCCTGTCCCTAACCCTAACAATAGCCCTAACCCTAATTCTATACCTAAAACTAAGGCTAGCCTTAGCCCAAAACCTAACCCTAACTGTAACTCTAGCCCTTACCCTAAGTCTAACCCTAACCGTAACCCTAGCCCTAGCCGTAGACCTAGCCCTAGCCCTAACACTAAACCTAAGCCTAGCCCTAACCGTAATCCTAACCCTAGCCCTAGTCCTAGCCCTAACCCTAACCCTAACCCTGTCCCTAGACGTTGCCAGGGACCTAATCCAAACCCTAGCCCTAGCCCTAACCCTTACCCTAAACTAGGCCTAGTCCTAATTCTAAACCTAACCCTAACCCTAGCCTTAGCCCTAGCCCTAATGATAAACCTAATCCTAATCCTAGGCCTACCCCTAGACATAACGCTAATCCTAACCCTAACACTTACCTTACCGTAGCCCTAACCCTAACGCGAGCCCTAACAATAACCCTAGCACTAACCCTAACCCTAGCCCTAGACCTAATCCTAGCGCTAACCTTAGGGTTAACCCTAGCCCTAGCCCTAACCCTAACCCTAACCCTAGACTTAACCCTAACCCTAACCCTAACCCTAACCCTAGACCTAACCCTAAACATAACCCTAACCCTAGTGCTAGCCCTAGGCCTAGGCCAAAAGCTAACCCTAACCCGAGCCCTAGCACTAACCCACACACTAAACCTAACCCTAGCCCTAGCCCTAACCCTAACCCTAATCCTAGCCCTAACCCTAACCCTAACCCTAAACCAACTCTGGCCCTAGCCCTAGCTCTAACCCTAACCCTAATACTAGCCCTAGCACTAACCCTAACCCTAATCTAGGCCTGGCCCTAATTCTAACCCCAACCCTAACCCTAACCCTAACCCTAGCCCTAGCCCTAGCCCTAGACCTAACCCTAAACCTAACCCTAGCCCTACACTTACCCTAGCCTAATCCTAACCCTAGCCATAAACCTAACCCTAGCCCTAACCCTAACCCTAACCATAGACCTAACCCTAAACATAACCCTAAACCTAGTGCTAGCACTAGCCCTAGGCCTAACGCTAACCATAAACCGAGCCCTAGCACTAACCCACACCCTAAACCTAACCCTAGCCTTAGCCCTAACCCTAATCCTAGCCCTAACCCTAACCCTAACCCTAAACCAACTCTAGCCCTAGCCCTAGCTCTAACCCTAACCCTAACCCTAGCCCTAGCACTAACCCTAACCCTAATCTAGGCCTGGCCCTAATTCTAACCCTAACCCTTACCCTAACCCTAGCCGTAGCCCTAGCCCTAGACCTAACCCTAAACCTAACCCTAGCCCTAACACTAACCCTAGTCCTAACCCTAACCCTAGCGCTAAACCTAACCCTAAACCTAATCCTAGCCCTAGACCTAGCCCTAGCCCTAACACTAAACCTAACACTTACCCTACGCCTACCCTAACACTAAACATAGCCCTAGCACTAACCGTAGCCCAAATCATAGCCCTAACACTAACCCTAGCCCTAGCCCTAGCTCTAACCCTAATGCTAAGCGTATCCCTAGACCTTGCCCTAGACCTAACCCTAACACTAAGCCTAAAACTAACCCTAACCCTAGCCCTAGCCCTAGCCAGAGCCCTAACCCTAACCATAACCCTAGCCTTATCCCTAACCCTAGCCCTAGCACTAACTGTAGCCCTACCCTAACCCTAACCCTAACCCTATCCTAACCCTAGCTCTAGCCCTAATCCTACCCCTAAACCTAGCCCTAGATGTAACCCTAACCGTAATCTGAGCCCTAGTCCAAACCCGAACGTTAATCCTAGCCCTACCCTTACACTAGTCCTAACACAAATCCTAACCCTTGGCCTAACCCTAACCATAAACCTAATCCTAACATTAGCACTAACCCTAACCCTAGTCCTAACCCTATCCCTAACACTAACCATAACCCTAGCCCCAGCCCTAACCCTAACACTAACCCTAAAACAAGCCCTAACCCTATCCCTAAAACTAACCCTAACCCTAACCCTAACCCTACACCTCACCCTAACGCTAGCCCTAGCCCTAGCCCTAGCCCTACACCTAACACTAACCCTAACCCTAGCCCTAGTCCTAACCCTAACCCAAACACTAGCCCTAACCCTAACCCTAACCCTGATCCTAGCCCTAGCCCTAATTCTAAACCATCCCTAACTCTAACCCTAACCCTTGCCCTAGACCTAGCCCTAACCCTAACCCTAGCCCTAACCCTAAACATAGCCCTAACCCTAAACATAACCCTAACCCTAGCCCTAGCCATAGCCCTAAGCCGAACGCTAACACTAAGCCTAGCCCTAGCACTAACCCACATCTTAAACCTAACCCTAGCCCTAACCCTAATCGTAGCTGTAACCCTAACGTTAACCCTAACCCTAACCCTAACCGTAGCCCTAGCCCTAACACTAACCCTAAACATACTTCTAACCCTAAACCTAGCCCTAACCCAAACCCTAACCCTAACCATAAACCTAGCCCTAGCCCTAATCCTAACCCTAACCCTAGCCCTAACCTTTCAATAGACCTGACCCTGGAATTAACCCTAACCCTAGCCCTAGCCCTATCCCTAGCCCCAGTCCTAAACCTAACCCTAGACCTAGACCTAGCATTAACCCTAACCATAAACCTAGTGCTAGCCCTGGCCCTAGACCTAACCCTATCTAAGCCTAATACTAACCCTAACACTAGCCCTAATTCTAACCCTAGTCCTAGCACTAACCCTAGCCCTAGCCCTAACCCTAATCGAGCCCTAGCACCAAACCTAGCCCTAGCCCTAAACCTAACCCTACTAACACTAACCCTAACCTTACCCTAGCACTAGCCCCAATCCTAACCCTAAACTTAAACCTAACCCTAACCATGGCACAAGGCATAACCCTAACCTTAGTCCCAGTCCAAGCCCTAACCCGAATGCAAACCCTAGCCCTACAGCTAACACTAATCCTAACCCTAATCCTAACCCTAGGCCTAACCCTAACCCTAAACCTAACAATAAACCTAGCCCTTACCCTAACCCTAGCCCTAACCATATCCCTAGCACTAACACTAACCCTAGCCCTAGACCTAATCCTAACCCTAACCCTAACCCTAGCCCTAAACCTAAACCTAAACCTAACCCTAACCATAACCATAAACGTAACCCTAACCCTAGCCCTAGTCCTAACCCTAACCCAAACCCTAGCCCTAGCCCTAACACTAACCCTAATCCTAGCTCTAGCCCTTATTCTAACACTACCCTAACACTAACCCTTGCTTAGCCCTAGCCCTAACACTAACCCTAGCCCTAAAACTAAACATAACCCTAAACCTAGCCCTAGCCCTAGCCCTAGCACTAACCCAAACCCTAAACCTAACCCTAGCCCTAGCCCTAACCCTAATACTAACACTAGCCCTAGCACAAACCCTAACCATAATTTAGGCCTAGTCGTAATTCAAACCCTAAACCTAACCCTAACCATAGCCCTAGCCCCAGACCTAACCCTAAGCATAACCCTAGCCCTAACACTACACCTAGTCCTAACCCTAAACCTAGCACTAAACCTAGTGCTACCACTAACCCTGACCTCAACCATAAGCCCAACCCCAACCCCAAACCTAACGTAACATTAAACCTAGCCCTAAACTTAACCCAAACCCTAACCCTAGCCCTCACCCTTGCCCTAGACCTAACCCTAGCACTAACCCTAACCCTAGCCCTAGCCATAGCACTAACCCTAACACTAACCCAATCCCTAAACCTAACCCTAACCCTAACCCTAGCCCTAACCCTTACCCTGGACCTAACCCTAACCCTTGCCCTAGACATAACCCTACCCTAGACCTAACCATAAACCTAACCCTAGCCCTAGCCCTAACCCTAACCCAAATCATAGCCCTAACCCTAACCCTAGACCTAGTCCTTGCCTTAGACCTAACACTATCCCTAACCCTAGACCTAACCCTAACCCTAACCCTAACCCTAAACCTAGCTCTAGCCCTAATCCTAACTCTAACCCTAGCCCTAGCCATAACCCTAAATCTAATCCGAGCCCTAGCCCTAACCCGAAGGCTAATACTAGCCCTAGCCCTAACATGAGTCCTAACTGTAATTCTAAACCTTGGCCTAACACTAACCCTAAACCTAAACCTAACTCTAGCCATAACCCTATCCCTAGCACAAACCATAACCCTAGCCCCAGCCCTAACCCTAACTCTAACCCTAACCCCAGCCCTAACCCTAACCCAAAAACTAACCCTAACCCTAAGCCTAAACCTAACCGTAACCATAGCCCTAGCCCTACTCCTAACACTAACCCTAAACCTAGCCCTAGTCCTAACCCGAACCCAAGGCCTAGCCCTAGCCCTAACCCTAACCCTAATCCTAGCTCTAATCCTAATTCTAAACCTACCCTAACCCTAACCCTAACCCTAACCCTTGCCCTAGCCCTAGCGCTAAACCTAACTCTAAACATAAGCCTAACCCTAGCCCTAGCCATAGCCATAAGACTAATGCTAGCCCTAACCCTATTCCTAGCACTAACCCACACCTTAAACCTATCCCTATCCCTAGCCCTAACCCTAACCCTATTCCTAGGCCTAAACCTAACCCTAACCCTAGCCCTAACCCTAAACATAACCCTAACCCTAGCCCTAGCCATACCCCTAAACCTAACCCTAAACCTAACCCTAGTCCTAACACTAACCCTAGTCCAAACCCTAACCCTAGCACTAAACCTAAACCTAACCCTAACCCTAGCCCTAGCCCTAACCCTAACCCTAGCCCTAGTCCTAACCCTAACCCAAACCCTAGCACTAGCCCTAACCCTAACCCTAATCCTAGCCCTAGACCTAATTCTAACACTACCTAACACTAACCCTTGCTTAGCCCTAGCCCTATCCCTAACCCTAGCGCTAACCCTAAAATAAACCTAACCGTAACGCTAGCCATAGCCCTAAGCTAACGTTAACCCTACCCCTAGCCCTAGCACTAACCCACAACCTAAACCTAACCCTTGCCCTAGCCTAACCCAAATCCTAAACCTACCCTAGCACTACCCCTAACCATAATCTAGGCCTAGCCCTAATTCTAACCCTAAACCTAACACTAACCCTAACCCTAGCCCTAGCCCAAGAACTAAACCTAAACCTAAACCAAGCCGTAACACTACCCCTAGTCCTAACACTAACCGTAGCACAAACCCTAACCCTAACCCTAATCGTAGTCCTAGATCTAGCACTAGCCCTAACCCTAAACCTAACCATAGACCTAGCCCTAACTGTAACCCTAAAAGTAGCCCTAGCCCTAAACCTAAACCTAACCATAGACCTAGCCCTAGTGCTAACCCTAACCCTGACCACAACCATAAGCCCAACCCCAATCCCAAACCTAACCTAACACTAAACCAAGCCCTAAACTTAACCCAAACCCTAAACCTAAACCTAACCCTAGCCCTAGCCCTAGCCCTAGCCCTAACCCTAAACCTAACCCTAACCGCAGCCCTAGTCCTAGACCTAACAGTAACCCTAATCCTAGTCCTAGACCTAACAGTAACTCTAATCCTAGCCCTAGCACTAACCCTAAACCAAATCATAGCCCTAACCCTAACCCTAGCCCTAGCCCTAGCAATAACACTAACCCTAACCCTACACCTAGCCCTTGCCCTAGACCTAACACTAACCCTAACCCTAACCCCAGCGCTAGCCCTAGCTCTAACCCTAAACCTAACCTTAGCCCCAGCCCTTGCCCTAGACCTAACCCAAACCCTAAGCCTTACAACAACCCCTACCCTAGCACTAGCCCTACCCAAACCATGAGGCTAACCCTATCCCTAGCCCTAACCCTAAACATAGCACTAGCCCTAACCATAGCCCTACCCTAACCCTATCCGTAACCCTAACCCTAAAAAACCCTAGCTCTAGCTGAAATCCTAACCCTAAACCTAACCCTAACCCTAACCCTAGCCCTAGCCCTAAACCTAACCCTAATCCGAGCCCTAACCCTAACCCTAACGCTAAAACTAGCCCTAGCCCTAACACTAGTCCTAAATATAATCCAAACCCTTGGCCTAACCCTAACCCTAACCATTACCCTAATCCTAGCCCTAACCCTAACCCTAGCCCTAACCCTATCCGTAGCACTAACCCTAACCCTAGCTCTAGCCCTAACCATAATTCTAACCATAACCCCAGCCGTAACCGTAACCCTAAAACTAACCCTAACCCTAACCCTAGCACTAGCCGTAGCCCTACGCCTAACGCTAAACCTAACACTAGCCCGAGTCCTAACCCTAAACCAAGTCCTAACCCTAACCCTAGCTCAAACCATAAAACTAGCACTAGCCCTAACCTTAACCCTAGACGTAACCCTAAACATAACCCTAACCCTAGTCTTAGCCCTAAGCCTAATGCTAACCCTAACCCTAGCCCTAGCACTAAACCACAACCTAAACCTAACGATGGCCCTAGCCCTAACCCTAACCCTAACCCTAGCCCTAGCACTAGCCCTAGCCCTAACAATAACCCTAACCCTAGTACTAACCATAACACTAATCTAAGCCTAGACCTAATTATAAACCTAACCCTAAACCTAAACATAGCCCAAGCCCTAGACCTAACCCTAAACCTAACCCTAGCCCTAACACTAACACTAGTCCAAATCCTAACCCTAAACCTAACCCTAACCCTAGCCCTAGCCCTAGCCCTAAGCCTAAAGCTAACCCTAACCCTACCCCTAGCCCTAACCCTAAACCTAACCCTAACCCTAGTCCTAACCCTAACCCTAACCCTAAACATAACATTAACAATAACCCTAAACCTAACCCTAACCCTAACGCTAGCCCTAGACCTAGCCCTAGCTCCAAGCCTAACGCTAACCCTAACCCTTTTCCTAGCCCTAACCCTAACACTACCTAATGCTAGCTCTAGCACGAGCCCTATCCCTATCCCTAACCCTAACCCTAGCCATAACCCTAACACTAGGTCTAGCCCTAACACTAGCCCTAGCCCTAACCCTAACCCTAATCCAAGCACTAGCCCTAACACTAAACCTAATCCGAGCCCTAGGCCAAACACTAATTTTAACCCTATACCTAGCGCTAAACTTAAACCTAGTCCTAGCCCTAACCCTAGCACTAGCCCTAAACCTAAACCTAACACTAGCCCTAGCCGTAAAACTAACCCTAATCCGACCCCTAGCCCTAAACCTAAACCTAACCCTAACCCTAGCCCTAGCCCTAAGCCCAACGCTAACCCTAAACGTACCGCTAGCCCTAACCCTAAACCTAACCCTAAACCTAGCCCTAACCCTAACCATAAACATAACACTAACAATAACCCTAAACCTAACCCCAACACTAGCCCTAGCCCTAGCCCTAGCCATAAGTCTAACGCTAACCCTAACCCTACCCCTAGCCCTAACCTTAACCCTACCCTAACCCTAGCTCTAGCCCTAGCCCTAGCCCTACCCTAACCCTAACCCTAACACTAGATCTAGCGCTAACACTGACCATAAACATAGTCCTAACCCTAAACCTAACCCTAACCATAAACCTAGCCCTAGACCTAACTCTAACCGAAACCCTAATCCGAGCCCTAGGCCTAACCCTAATGCTAACCCTACACCTAGCGCTAAACTTAAACCTAGCCCTAGCCCTAACCCTAGCACTAGCCCTAACCTAACCCTAACACTAGCCCTAGCCGTAAAACTCACCCTAATCCGACCCCTAGCCCTAACCCTAACGATAACCCTACCCCTTGCCCTAACCCTAACCATAGCCCTAGCCCTGACCCTAACCCTAACCCTAACCCTAACCCTAACCCTACCCTATCCCTAGCTCTAGCCCTAGCCCTAACCCTAACCCTAACCCTAGCCCTAACCCTAACCCTAAGCCTAAACTTAGTTCTAGCCCAGCACCTAACCATAGCCCTAACCCTAGATCTACCCTTACCCTAACACTAGCCCTAACCCTAAAGCTAACCCTAGCCCTAAACATAACCCTAACCCTAGCCCTAACACTACCACTAGCCCTAACACTAACCCTAGTCCAAACCCTAACCCTAGCACTAAACATAAACCTAACCCTAAACCTAGCCCTACCCTAACCCAAAACATAACACTAACCCTAACCCATAACCTAACCCTAACCCTAGCCCTAGCCCTAGCCCTAAGCCCAACGCTAACCCTAAACCTTCCGCTAACCCTACCCTAAACCTAACCGTAAACCTAGCCCTAACCCTAACCATAAACATAACACTAACAATAACCCTAAACCTAACCCCAACACTAGCCCTAGCCCTAGCCCTAGCCCTAAGCCTAACGCTAACCCTAACCCTACCCCAAGCCCTAACCCTAACCCTACCCTAACCCTAGCTCTAGTCCTAGCCATACCCTAACCATAGCCATAACAGTAACATTAGATCTAGCACTAACACTAGCCCTAGCCCTAATCCTAACCCTAATCCTAGCACTAGCCCTAACCCTAACCGTAATCCGAGCCCTAAGACTAATGATAACCCTACACCTAGCGCTAAACTTAAACCTAGCCCTAGCCCTAATCCTAACACTAGCACTAAACCTAATCCTAACCCTAGCCCTAGCCGTAAAACTAACCCTAATCCAACCCTTAGCCCTAACCCTGATGCTAACTCTACCCCTAGCCCTAAACCTAACCCTAGCCCTAGCCCTAACCCTAACCCTAACCCTGACCCTATCCCTAACCCTAACCCTAACCCTAGGCCTAGCCCTAGACCTAACCCTAACCCTAGCCCTAATCTTACCCTAGCCCTAAGCCTAACGCTAACACTCGCCCTAGCCCTAACCCTAACCCTAACTCTCCCCTAACCCTAACCCTAAGCCTAAACCTAGTTCTAGCCTAACACCTAACCATAACCCTAACTTAGCCCTACCCTTACTTTAGACCTAGCCCTAGCATTAACCCTAACCCTACCCCTAGCCCTAAACCTAACCCTAACCCTAACCATAGCCCTAACCCTAACCCTAAGCCTAAACCTAGTTCTAGCCGAACACCTAACCATAACCCTAACCCTAGCCCAACCCTTACCCTAGAACTAACCCTAAACCAAGCCCTAACCCTAAACATAACCCTAACCCTAGACCTAATACTCACACACCCTAAACCTAACTCTACCCCTAGCCCTAACCCTAACCCTAACCCTAAACCTAATCCTAAACCTAGCCCTAGCCCAAGCCCTAAGCGTAACGCTAAACCTAACGCTACCACTAGCCCTAGCCCTAAACCTAACCCTAAATCTAGCTCTAGCCCTAGACCTAGCCCTAGCCCTAACCCTAACACTAGCCATAGCCCTAACACTAGATCTAGCACTAACACTAGCCCTAGCCCTAACCCTAACCCTAATCCAAGCACTAGCCCTAACCCTAACCCTAATCTGAACCCTAGGCCTAACCCTAATGCTAACCCTACACCTAGCGCTAAACTAAAAGTTAGCCCTAACGCTAACCCTAGCACTAGCCCTAAACCTAACCCTAACCATAGCCCTAGCCATAAAACTAACCCTAATCCGACCCCTAGCCCTAAACCTAATGCTAACCCTACCCCTAGCCCTAACCCTAACCCTAGCACTAGCCCTAACCCTAACCCTAACCCTAGCCCTAACACTAACCCTACCCTATCCCTAGCTCTAGCCCTAGTGCTAACCCTAACCCTAACCCTAACCCTAACCCTAACCCTAACTCTAACCCTAAACCTAACCCTAACCCTAGGCCTAGCCCTAACCCTAGCCCTATCCCTATCCCTAGCCCTACCCTTACCCTAGCCCTAAGCCTAACGGTAACCCTCGCCCTACCCTAACCCTAACCCTAACCCTAACCCTTGCCCTAACCCTAACCCTAAGCCTAAACCTAGTTCTAGCCCAACACCTAACCATAACCCTAACCCTAGCACTACCCTTACCCTAGACCTAAACCTAACACTAGCCCTAACCCTAACCCTAGCCCTAACACTAACCCTAACCCTAGCCCTAGCCATAAGCCTAACGCTAACCCTCGCCCTAGCCCTAACCCTAACCCTAACCCTAACCCTAACCCTTGCCCTAACCCTAACCCTAAACCTAACCCTAAGCCTAGCCCTAGACTTAACTCTAACCCTAACCATAGGCCTACCCTTACGCTAGCCCTATCTCTACCCCTAACCCTAACCCTAGCAGTAACGCTCACCCTAACCCTAGCCCTAGCCCTAGGCCTATCAGTAACCCTATCCCTAATCATAGCCCTAACCCTAACCCTAACCCTAACCCTGGACGTAGCCCGAACCATAACCCTAAACCTTGTTTAACCCTAAACCTAAACCAAACCCTAGCCCTAACCCAAACCCTAACCCTAATTATAACCCTAGCCCTAGATCTAACTCTAACAATAAACCTAGCCCTAGCCCTACCCCTTGAACTAGACCAAAGCCTAGCACTAACACTAACACTAGCCCTAGTCCTAACCCTAGGCCTAGTCCTAACCCTAATCCTAGCCCTAGCCCTTGACCTAACCCTAACACTAATCCGAGCCCTAGCCCTAACCCTAACACTAACGCTAGCCGTAGCGCTAACCTCAAACCTAGCCCTAGCCAAAACCCTAATCCTAGCCCTTGCCCTAAACATAACCATAGACGTAGCCCTAGCTCTAACCCTAAACCTATTCTGAGTCCTAGCCCTAACCCTAACGCTAACCCTAGCCCTAGCGCTAACCTTAAATGATGTCCTAGCCCTAATCCTAGCCCTAGACCTAACACTAACCCTAATGCAAGCCCTAGCCCTAGCCCGACCCCTAACCCTAGCCCTAACCATAAACCTAACCCTCACCCTAGGCTTAGCCCTAGCCCTAAGCCTAACGCTAAACCTGACCCTAGCCAAGCCCTAACCCTAGCCCTAGCGCTAACCTTAAATGATGTCCTAGCCCTAAACCTAGCCCTAGACCTAACACTAACCCTAATGGAAGCCCTAGCCCTAGCCCTACCCCTAACCCTAGCCCTAACCATAAACCTAACCCTCACCCTAGGCTTAGCCCTAGCCCTAAGCCTAACGCTAAACCTGACCCTAGCCCTAGCCCAAACCCTAACCCTAACCCTAGCCCTAGCCCTAATTCTAACCCTACCTAACCCTAACCCTAGCCCTAGCACTAGACCTATCCGTAAACCTAACCCTAGCCCTACCCTTACCCTATCCCGAACACCAACCCAAGCACTAACCATAACCCTAACCCTATTCCTAGCCCTACCCTAGCCCTAACCCTAAACGTAACCCTAGCCCTAACCCTAACCCTAACCCTATCCCTAGCCCTAGTGCTAACCCTAAACCTAACTACAACCGTAAGCCCAACCCCAACCCCAAACCTGACCTAACCCTAAACATAGCCCTAACCTTAACCCACACCCTAATCCTAAACCTAGACCTAGCCCTAGCCCTAAACCTAACCCTAACCCAAGCCCTAACCCTAACCCTAAACCTAAACCTAAACCTAACGCTAGCCCTAGTCCAAAAACTAAACCTAATTCTAACCCTAGACCTTACCCTAACCCGCACCCAAATCCTAACCCTAGACCTAGCCTAACCCTACTCCTAACCCTAGCCCTAACCCTAAACATAAACCTAACCATAGCCCTAGCACTAGCCCTAAGCCTGACGCTAACCGTAACCCTAGCCATAGCACTAATTCACAACCTAAACCTAACACTAGCCCTAGCCCTAACCCTAATCCTAACCC
>CM027390.1:123006465-123014856 GCA_015711505.1 Sylvilagus bachmani | reverse complement strand
TAGCCCTAGCCCTAACCCTAACCTTAATCTTAGCCCTAACCCTAACCCTAACACTAAACCTAACCATAACCCTAGCCCTAACCCTAACCCTAGCCATAGCCCTAGCCCTAACCCTAACCATAACCCTAGCCCTAGGCCTACCCTAACCCTGGTCCTAACCCTAAACCTATCCCTAACCCAAGCCCTAGCCCTATCCCTAAGGCTAATGCTAAACCTAACCCTAGCCCTAGCCCTAACCCTAGAGCTAGCCCTAACCCTAACCCTAACCCAGATCTAGCCCTAATTCGAACCCTAACCTAACCCTAACCCTAGTCCAGCCCTAGACCTAAACCTAAACCTAACCCTAGCCCTAACACTAATCCTAGTCCTAACACTAACCCTAGCACTAACACTTACCCTAACCCTAATCCTAGCCCTAGCCCTAGTTCTAGCCCTAGCCCTAAACCTAAATGTAACCCTAGACCTAGACCTAACCCTAACCCTAAACGTAGCGCTAACCCTAACCCTAAACCTAATCTTAGCCCTAGCCCTAGCGCTAACACTAACCCTAACCCCAACCGTGAGCCCAACACTAACCCCAACACTACCCTAACCCTAACCCTAGCCCTAACCTTAAAACACACCCTAATCCTACCCCTGATCCCTAGCCCTAACCCTAACCCTAGCCCTAATCTTAAAACACACCCTAATCCTACCCCTGATCCCTAGCCCTAACCCTAACACTAGCCCTAACCCTAAACCTGAACCAAGCCCTAACCCTCATAATAGCCCTAGCCCTAGCCCATGTCTGACCTTAATGCTAGCCCTAGCCCTTGCCCTAGACCTAACACTAACCCTAATCTGAGCCCTAGCCCTAGCCCTAACCCTAACCCTAACCGTAGCCATAACCCTAACCCTAAACTAACCCTAGCTCTATCCCTAGCCCTATCCCTACCCCTAAACCTAACCATAACCCCAAACTAACCCTAACCCGAGCCCTTGCCCTAATCCTAAACCTAAACCCAAACCTAGGCCTAGCCTTAGACCTAACCCTAACTCTAACGCTAGCCCAACCCTAACCCTAGCCCTAACCTTAACCCTAGCCCTAAACTTCACCCTAGAACTAACCTTAACCCTAACCCTAGCCCTAGCCATAGGCCTCTCCCTAACCCTAAACCTAACCGTAGCCCTAGCGCTAGCCCTAAGCCTAATGCTAACCCTAACCCTACCCCTAGCCCTAACCCTAACCCTACCCTAACCCAAGCCCTAGCCCTAGCCCTACCCCTAACCCTAAACCTAGCCATAACCCTAACACTAGATCTAGCCCTAACACTAGCCCTAGCCCTAACCTTAACCCTAATCCAAGCACTAGCCCTAACCCTAACCCTAATCTGAACCCTAGGCCTAACCCTAATGCTAACCCTACACCTAAGGCTAAACTTAAACCTAGCCCTAGCCCTAACCCTAGCACTAGCCTTGAACCTAATCCTAACCCTAGCCCTAGCCGTAAAACTAACCCTAATCCAACCGCTAGCCCTAACCCTAACGCTAACACTACCCCTAGCCCAAACACTAACCCTAGACCTAGCCCTAACCCTAACCCTAACCCTAACCCTAGCCCTAACCCTAACCCTACCCAATCGCTAACTCTAGCCCTAGCCCTAACCCTAAGGCTAACCCTACCCCTAGCCCTAACTTAAACCTACCCTAACACTAACGCTAACCCTACCCCTAACCCTAACCCTAACCCTAGCCTTAGCCCTAACCCTAACCCTAATCCTAGCCCTAACCCTAACCTTACCCTATACCTAGCTCTAGCCCTAGCCCTAAACCTAACCCTAACCCTAACCCTAACCCTAACCCTAACCCTAACCCTAGTCCTAACCCTAAACCTAACCCTAGGCCTAGCCCTAGACCTAACCCTAACCCTAACCCTAGCCATACCCTTACCCTAGCCCTAAGCCTAACGCTAACTCTCGCCCTAGCCCTAACCCTAACACTAGCACTAACCCTAACCCTAACCCTAGCCATAACCCTAAACATAACCCTAACCCTAGCCCTAGCCCTAGCCCTAAGCCTAACGCTAACCCTAACCCTAGCCCTAGCACTAACCCTAACCCAAACCCTAGCCCTAGTACTAACCCTAACCCAAATCTAGGCCTAGACATAATTATAAACCTAACCCTAAACATACCCATAGCCCAAGCCCTAACTCTAACCCTAAACATAACCCTAACCCTAAACCTAACCCTAACCCTAGCCCTAGCCCTAGCCCTAAGCCTAACGCTAACCCTAACCCTACCCCAAGCCCTAACCATAAATCTAAACCTAATCCTAGCCCTAACCCTAACCCTAAACATAGCAAGAACATTAATCCTAAACCTAACCTTAGCTCTAGCCCTAGCCCTAGCACTAGACCTAAGCCTAACGCTAACCCTAACCCTAACCCTAGCCCTAACCCTAACCCTACCCTAACCCTAGCTCTAGCCCTAGCCCTAGGCCTAGCCCTAACCCTAACACTAGCCATAAACTTAACACTAGATCTAGCCCTAACACTAGCCCTAGCCCTAAACCTAAACCCTAATCCTAGCACTAGCCCTAACCCTAACCCTAATCTGAGGTCTAGGCCTAACGCTAATTCTAACCCTACACCTAGCTCTAAACATAAACCTAGCCCTAGCCGTAACCCTATCACTAGCCCTAAACCTAATCCTAACCCTAGCCCTAGCCGTAAAACTAAGCATAATCCGACCCCGAGCCCTAACCCTAACGTTAACCCTACCCCTAGCCCTAACCCTAACCCTAGCCCTGGCCCTAACCCTAGCCCTAGCCCTAACCCTAACCCTACCCTATCCATAGCTCTAGCCCTAGCCCTAGCCCTACCCATACCCTAGGCCTAAGCCTAACGCTAAACCTCACCCTAGCCCTAAACCTAACCCTAACCCTAACCCTAACCCTACACCTAACCCTAACCCTAAGCCTAAACCTAGATCTAGCCCAACACCTAACCATAACCCTAACCCTAGCCCTACCCTTACCCTAGACCTAACCCTAACACTAGCCCTAACCTTAACCCTAGCACTAACTGTAACCCTAACCCTTGCCCTAACCCAAAACATAACCCTAACCCAAGCCCTAGCCCTAGCCCTAAGCCTAACGCTAACCCTAACCCTAGCCCTAGCACTAACAAACACCCTAAACCTAACGCTAACCCTAGCCCTAACCCTAACCCTAGCCCTAGCCCTAACCCTAACCCTAACTCTAGACCTACTACTAACCCTAACCCTAATCTAGGCCTAGACCTAATTATAAACCTAACCCTAAGCCTAACCATAGCCCAAGCCCTAGACCTAACCCTAAACCTAACCCTAGCCCTAACACTAACCCTAGTCCAAACCCTAACTCTAGCACTAAACCTAACCCTAACCCTAACCCTAGCCCTAACCCTAACCCTAACCATAAACCTAACCCAAACCCTAGCTCTAGCCCTAGCCCTAAGCCTAACGCTAACCCTAAACCTACCCCTAGCCCAAACCCTAACACTACCCTAACACTAGACCTAAACCTAGCCCTAGCCCTAGCCCTAACCCTAACCCTAGTCATAACCCTAACACTAGATCTAGCCCTAACCCTAACCCTAATCCAAGCATTAGCCCTAACCCTAACCCTAATCTGAGCCCTAGGCCTAATCCTAATGCTAACCCTACACCTAGCGCTAAACTTTAACGTAGCCCTAGCCCTAACCCTAGCACTAGCCCTAAACCTAATCCTAACCCTAGACCTAGCAATAAAATTAACCCTAATCCGACCCCTAGCCCTAACTCTAACCCTACCCTATCCCTAGCTCTAGCCCTAGCCCTAACCCTAACCCGAACCCTAACCCTAACCCTACTCCTAACCCTAACCCTAACCCTAACCCTAGGCCTAGACATAACCCTAAAACTAACCCTAGCCCTACCCTTACCGTAGCCCTAAGCCTAACGCTAACCCAACCCCTAGCCCTAACCCTAAACGTAACCCTAACCCTAGCCCTAACCCTAACCCAAACCCTAACCCTAAGCCTAAACCTAGTTCTAAACCAACACCTAACCATAACCTTAACTCTAGCCCTACCCTTACCCTAGAACTAACCATAACACTAGCTTTAACACTAACCCTAGCACTAACCCTAACCCTAACCCTAGCCATAACCCAAAACATAACCCTAACCCTAGGCCTAGCCCTACCCCTAAGCCTAACGCTAACCCTAACCCTACCCCTAGCCCTAACCCTAACCCTACCCTAACCCTAGCTCTAGCCCTAGCCCTAACCTAACCATAGCCATAAGCCTAACACTAGATCTAGCCCTAACACTAGCCCTAGCCCTAACCCTAACCCTAAACCAAGCACTAGCCTTAACCTTAACCCTAATCTGAGCCATAGGCCTAACTCTACATCTAGCGCTAAACTTAAACATAGCCCTAACCCTAACCCTAGCACTAGCCCTAAACCTAATCCTAACCATAGCCCTAGCCATAAAATTAACACTAATCCGACCCTAGACCTAATACTAACGCTAACCCTACCCTTAGCCCTAGCGCTAACACTAACCCTAACCCTAACCCTAAAACTAACCCTAACCCAAACCCTATCCCTAGCCCTAGCCCTAACCCTAACCCTAGCCCTAACCCTAACCTTACCCTATACCTAGCTCTAGCCCTAGCCCCAACCCTAACCCTAACCCTAACCCTAACCCTAACCCTAACCCTAAACCTAACCTTAGGCCTAGCAATAGACCTAACCCTAACCCTAACCCTAGCCCTACCCTTACCCTAGCCCTAAGCCTAACGCTAACTCTCGCCCTAGCCCTAACCCTAACCCTAGCACTAACCCTAACCCTAACCCTAGCCATAACCCTAAAAATAACCCTAACCCTAGCCCTAGCCCTAGCCCTAAGCCTAACGCTAACCCTAACCCTAGCCCTAGCACTAACCCTAACCCAAACCCGAGACCTAGTACTAACCCTAACCCTAATCTAGGCCTAGACCTAATTATAAACCTAACCCTAAACCTAACCATAGCTCATGCCCTAGACCTAACCCTAAACCTAACCCTAGCCCTAACACTAACCGTAGTCCAACCGTAACCCTAGCACTAAACCTAAACCTAACCCTAACCCTAGCCCTAACCCTAACCCTAAACATAACCCTAACCCTAACCCTAAACCTAACCCTAACCCTAGCCCTAGCCCTAGCCCTAGCCCTAAGCCTAACGCTAACCCTAACCCTACCCCTAGCCCTAACCCTAAACCTAAACCTAACCCTAGCCTTAACCCTAACCCTAAACATAACACTAACAATAACCCCAAACCTAACCTTATCCCTAGCCATAGCCCTAGCCCTAAGCCTAATGCTAACCCTAACCCTACCCCTAGCCCTAACCCTAACACTACCCTAACGCTAGATCTAAACATAGCCCTAGCCCTAGTTCTAACCCTAACCCTAGTCATAACCCTAACACTAGATCTAGCCCTAAAACTAGCCCTAGCCCTAACCATAACCCTAATCCAAGCACTAGCCCTAACCCTAAACCTAATCTGAGACCTAGGCCTAACATTAACGCTAACCCTACACCTAGCGCTTAACTTAAACCTAGCCCTAACCCTAACCCTAGCACTAGCCCTAAACCTAATGCTAACACTACCCAGAGCCCTAACCCTACCTTATCCCTAGCTCTAGACCTAGCCCTAACCCTAACCCTAATCCTAACCCTAGCCCTAGCCGTAAAACTAACCCTAATCCGACCCCTAGCCCTAACCCTAACTATAACCCTAGCCCTAGCCCTAACCCTAACCCTAGCCCTAGCCCTAACCCTAACGCTAACCCTAGCCCTAACCCTAACCCTACCCTATCCCTAGCTCTAGCCCTAGCCCTAACCCAAAACAACCCTAACCCTAGCCCTAGCCCAAGCCCTAAGCCTTATGCTAACCCTAACCCTACCCCGTGCCCTAACGCTAAACCTACCCTAACGCTAGCTCTAGTCCTAACCCTAGCCCTAGCCCTAACCCTAACCCTAACCATAACCCTAACACTAGATCTAGCCCTAACACTAGCCCTAGCCCTAACCCTAACCCTAATCCAAGCACTAGCCCTAACCCTAACCCTAATCTGAGCCCTAGGCCTAACCCTATGCTAAACCTATACCTAGCGCTAAACTTACACCTAGCCCTAGCCCTAACCCTAGCACTAGCCCTAAACCTAACCCTAACACTAGCCCTAGCCGTAAAACTCACCCTAATCCGACCCCTAGCCCTAACCCTAACGCTAACCCTACCCCTAGCCCTAACCTAACCCTAGCCCTAGCCCTAACCCTAACCCTAGCCCTAGCCCTAACCCTAACCCTACCCTATCGCTAGCTCTAGCCCTAACACTAACCCTAACCCTAACCCTAAACCTAACCCTAGGCCTAGCCCTAGACCTAACCCTAAACTAACCCTAGCCCTACCCTTACTATAGACCTAAGCCTAATGCTAACCCCTGCCCTAGCCCTAAACCTAACTATAACCCTAACCCTAACACAAGCCCTAACCCTAACCCTAAGCCTAAACCTAATTATAGCCCAACACCTAACCATAACTCTAACCCTAGCCCTACCCTTACCCTAGACCTAACCCTAACACTAGCCCTAACCCTAACCCTAGAACTAACCCTAACCCTAACCCTAGCCCTAACCCTAAACATAACCCTAACCTTAGCCCTAGTCCTAGCCCTAAGCCTACCGCTAACCCTAACCCTAGCCCTAGCACTAACACACACCCTAAACCTAACGCTAGCCCTAGCCCTAACCCTAACCCTAGCCCTAGCCCTAACCCTAACTCAAACCCTAGCCCTAGTACTAAGCCTTAAGCCTAATCTAGGCCAAGACCCAATTATAAACGTAACCCTAATCCTAACCATAGCCCAAGCCCAAGACCTAACCCTAACCCTAACCCAAGCGCTAACACTAACTGTAGTCCAAACCCTCACCCTAGCACTAAACCTAAACCTAACCTTAACCCTAGCCCTAAACCTAACGCCAAACATAAACCTAACCCTAAACCTAGCCCTAGCCCTAGCCCTAAGCCTAACGCTAACCCTAACCCTACACCTAGCCCTAACCCTAAACCTAAACCTAACCCTAGCCCTAACCCTAACCCTAAGCATAACACTAACATTAACCCTAAACCTAACCTTAACCCTAGCCCTAGCCCTAAGCCTAACACTAACCCTAACCCTACCCCTAGCCCTAAGGCTAAACCTAAACCTAACCCTAACCCTAGCCATAACCCTAACACTAGATCTAGCTCTAACACTAGCCCTAGCCCTAACCCTAACGCTAATCAAAGCACTAGCCCTAACCCTAACGCTAATCCTTGCCCTACGCCTAACCCTAATGCTAATCCTACAGCTAGCGCTAAACTTAAACCTAGCCCTAGCCCTAACGCTAGCACTAGCCCTAAACCTAACCCTAACCCTAGCCCTAACCCTAACCCTACCCTATCCCTAGCTCTAGCCATAGCCCTAACCCTAACCCTAACCCTTACCCTAAACCTAACCCGAACCCTAACACTCACCCTAGCCCTACCCTTACCCTAGCCCTAACCCTAACCCTAGCCCTAGACCTAGCCCTGACCATAACCCTAAACCTAGCCCTAGCCCTAGACCTAATCCTAACCCTAGCCCTAAACCTAGCCAGAGCCCTAACCCTATCCCAAAACATAGCTCTAACCCTAACCCTGGCCCTGGCACTAGCCCTAAAACTAACCCTAACCATAGCCCTAGCCCTTGACCTAGATCTAACCCTAAACCTAACCCTACCCCTAGCACTACCCCTAAACTTAACCCTAACACTAGCCCTAGCCCTTGCCCTAGACCTAACCCTAACCTTAAGCATAACACTTACCCTAAACCTAGCCCTAGCCCTAGCCCTAGCCTGAGCCCTGACCCAAAACCTAACCCTAGCCCTAACCCTAACCCTAGCACTAGCCCTACCCCTAGCCCTAGCCCTAACCCTAACCGTAACCGTAAACCTAACCCTAACCTAAGCCTAGCTCTAGCACTAATCCTAAACCTAAACCTAACCCTAACCCTAACCGTAGCCCTAGCCTCAACACTAACCCTAATCCTAGACATAACGCTAATGCTAACCCTAGCCCTAACCTTAACACTAGTCCTAACCCTAATCCTAAACATTGGCCTAATCCAGAACCTAACCGTAACCCTAATCCTAGCCCCAACCCTAACCCTAGCCCTAACCCTATCCATAGCACTAAACCTAACCCTAGCCCTACCCCTATCACTAGCTCTAACCCTAAACATAACCCTAAACGTAGCCCTAGCCCTAGCCCTAAGCCTAACACTAACCCTAACCCTAGCCCTAGCACTAACCCACACC
>CM027390.1:122996465-123001465 GCA_015711505.1 Sylvilagus bachmani | reverse complement strand
ACCGTAACCCTAGCCCTAACCCTACCCCAGCCCTAGCCCTAGCCCTAGCCCTAACCCTAAGCTTAACACTAGCCCTAGCCTTTGCCCTAGACCTATACCTAACACTAAGCATAAGCCTAATGCTAATCCGAGCCCTAAACCTAACCCTAAACTAAACCTAGCACTATCCCTAGCCCTAAACCTAAACCTAAACCTAACCTCACCCTAAACCTAAACCTGACCCTAACCCTAACCCTAACCCTAGCCCTAGCCCTAATCCTAACCGTAAACCTAACCCTAGGCCTAGCCCTAGACCTAACCCTAACCCTAACCCTAGCCCTAGCCCTACCCTAACCCAAGTGCTAGCCCTAACCATAACCCAAACCCAGCCCTAGCCCTAAATAGATCCGTAACCTAACCCTATCCCTAGCCCAGCCCTAGACCTAAACATAAACCTAACCCTAGCCCTAACACTAACCCTAGCACTAACCCTTACCCTAACCCTAATCCTAGCCCTAGCCCTAGCCCTAGCCCTGACCCTAAACATAACCCTAGTACTAGACCTAGCCCTAACCCTAAACCTAACCTTAGCCCTAGCTGTAGTGCTAACACTAACCCTAACCCCAAACCTAAGCCCAACCCCAACCCCAACACTAACCTAACCCTAACCCTAGCCCTAACCTTAAAACACACCCTAATGCTACCCCTAATCCCTAGCCCTAACCCTAACCCTAACCCTAGCCATAACCCTTAACCTGAACCTACCCTAACCCTAACCCTAGCCCTAGCCCTAGCCCTAGCCCATATCTAACCTTAACCCTAGCCCTAGCCCTTGCCCTAGTACTAACACTAACCCTAACCCTAGCCCTAGCCCTGGCCCTAACCCTAACCCTAACCCTAGTCGTAGCCCTAGCCCTACACCTAACCCTAATCCTAATCCTAACCCCAGCCCTAGATCTAGCCCTAACCCTAACCATAACCCAAGCCCTAGGCCTTGCCCTGGACCTAACACTAACCCTAACCCTAACCCTCACACTAGCCCTAGCCCTAACCCTAACCCTAACCATAGCCCTAACCCAAACCTAGCCCTAGGCCTATCCCTAACCCTAATCCAACTCTAGCCCTAGCCCTTGCCCTACACATAACCCTAAACCTAACCCTAGCCCTAGCCCTAGACCTAACCCTAACACTAGTCCTAGCCCTTTCCCTAGACCTAAATTTAACCCTAAGCCTAACCCTAACCCTAAAACTAGCCCTAACCATAACCCTAGACCCAGCCTAGTCCTAACCCTAACACTAACCCTAGCCCTAGCCCTAGCCCTACACCTAACGCTAACCCTAGGCCTAGCCCTTGCCCTAGACCTAAACCTAACACTAAGCATAAGTCTAATGCTAATCCTAGCCCTAACCCTAACCCTACCTAAACCTAGCACTATCCCTAGCCCTAACCCTAACCCTAACCCTAACCTCACCCTAACCCTAATCCTAGCCCTAGCCCTAGCCCTAATCCTAACCGTAAACCTAACCCTAGGACTAGCCCTAGATGTAACCCTCACACTAACCCTAGCCCTAACCTTACCCTAAATGTAAAACTGGCCTAGCCCTAACCCTAACACTACAACTAACACTAACCGTAACCCTAGACATAGCCCTAGGCCTATTCCTAACCCTAATCCTAATCAGAGCCCTAATCCTAACCTGAACCCTAACCCTAGCCCTAGCCTTAACCCTAACCCTAAATCTAGTCCTAACCCAAAACCTAACCCTAACCCTAGCCCTAACCCAAACCCTAACCATAACCATAACCCTAGCCCTAGATCGTTCTATAACCCTAATCCTAACCCTAGCCCTAGCCCTAACCCTATCCCTAGACTTAGCCCTTGCCCTAGACCTAACCCTTGCACTAACCCTAAAACTAGCCCTAGCCCTAACCCTAGCCCTAGCACTAACATTAAACGTAGCCACCTGATAACCATAGCCCTAGCCCTAGCCCTAACCCTAAAGCTAACCTTAGCCTTGCCATAGCGCTAAAACTAACCCTAACCCAACCGTAAGCCCAACCCCAACCCCAACACTAACCTAACCCTAACCCTAGCACTAACCTTAAAACACACCCTAATCCTATCCCTAATCTCTAGTCCTAACCCTAACCCTAACCCTAGCCCTAACCCTAAACCTGAACCTACCCTAACCCTAACACAAGCCCTAGCCCTAGCCCATATCTAAACTTAATTCTAGCCCAAGCCCTTGCCCTAGACCTAACCCTAAACCTAACACTAGAACTAAAACTAACCATAACTCTAACCCTAACCCTGCCCTAGCCCTAGCCCTACATCTAACCCTAACCCTAACCCTAACCCTAACCCTAACCCTAACCCTAACCCTAACCCTAACTTAACCCTAGCCCTAGCCCTTGCCCTAGACCTAACACTAACCCTAACCCTAGCCCTAGCCCTACCCTTATCCTGGCCCTAACCCTAACCCTAGCCCGAACAATAACCCTAACCCTAGCCCTAGCCCTAGTCCTAACCCTAACCCTAACCCTCCCATAAACCAAAACCTAACCCTACCCTGACCCTAGTTCTAGCCCTAGCCCGAACACTAACCGTAGCCCTAACCCTAACCCTAGCACTAACCCTAACCCTAACCCTAACCCTAACCCTAGCCCTAGTCCTAGGCCTATCCCTAACCCTAACCTTAATTATAGCCCTAACCCTAAATCTAACCCTGACCCTAACCCTAACCCTAACACTAGCCCTAGCCCTAGCCCTAACTCTAACCCTAGTCTAACCCTAAACCTAACCCTAACCCTAGCAGTAACCCAAACCTTAACCCTAACCCTAACCCTAGCCCTAGATCTAACCCTAACCCTAACCCTAACACTAGCCCTAACCGTAACCCTAGCCCTAGCACTAAACCTAACCCTAGCCCCAGTGCAAACCCTAACTCTAAACCTAAACCTAACGCTAGCCCTAGCCCAAAAACGAACCCTAGCTCTTACCCTAACCCTAACACTAACCCTAGCCCTAACCCTAACCCTAACCCAATCCTAGCCCTAACCCTAAGCCTAAACCTAACCGTAGCCCTAGCCCTAACCCTAACCCTAACCGTAGTCCTATCACAAATGCAAAACCTAACCCTAGCACTAGCCCTAGTGCTAACCCTAACTGAAACCCAACCATAAGCCCAACCCCAACCCCAACACTAACCTAACCCTAAACCTAGCCCAAACCTTAACCCACACCTTAACCTAACCCTAGCCGTAGCACTAACCTAACCCTGAACCTAGCCCTAACCCTAACCCTAAACCTAAACCTAACGCAGGCCCTAGCCCAAAACCTAACACTAACTGTAACCCTAGCCTTTACCCTAAACCTAACCCTAACCCTAATGCTGGCCCTAGCCCTAGGCATAGCCCTAGCCCTAACGATGACCTAAGCCTAGCCCTAACTCTAACCCTAACCCTAGCCCTAACCCTTGCCCTAGACCTAACACTAACCCTAACCGTAAACCTAACCCTAGCCCGAGCCCTAACCCTAGCCCTAGCCCTAACCCTAACCGTAACCCTAGCCCTAACCCTAACCCTAGCCCTAGCTCTAGCCCTAATCCTAACCCTAACCCAACCCCTAGCCCTTGCCCTGGAAATGACCCGAACCCTATCCCTAACATTAGCGCTAGCCTTAACCCGAACCCTAATCTAGGCCTAGCCCTAATTTTAACCCTAACCCTAACCCTAAACCTAGCCCTAGCCCTAGCCCTACACCTAACCCTAAACCTAACCATAGCACTAACACTAACCCTACTCCTAACCCTAACCCTAGAACTAACCCTAACCTTAACTCAAATCTAGTCCTAGCCATAACCCTACCCATAATTCTAAACATAACCCTAGCCCTAGCCCTAACCCTAACCCTAACCCTAGCCCAAAACCTAACCCTAACTGTAACCCTAGTCCTTGCCCTAACCCTAACACTGAACCTATACCTAGCCCTAGCCTGACAACAAGCCTTAACCCTAACCCTAACCCTAACCCTAGTCCTAACCTTAGCCCTAACACTTAGCCCTAGCCTTAGCCCTAACACTAACCCTAACCCTAGCCCTAGCCCTTGCCCTAGAACTAACCCTAACCCTAACCCGAACGCTAGCTCTAGCCATAACCCTAACCATAACCATAGCCCTAACCATAGCCCTAACCCTAACCCTAACCCTAGCCCTAATCCTAACGTAAACCTAACCCTAGCCCTAGCCCTTGCCCTAGACCTAACCCTAATACTAAGCATAAGCCTAACACTAATCCTACCCCTAACCCTAACCCTAACCTAAATATAGCACTATCCCTAGCCATAACCCTAACCCTAACGCTAACCTCATCCTAACCCTAAACCTAACCGTAGCCCTAGCCCTAATCCTAACCGTAAACCTAACACTAGGACTAGCCCTAGAACTAACCATATCCCTAAGCCTAGCCCTACCCTTACCCTAAACGTAAACCTGGCCTAGCCCTAACCCTAATCCTAATCAGAGCCCTAACCCTAAACCTAAACCTAACACTAGCCCTAGCCTTAACCCTAACCCTAAATCTAGTCCTAAGCATACACCTACCCAAACCCTAACCCTAACCCAAACCCTAACCATAACCATAACCCTAGCCCTAGATCTGTCTATAACGCTAATCCTAACCCTAGCCCTAGCCCTAACCTTTACCCTAAACCTAGACCTAGCCCTAGCCCTAACCCTAGACCTAACCCTAAACCTATCCCTAACACAAGCCCTAGCCCTAGCCCTAAGCCTAATGCTAAACCTAACCCTAGCCCTAGTCCTAACCCTAACCCTAGTGCTAGCCCTAAACCTAACCCTAACCCTAACCCAGCCCTAGCCCTAATTTGAACCCTAACCTAACCCTAACCCTAGCCCAGCCCTAGACCTAAACCTAAACCTAACTCCTGCCCTAACGCTGACCCTAGTCCTAACAATAACCCTAGCACTAACTCTTACTCTAACCCTAATCCTAGCCCTAGCCC
>CM027390.1:122951065-122995965 GCA_015711505.1 Sylvilagus bachmani | reverse complement strand
GCCCTAATTTGAACCCTAACCTAACCCTAACCCTAGCCCAGCCCTAGACCTAAACCTAAACCTAACTCCTGCCCTAACGCTGACCCTAGTCCTAACAATAACCCTAGCACTAACTCTTACTCTAACCCTAATCCTAGCCCTAGCCCTAGCCCTAACCCTAAACGTAACCCTAGCCCTAGACCTAACCCTAACCCTAACCGTACCCTAGCCTTAACCCTACACCTAAACTTAGCCCTAGCCATAGCGCTAACACTAACCCTAACCCCAACCGTAAGCAAACCCAAACACAACACTAACCTAACCCTAACCCTAGCACTAACCTTAAAACACACCCTAATCCAATCCCTAATCCCTAGCGCTAACCCTAACCCTAACACTAGCCCTAACCCTAAACCTGAACCTAGACCTAACCCTAACCCTAGCAGGCCCAAGCCAATATCAAACATTAACCCTAGCGCTAGCCCTTGCCCTAGACCTAACACTTACCCTAACCCTAGCCCTAGCCCTAGCCCAAACACTAACCCTAACACTACCCCTAGCCCTGGCCCAAAGCCTAACCATAGTCCTAGCCCAAACATTAAACCTAAACCTAGACCTAGCCCTAGTGCTAACCCTAACTCGAAACCCAACCATAAGCCCAACCCCAACCCCAACCCTAACCTAACGCTAAACATAGCCCAAACCTTAATCCACACCCTAAACCTAACCCTAGCCGTAGCCCTAAACCTAAGCCTGAACCTAGCCCTAACCCTAAACTTAACCTAAACCTAATGCTAGCCCTAGCCTTAGGCCTAGCCCTAGCCCTAAACCTGACCCTAACCCTAACCCTAATCCTAGCCCTAGCCCTAGCCCTAGCCCTACCCTAAACATAACCCTAGCCCTAGACCTAACCCTAACCCTAACCGTAGCCCTAGCCCTAACCCTAAACCTAAACTTATCCCTAGCCGTAGCGCTAACACTAACCCTAAGCGCAACCGTAAGCCCAACCCCAACCCCAACACTAACCTAACCCTAACCCTAGCACTAACCTTAAAACACATCCTAATCCTATCCCTAATCCCTAGCCCTAACCCTAACCCTAAACCTGATCCTAGCCCTAACCCTAACCCAAGCCCTAGCCCTAGCCCAAATCTAAACTTAACCCTAGCCCTAGCCCTTGCCCTAGAACTAACACTAACACCAACCCTACCCCTAGCCCTAGCCCTAGCCCAAACCTAACCCTAACCCTAACCCTAACCCTAGCCCTAGCCCTAACCCTAACTGTAGTCCTAACCCTAACGTTAAACCTAACCCTAGACCTAGCCCTACTGCTAACCCTAACATGAAACCTAACCATAAGCCCAACCCCAACCCCAACCCTAACCTAACGCTAAACATAGCCCAAACCTTAACCCACACCCTAAACCTAACCCTAGCCATAGCCCTAAACCTAAGCCTGAACCTAGCCCTAACCCTAAACCTAAACCTAAACCTAATGCTAGCCCTAGACTTAGGCCTAGCCCTAGCCCTAAACCTGACCCTAACCCTAACCCTGATCCTAGCCCTAGCCCTAGCCCTAGCCCTAACCCTAAACGTAACCCTAGCCCTAGACCTAACCCTAACCCTAATCGTAGCCCTAGCCCTAACCCTAAACCTAAACTTATCCCTAGCCATGGCACTAACACTAACCCTAACCGCAACCGTAAGCCCAACCCCAACCCCAACATTAACCTAACCCTAACCCTAGCACTAACCTTAAAACACATCCTAATCCTATCCCTAATCCCTAGCCCTAACCATAACCCTAACGCTAGCCCTAGCCCTAAACCTGAACCTAGCCCTAACCCTAACCCTAGCCCTAGCCCTAGCCCATATCTAAACTTAACCCTAGCCCTAGCCCTTGCCCTAGAACTAACACTAACACCAACCCTACCCCTATCCATAACCCTAGCCCAAACCTAACCCTAACCCTAACCCTAGCCCAAGCCCTAACCCTAACTGTAGTCCTAGCCCTAACATTAAACCTAACCCTAGACCTAGCCCTAATGCTAACCCTAACACGAAACCCAACCATAAGCCCAACCCCAACCCCAACCCTAACCTAAACCTAACCCTAGCCCAAACCTTACCCACACCCTAAACCTAACCCTAGCCGTAGCCCTAAACCTAACCCTGAACCTAGCCCTAACCCTAACCCTAACCCTAAACCTAACGCTAGCCCTAGCCCAAAACCTAAACCTAACTGTAACCCTAGCCTTTACGCAAACCTAACCCTAAACATAATGCTAACCCTAGCCTTAGGCCTAGCCCTAGCCCTAACCCTGAACCTAACCCTAGCATTCACCCTAACCCTAGCCCTAGCCCTAGCGCTAACACTAAACCTAAACCTAGCCCTAGCCCTTGCCCTAGACCTAACACTAAACCTAAACCTAACCCTAACCCAAACCTAGCCCCAGCCCTAGCCCTAAACCTAACCCAAACCCTAGCCCTAACCCTAACCCCAGCCCTAGCCCTAGCCCTAACCCTAACCCTAACCCAAGACCTAGCCCGTGGCCTGGACATAACCCTATCCCTAACCCTAACACTAGCCCTAGCCCTAACCATAACCCTAACCATAGTCCTAACCCAAACCTAGCCATAGCCCTAGCCCTAACCCTAATCCAAATCTAGCCCTAGCCCTTGCCCTAGACCTAACCCTAAACCTAAATCTAGCCCTATCCCTAGCCCTTTCCCTAGACCTAAATTTAACCCTAAGCCTAACCATAACCCTAACCCTAGCCCTAACCATAACCCTAGCCCCAGCCCTAATCCTAGCCCTAGATCTAACACTAACCCTAATCCGAGCCATAGCCCTAACCCTAGCCCTAGGCCTAATCCTAACCCTAACCCTAGCCCTAGCTGTAACCCTAACCCTAATCCGAGCCCTAGCCCTAACCTAACAATAATTCTACCCTAGCCCTAACACTAACCCTAGCTCTAGCCCTAAACCTAACCCTACCACTAGCCCTAACCCTAACCATAACGTAACCCAAGGACTAACCCTAAACCTAACACTAGGTCTAGCCCTAGACCTAACCCTAACGCTAGCCCTAGCCCTACCCTTATCCTGGCCTTAACCCTAACCCTAGCCCTAACCATAAACCTAACCATAGTCCTAACACTAACCATAACCCTAAACCTATACCTAACACTAAACCTAACCCTAACGCTAGCCCTAACCCAAACCCTAACACTAAACCTAACCCTAGCCCTAGCCATAACCCTAACCCTAACCCAAACCCTAACCGTAACCATAACCCTAGCCCTAGATCTAACTCTAACCCTAACCCTAACACTAACACTAAACGGAGCCCTAGCCCTAACCCTAACTCTAAACCTAGCCCTAGCCCTAAACCTTACCCTAGCCCTAGTTCTAGCCCTAACCCTCACCATAATCCGAGCCCTAGCCCAAACCCTAACGCTAACGCTAGCCGTAGCGCTAACTTTAAAAGTAGCCCTAGTCCTAAACCTAGCCCGAGCACTAACCCTAACACTAACCCTAAACGTAGGACTGTCCCTAGCTCTAGCCCTACCCCTAACCCAAAAACTAAACCTACCCAAGCCCTAATCCTAAACCCAACTCTAGCACTAGCCTTAACCCTAACCCTAACCCTAAAACTAACCCTAGCCCTAGCCCTAGACATACCCTAAACCTAACCCTAGCCCTAACACTAACCCTAGTCCTAACACTAACCCTAGCACTACCCAACATTAACCCTAACCCTAATCCTAGCCTCAGATCTAACCCTAACACTAACCCTAACCCTAGCCCTAGCACTAAACCTAACCTAACCCTAGCCCTAACCCTAACTCTAAACCTAAACCTAATGCTAGCCCTAGCCCAAAAACTAACCCTAGCACTTAACCTAACCCAAACCCTAACACTAGCCCTCACCCTAACCCTAACCCTAATCCTAGCCCTAACCCTAGCACTAGCCCTAGCCCGAAACCTAAACCTAACCCTAGCCCTAGCCCTAACCTTAACACTAACCGTAGTCCTAGCCCTAAAATTAAACCTAACCCTAGCCCTAGCCCTAGTGCTAACCCTAACTGAAACCCAACCATAAGCCCAACTTCAACCCCAACATTACCCTAACCCTAAACCTAGCCAAAACCTTAACCCACACCCTAAACCTAACCATAGCCGTATCCCTAAACCTAAACCTGAACCTAGCCCTAACCCTAAACCTAAACCTAACGCTAGCCCTAGCCCTAACCCTAACCCTAACTGTAACCCTAGCCTTTACGCTAACCCTAACCTTAACCCTAATGCTAGCCCTAGCCCTAGGACTAGCCCTAGCCCTAACCCTGACCCTAACCCTAACCCTAACCCTAACCCTAGCCCTAGCCATAGCCCTAACACTAACCGTAACCCTAGCCCTAGCCCTTGCCCGAGAACTAACACTAACCGTAACCCTAACCCTAGCACTAGCCCTAGCCCTAACCCTAACCCTAACCCTAACAAAAGCCATAGCCCTTGGCCTGGACCTAACCCTAACCCTAACACTAGCCCTAGCTCTAAACCTAACCCTAACCATAGCCCTAACCCAATCCTAGCCCTAGCCCTAGTCCTAACCCTAACCCTAACCCTTGTCCTAAGCTTAACCCTAGCCCTGGCCCTAGCACAGGCCCTAACCCTAACCAAAACCCTAACCCTAGCCCTAACCCTAACCCTACTCCTAGCCCTGGCCCTAACGCTAACCCTCACCCTAGCCCTAGCCATTGCCCTAGACCTAACCCTAACCCTAGCTCTAGCACTAACACTAACCCTAACCATAGCCCTAACCCTAAACCTAGCCATAGCCCTAATCCTAACCCTAACCCTAACCCTAGCCCTAGTCCTAATCCTAACCGTAAACCTAACCCTAGCCCTAGCCCTTGCCCTGGACCTAAACCTAACACTAACCCCAGCCCTAGCCCTTGCCCTAGACCTAAACCTAACACTAAGCATAAGCCTAACGCTAATCCTATCCCTAACCCTAACACTAGACTGAACCTAGCAATATCCCTAGCCCTAACCCTAACCCTAACCCTAACCTCACTCTAACCCTAACCCTAACCCTAGCCCTAGTCCTAATCTTAACCGTAAACCTAACCCTAGGACTAGCCCTAGACCTAACCCTCACCCTAACCCTAGCCCTAACCTTACCATAAACGTAAACCTAACCGTAGCCCTAACCCTAACACTAGAACTAATACTAACCCTAACCCTAGACATAGCCCTAGGCCTATCCCTAACCCTAATCCTAATCAGAGCCCTAACCCTAACCTGAACCCTAACCCTAGCCCTAGCCTTAACCCTAACCCTAAATCTAGTCCTAACCTTAAACCTAACACTAACCCTAGCCTTAACCCAAACCCTAACCATAACCATAACCCTAGTCCTAGATCGTTCTATAACCCTAATTCTAACCCTAGCCCTAGCCCTAACCGTAACCCTATCCCTAGACCTAGCCCTTGCCTTGGCCTAACCCTCACACTAACCCTAACCCTAGCCCTAGCCCTAACACTAGCCCTAGCGCTAACCTTAAACATAGCCCTACTGTAACCCTAGCCCTAGCTCTAACCCTAAATTGAACCCTAGACATAGCTCTAGCCCTAACCCTAATCCTAACGCTAAACCTATTCCTAACCCAAGCCCTAGCCCTAGCCCTAAGCCTAACGCTGAACATAACCCTAGCCCTAGCCCTAAACATAACCCTAGTGCTAGCCCTAACCCTACCCCAGCCCTAGCCCTAATTCGAACCCTAACCTAACCCTAACCCTAGCCAAGCCCTAGACCGAAACCTAAACCTAAACCTAACCCTAGCCCTAAAACTAAACCTAGTCCTAACACTAACCCTAACACTAACCCTTATCCTAACCCTAATCCTAACCCTAGCTCTAGCCCTAGCCCTAACCCTAAATGTAAACCTAGCCCTAGACCTAACCCTAAACCTAACCCTAACCGTAGCCCTAGCCCAAATCCTAAACCTAACTGTAACCCTAGCCTTTACCTTACCCCTAACACTAACCCTAACGCTAGCCCTAGCCTTAGGCTTAGCACTAGAACTAACCCTGAACCTAACCGTAGCCCTAACCCTAACCCTAGTCCTAGCCCTAGCCCTAACACTAAAACTAACCATAGCCCTAGCCCTTGCCCTAGACCTAACGCTAACCCCAGCCCTAGCCATAGCCCGAGCCCTAGACCTAGCCCTAGCCCTAACCCTAGCCCTAACCCTAAACCTAACTCTAACCCAAGCCCTAGCACTTGCCCTTGCCCTGGACCTAACCCTAACCCTAACCCTAACACTAGCCCTAGCCCTAAACCTAACCCTAACCGTAGCCCTAACCCAAACCTAGCCCTAGCACTAGCCCTAACCCTAATCCTAACTCTTGGCCCAGCCCTTCCCCTAGACCTAACCCTAAACCTAACCCTAGCCTTAGCCCTAGCCCTAACGCTAACCGTAGCCCTAGCCCTTTCCCTAGACCTAAATTTAACCCTAAGCCTAACCCTAACCCTAACCCTAGCCCTAACCGTAACCCTACCCCAGGCCTAATCCTAGCCCTAGCCCTAAACCTAACCCTAATCGGAGCCCTAGCTCTAACCCTAAACCTAATCGGAGCCCTAGCCCTAACCCTAGCCCTAGGCCAAATCCTAACCCTAACCCTAGCCCTAGCTGTAACCCTAACACTAATCCGATCCTAGCCCTAACCTATCGCTAATCCAAGCCCTAGCCCTGAACCTAACCCTAGCTCTAGCCCTAACCCTAACTCTACCCCTAGCCCTAACCCTAATCCTAACCCTAACGTAAGCCTAGCCTTGCCCTAAACCTAAGCCTAGGCCTAGCCCTAGACCTAAACCTAACCATAGCCCTATCCCTAACCTTACCCTTACCCTGGCCCTAACCCTAACCCTAACCCTAACCATAACCCTAACGCTAGCCCTAGTCCTAGTCCTAAACATAAACCTAACCCTAAACCTAGTCCTATCCCTAAACTTAACCTAACGCTAGCCCTAACCCAAACCCTAACACTAACCCTAACGCTAGCCCTAGCAATAACCCTAATCCTAAACCTAGACCTAACACTAAACCTAACCCTAACCCTAGCCATAACCCAAAACCTAACCCTAACCCTAGCCCTAACCCAAACCCTAACCCTACACATAACCCTAGCCCTAGATCTAACTCTAACACTAACATTAACCCTAACCCTAACACTAACACTAAACCGAGCCCTAGCCCTAACCCTAAATCTAACCTTTGCCATAGCACTAACCTGAAACCTAGCCCTAGTCCTAACCCTAGCCCTTGCCCTAAACCTTCCCGTAGCCCTAGTTCTAGCCCTAACCCTCACCATAATCCGAGCCCTAGCCCTAACCCTAACGCTAACCCTAGCCCTAGCGCTAACCTTAAAAGTAGCCCTAGCCCTAAACCTAGCCCTAGCCCTAACCCTAACCCTAACCCTAACCATAACCCTAGCCCTAGATCTAACTCTAACACTAACCTTAACCCTAAACCTAGGCCTAGCCCTAGCCCTAACCCTAACCCTATCCCTAACCGTAACCCTAACGCTAGCACTAGCCCTAGACCTAACCCTGAACATAACGCAAGTCCTAACACTAACCCTACTCCTAACCCTAACCCTAGCACTAACCCTAACCCTAACCCTAATGCTAGCCCTAGCCCTAACGCTAACCCTAACCGTAGCCCTAGCAATAACCCTAAACCTAACCCTAGCACTAAACCTAAACCCAACCGTAAGCCCAACCCCAACCCCAACCCTAACCTAACCCTAACCCTAGCCCTTACCTTAACCCACATTCTAAACCTAACCCTAGTCCTGGCTCTAACCCTAAATGTAAACCTAAACCTAATGCTGCCCTAGCCCAAATCCTAACCCTAACTGTAACCCGAGCCTTTACCCTAACCCTAACCCTAACCCTAACGCTAGCCCTAGCCCTAGGCCTAGCCCTAACCCTAATCCTGACCCTAACAATAGCCCTAACCCTAAACCTAGCCCTAGCCCTAGCCCTAACACTAACCCTAACCCTAGCCCTAGACCTTGCCCTAGACCTAACACTAACCCTAACCCTAACACTAGCCCTAGCCCTAGCCGTAACACTAACCCTAGCCTAACCCTAAACCTAACCCTAACCTAGCACTAAACCAAACCTTAACCCTAACCCTAAACCTAGTCCGAGCCCCAGCCCTACCGTAGCCCTAACCCGAAACCTAACCCTAGTCCGAACCCTGATCTCAGCCCTAGCACTAGCCCTAACCCTAACCCTAACCCAAGCCCTAGCCCTTGGCCTGGACCTAAACCTAACCCTAAACCCTAACACTAGCCCTAGCCCTAACACTAACCCTAACCATAGCCCTAACCCAAACCTAGCCCTAGCCCTAGCCCTAACCCTAATCCTAACTCTAGCACTAGCCCTTGCCCTAGACCAAACCCTAAACCTAACCCAAGCCCTAGCCCTAGCCCTAGCCCTAGCCCTAACCCTAACCCTAGCCCTAGACCTTGCCCTAGACCTAAATTTAACCCTAAGCCTAACCCTAAACCTAAACCTAGCCCCAGCCCTAATCCAAGCCCTAGCCCTAACCCTAATCCAAATCCGAGCCCTAGCTCTAACCCTAACCCTAATCCGAGCCCTAGCCCTAGCTGTAACCCTAACCCTAATCCAAGCCCTAGCCCTAACCTAACGCTAATCCTAGCCCTAGCCCTAATCCTAACCCTAGCTCTAGCCCTAACCCTAACCCTCACATAGCCCTAACCCTAACACTAGCCCTAGTCCTAGACCAAACTCTAACCCTAATCTGAGCTCTAACACTAATCCTAACGCTATCGACAACCGTAGTGCTAAACTTAAACCTAGCCCTAGCTCTAAACCTAGCCCTAGCACTGACCATAAGGGTAACCCTAGCACTAGCCATAACCCTAACCCTAATAGGAGCCCTAGCCCTAACCCGAATGAAAACCGTATCTCTAGCCCTAACCCAATCCCTAGCCCTAGGCCTATCCCTAGCCCTAGCCCTAGCCCTAACCCTAACCCTAACCCTAGCCCTAACCCTAGCCCTAACCCTAGCTCTAGCCCTAGCCCTAACACTAACCCTAACCCTAACCCTAACCCTAACCCTAACCCTAGCCTGGGCCCTAGCCATAGCCCTAGCCCTAACCCTAAACCTAACCCTCACACTAACCGTAACCCTAACCCTAAACCTAACCCTAGACCTAACCCTAAACCTAACCCTAGCCCTAACACTACCCCTAGTCCTAAGACTAACCCTAGCACTAACCCTAACACTAACCCTAATGCTAGCCCTAGCCCTAGCCCTAGCACTAGCCTTAGCCCTAACCCTAAACGTAACCCTAGCCCTAGACTTAACGCTAACCCTAACCCTAGCCCTAGCAATAACCCTAAACATAACCCTAACCCTAGCGCTAAACCTAACACCAACCGTAAGCCCAACCCCAACCCCAACCCTAACCTAACCCTAGCCCTAACCTTAACCGACACTCTAAACCTAAATCTAGCCCTAGTCCTAACCATAACCCTAAACCTAAACCTAATGCTGGCCCTAGCCCAAAACCTAAACCTAACCCTAGCCCTAACCCTAGCCCTAGCCCTAACCCTAACCCTTACGCTAGCCCTAGCCCTAGCCCTAGCCCTAGCCCTAACCCAAACCCTAACCCTAACCATAATCCTAGCCCTAGATCTAACCCCAACCCTAACCCTAACCATAACACTAGCCCTAACCCTAACCCTAATCCTAGCCCTAGCCCTAGACCTTGCCCTAAACGTAAACCTAACCCAAGCCCTAGCCCTAACCCTAACCCTAACCGTAGTCCTAGCCCAAATGCTAAACATAACCCTAGACCAAGCCCTAGTGCTAACCCTAAATCGAAACCCAACCATAAGCCCAATCGCAAACCCAACCCTAACCTAACCCTAAACATAGCCCAAACCTTAACCCACACCCTAAACCAAACCCTAGCCATAGCCCTAAACATAACCCTGAACACAGCCCTAACCCTAACACTAACCCTAACCAGAAACCTAAACCTAACACTAGCCCTAGCCAAAACCTAACCCTAACTGTAACTCTACCCATTACACTAACCCTAACACTAACCCTAACACTAGCCCTAGCCCCAGGCGTAGCACTAGCCCTAACCCTGATCCTAACCCTAGCTATAACCCTAACCCTAACCCTAGCCCTAGCCCTAGCCCTAACACTAAAACTAACCCTAGCCCTAGCCCTTGCCCTAGACCTAATGCTAACCCTAAACCTAACCGTAGCCCGAGCCCTAGACCTAGCCCTAACCCTAGGTCTAACCCTAACCCCAGCCCTAGCCATAGCCCTAGCCCTAACCCTAACCCTAACCCTAACCCAAGCCCTAGCCCTTGCCCTGGACCTAACACTAACCCTAACCCTAACCCTGACACTAGCCCTAGCGCTAACACTAACCCTAACCGTAGCCCTAACCCAAACCTAGCCCTAGCACTAGCCCTAACCCTAATCCTAACTCTTGGCCCAGCCCTTCCCCTAGACCTAACCCTAAACCTAACCCTAGCCTTAGCCCTAGCCCTAACACTAACCGTAGCCCTAGCCCTTTCCCTAGACCTAAATTTAACCCTAAGCCTAACCCTAACCCTAACCCTAGCCCTAACCGTAACCCTACCCCAGGCCTAATCCTAGCCCTAGCCCTAAACCTAACCCTAATCAGAGCCCTAGCTATAACCCTAAACCTAATCGGAGCCCTAGCCCTAACCCTAGCCCTAGGCCTAATCCTAACCCTAACCCTAGACCTAGCCGTAACCCTAACCCTAATCCGATCCTAGCCCTAACCTATCTTTAATCCTAGCCCTAGCCCTGACCCTAACCCTATCTCTAGCCCTAACCCTAATCTACCCCTAGCCCTAACCCTAATCCTAACCCTAACGTAACCCTAGGCCTAGCCCTAAACCTAAGCCTAGGCCTAGCCCTAGACCAAAGCCTAACCATAGCCCTATCCCTAACCTTACCCTTACCCTGGCCCTAACCCTAACCCTAGCCCTAACCATAACCCTAACCCTAGCCCTAGCCCTAGTCCTAACCATACACCTAACCCTAAACCTAGTCCTATCCCTAAACCTAAACCTAACGCTAGCCCTATCCCAAACCCTAACACTAACCCTAACGCTAGCCCTAGCAATAACCCTAATCCTAAACCTAGACCTAACCCTAAACCTAACCCTAACCCTAGCCCTAACGAAAACCCTAACCCTAACCATAACCATAGCCCTAGATCTAACTCTAACACTAACCCTAACCCTAACACAAACACTAAACAGAGCCCTAGCCATAACCCTAAATCTAACCTTAGCCATAGCACTAACCTGAAACCTAGCCCTAGCCCTAACACTAACCCTATCCCTAAATGTAACCCTGACCCTAGCACTAGCCCTAGACCTAACCCTAAACCTAACCCTAGCCCTAACACTAATCCTACTCCTAACCCTAACCCTAGCACTAACCCTAACCCTAACCCTAATGCTAGCCCTAGCCCTAACGCTAACCCTAACCGTAGCCCTAGCAATGACCCTAAACCTAACCCTAGCCCTAGCCCTAGCACTAACCCTAAACCCAACCGTAAGCCCAACCCCAACCCCAACCCTAACCTAACCCTAGCCCTCACCTTAACCCACACTCTAAACCTAACCCTAGTCCTAGCACTAACCCTAAATGTAAACCTAAACCTAATGCTGCCCTAGCCCAAAACCTAACCCTAACTGTAACCCTAGCCTTTACCCTAGCCCTAACACTAACCCTAACACTAGCCCTAGACCTTGCCCTAGACCAAACACTAACCCTAACCCTAACACTAGCCCTAGCCCTACCCGTAACACTAACCCTAGTCTAACCCTAAACCTAACCCTAACCTAGGACTAACCCAAACCTTAACCCTGACCCTAATCCTAGTCTGAGCCCCAGCCCTACCCTAGCCCTATCCCGAAACCTAACACTAGCCCGAACCCTGATCCCAGCCCTAGCCCTAGCCCTAGCCCTAACCCTAACCCTAACCCAAGCGCTAGCCCTTGGCCTGGACCTAAACCTAACCATAACCCTAACACTAGCCCTAGCCCTAACACTAACCCTAACCATAGCCCTAACCCAAACCTAGCCCTAGCAATAGCCCTAACCCTAATCCTAACTCTAGCACTAGCCCTTGCCCTAGACCAAACCCTAAACCTAACCCAAGCCCTAGCCCTAGCCCTAGACCTAAATTTAACCCTAGCCCTAGCCCTTGCCCTAGACCTAAATGTAACCCTAAGCATAACCCTAACCCTAACCCTAGCCCCAGCCCTAATCCAAGCCCTAGGCCTAACCCTAATCCAAATCCGAGCCCTAGCTCTAACCCTAACCCTAATCTGAGCCCTAGCCCTAACCCTAGCCCTAGCCGTAACCCTAACCCTAATCCGAGCCCTAGCCCTAACCTAACGCTAATCCTAGCCCTAGCCCTAGCCCTAACCCTAGCTCTAGCCCTAACCCTAACCCTCACCTAGCCCTAACCCTAACACTAGCCCTAGTCCTAGAACAAACTCTAACCCTAATCCGAGCCCTAACACTAATCCTAACGCTATCGATAACCGTAGCGCTAAACTTAAACCTAGCCCTAGCCCTAAACCTAGCCCTAGCACTAACCATAAGTGTAACCCTAGCACTAGCCATAACCCTAACCCTAATAGGAGCCCTAGCCCTAACCCGAACGCTAACTGTATCTCTAGCCCTAACCCAATCCCTAGCCCTAGGCCTAACCCTAGCCCTAGCCATAACACTAACCCTACACTTAACCCTAACCCGAACCAACCCTAACCCTAGCTCTAGCCCTAGCCCTAGCCCTAGACCTAACCCTAGCCCTAACCCTAACCCTAGCCCTAGCCCTAGCCCTAGCCCTTACACTAACCCTAACCCTAACCCTAACCCTAACCCTAGCCTGAGCCCTAGACCTAGCCCTAGCCCTAACCCTAAACCTAACCCTCGCCCTAACCGTAACCCTAACCCTAAACCTAACCCTAGCCCTAACTCTAACCCTAGTCCTAAGACTAACCCTAGCACTAACCCTAACCCTAACCCTAACCCTTATGCAAGCCCTAGCCCTATCCATAGCGCTAGCCTTAGCCCTAACCCTAAACGTAACCCTAGCCCTAGACTTAACGCTAACCCTAACCGTAGCCCTAGCAATAACCCTAAACCTAACCCTAGCCCTAGCGCTAACCCTAACACCAACCGTAAGCCCAACCCCAACCCCAACCCTAACCTAACCCTAACCCTAGCCCTCACCTTAACCCACACTCTAAACCTAAACCTAACCCTAGTCCTAACCATAACCCTAAACCTAAACCTAACGCTGGCCCTACCCAAAACCTAAACCTAACCCTACCCCTAACCCTAGCCCTAGCCCGAACCCTAACCCTAACGCTAACCCTAGCTCTAGCGCTAACCCTAACCGTAGTCCTAGCCCAAATGCTAAACCTAACCCTAGACCTAGCCCTAGTGCTAACCCTAAATCGAAACCCAACCATAAGCCCAACCGCAAACCCAACCCTAACCTAACCCTAAACATAGCCCAAACCTTAACCCACACCCTAAACCTAACCCTAGCCATAGCCCTAAACCTAACCCTGAACCTAGCCCTAACCCTAACCCGAACCCTAACCCTAACCATAAACCTAAACCTAACACCAGCCCTAGCCAAAACCTAACTCTAACTGTAAATGTAGCCTTTACACTAACCCTAACACTAACGCTAACACTAGCCCTAACCCCAGGCGTAGCCCTAGCTCTAACCCTGACCCTAACCCTAGCAATAACCCTAACCCTAAACCTAACCCTAGCCCTAGCCCTAGCCCTAACACTAAAACTAACACTAGCCCTAGCCCTTACCCTAACCCTAAACATAGCCCTAACTCAACACTAGCTCTAGCCCTAGCCCTAACTTTAATCCTAACTCTAGCACTAGCCCTTTCCCTAGACCACATCCTAAACCTAACCCTAGCCCTAGCCCTAGACCTAAATTTAACACTTAGCCTAGCCCTAAACCTAACCCAAACCCTAGCCCTAACCCTAACCCTAAACCTAAACCAAAAGCTGCCCTAGCCCAAAACATAACCCTAACTGTAACCCTAGCCTTTACCCTAACCCTAACTCTAACCGTAATGCTAGCCCTAGGCCTAGGCCTAGCCCTAGCCCTAACCTTGACCCTAACCCTAGCCATAACCCTAACCCTAGCCCTAGCCCTAGCCCTAACACTAACCCTAACTGTAGCCCTAGCCCTTGACCTAGACCTAACCGTAAACCTAACCCTAGCCCTTGCCCTAGACCTAACCCTAAACCTAACCTAGCCCTAGCCCTAACCCCAGCCCTAGACCTAGCCCTAAACCTAAACCTAACCCAAGACCTAGCCCTTGCCCTGGACCTAACACTAACCCTAACCCTAACATTGGCCCTAGCACTAAACCTAACCCTAACCCTAATCCTTACCCTAATCCGAGCCCTAGCCCTAGCCCTAACCCTAATCCTAACTCTAGCACTAGCCCGTGCCCTGGACCAAACCCTAAACCTAACCCAGGCCTAGCCCTAGCCCTAAACCTAACCCTAGCCCTAGCCCTTTCCCTAGACCTAAATTTAACCCTAAGCCTAACCCTAACACTAGCCCTAGCCCTAGCCCTAGCAGTAACCCTAACCCTAATCATAGCCCTAGCCCTAACCTAACGCTAATCCTAGCCCTAGCCATAACCCTAACCTTAGCTCTAGCCCTAACCCTAACCCTACGCCTAGCCCTAACCCTAACCCTGGCACTAGCCCTAGACCAAACTCCTAAAGCTATCGCTAGTCCTAGCGCTAATCTTAAACCTAGCCCTAGCCATAACCCTAGCCCTAGCCCTAACCATAATGGTAACCCTAGCACTAGCCGTAGGCCTAACCCTAAACAGAGCCCTAGCCCTAACCCTAACGCTAACCGTATTTCTAGCCCTAACCCTATCCCTAGCCCTAGCCGTAACACTAGCCCTAGCCCTAACCCTAACACTACCCCTAACCCTAACCCTTACCCTACCCTAACACTAGCTCTACCCTAGTCCTAACCCTAATCCTAGCACTAACCCTAATTCTAGCACTAACCTTAACCCTAACCCTAGCCCTAGCCATAAGCCTATCCCTAAACCTAACCTTAATTATAGCTGTAACCCTAAACCTAACCGTAACCCTAACCCTAAACCTAACCCTAGACCTAACCCTAAACCTAACCCTAGTCCTAACTCTAACCCTAGTCCTAAGACTAACCCTAGCACTAACCCTAACCCTAACCCTAATGTTAGCCCTAGCACTAACCTAAAGCTAATCCTAGCCTTACCCCTAACCCCAATTCTAGCTCTAGCCCTAACCTTAACCCAACCCCAAGCTCTAACCCTAACCCTAATGTAACCCTAGGCCTAGCCCTAAACCTAACCCTAGTTCTAGCACAAGACCTAACCCTAACGCTAGCCCTAGCCCTACCCTTACCATGGCCCTAACCCTAACCCTAGCCCTAACCATAACCCTAACCCAAGCCCTAGCCCTAGTCCTAACCCTAACCCTAACCCTAACCCTAAACCTAGTCCTGACCCTAAACCTAAACTTCACCCTAGACCTAACCCAAACCCTAACCCTAACCATAACCCTAGCCCTGGACCTAACCCTAGCCCTAACTCTAACGATAACGCTAGCCCTAGCGCTAAACTCAAACCTAGCCCTAGCCCTAACCCTAGCCATAGTCCTAAACCTAACCCTAGCCCTAGCCCTATCCCTAACCCTAACCATAACCCTAGCACTTGACCTTGCCCTAGACCTAACCCTCACCCTAACCCAGGCCCTAGCCCTAACCCTAACCGTAACCCTAGCCCTAGACCTAACCCTAACCCTAACCAAAACCCTAACCCTAACCCTACCCGAACCCTAGCCCTAGACCTAGCCCTAGCCCTTACCCTAACCCTAATCATAACACTAATAATAACCCTAGCCCTTGCCCTAACGCAAGTTCTACCCCTAACCCTAACTTAGCCCTTGCCCTAGCCCTAACCCAAACCCTAATCCGAGCCCTAGACCTAACCCTAACACTAACCCTAGACCAGACACTAAACTTGAACCTAGCCCTAGTCCTAACCCTAGCCCTAGCACTAGCCGTAACCCTAACCCTTATGTGAGCCCTAGCCCTAACCCTAACCCTAACCCTAGCCCAAGCACTAACCATAAGCCTAGCCCTACATCTAACGCTAGCCGTAGCCCAAACCCTAACCCTACCCCTAGTCCTAACCGTAACCCTACCGTAACCCTAACTCTAACCCTATCCCTAAACCTAACCCTAACCCTAGCCCTAATCCTAACCCTAAACCTAACCCTAGGCCTAGCTTTAGACTTAACCTTAACACTAAGCCTAGCCCTAACCCGAACACTAGACCTAACCCTAACCATAGCCCTAAGCCTTACACTAGCCCTAACCCTAACAAAGAACTAAGCCTAACCCTAATCCTAGCGCTAGCCCTAGGCCATCCCTAAACCTAACCCTAGGCCTAGCTTTAGACCTTACCCTAACCCTAAGCCTAGCCCTAATCCGAACACTAGACATAACCCTCACCCTAGCCCTAAGCCTAACACTAGACCTAACCCTAAGCATAGGCCTAGCCGTAACTCTAACCCTAACAGTAGTCCTAACCCTAACCCTAACCCTAACCCTAGCCCTAAACCAAACCCTAAACCTAATCCTAGCCCTAGCCTTTGCCCTAAACTTAACACTAATCTGAGCCCTAGCCCATATCCTAACGATAAACCTATCCCTAGCGCTAAACTCAAACCTATCTCTAGCCCTAACCCTAGCCCTAGCCCTAAACATAACCCTAGCCCTAGCCCTAGCCCTAACCCTAACCCTAATCCGAGCCCTAGCCCAAACTTTAACGCTAACCCTAGCCCTAGCACTAAACTTAAACCTAGCCCAAGGCCTAACCCTAGCCCTAGCCATAAGCTTAACCCTAGCCCTATCCCTAAACTTAACCCTAACCCTAGCCCTAGCCCTAATTCTAACCCTAACGCTAACCCTAACCCTAAACCTAACCCTAGCCCTAGAACTAACCCTAAACCTAACCCTAGACCTAACACTAACCCTACTCCTAACACTAACCCTAGCACTAACCCTAACCGTAACCATATTCCTAGCCCTAGCCCTAGCCGTAGCCCTAGCCCTAACCCTAAACGTAACCCTAGCCCAAGCCCTAACCCTAACCAAAACCATAGGCCTAGCCCTAACCCTAAACGTAAACCTAGCCCAAGCCCTAGCACTAACCCTAACCCTAATCGCATCCGTAAACCCAAACCCAACCCGAACCCTAACCTACCCCTAAATCTAGCCCTAATCTTAACCCACAACCTAACACTAAACCTAGCCCTAACCCTAACCCTAGTCCTAGGCCTAGGCCTAACACTAACCCTAAACCTAACCCTAGCCCTAGCCCTTGCCCTAGACCTAACCCTAAACATAAACCTAGCCCTAGCCCTAGCCCTAAACCTCACCCTAAACCTAGACCTAGCTCTTAACATAGACCTAACCCTAGCACTAACCCTAACCCTACCCCTAGCCCTAACCCTAACTCTAATCCTAATACGAGCCCTAGCCCTAACCCTAATGCCAACCCTAGCCCTAGCGCTAACCTCAAACCTAGCCCTAGCCCTAACACTACCTCTAGCCCTAAACCTAACCCTAGCACTAGCCCTAGCCCCAAACCTAAATCTAATCTGAGCCCTAGCACTAACCCTAACGCTAACCCTAGCCCTAGCACTAACTTTCAACCTAGCCCTAGACCTAATCCTAGCCCTAGCCCTAACCCGAACCCTAACCCTAGACATAGCACTAGTCCTAACCATAACCCTAGCCCTAATCCAAAACCTAACACAAACCCTAGCCCTAGCCCTAGCCCTAAGCCTAACGCTAACCCTAACCCTAGCCCTAGCCCTAACCTTAAACCTAACCTTAGCGCTAGCCCTAACCCTAACCCTAACACTAACCCTAGCCCTAGCCCTAGACCTAGCCCTAATTGTAACCCTAAACCTAACCCTAACCCGAGCCCTAGACCTAGACCTAACCCTAAACATAACTCTAGCCCTAAAACTAACCACAATCCTAACACTAACCCTAGTACTAACCCTAATCCTAACCATGATCCTAGCCCAAGACCTAGCACTAGCCCTAACCCTAAACGTAACTCTAGCCCTGACCCTAACCCTAACCCTAGGCCTAGCCATAGACCTAACCCTAACCCTAACCATAGGCCTACCCTTACCCTACACCTAACCGTAACCATAGCCTTAACCCTATCCCTAGCAACAACCCTAACCCTAACCCTAGCCCTAGCCCTAACCCAAACCCTAGCCCTAGCCCTAACCTTAACCCTAATCCTAGCCCTAGTCTAGCCCTAACTCAAACCCTACCCTAACCCTAACCATAACCTTCACCCTAGCCCTACCCCTAGCCCTAACCCTAAACCGAACCCTAACGCTAGCCCTAACCCCACCCCTAAACATAACCCTAACCCTTAACCTAAACCTAACCATTACTGTAGCCCTAGCCCTAGCCCTAGCCCTACGCCTAACGCTAACCCTAACCCTAGCCCTAGCCCCAACCATAACCCTACCCCTAGCCCTGACCGTAACCCTACAATAAACCTAGCTCTAGCCCTAACCCTAACCCTAACTTTAACCCTAACCCTAGCCCTATCCCTAATCCTGACCTTAAACCTAAAACTAAAACTAACACTAAATGAAACCATATACCTAGCTCTAATCAGAGCCCTAGCCCTAACGCTAACACTAACCCTAGCCCTAGCCCTAACACTAACCCTAAACCTAAATCTAACGCTACCCTAGCCCAAAACCTAACCCTAATTGTAACCCTAGCCTTTCCCCTAACCCTAACCCTAACCCTAACGCTAGCCCTAACCCTAGGCCTAGTCCTAGCCCTAACACTAAACCTAACCCTAGCCCTAGTCCTTGACCTAGACCTAACACTAACCCTAACCCTAACACTAGCCCTAGACCTAGCCCTAACTCTAAACCTAGTCCTAACCCTGAACCTAACCCTAACCCTAGCACTAACCCAAACCTTAACCCTAACCCTAGCCAGAGCCCTAGCCCTAGCCCTAGCTTTAGCACTAACCGTAAACCTAACCCTAGCCCAAACACCAATCCAAGCCCTAGACTTGGACTAACACTAACCCTAACCCAAGCCCTACCCTTGCCCTGGACCTAACCCTAACCCTAACCCTAACACTCGCCCTAGCCCTAACACTAACCCTAACCATAGCCCTAACCCAACCCTAGCCCTAGCCCTAAACCTAATCCTAACTCTGGCACTAGCCCTTGCCCTAGACCAAACCCTAAACCTAAACCTAGCCGTAGCCCTAGCCCTAGCACTAGCCCTAACCCTAAACCTAACCCTAGCCAGAGCCCTAATCCCAGCCCTAGACCTAGCCCTAAACCTAACCCTAAGCCAAGCCTTAGCCCTTGCCCTAGACCAAACCCTAACCCTAACATTAAACTAGCCTGAGCCCTAGCCCTAACCCTAGCCCTAACCCTAAACCTAACCCTAGCCAGAACCCTAATCCCAGCCCTAGACCTAGCCCTAAACCTAACCCTAAGCCAAGCCTTAGCCCTTGCCCTGGACCTAACCCTAACCCTAGCCCTAACACTAACCGTAACACTAGCCCTAGCCCTAACCATAACCCTAACCATAGCCCTAACCCAACTCTAGCCCTAGCCCTAGCATTAACACTAATCCTAACTCTAGCACAAGCCCTTGACCTAGACCAAACCCTAAACCTAACCCTAGCCCTTTCCCTAGACCTAAATTTAAACCTAAGCCGAACCCTAACCCTAAAACTAGCCCAACCCTAACCCTAGCCCCAGCCATAATCCAAGCCCTAGCCCTAACCCTAACCCAATTCCGAGCCCTAGCTCTAACCCTAACCCAAATCCGAGCCCTAGCTCTAACCCTAACCCTAATCTGAGCCTTAGCCCTAACCCTAGCCCTAGCTGTAACACTAACCCTAATCTGAGCCATAGCCCTAACCTAACGCTAATCCTAGCTCTAGCCCTAACCCTAAGCCTAGCCCTAGCCCTAGACCAAATTCTAACCTTAATCCGAGCCCTAACCACAATCCTAACGCTATTGCAAGCCCTAGCGATAAACTTAAACCTAGCCCTAGACCAAGCCCTAGCCCTAGCCCTAACCATAAGAGTAACTCTAGCACTAGCCATAAACCTAACTCTAATCTGAGCCCTAGCCATAACCCTAACGCTAACCGTATCTCTAGCCCTAACACTAGCCCTAGCCCTAGCCCAAACCCTAGCCCTAGCCCTAACCCTAACACTACACCTAACCCTAAACCTAACCCTACCCTGACCCTAGCTCTAGCCCTAGCCATAACCCTAATCCTAGTCCTAACCCCAACCCTACTCCTAGCCCTAGCCCTAGCCCTAACACTAAACCTAAGCCTATCCCGAGCCCTTGCCCTAGACCTAACACTAACCCTAACCCTAAACCTAACCCTAACCCTAGCCTGAGCTCTAGCCCTAGCCCTAGCCCTAAACATAAACCTAACCCTAGCCCTAACACTAACCCTAATCCTAACACTGAGCCTAGAACTAACACTAAACATAACCCTAATGCTAGCCCTAGCCCTAGACCTAGCGCTAGCCTTAGCCCTAACCCTGAACGTAACCCTAGCCCTAGACCTAATGCTAAACCTAACCGTAGCCCTAGCAATAACCCTAAACCTAACCCTAGCCCTAGCCCTAGCGCTAACCCTAACCCTAAACCTAAACCTAACGCTAGACCTAGCCAAAACCTAACCCTAAACCTAGCACTAGCCCTAGCCCTAACCCTAACCCTAATGCTAGATCTAGCCCTAGCGCTAACCCTAACCCTAACTTTAGTCCTAGCCCTTGCCAGGGACCTAAACCTAACCCTAACCCTAACCCTAACCCTAACCCTAGATCTAGCCCTAACCGTAACCCTAAACCTAGCTCTAACCCTAACCCTAGCCCTAGCCCATATGTAACCCTAAACCTAACCCTAGCCCTTGCCCTAGACCTAACCCTAACCCTAACCCTAACCCTAGCCCTAGCCCTAGCCCTAACCCTAACCCTAAACCTAGCCCTTGCCCTAGACCTAACCATAACCCTAACCCGAAGCCTAAACCTAGCTCTAACCCTAACCCTAGCCCTAGCCCTAGACGAAACCCTAACCCTAATCCGAGCCCTAACCCTAATCCTAATGCTATCACTAGCCCTAGCGCTAAACTTAAATCTAGCCCTAGCCCTAGCCCTAGCCCTAGCCCTAGCCCTAGCCCTAACCATAATGTTAATCCTAGCACTAGCTGTAACCCTAACCCTAATCCGAGCCCTAGCTCTGACCCTAACGCTACCCGTATCTAATAGCCCTAAACCTATGCCTAGCCCTAGCCCTAACCCTAGCGCTAGCACTAACCTAACCCTACTCCTAACCCTAACACTAACCCTACCCTAACCCTAGCTCTAGCCCTAGCCCTAACCCTAACCCTAGGCCTAACCCTAACCCTAAACATAAACCTAACCCTAACACTAACCCTAGCCGAGACCTAACTCTAACTCTAGTCCTAACCCTAAACCTAACCCTTAACCTAGCACTAAACCAAACCTCAACCCTAAAACTAACCCTAGCCCTAGATTAACCCTAACCCTAACACTAACACTAGCCCTAATCCTAACCATAGCCCTAGCACTAAACCTAACCCTAACCGTAGTCCTAGCCCTAGACCTAACACTAAACTTAACCCTAGCCCTAGCCCTTGCCCTAGACCTAACATTAAACCTAACCCTAAACACAACCCTAACCCTAGCCCTAGATCTAACCCTAACCTTAACCCTAACACTAGCTCTAACCCTAACCCTAGCCCTAGCACTAAACCTAACCCTAACCCTAGCCCTAACCCTAAATCAAAACCTAAACCTAACGCTAGCCCTAGCCCAAAAACTAACCCTAACCCTTACCCTAACCCTAACCCTAACCATAACACTAGCCCTAACCCTAACCCTAACCCTAATCCTAGCCCTAGACCTAACCCTAGCCCTAGCCCTAAACCTAACCCTATCCCTAGCCCTAACACTAACCCTACCGTAGTCCTAGCCCAAATGCTAAACCTAACCCTAGATGTAGCCCTAGTGCTAACCCTAACTCGAAACCCAACCATAAGCCCAACCGCAAACCCAACCCTAACCTAACCCTAAACATAGCCCAAACCTTAACACACACCCTAAACCTAACCCTAGCCGTAGCCCTAAACCTAACCCTGAACCTAGCCCAAACCCGAACCTAAACCTAAACCTAACGCTAGCCTTAGCCCAAAACCTAACCCTAAATGTAACCCTAGCCTTTACTCAAACCCTAACCCTAACCCTAACACTAACCCTAGCCTGACCCTAGCTCTACCCCTAGACCTAACCCTAAACCTAATCCTAGCACTAACCCTAACCCCAGTCCTAGCCCTAACCCTAACCCGACCCTAAGCCAAGCCCTAGCCCTTGCCCTGGACCTAACCCTAACCCTAACCTGAACACTAGGCCTAGCCCTAACCCTAACCCTAACCATAGCCCTAACCCAACCCTAGCCCTAGTCCTATGCCTTACACTAATCCTAACTCTTGGCCCAGCCCTTGCCCTAGAGCTAACATTAACCGTAACGCTAACCCTAGTCTGAGCCCTAGCACAAGCCTTAGCAGAACCCCTAAACATAACGCTAGCCCTAAACCTAACCCCAGCCCTAGCCCTAGCCCTAGCCCTAACCCTAACCCTAACCCTAACCCTAACCTCAGCACTAGCCCTAGCCCTAGCCCTAGCCCTAACACTAACCCTAACCCTAGCCCTAGCCCTTGCCCTAGACCTAACACTAACCAAAACCCTAACCCTAGCTGGAGCCCTAGGCCTAGCCCTAGCCCTAACACTAACCCTAACCCTAGCCCTAAACCTAACCCCAGCCCTGGCCCTAGCCCTAAACCTACCCTAACCCAAGCCCTAGCCCTTGCCCTGGACCTAACCCTAACCCTAAACCTAACACTAGCCCTAGCCCTAACCCTAACCCTAACCATAGCCCTTACCGTAATCCGAGCACTAGCACTAGCCCTAACCACAATCCTAACTCTAGCACTAGCCCTTGCACTAGACCAAACCTTAAACCTAACACTAGCCCTAGCCACAGCCCTAGCCCTAACCCTAACCCTAGAGCTAGCCCTTTCCCTAGACCTAAATTTAACCCTAAGCCTAACCCTAACCCTAAACCTAGCCCCAACACTAACCCTAGCCCCATCCATAATCCAAGCCCTAGCCCTAACCCTAACCTTAATCCGAGCCCTAGCTCTAACCCTAAACCTAATCCGAGCGCTAGCCCTAACCCTAGCCCTAGGCCTAATCCTAACACTAACCCTAGCCCTAGCCGTAAACCTATCCCTAATCCGAGCCCTATCCCTAACCCAATGCTAATCCTAGCCCTAGCCCTAACAATAACCCTAGCTCTAGCCCTAACCCTAACCTTAACCCTAACCCTAGCCCTAACCCTAACCCTAGTCCTAGCCCTAGACCAAACCCTAACCCTAATCCGAGCCCTAACCCTAATCCTAACGCTATTGCTAGCCCTAGTGCTAAACTTAAACCTAGCCCTAGCCATAACCCTAGCCCTAGCCCTAACCATAACGGTAACCTTAGCAATAGCCATAACCCTAACACTAATCCGAGCCCTAGCCCTAACCATAACGCTAACCGTATCTCTAGCCCTACCCCTATCCCTAGCCCTAGCTCTAACCCTAACCCTAGGCCTAGCCCTAACCCTAAACCTAGCCCTAACCCTAGCTCTAGCCCTAGCCCTAACCCTAGCCCTAACACTAACCCTAGCACTAACTCTAACCCTAACCCTAGCACTAGCCCTAGGCCTATACCTAACACTAAACTTAATTATAGCTATAACCCTAACCCTAACCCTAACCCTAACCCTAGTCCTAACCCTAAACCTAACCCTAACCCTAGCACTAACACAAACCTTAACCCTAACCCTAACCCTAGCCCTATATCTAACCCTAACCCTAACCCTAACAGTAACCCTAACCCTAACACTAGCCCTAGCACTAAACCTAACCATAACCCTAGCCCTAAACCTAACTCTAAACCTAAACCTAACACTAGCCCTAGCCCAAAAACTAACCCTAGCCCTTACCCTAACCCTAAACCTAACCATAACACTAGCCCTAACTCTAACCCTAACCCTAATCCTAGCCCTAGCCATAGCCTTAGCCCTAACCGTAAACCTAACCTTAGCCCTAGTCCTAAACCTAACCCTAACTCTAACCATAGTCGTAGCCAAAACGCTAAACCTAACCCTAGACCTAGCCCTAGTGCTAACCCTAACTCTAAACCAAACCATAAGCCCAACCCCAACCCCAACCCTAACCTAACCCTAAACATAGCCCAAACCTTAACCCACACACTAAACCTAACCCTAGCCGTAGCCCTAAACCTAACCCTGAACCTAGCCCTAACCCGAAACCTAAACCTAAACCTAACGCTAGCCCTAGCCCATAACTAACCCTAGCCCTTACTCTAAACCTAACCCTAACCCTAACCCTAACCCTAGCCCTAGCCCTTGCCCTAGAACTAACCCTAACCCTAAACCTGGCCCTAACCATAGCCCAAACCCTAACCCTAACCCTCTCCCTAACCCTAGCCCTAGCCCTAGCCCTAGCCCTATCCTAGCCCTAATCCTAACCATAACACTAGCCCTAGACCTTGCCAGGGACCTAACCCTAACCCTAACCCTAAACCTAACCCTAGATCTAGCCCTTACCCTAACCCTAAACCTAGCTCTAACCCTAACTCTAACCCTGGCCCTAACCCATATCTAACCCTAACCCTAGTCCTAACCCTAAAACTAGCCCTAGCCCTTGCCCTAGACCTAACCCTAACCCTAACACTAAGCCTAACCCTATCCCTAACCCTAACCCTAGCCCTAGCACTAGCCCAAACCCTAAACCTAATCCGAGCCCTAACGCTAATCCTAACGCTATCGCTAGCCCTAGAGCTAACCTTAAACCTAGCCCTAGCCCTAACCCGAGTCCTAGCCCTATCCATAATGGTAAACTTAGCCCTAGCCATAACCCTAACCCTAATCCGAGCCCTATCCTTAAAAATAGCTCAAACCCTATCCATAGCCCTGCCCTAACCCTAGCCCTAGACCTAACCCTAACCCTACCCCTAGCCCTAACCCTAACCCAACCCTAACACTAGCTTTATCCCTAGCCCTAACCCTAACCCCAGCCCTAACACTAACCCCAGGCCTAACTCTAATTCTAGCACTAACCCTAACCCTAACCATAGCCCTAGTCTTAGGCCTATCCCTATCCCTAAACTTAATCATAGCCCTAACCCGAATCCTAACCCTAACCCTAACCCTGACCCTAGCCCTAGCCCTAACAATAACCCTAAACCTAACACTAACCCTAGCCCTAGCCCTAGCCCTAGCCCTAATCCTAACCATAACACTAGCCGTAGCCCTTGCCCTAGACCTAACCCTGACCTAACCCTGGCCCTAGCCCTAGCCCTAGCCCTAAACCTGACCCTAACCCTAACCCTAACCCTAACCCTAGACCCTGCCCTAACGCAGGCCTATCCCTAACCCTAACACTAGCCCTTACCCTACACTAACCCTACCCCAATCCGAGACCTAGCCCTAACCCAAATGCTAACCCTAGCCCAGGTGCTAACCTTAAACCGAGCCCTAGCCCTAACCCTAGCCCTAGCCATAACCCTAACCCTAACCATAGCCCTAGCTGTAACCCTACCCTAATCCGAGCCCTAACACGAACCATAACACTAACCCAACCCCAGCACTAAACATAACCCTAACCGTAGCCCTAACGCTAGCCCTAGCCCTAACCCTAACCCTAACCCTAGCCCTAACTCTAATCCTACCCTAACCCAAGGCTCTAACACTAACCCAAACCCTAACCATAGCCCTAGCCCTAATCATAACCAGAAACCTAAACCTAGGCCTAGCCCTAGAACTAACCCTAACACTAACCGTAGCCCTATCCCGAACCCTAGCCCTAAACCTCACCCTAGACCTAAACCTATCCCTAGACCTAATCCTAACCCTAGCACTAACCCTAACCCTAACCCTAGCCGTAGCACTAGGCCTATCCCTAAACCTAATCCTAATCATAGACCTAACCCTAAACCTAACCATAACCCTTGGCCTAGCCGTAACTCTACCCCTAACCCTAGTACTAACCCTAAACCTAACCCTAACCCAAGCCCTAACCCAAACCCTAAACCTAACCCTAACACTATCCCTAGCACTAACCCAAACCCTAACCCTAATACTAGACCTAGCCCTTGCCCTAACACTAACCCTAATCTTAGCCCTAGCCCTAACTCTAATGCTAACCCTAGCACTAGCGCTTTACTCAAACCTAGCCCTAGCCCTAACCCTAGCCCTAGCCCTAAACCTAACCCTAGCCCTAGCCCTAGCCCTAGCCCTTACCCTAACCATAACCCTAGCCCTAGACCTTGCCCTAGACCTAACCCTAACCCTAACCTGGGCCCTAGCCCTAGCCCTAACTCTAACCCTAAACATAACCCTAGGCTTAGACCTAACCCTAACCCTAACCCTAACCCTAACTCTAACCCTAACCCTAGCCCTAGCCATAGCCCTAGCCCTACTCTAACCTTAACCCTAACCCTAACCCTGGCCCCTGCCCTAACGCTAGCTCTAGCCCTAACCCTAACTCTAGCCCTTGCCCTAACCCTAACTCTAACCCTAATCCGAGCCCTAGCCCTAACCCTAACCCTAATCCGAGACCTAGCCCTAGCCCTAACCCTAATCCTAAAACTAACCCTAGCCCTAAACCTAAACCTAGCACTTACCCTAAACCTAACCCTAACCCTAGCCCTTACCCAAACCCTAAAACCCTAACCCTACCGCTAGCACAAACCCAAACCCTAAACCTAATACTAGCCCTAACCCTTGCCCTAACCCTAACCCTAATCCGAGCACTAGGCCTAACTCTAATGCTAACCCTAGCCGTAGCGCTAACTCAAACCTAGCCCTAGCCCTAACCCTAGACCTAGCCCTAAACCTAAAATTAGCCGTAGCCCTAGCCCTAACCCTAACCATAACCCTAGCCCTAGACCGTGCCCTAGAACTAACCCTAACCCTAACCCTAACCCGGGCCATAGACCTAGCCCTAGCACTAACCCTAACCGTAACTCTAGCCCTAGACCTAACCCTAACCCTAAACCTAATGCTAACCCGAACCCTAGCCCTAGCCCTAGCCCTAACTGTAAAACTAACACTAACCCTAACCCTAGCCCTTACCCTAACGCTGGCTCTAGCCCTAACCCTACTCTAACCCTTGCCCTAACCCTAACTCTAACCCTAATCCGAGCCCTAGCCCTAACGTTAACCCTAGACCAGACGCTAACCTTAAACCTAGCCCTAGCCCTAACCCTAACCCTAGCCCTAACCCTAGCCCTAGTGCTAACCTAGCCCTAACCATAGCCCTAGTTGTAACCCTAACCCGTATGCGAGCCCTAGTCCTAACCCTAACCCTAACTCTAGCCCTAGCACTAACCATAACCATAGGCTTAGATCTAATGCTAGCCCTAGCCCAAAAGCTAACCCTACCCCAAAAGCTAACCCTACCCCTAGCCCATACTGTAACCCTACTGTAACCCTAGCTTAACCCTATCGCTAACCGTATCCCTAGACCTAGCACTAATCCTAACCATAAACCTAAAACTAGGCCTAGCTTTACCCTAACCCTAAAACTAAGCCTAGCCCTAACCCAAACCCTAGTCCGAACCCTCACCCTAGCCCCAAGCAAACACTAGCCCTAACCCTAACCCTAGCCCTAGCCCTGACCCTAACCCTAGCCCTAGCCCTGACCCTAACCCTAGCCTTAACCCTAAAACTAACGCTAACCCTAGCCCTAGCCCTAATTCTAACCCTAACGCTAACCCTAAACCTAAACCTAACCCTAGCCCTAGACCTAGAACTAACCCTAAACCTAACCCTAGCCCTAACACTAACCCTACACCTAACACTAAACCAAACAATAACCCTAACTGTAACCATAATCTTAGCCCTAGCCCTAGCCGTAGCACTAGCCCAAACCCTAAACGTAACCTTAGGCTAACCCTAAGCCTACCCTAATCCTAGCTCTAGCCATAGCCGTAACCCTAACCCTAAACCTAAACCTAACCCTAAACCTAAAACTAGCCTTAGACCAAAACCTAACCCTAAAGGTAAATCTAGCCCTTACCATCACCCTAACCCTAATCCTAACCCTAGTCCTAGCCCTAGCCCTAAACCTAACCCTAACCCTAACCCTAACCCTAACCCAAACCCTAACCCTAACCCTAGCCCTAGCCCTAGCACTAGCCGTAAACCTAACCCTAACCAAAGACCTAGCTCTAGCCCTGACCCTAAACCTAGCCCTAGCCCTAGCACTATCTCTAACACTAACCCTAGACATAACCCTAACCCTAGCCATAGCCCTAGCCATAATCCTAAACATAACCATAGCCCTAACCATAACCTTAACCATAGCCCTAGAACTAACCTGAACCCTAACCCAAGCCCTAGCTCTTGCCCTACACCTAACCATAACCCTAGCCCTAGCCCTAGCCCTAAACCTAACCCTAGTCTTAGGCCTAGCCCTTGCCCTACCTAAACCCAACCCTAAGCCTAACACTAACCCTATACCCAATCCTAGCCCTAGCCCTAGCCCTAACCCTAACCCTAACCCTAGCCGTAACCCTAAACCTAGATCTAGCACTAACACTAGCCATAGCCCTAACCCTAAAACTAATCCGAGCACTAGCCCTAACCCTAACCTTAACCCTAGCCATAGCCATAAAACTAACCCTAATTCGAGCCCTACCCTAACCCGAACGCTAAACCTAGCCCTAGCCCTAAACCTAACCCTAGCCCAAGCCCTAAACCTAAGCCTACACCAAGCCCTAATACTAACCCTAGCTCTAACCCTAACCCTAACACTAACCCTAGTCCTAGCCCTAATCGTAAACCTACACCTAACCCTAGGTTTAGCCCAAGACTTAACCCTAACAGTAACCCTAGCCCTACTCTTACCCTAGACCTAACCGTAACACTAGCCCTAACCCTAACGCTAGCACTAACCCTAACCATAACCCTAGACTCGCCTAAGCCTAACTCTAATCCTAAACCTAGCCCTAACACTAGCCCTAGCCCTAGCCCTAGCCCTAAACCTAACCCTAACCCTAGTCCTAGATCTAGCACTAACTGTAACCCTAACCCTAGCCCAAGACCTAGTCCTAGCCCTAACCCTAAACCTAGCCCTAGCCCTAGCCCTAGCACTAACTCTAACCCTAACCCTAGCCCTAGCCCTAGCCCTTGCCCTAGACATAACCCTAACCCTAACCCTAGACCTAGACCTAGCCTTAATCCTAACCATAACCATAGCCCTAACCATAACCTTAACCATAGCCCTAGCCCTAACCCTAACCCTAACACAAGCCCTAGGCCTTACCCTAGACCAAACCCTAAACCTAGCCCTAGCCCTAGCCCTAAACCTAAACCTAAACTTAACCCTAGCCCTTGCCCTAACCCTAGCCCTACCACTAGCCCTAACCCTAACCCTACCCTAACCCTATCCCTAACCATAAATTTAACCATAGCCCTAGCCTAACCCTAACCCTAGCCCTAGCCGTAACCCTAACACTAATCCAAGGCCTAACCCTAACCCTAACGCTAACCCTAGCACTAGCCCTAACACTAATCCTAACCCTAAACCTAAACCTAGGCCTAACCCAAACGCCATACATAACCCTAACCTTAACCCTAGCCCTGAGCCTACCCCTATCCCTACACTAACACTCACCCTAGGCCTATCCCTAACCCTAAACCTAGCCATAACCCTAATCCGAGCCCTAGCCCTAACCATAGCCCTAGTCCTAACCCTAACCCTAATCCGAGCCCTAGCACTATTCCTAACTCTAATCCGAGCCCTAGCCCTGACCCTAACGCTAACCCTAGCCCTAGCATTACCTTAAACCTAGCACTAGCCCTAACTGTAGCCCTAGCCGTAACGCTAACCTTAATTCGAGCACTAGCCCTAACCCTAATGCTAAACCTAACCCTAGCACTAACCCTAAACCTAGCCCTAGCCCTAACCATAACCCTACCCCTAGACCTAGCACTAACTCTAACCCTAACCCTAGCCCTAGCCCTTGCCCTAGACATAACCCTAACCCTAACCCTAGCCCTAGACCTAGTCCTAATCCTAACCATAACCATAGCCCTAACCATAACCTTAACCATAGCCCTAGCACTAACCCTAACCCTAACCCAAGCCCTAGCCCTTGCCCTAGACCTAACCCTAACCCTAACACTAACCCTAGCCCTTGCCCTACGTAAAACTAATTCTAAGCCTAACACTTACCCTATACCGCAATCCTAGCCCTAGCCCTAACCCTAACCCTAAACCTAGCCAACCCTAACACTAGATCTAGCACTAACATTAGCCATAGCCCTAACCCTAACCCTAACCCTAACCCTAATCTGAGCACTAGCCCTAACCCTAACCCTAACCCTAGCCATAGCCGTAAAACTAACCCTAATTCGAGCCCTACCCTAACCCTAACGCTAAACCTAGTCCTAACCCTAGCACAAGTTCTAAATCTAAGCCTACCCCTAGCCCTAATACTAACCCTAGATCTAACCCTAACCCTAACCCTAACCCTAACCCTAAAAACTAACCCTAGCCCTAGCCCTAATCATAAACAAAAACCTAACCCTATGTTTAGCCCAAGACGTAACCCTAACCCTAACCCTAGCCCTACTCTTACCATAGACCTAAACCTAACACTAGCCCTAAAACTAACCCTAGCCCTAGCCGTAACCCTAACCCTACCCTAACCCTAGTTCTAGCCATAGCCCCAACCCTAACCCTAACCCTAACCCTAACCCTAACCCTAACATTAGCCCTAACCCTAACCCTAGCACTAACCCTAACCATAACCCTAGCCTAGCCCTAAGCCTAACGCTAACCCTAAACCTAGTCCTAACCCTAACCCTAACCCTAACCTAACACTAGCCCTAACCCTAACCCTTAATCTAAACCTAGGCATAGCCCTAGACCTAACCCTAACCCTAACCTAACCCTAGCCCTAGCCCTAGCCCTAAACCTAACCCTAACCCTAGTTCTATCCCTTGCCCTACCTAACCTAATTCAAAGCCTAACACTAACCCTATACCCCAATCCTAGCCCTAGCCCTAGCCCTAACCCTAACCCTAGCCATAACCCTAAACCTAGATCTAGCACTAACACTAGCCATAGTCCTAACCCTAACCCTAATCCGAGTACTAGCCCTAACCCTAACCCTAACCCTAACCATAGCCGTAAAACTAAACCTAATTCGAGCCCTACCCTAAACCTAACGCTAAACCTAGCCCTATCCCTAACCCTCACCCTAGCCCAAGTCCTAACCCTAAGCCTACCCCTAGCCCTAATACTAACCCTAGCTCTAACCCTAACCCTAACCCTAACCCTAACACTAACCCTAGCCCTAATCGTAAACTGAAACCTAACCCTAGGTTTAGCCCAAGACCTAACCCTAACACTAACTCTAGCCCAACTCTTACCCTAGACCTAAACCTAACATTGGCCCTAACACCAACCCTAGCCCTAGCCCTAACCATAACCCTACCCTTAGCCCTAACCCTAACACTACCCTAATCCTAGTTCTAGTCATAGCCCCAACCCTAACCCTAACCCTAACCCTAACCCTAACCCTAAATCTAGCATTAACTCTAACCCTAACCCTAACACTAGCCCTAAGCCTAACGCTAAACCTAAACCCAGCCCTAACCCTAACCCTAACCGTAACACTAGCCCTAACCCTAACCTTTAACCTAACCCTAGGCCTAGCCCTAGACCTAACACTAACCCTAGCCCTAGCCCTAACCATAACCCTACCCCTAGCCCTAACCCTAACCCTACCCTAACTCCAGTTCTAGCCATAGCCCCAACCCTAACCCTAACCCTAACCCTAAACCTAACCCTAACACTAGCCCTAACCCTAACCCTAGCACTAACACTAACCATAACCCTAGCCTAGCCCTAAGCCTAACGCTAGCCCTAAACCTGGTCCTAACCCTAACCCTAACCCTAAACCTAACACTAGCCCTAACCCTAAGCCTTAACCTAAACCTAGGCATAGCCCTAGACCTAACCGTAACCCTAACCCTAGCCTTAACTTTACCCTGGCCATAACCCTAACCCTAACACTAACGCTAACCCTAACCCTAGTCCTAGCCCTAGCCCTAAGCCTAACGCTAAACTTAACCCTAGCCCTTGCGCTAACCCTAACCCTACCACTAGCCCTAACTCTAACCCTACCCTAACCCTAGCCCTAACATTAATCCTAACCCTAAACCTAACCCTAACTATAACCCTAGCTCTAGCCGGAACCCTAACACTAATCCAAGCCCTAACCCTAACCGTAACGCTAAACCTAGCACTAGCCCTAACACTAATCCTAACCCTAAACATAACCCTAGGCCTAACCCTAACGCTATCGCTAACCCAAACACTATCCCTAGCACTAACCCTCACCTTAGGCCTAGCCCTAACCCTAAACCTTTCATAACCCTAATCCGAGCCCTAGCCCTCACCCTAACGCTAAACCTAACACTAATCCTAACCCTAAACCTAACCCTAGGCCTAAACCTAACGCCATCCCTAACCCTAATCTTAACCCTTGCCCTGAGCCTAAGCCTATCCCTAGCACTAACACTCACCCTAGGCCTAGCCCTAAACCTAACCCTAGCCCTAGACCTAACCCTAGCCCTAGCCCTAACACTAGCCCAAGTCCTAGCCCTAACTCTAAACCGAGCCCTAGCCCTAACCATAACCCTACCCCCAGCCCTAACCCTAACCCTACCCTAACCCTAGCTCTAGCCATAGCCCTAACCCTAACCCAAACCCTAACCCTATCCTAACACTAGCCCTAGCCCAAAACCTAATCCTAACCATAAACCTAGCCCTTACCATAACCCTAACAGTAATCCTAACACTAGTCCTAGACCTAGACCTAACCCTTACCCTAAACCTAACCCTAACCCAAGTCCTAGACCTAGCACTAGCCGTAACCCTAACCCAGACCTAGCCCTAGCCCTAACCATAAACCTAGCCCTAGACCTAGAACTAACTCTAACCCTAACCCTAGCCCTAGTACTTGCCCTAGTCATAACCCTAACCCTAACCCTAACCTATCCCAAGCCCTAATCCTAACCATAACCATAGCCCTAACAATAACCTTAACCATATCACTAGCACTAACCCTAATCCTAACCCAAGCCCTAGCCCTTGCCCTAGACCTAACCCTAACCCTAACCCTAACCCTAGCCCTAGCCCTAGCCCTAAACCTAACCCTAACCCTAGTCCTATCCCTTGCCCTACCTAAACCTAACCCTAAGCCTAACACTAACCCTATACCCCAATCCTCGCCCTAGCCCTAGCCCTAACCCTAACCCTAACCCTAGCCATAACCCTAAACCTAGATCTAGCACTAACACTAGCCATAGCCCTAACCCTAACCCTAATCCGAGCACTAGCCCTAACCCTAACCCTAACCCTAGCCATAGCCGTAAAACTAAACCTAATTCGAGCCCTACCCTAACCCTAACACTAAACCTAGCCCTAGCGCTAACCCTAACCCTAGCCCAAGTCCTAACCCTAAGCCTACCCCTAGCCCTAATACTAACCCTAGCTCTAACCCTAACCCTAACCCTAACACGAACCCTAGCCCTAATCGTAAACTGAAACCTAACCCTAGGTTTAGCCCAAGACCTAACCCTAACCCTAACACTAGCCCTACTCTTACCCTAGACCTAAACCTAACACTAGCCCTAACACTAACCCTAGCCCTAGCACTAACCATAACCCTACCCCTAGCCCTAACCCTAACCCTACCCTAACTCTGGTTCTAGCCATAGCCCTAACCCTAACCCTAACCCTAGCCCTAACCCTAACCCTAGCACTAACCCTAACCATAACCTTAGCCTAGCCCTAAGCCTAACGCTAACCCTAAGCCCAGCCCTAACCCTAACCCTAACCCTAACACTAGCCCTAACCCTAACCCTTAACGTAACCCTAGGCCTAGCCCTAGACCTAACCCTAACCCTAACCCTAGCCCTACCCGACACTAGCCATAACCCTAACCCTAACCCTAACCCTAACCCTAAACCTAACCCTAGCCATAGCATTAGCCCTAAGCCAAACGCTAACCTTAACCCTAGCCCTTGCCCTAACCCTAACCCTACTACTAGCCCTAACCCTAACCCTACCCTAACCCTAGCCCTAACACTAATCCTAACCCTAAAACTAACCCTAACCTAACCCTAGCTTTAGCCGTAACCCTAACACTAATCCAAGCCCTAACCCTAACCCTAATGCTAACCCTAGCACTTGCCCTAACACTAATCCTAACACTAGGCCTAACCCTAACGCTATAGCTAACCATAACCCTAACCCTAGCACTAGCCCTAGACCTATCCCTAGCACTAACCCTCACCCTAGGCCTTGGCCTAAACCTAACCCAAACCCTAGCCCTAATCCTAACCCTATCCCTAGCACTAACCCTATACCTAGCACTAACCCTAAACCTAGCCATAACCCTAATCCAAGCCCTAGACCTAACCCTAACGCTAACCCTAGCACTAGCACTAACACTAATCCTAACCCTAAACCTAACCCTGGGCCTAAACCTAATGCCATCCCTAACCCTAACCTTAACCCTAGCCCTGAGCCTAACCCTATCCCTAGCACTAACACTCACCCTAGGCCTAGCCCTAGCCCTAAAACTAGCCCTAGACCTAACCCTAGCCCTAGCCCTAACCCTAGCCCTAGTCCTAACCCTAACCCTTATCCGAGCCCTAGCCCTAACCCTAAATCTAATCCGAGCCCTAGCCCTGACCCTAACGCTAACCCTAGCCCTAAAGTTACCTTAAACCTAGCACTAGCCCTAACCCTAGCCCTAGCCGTAACCCTAACCATAATTCGAGCCCTAGCCCTAACATTAATGCAAAACCTAGCCCTAGCCCTAACCCTAAACTTAGCCCTAGCCCTAACCATAACCCTACCCCTAGCCCTAACCCTAACCCTACCCTAACCCTAGCTCTAGCCATAGCCCTAACCCTAACCCTAACCCTAACCCAAACCCTAACCATAAACCTAACACAGGCCCTAGCCCAAAACCTAACCCTAACTGTAAACCTAGCCCTTACCATACCCCTAACACTAATCCTAACGCTAGTCCTAGCCCTAGCCCTAACCCTAACCCTAACCCTAAACCTAGTCCTAGCCCTAGCACTAGCTGTAACACTAACCCTAACCCAAGACCTAGCCCTAACCCTAACCCTAATCCTAGCCCTAGCCCTAGCACTAACTCTAACCCTAACCCTAGCCCTAGCCTTTGCCCTAGACATAAACTTAACACTAACCCTAACGCTAGACCTAGCCCTAATCGTAACCATAACCATAGCCCTAACCATAACCTTAACCAGAGCCCTAGCCCTAACCCTAACCCTAACACAAGCCCTAGGCCTTGCCCTAGACCAAACCCTAACCCAAGCCCTAGCCCTTGTCATAGACCTAACCCTAAGCCTAGCCCTAGACGTAGCCCTAAACCTAACCCTAGCCCTAGCCCTTGCCCTACCTAAACATTACCCTAAGCCTAACACTAACCCTATACCCCAATCCTAGCCCTAGCCCTAGCCCTAAACCAAAACTTAGTCTAGCACTAAAACTAGCCATAGCCCTAACCCTAAACCTAATCCGAGCACTAGCCCTAACCCTAACCCTAACCCTAGCCATAGCCGTAAAACAAACCCTAATTCGAGCCCTGCCCTAACCTGAATGCTAACCCTAGCCCTAGCGCTAAACCTAACCCTAGCCCAAGTCCTAACCCTAAGCCTACCCCTAGCCCTAATACTAACCGTAGCTCTAACCCTAACCCTAACCCTAACCCTAGCCCTAGCCCGACTCCTAAACCGAAACCTAATCCTAGGTTTAGCCCAAGATCTAACCCTAACCCTAACCCTAGCCCTACTCTTACCCTAGACCTAACCCTAACACTAGCCCTAACCCTAACCCTAGCCCTAGCCCTTGCTCTAGACCTAAACCTAACCCTAGCCCTAGCCCTAAGCCTAGCACTAACCCTCACCCTAGCCCTAGCCCTTGACCTACCTAAACCTAAACCTAAGCCTAACACTAACCCTATACCCCAATCCTAACCCTAGACCTAGCCCTAACCCTAATCCTAACCCTAGCCATAACCCTAAACCTAGATCTAGCACTAACACTAGCCATAGCCCTAAACCTAACGCTAATCCGAGCACTAGCCCTAACCTTAACCCTAACCCTAGCCATAGACGTAAAACTAACCCTAATTCGAGCCCTACCCTAACCCGAACGCTAAACCTAGCCCTAGACCTAACCCTAACCCTAGCCCAAACCCTAACCCTAAGCCTACCCCTAGCCTTAATACTAACCCTAGCTGTAACCCTAACCCTAACACAAACTCTAGACCTAGCCCTAATCGTAAACCTAAACCTAACCCTAGGTTTAGCCCAAGAACTAACCCTAACCCTAACCCTAGCCATACACTTACCCTAGACCTAACCCTAACACTAGCCCTAACCCTAAATCTAGCACTAACTCTAACCATAACCTTAGCCTAGCCCTAAGCCTAACGCTAACACTAAACCTAGTCCTAACCCTAACCCTAACCCTAAACCTAACACTAGCCCTAACCCTAACCCTAACACTAAACCTAGCCTTAGCCCTAGCCATAACCCTAACCCTAACCCTAACCCTAACGCTAACCCTAGCCTTATCTTTACCCTAGCCATAACCCTAACCCTAACACTAACGCAAACCCTAACCCTAGCCCTAGCTCTAGCCCTATGCCTAACGCTAACCTTAACACTAGCCCTTGCCCTAACCCTAACCCTACCACTAGCCCTAACCTAACACTACCCTAACCCTAGGCCTAAAACTAATCCTAATCCTAACCCTAAACCTAACCCTAACCCTAACCCTAGCCCTAGCCGTAACCCTAACACTAATCCAAGCACTAACCCTAACCCTAACACTAACCCGAGCACTAGCCCTAACACTAATCCTAACCCTAAACCTAACCCTAGGCCTAATCCTAACGCTATCACTAACCCTAACCCTGACCCTAGCCCTAACCCTAACCCTATCCCTAGCAATAACCATCACCCTAGGACTAGCCCTAACCCTAAACCTAGCCTAACCCTAATCCGAGCCCTAGCCCTAACCCTAACGCTAACCCTAGCACTAGCGCTAACACTAATCCTAACCCTAAACCGAACCCTAGGCCTAACCCTAACGCCATCCCTAACCCTAACCTTATTCCTAGCCCTGACCTAACATTATCCCTAGCACTAACCCTCACACTAGGCCAAGCTCTAACCCTAAAACAAGCCCTAGCCCTAACCCTAGCCCTAGCCCTAACCCTAGCCCTAGTCCTAACCCTAACCTTAATCTGAGCCCTAGTCCTAACCCTAACTCTAATCTGAGCACTAGCCCTGAACTTAACAGTAACCCTGGCGCTAGTGTTACCATAAACCTAGCACTACCCCTAACCCTAGCCCTAGCCATAACCCTAACTCTAATTCGAGCCCTAGCCCTAACCCTAATGCAAAGCCTAGCCATAGCCCTAACCCTAACTTTAGCCCTAGCCCTAACCATAACCCTACCCCTAGCCCTAACCCTAACCCTACGCTAAACCTAGCTCTAGCCATAGCCCTAACCCTAACCCTAAACCTAACACTAGCCCTAGCCCAAAACCTAACCATAACTGTAAACCAGGCCTTACCATAACCCTAACCGTAATCCTAACTCTAGTCCTAGACCTAGCCCTAACCCTAACACTAACCCTAAACCTAGTCCTAGCCCTAGCACTAGCCGTAACCCTAACCCTAAACCAAGACCTAGCCCTAGCCCTACCCCTAAACTTAGCCCTATACCTAGCCCTAGCACTAACTCTAACCCTAACCCTAGACCTAGCCCTAGCTTTTGCCCTAGACATAACGCTCACCCTAACCCTAGCCCTAGACCTAGCCCTAATCCTAACCATAACCATAGCCCTAACCATAACCTTAACCATAGCCCTAGCCCTAACCCAAAACCTAACCCAAGCCCTAGCCCTTGCCCTAGATCTAACCCTAACCCTAGCCCTAGCCCTAGCCCTAAACCTAACCCTAACCCTAGCCCTAGTCCTTGCCCTACCTAAACCTAACCCTAAGCCTAACACTAACCCTATACCCCAATCCTAGCCCTAGCCCTAGCCCTAACCCTAACCCTAACCCTAGCCATAACCCTATACCTAGATCTAGCACTAACACTAGCCATAGCCCTAACCCTAACGCTAATCCGAGCACTAGCCCTAACCCTAACCCTAACCCTAGCCATAGCCGTAAAACTAACCCTAATTCGAGCCCTACCCTAACCCGAACGCTAAACCTAGCCCTAGCCCTAACCTAACCCTAGCCCAAGTCCTAACCCTAAGCCTACCCCTAGCCCTAATACTAACCCTAGTTCTAACCCTAACCCTAACCCTAACCCTAGCCCTAGCCCTAATCGTAAACCGAAACCTAACCCTAGGTTTAGCCCAAGATCTAACAATAACCCAAATGCTAGCCCTACTTACCCTAGACCTAATCCTATCACTAGCCCTAACCCTAACCCTAGCATTAGCCCTTGCCCTAGACCTAAACTTAACCCTAGCCCTAGCCCTAGCCCTAAACCTAACCCTAACCCTAGCCCTAGCCCTTGACCTACCTAAACCTAAACCTAAGCCTAACACTAACCCTATACCCCAATCCTCGCCCTAGCCCTAGCCCTAACCCTAACCCTAACCATAGCCATAACCCTAAACCTAGATCTAGCACTAACACTAGCCATAGCCCTAACCCTAAAACTAATCCGAGCACTAGCCCTAACCCTAACCCTAACCCTAGCCATAGCCGTAAAACTAACCCTAATTCGAGCCCTACCCTAACCCAAACGCTAAACCTAGCCCTAGCCCTAACCCTAACCCTAGCCCAAGTCCTAACCCTAAGCCTACCCCTAGCCCTAATACTAACCCTAGCTCTAACCATAACCCTAACCCTAACCCTAACACTAAACCTAGCCATTGCCCTAATCGTAAACCTAAACCTAACCCTAGGTTTAGCCCAAGAACTAACCCTAACCCTAACCCTAGCCCTAATCTTACCCTAGACCTAACACTAACACTAGCCCTAACCGTAAATCTAGCACTAACCCTAACCATAACCCTAGCCTAGCCCTAAGCCTAACGCTAACCCTAAACCTGGTCCTAACCCTAACCCTAACCCTAAACCTAACACTAGACCTAACCCTAACCCTTAACCTAAACCTAGGCATAGCCCAAGACCAACCCTAACCCTAACCCTAGCCTTACCCTTACCCTAGCCATAAACCTAACCCTAACACTAACGCTAACCCTAACCCCAGCCCTAGCCCTAGCCCTACCCCTAAGCCTAACGCTAACCTTAAACTTAGCCCTTGCCCTAACCCTAACCCTACCACTAGCGCTAACCCTAACCCTACCCTAAACCTAGCCCTAACCCTAATCCTAAACCTAAACCTAACCCTAACCCTAACCATAACCCTAGCCCTAGCCGTAACCCTAACACTAATCTAAGCCCTAACCCTAACCCTAACACTAACCCTAACACTAATCCTAACCCTAAACCTAACCCTAGGCCTAATCCTAACGCTATCACTAAACCTAACCCTGAACCTAGCCCTAAACCTAACCCTATCCCTAGCACTAACCCTCACCCTAGGACTAGCCCTAACCCTAAACCTAGCCTAACCCTAATCCGAGCCCTAGCCCTAACCCTAACGCTAACCCTAGCACTAGCCCTAACACTAATCCTAACCCTAAACCGAACCCTAGCCCTAGCCCTAACGCCATCCCTAACCCTAACCTTAACCCTAGCCCTGAGCCTAACATTATCCCTAGCACTAACCCTCACCCTAGGCCTAGCCCTAACCCTAAAACTAGCCCTAGACCTAACCTTAACCCTAGCCCTAACCCTAGACCTAGTCCTAACCCTAACCTTAATCCGACCCTAGCCCTAACCCTAACACTAATCTGAGCCCTAGCACTGAACCTAACAGTAACCCTGGCCCTAGTGTTACCTTAAACCTAGCCCTAACCCTAAACCTAGCCCTAGCCCTAACCATATCCCTACCCCTAGCCCTAACCCTAACCCTAACCTAAACCTAGCTCTAGCCATAGCCCTAACCCTAACCCTAAACCTAACCCCAACCCTAAACCTAACACTAGCCCTAGACCTAGCCCTAACCCTAACCCTAGTCCTTGCCCTAGAACTAGCCGTAACCCTAACCCTAACCCAACACCTAGCCCTAGCCCTAACCCTAAACCTAGCACTAGCCCTAGCCCCAGCACTAATCTAACCCTAACCCTAGCCCTAGCCCTTGCCCTAGACATGACGCTAACCCTAACCCTAGCCCTAGACCTAGCCCTAATCCTAACCATAACCATAGCCCTAATCATAACCTTAACCATAGCCCTAGCCCTAACCCGAAATCTAACCCAAGCCCTAGCCCTTGCCCTAGACCTAACCCTAACCCTAGCCCTAGCCCTAGCCCTAGCCCTAGCCCTAAACCTAACCCTAACCCTAGCCATAACCCTATACCTAGATCTAGCACTAACACTAGCCATAGCCCTAACCCTAACCCTAGCCATAGCCGTAAAACTAACCCTAATTCGAGCCCTACCCTAACCCAAACGCTAAACCTAGCCCTAGCCCTAACCCAAACCCTAGCCCAAGTCCTAACCCTAAGCCTACCCCTAGCCCTAATACTAACCCTAGCTCTAACCCTACCCTAACCCTAAACCTAAACCTAACCCTAGCCCTACCCCTAAAAGTAAACCTAAACCTAACCCTAGGTTTAGCACAAGAACTAACCCTAACCCTAACCCTAGCCTTACTATTACCCTAGACCTAACCCTAACACTAGCCCTAACCCTAACCCTAGCACTAACCCTAACCATAACCATAGCCTAGCCCTAAGCCTAACGCTAACCCTAAACCTAGCCCTAACCCTAGCCCTAGCCCTAGCCCTAGCCCTAACCCTAACACTAACACTAACCCTAGTCCTAGCCCTAGCACTAGCCGTAACCCTAACCCTAACCCAAGACCTAGCCCTATCCCTAACCCTAAACCTAGCCCTAGTCCTAGCACTAACTCTAACCCTAACTCTAGCCCTAGTACTTGCCCTAGCGCTAACCCTAACACAAACCCTAGCCCTAGACCTAGCTCTAATCCTAACCATAACCATAGCCCTAACCATAACCTTAACCATAGCCCTAGGGCTAACCCTAACCCTAACCCTAGCCCTAGCACTTGCCCTAGCCCTAAACCTAACCCTAGCCCTAGCACTTGCGCTACCTAAACCTAACCCTAAGCCTAACTCTAACCCTATAACCCAATCCTCGCCCTAGCCCTAGCCCTAACCCTAAACCTAACCCTAACCCTAGCCATAAACCTAAACCTAGATCTAGCACTAACACTAGCCATAGCCCTAACCCTAACCCTAATCCGAGTACTTGCCCTAACCCTAACCTTAACCCTAGCCATAGCCATAAAACTAACCCTAATTCGAGCCCTACCCCAACTCGAACGCTAAACCTAGACCAAGCCCTAACCCTAACCCTAACCCAAGCCCTAACCCTAAGCCTAACCCTAGCCCCAATACTAACCCTAGCTATAACCCTAACCCTAACCGTAACCCTAACTCTAACCCTAGCCCTAGCCCTAATCGTAAACTGAAACCTAACACTAGGTTTAGCCCAAGACCTAACCCTAACCCTAACCCTAGCCCGACTCTTACCCTAGACCTAACCCTAACACTAGCCCTAAACCTAACCCTAGCACTAACCCTAACCATAACCCTAGCCTAGCCCTAAGCCTACGCTAACCCTAAATCTAGCTCTAACCCTAACCCTAACCCTAACCCTAACCCTAACCCTTAACCTAACCCTAGCCCTAGCACTAGCCGTAACCCTAACCCTAACCCTAGCCCTAACCTTACCCTATCCCTAACCATAACCCTAAACCTAACCCTAACCCTAAACCTAACCATAACCCTAACCCTAAACCTAACCCTAACCTTAGCTCTAGCCCTAGCACTAAGCCTAACGCTAACCTTAACCCTAGCCCTTGACCTAACCCTAACCCTAACACTAGCCCTAACCTAACCCTACCCTAACCCTAGCCCTAACCCTAATCCTAACCCTAAACCTAACCCTAACCCTAACCCTAGCCCTAGCCGTAACCCTAACACTAATCCAAGCCCTAGCCCTAAGCCTAACACTAACCCAAGCACTATCCCTAACACTAATCCTAACCATAAACCTAACCCTAGGCCTAACCCTAACGCCATCCCTAACCCTAACCTTAACCCTAGCCCTGAGCCTAACCCTATCCCTAGCACTAACACTTACCCTAGTCATGGCCCTAACCGTAAACCTAGCCATAACCCTAATCCGAGCCCTAGCTCCAACCCTAACACTAACCCTAGCACTAGCGATAACACTAATCCTAACCCTAAACCTAACCCTAGGCCTAACCCTAACGCCATCCCTAACCCTAACCTTAACCCTAGCCCTGAGCCTAACCCTATCCCTACCACTAACACTTACCCTAGGCCTAGCCCTAACCCTAAAACTAGCCCTAGACCTAACCCTAGCCCTAGGCCTAACACTAGCCCTAGTCCTAACCCTAACCTTAATCCGAGCCCTAGCCCTAACCCTAACTCTAATCCGAGCACTAGCCCTGACCCTAACCCTAACTCTAGCCCTAGCGTTACCTTAAACCTAGCACTAGCACTAACCCTAGCCCTAGCCATAACGCTAACCTTAATTCGAGCCCTACCCCTAACCCTAATGATAAATCTAGCCATAGTCCTAACTCTAAACCTAGCCCTAGCCCTAACCATAACCCTACCCCTAGCCCTAACCCTAACCCTACCCTAAACCTAGCTCTAACCATAGCCCTAACCCTAACCCTAACCCTAAAACTAACACTAGCCCTAGCCCAAAACCTAACCATAACTGTAAACCTAGCCCTTACCATAACCCTAAACGTAATCCTAACACTAGTCCTAGACCAAGCCCTAACCCTAACCCTAACCCTAAACCTAGTCCTAGCCCTAGCACTAGCCGTAACCCTAACCCTAACCCAAGACCTAGCCCTAGCCCTAACCCTAAACCTAGCCCTAGCCCTAGCACTAACTCTAACCCTAACCCTAGCCCTAGTCCTTGCCCTAGACATAACCCTAACCCTAACCCTAGCCCTAGACCTAGCCCTAATCCTAACCATAACCATAGCCCTAACCATAACCTTAACCATAGCCCTAGCCCTAACCCGAACCCTAACCCAAGCCCTAGCCCTTATCATAGACCTAACCCTAACCCTAACTCTAATCTGAGCCCTAGCCCTGACCCTAATGTTAACGATAGCCCTAGCGTTACCTTAAACCTAGCACTAGCCCTAACCCTAGCTCGAGACATAACCCTAACCCTAATTCGAGCCCTAGCCCTAACCTTAATGCTAAACCTAGCCCTAGCCCTAAACCTAAACCTAGCGCTAGCCCTAAAATAACCCTACCTCTAACCCTAACCCTAACCCTAACCCTACTCTAACGCTAGCTCTAGCTATAGCCCTAACCCTAACCCTAAACCTAACCCTAAACCTAACACTAGCCGTAGCCCAAAACCTAACCCTAACTGTAAACCTAGACCTTACCATAACCCTAAACCTAATCCTAACCCTAGTCCTAGCCCTAGCACTAGCCGTAACCCTAACCCTAACCCAAGAACTAGCCCTAGCCCTAACCCTAAACCTAGCCCTAGCCCTAGCACTAACTCTAACCCTAACCCTAGACCTAGTCCTTGCCCTAGACATAACCCTAACCCTAACCCTAGCCCTAGACCTAGCCCTAATCCTAACCATAAACATAGCCCTAACCATAACCTTAACCATAGCCCTAGCGCAAACCCTAACCCTAACCCTAGCACTAGCCCTTGTCCTAGACCTAACCCTAACCCTAGCCCTAGCCCTAGCCCTATCCCCAAACCTAACCCTAGCCCTAGCCCTTGCCCTACCTAAACCTAACCCTAAGCCTAACACTAACACTATACCCCAATATTAGCACTAGCCCTAGCCATAACCCTAAACCTAGATCTAGCACTAACACTAGCCATAGCCCTAACCGTAACCCTAATCCAAGCACTAGCACTAATTCTAACCCTAACCCTAGCCATAGCCGTAAAACTAACCCTAATTTGAGAACTACCCTAACCCTAACGCTAAACCTAGCCCTAGCCCTAACCCTAACCATAGCCCAAGTCCTAACACTAAGCCTACCCCTAGCCCTAATACTAACACTAGCTCTAACCCTACCCTAACCCTAACCCTATCCCTAGCCCTACTCGTAAACCAAAACCAAACACTAGGTTTAGCCCAAGATCTAACCATAACCCTAACCCTAGCCCTACTCTTACCCTAGACCTAACCCTAACACTAGCCCTAACCCTAACCCTAGCCCTAGCCCTTGCCCTAGACCTAAACCTAACCCTAGCCCTAGCCCTAAGCCTAGCACTGACCCTCACCCTAGC
>CM027390.1:122929744-122949744 GCA_015711505.1 Sylvilagus bachmani | reverse complement strand
CCCTAAACCTAGCCATAACCCTAATCCGAGCCCTAGCCCTAACCCTAACGCTAACCCTAGCACTAGCCCTAACACTAATCCTAACCCTAAACCGAACCCTAGCCCTAACCCTAACGCCATCCCTAACCCTAACCTTAACCCTAGACCAGAGCCTAACAATATCCCTAGCACTAACCCTCACCATAGGCCTAACCCTAACCCTAAAACTATCCCTATCCCTAACCCTAGCCATAGCCCTAACCCTAGACCTAGTCCTAACCCTAACCTTAATCCAAGCCCTAGCCCTAACCCTAACTCTAATCCGAGCCCTAGCCCTGAACCTAACAGTAACACTGGCAGTAGCGTTACCTTAAAACTAGCAATAGCCCTAACCCTAGCCCTAGCCATAACCCTAACCCTACCCTAACCCTAGCTCTAGCCAAAGCCCTAACTCTAACCCTAAACCTAACACTAGCCCTAGGCCAAAACCTAACCCTAACTGTGAACCTAGCCCTTACCATAACCCTAACCATAATCCTAACACTAGTCCTAGACCTAGCCCTAACCCTAACCCTAACCCTAACCCTAGTCCTAGCCCTAGCACTAGCCGTAACCCTAACCCTAACCCAAGACCAAGCCCTAGCCCTAACCCTAACCCTAGCCCTAGCCCTTGCCCTAGACATAACCCTAACCCTAACCTTAGCCCTAGACCTAGCCCTAATCCTAACCATAACCATAGCCCTAACCATAACCTTAACCATAGCCCTAGCCCTAACCCGAACCCTAACCCAAGCCCGAGCCCTTGCCCTAGACCTAACCCTAACCCTAGCCCTAGCCCTAGCCCTAAACCTAACCCTAACCCTAGCCCTAGCCCTTGACCTACCTAAACATAAACCTAAGCCTAACACTAACCCTATACCCCAATCCTAGCCCTAGCCCTAGCCCTAACCCTAACCCTAACCCTAGCCATAACCCTATACCTAGATCTAGCACTAACACTAGCCATAGCCCTAACCCTAACGCTAATCCGAGCACTAGCCCTAACCCTAACCCTAACACTAGCCATAGCCGTAAAACTAAACCTAATTCGAGCCCTACCCTAACCCGAACGCTAAACCTAGCCCTAGCCCTAACCCTAACCCTAGCCCTAGCCCTAGCCCTAATCGTAACCCTAAACCTAACCCTAGGTCTAGCCCAAGACCTAATCTAACCCTAACCCTAGCCCTACCCTTACCCTAGACCTAACCCTAACACTAGCCCTAACCCTAACCCTAGCACTAACACAAACCATAACCCTAGCCCTAGCCTTAAGCCTAACGCTAACCCTACCCTAGTCCTAACCCTACCCCTAACCCTAACACTGCCCTAACCCTAAACTTTAACATAATCCTAGGCTTAGCCCTAGACCTAACCCTAACACTAACCCTAGACCTACCCTTACCCTAGCCCTAATTCTAACCATAGCCATAACCATAACCCTAGCACCAATTCTAACCCTAGACCTATCCCTAGACCTAGTCCTATCCCTAACACTAACCCTAATAAAGGCCTAACGCTAACCCTAACCCTATCCCTCGACCTAGCCCTAACCCTAACCCTAACCCTAAACCTAGTCTTACCCTAACCCAAAGCCTAACCATAACTATAACCCTAGCCCTAAATGTAATTCTAACCCTAACCCTAACCCTAGCTCTAGCCCTAACCATAACCCTAATCTAGCCCTAGACCTTGCCCTAGACCTAACCCTAGCACTAACCCTAACCCTAGCCACATCCCTAACAATAGACCTAGCCCACACCCTAAACCTAGTCCTAGACCTTGCCCTAAGCCTAACACTAATCTGAGTCCTAGTCCTAACAGTAACACTAACCCTAGACCTAGCCATTGACCTAGACCTAAACCTAACCCTAAGCCTAACACTAACCCTAACCCTAATCAAACCCTAACCCTAACCCTAAACCTAACCCTAACCCTAACCCTAGATCTAGCCCTAACACTAGCCCTAGCCCTAACGCTAACCCTAAATCAAGCACTAGCCCTAACCCTAAACCTAATCCGAGCCCTAGGTCTAACCCTAACGCTAACCCTAGACCTAGCGCTAAACTTAAACCTAGCCCTAGCCCTAACCGTAGCACTAGCCCTAACCCTAACCCTGACAATAGCCCTAGACGTAAAACTAAACCTAATTCAGCTCTAGCCTTAACACTAAAGCTAACCCTAGCCCTAGACCTAACCTTAACTCTAGCCCTAACCCTAACCCTAACCCTAACCCTAGCCCTAATACTAACCCTAGCTCTAGCCCTAACCCTAACCCTAACCCTAACCCTAACCCTAACCCTAGCCAAGGCTTAATCGTAAACCTAAACCTAACCCTAGGTCTAGCCCAAGACCTAACCCTAACACTAAACCTAGCCCTACCCTTACCAAGGACCTAACCCTAACACTACCCCAAACCCTAACCCTAGCACTAACCCTAACCATAACACTAGCCCTAGCCGTAAGCCTAACGCTAACCCTACACTAGCCCTAACCAAAACCCTAACCCTAACACTAGCCCTAACTCTTCAGCTTAACCTAAGTATAGGCCTTGCCTTAGACCTAACCATAATCCTAACCCTAGCCCTAGCCGTACCCTTACCCTAGCCCTAACTCTAACCCTAGACCTAACACTAATCCTAATGCTAGCCTTAGCCCTAGCCCTAACCCTAACCCTAGACCTAACCCTAAACCTAACCCTAACTCTGGCCCTAGCCCTAGCCCTTGCATTAGCCCTAACAATAAACCTAACCATAAACCTAGCCCTAGCCCTAATTTTAACCCTAACCTAACCCTAGCCCTAACCCTAACTCTAATACTAAACCTAGCCCTACCCTAGCCCTAACCCTAACACTAACCCGAACCTTGCCCTAGCCCTAACCCTTATCCTAACCCTAACCCTAACCCTAGCTGTAGACCTATCCCTAGCCCTAGCCCTAACCCTAAACCTAACCCTACCCTCGCCCTAACCCTAATCCTAACCGTAGCCCTAGCCCTAACAATAAACCTAACCCTAACCCTACCCTTACCCTAGCCCTAAACTTAACGCTAGCCCTAACCCTAACTCTAGCACTAACCCTAACCTTAACCCTAGCCCTAGCCCTAATCCTAACGCTAACCCTAAACTTAGCCCTAATCCTAACCCTAAACCTAAGCCTAACCCTAACCCTAACCCTAACCTTGCCCTAAACCTAACCCTAAACCTAATGCTAACCCTAAGCCTAACGCTAGCCCTAACCCTAGCCCTAGCCCTAACCCTAAACCTAATCCTAGCCCTAGCCCTAATTCTAATCCTACCCTAACACTAACCCTAACCATAACCCTATCCCTAACCCTAGCCCTAACCATAAACCTAACCCTAACCCTAGCCCTAGCCCTAGCCCTAAGCCTAACGATAACCCAAACCTAGCCCTAACCCAAACCCACACCCTAAACCTAATCCTAGCCCTAGCCCTTGCCCTAACCCTAGCCCTAACCTTAACACTAGCCCTAGCACTTGCCCTAATCCTAAACATAATCCAAGCCCAGGCCCTTTCCATAACGCTAACCCTAGCCCTAGTGCTAAACTTAAACCTAGCCCTAGCCCTAACACTAGCCCTAGCCCTAACCCTAACCCTAACCCTACCCTCACCCTAACACAAACCCCAGCCCTAGCCCTAACCCTAACACTAATCTAGGCCTAGCCCTAATCCTAACCATTTCCCTAACCCTAACCCTAGCCCTAGCCCTAGACCTACCCTAAACCTAACCCTAGCCTTAACACTAATCCTAGTCCTAACCCTAACCCTAACCCTAACCTTAATCCTAGCCCTAGCACTAGCCCTAGCCCTAACCCTAAATCTAACCCTAGCCCTAGCCCTAAACCTAACCCTAACCGTAGTCCTAGCACTAACCCTAAACCTAACCCTAGACCTAGCCCTAATGCTATACCTAATCCCAACCATAAGCCCAACCCCAACCCCAACCCTAACCTAACCCTAAACCTAGCCCTAAACTTAACCCACACCCTATACATGACCCTAGCACTAGCCGTAAACCTAACCCTAACCATAACCCTAAACCAAAACCTAACGCTAGCCCTAGCCCAAAACCTAACCCTAACTGTAACCATAGCCCTTACCCTAACCCTAACCCTAGCCCTAGCCCTAGCCCTAGCCCTAACCCTAACCCTAACCTGAGCCCTAACCCTAACCCTAACCCTAGCTCTAACCCTAACCCTAACCCTAACCCTAATCCTGACCCTAACCCTAGCTCTAACAAAATCATAGTGCTTGCCCTAAACCTTGCCCTAGCCCTAGACCTAGCCCTAACCCTCACCCTAATCTTAACGCTAACCCTAAACATAGACCTAGCCCTAACCCTAACGCTAACCCTAACCCTAACCCTAACCCTAACCCTAAACCTAACCCTAACCCTAAACCTAACCCTATCCCTAACCCTAACCCTAACACTAAACCTAGCCTTAGCCCTAGCCGTAACCCTAACACTAAACCTGCCTAAGCCCTAACCATAACCTGAACCCTAACCCTAGCCCTAACCCTAAACCTAGCACTAACACAAACCATAACCCCAGCCCTAGCACTAGCACTATTCTTAACCCTAACCCTAGCCCTACCCCTAGACCTAACCCTAACCCTAAGCCTAGACCTAACACTAAACCTAGCCCTAACCCAAATCCTAGAACTGACCCTAACCTTAAACCCAATCCTAGCCCTGGCCCTAACCATAACACTAACCCTAAACCTAGACCTAGCCATAGCCCTAGCCCTAACCCTAACCCTAACGCTAAACCTAAACTTAATCCTAGTCCTAGCCCTAGCTCTAGCCCTCACCCTAAACCTAAATCTAACCCTAGCCATAGCCCTGGCCCTAACCCAAACCCTAACCCTATCCTAGCCCTAGCCCTAGCCCTAGTCGTTGCCCGAACTCTAACCCTAATCCTAAACCTATCCCTAATCCTAACCCAAACCGTAAACATAGCCCTAGCCCTAGCCCTAAACCTAACACTAACCCAAACCTTATCTGTAGTCCTAACCCTAACCCTAACCCTAGACCTAACCCTAGCCCTAGCCCTAATCCTAACACTAACCCTAAACCTAGCCCTAACCATAAACATAACTCTAACCCTAAACCTAGCCCTAGCCCTCAAACTAAACCTAGGCCTAGCCCTAGACCTAGCCCTAAACCTAAAAATAAACCTAGCCCTAGCCCTAGCCCTAGCTCTAACCCTAATCCTAGCCCAAGCCTTAACTCTAAACATAAACCTAACCCTAGCCCTAGCCCTTGCATTAGCATTAACCGTAACCCTAACCCTAACCCTAGCCCTTGCCCTGGAACTAGCCATAACCCTAACCCTAACCCTAACCCTAACCATAGCCCTCATCCTAACCCTAACCCTAACCCTAACCCTAGACCTAGCTCTAGCCCTAACCCTAACCCTAACCCTAACCCTAAACTTAGCTCTAACAAAATCATAGCGCTAGCCCTAACCCTAACCCTTACCCTAAACCTAACCCTATCCCTAACCCTAACCCTAACACTAAACCTAGCCTTAGCCCTAGCCGTAACCCTAACACTAAACCTACTTAGCACTAGCCATAACCTGAACCCTAACCCTAGCCCTAACCCTAACCCTAGCACTAACTAACCCAAACCCTAACCCTAGCCCTAGCACTAGCCCTATTCCTAACCCTAACCCTAGCCCTACACATAGACCTAACCATAACCTTAACCCTAGACCTAATACTAACCCTAGCCATAACCCTAAGCCTAGCACTAACTCTAACCCAAAACCCAATCCTAGCCCTGGCCCTAACCATAACACTAACCCTAAACCTAGACCTAGCCATAGCCCTAGCCCTAACCCTAAACCTGAACTTAATCCTAGTCCTAGCCCTAGCTCTAGCCCTCACCCTAAACCTAAATCTAACCCAAGCCATAGCCCTGGCCCTAACCCAAACCCTAACCCTAATCCTAGACCTAGCCCTAGCCCTAGTCATAGCCAGAACCCTAACCCTAACCCTAACCCTATCCCTAATCCTAACCCTAACTGTAAACATAGCCCTAGCCCTAGCACTAAACCTAACACTAACCCAAACCTTAGCCCTAGTCCTAACCCTAACCCTAACCCTAGACCTAACCCTAGCCCTAATCCTAACACTAACCCTAATCCTAGCCCTAACCATAAACATAACTCTAACCTAAACCTAGCCCTAGCCCTCAAACTAAACCTAAGCCTAGCCCTAGACCTAGAGCTAAACCTAAAACTAACCCTAGCCCTAGCCCTAGCCCTAGCACTAACCCTAATCCTAGCCCCAGCCTTAACTCTAACCATAAACATAACCCTAGCCCTAGCCCTTGCATTAGCACTAACCCTAACCCTATCCCTAACCCTAGCCCTTGCCCTGGAACTAGCCATAACCCTAACCCTAACCCTAGCCATAGCCCTCATTCTAACCCTAACTCTAACCCTAACCCTAACCCTGGCCCTAGCTCTAATCCTAACCCTAACCCTGACCCTAGCTCTAACAAAATCATAGCGCTTGCCCTAAACCTTGCCCTAGCCCTAGAACTAGCCCTAACCCTCACCCTAACCTTAACCCTAACCCTAAACATAGCCCTAGCCCTAACCCTAACCCTAAACCTAACCCTATCCCTAACCCTAACCCTAACACTAAACCTAGCCTTATCCCTAGCCATAACCCTAACACTAAACCTACCTTAGCCCTAGCCATAACCCGAACCCTAACCCTAGCCCTCACCCTAACCCTAGCACTAACTAACCCAAACCCTAACACTAGCCCTAGCACTAGCACTATTCCTAATCCTAACCCTAGCCCTACCCCTAGACCTAACCCTATCCCTAACGCTAGACCTAACACTAACCCTAGCCCTAACCCTAAGCCTAGCACAAACCCTAACCTTAACCCAATCCTAGCGCTGGCTCCAACCAAAACACTAACCCTAAACCTAAACCTAGCCATAGCCCTAGCCCTAACCCTAAACCTAAACTTAATCCTAGTCCCAGCCCTAGCTCTAGCCCTCACCAAAACCTAAATCTAACCCTAGCCATAGCCCTGGCCCTAACCCAAACCCTAACCCTAATCCTAGCCCTAGCCCTAGCCCTAGTCGTAGCCCGAACCCTAACCCTAACCGTAACCCTATCCCTAATCCTAACCCTAACCGTAAACATAGCCCTAGCCCTAGCCCTAAACCTAAACTAACCCTAACCCTATCCCTAACCCTAACCCTAAAACTAACCCTAGACCTAACCCTAGCCCTAGGTCTAAACCTAACCCTAACACTAACCTTAGCCCTAGCCCTATCCTTAACCCTAACTCTAACACTAGCGCTAGCCATAGCCCTAACATTAAACCTAGGCCTAGCCCTAGCCCTAGCCGTAACACTAAGCTTAACCCTAGCCCTAGCCCTAGCCCTAACACTAAGCCTAACCCTAGCCCTAGCCCTAGCCCTATCCCTAACCCTAACCGTTGCCCTAGCCCTAGCTCTAGACCCAAACCTTACCCGAACCCTAGCCCGAGACCTAACACTAACCCTAACCCTAACCTTAGCCCTAGCCCTAAACCTAACCCTAACCCTAGCCATAGCCGTAGTCACAACTCCAACGCTAACCGTAACCATAACCCAACACCACCCCAACCCCAACCCTAAACCTAACCTTAACACTAACCCTAACCCGAACACTAACCCTAACCCTTAATCCTAAAACAACCACTAAATCCTAAAAAAAACACACACCTTAACCCTAAACCTAGTCCTAACCTAGCCCTAACGTAACCCTAACCCTAGCCCTAACTATAACCAAAAACCGAGCCCTAACACTAACACTAACCCTAACCCTAAACCTAAGCCTAGCCCTAGCCCTAGACCTAGACCTAGCCCTACCCCTAACCCTAACCGTAACCCTAAACTTAGCCCTAGCCCTAACCTTAATCCTGATCTTAACCTTAACCCTAGCACTAACCCTAACCCTAAACCTAGCCTTAGCTCTAGCCCTAAAAATAACCCACATCTTAAACCTAACACTAGCCCTAGCCCTAGCCCAAACCCTAACGCTAACCCAAGCCCTAGCCCTAACCCTAACCCAAGCCATAAACCTAAACCTAACCCTAACCCTAGCCCTAGCCCTAACCCTAACTCTTACCCTAACCCTAACCATAACCCCAAACCCAAGCCCAACACCAACACCAAACTCAAACCTAACCCTAACACTAACCTAAACCTAGCCCTAGCCCTAGCCCTAACCATAACCCTAACCCAAGCACTAGCCATAACCCTAACCCTAACACTAACCCTACACCTAAACCTAGCCCTAACCCTAACACTAGCACTAAAACTAATCCAAACCCTAACCCTAGCCCTAGCCCTATTCCTAACACTAACCCTAGCCCTAACCCTAGACCTAAGCCTAACCCTAACCCTAGACCTAACCCTAACCCTAGCCCTAAACCTAACCCTAGCAATAACCCTAACCCTAAACCTAGACCTAGCAATAGCACTATCCCTAACCCTAAACCTAAACCTAGACTTAGCCTAAACCATAACCTTAACCCTAAACCTAGCCCTAGCCCTAGGCCTAGCCCTAACCCTAACTATAAAATTAACCCTAGACCTAGCCCTATACCTAGCCATCACCCTAAACAAAAATCTAACCCTAGCCCTAGCCCTGGCCCTAGCCCTAACCCTAACCCTAACCCTATCCCTATCCCTATCCCTAACCCTAAACTTAGCCTTCGCCTAGCACTAACACTAACACTAACCGTAACGCTAGCCCTAGCCATAACCTAACCCTAAACCTAGACCTAACCCTAACCCTAACACTAGCCCTAGCCCTACCCCTAGCCCTAACCCCAGCACTAGTCCTAAGCCTAGCCCTAGCCCTAGCCCTAACCCTAACCCATAACCTAGACCTAACCCTAACCCTTACCCTAGTCATCGCCCTACCCCTAGCACTAACCCCAGCACTAGCCCTAGGCCTAGCCCTCGCCCTAACCCTAACCCTAGCCCTAGCCCTAACCCTAACCCTAACCCTAGACCTAATCACAAAAAAAACCATGAAATCCTAAAAAAAACCACAAACCTTAACCCTAAACCTAGCCCTAACCTAGCCCAAAAGTAACCCTAACCCTAGCCCTAACTATAACCAAAAACCTAGCCCTAAAACTAACCATAAAACTAAACCTAACCCTAACCCTAGCCCTAGCCCTAGCCCTACCACTAACCCTAACCATAGGCATAGCCCTAGACCTAGCCCTTACCTTACACTAACCCAAGCCCTAACCCTAACCCTAACCCTAACCCTAGCCCTAGCCCTAGCCCTACCACTAACCCTAACCGTAGCCATAGCCCTAGCCCTAGCCCTATACCTTACACTAACCCAAGCCCTAACCCTAACCCTAACACTAACCCCAACACAACCCCAACCCCAACCATAACCCTAACTGTATCCCTAGCCCTAACCCTAACCCACATATTAAATTAACCCTAGCCCTAGCCCTAACCCTAACCCTAAGCTTAGCCCTAGCCCTACCTCTAGCCATAACCCTAAACCTAACCCTAAGCCTAGCCCTAGCCGTAGCCACAACTCCAACCCTAACCGTAACCATAACCCAACACCACCCCAACCCCAACCCTAAACCTAACCCTAACACTAACCCTAACCCAAACACTAACCCTAACCCTTAATCCTAAAACAACCACTAAATCCTAAAAAAACACACACACCTTAACCCTAAACCGAGTCCTAACCTAGCCCTAACGTAACCCAAACCCTAGCCCTAACTATAACCAAAAACCGAGCCCTAACACTAACACTAAACCTAACCCTAACCCTAATCTTAACCCTAGCACTAGCCCTAACCCTAGCCCTAGCCCTAGCCCTAGCCCAACGCTGGCCCTAGCCCTAACCCTAGCCCTAGCCTTAGCCCTACCCTTAGCCCTAACTCTAGCCCTAGCCGTAGTTCTAACCCTAACCCTAATCTGAGCCCTAACCCTAGCCCTACCCCTACCCCTAACCCTAAACTTAGCCTTAGCCCTAGACCTAAACCTAATCCAAACCCGATCCCTAACCCTAACCCTAGCCATAGCCCTATCCCTAACCCTAACTGTTACCCTAGCCCTAGCTCTAGACCCAACCCTTACACGAACCCTAGCCCGAGACCTAAACCTAACCCTAACCCTAGCCCTAGCCCTAGCCCTATCACTAACCCTAACCGTAGCCCTAGCCCTAGCCCTAGCCCTATACCTTACACTAACCCAAGCCCTAGCCCTAACCCTAACCGTAATCCTAACCTTAGCCCTAACCCTAACCCTAACCCTACCCCTAACCCTAACCCTTAACTTAGCCCTAGCCCTAACCTTAATCCTAATCTTAACCTTAACCCTAGCCTTAACGCTAAACCTAAACCTAGCCTTAGCCCTAGCCCTAACCCTAATCCACACCTTAAACCTAAACCTAGCCCTAGCCCAAACCCTAAGGCTAACCCTAGCCCTAGCCCAAACCCTAACCCAAGCCATAAACCTAAACCTAACCCTAACTCTAACCCTAGCCATAGCCCTAACCCTAAATCTAACCCTAACCCTAACAATAACCCCAAAACCAAGCCCAACACCAACACCAACCTCAAACCTAACCCTAACCATAACCTAAACCTAGCCCTAGCCCTAACCATAAGCCTAACTCAAGCACTAGTCCTAAACCTAACACTAACACTAAACCTACCCCTAAACCTAGCCCTAACCCTAACCCTAGCACTAAACCTAAACCAAACCCTAACCCTAGCCCTAGCCCTATTCCTAACCCTAACCCTACCCTAACCCTAGTCCTAAGCCTAACCCTAAACCTAGACAAAACCCTAATCCTAGCCCTAAACCTAACCTTAGCACTAATCCTAACCCTAAACCTAGACCTAGCCCTAGCACTATCCCTAACCCTAAACTTAATCCTAGCCCTAGCCCTAAGCATAACACTAACCCTAACCCTAGCCCTAGCCCTACCCCTAGCCCTAACCCCAGCACTAGCCCTAACCCTAGCCCTAGCCCTAACCCTAACGCTAACCCTAGACCTAAACCTAACCCTAACCCTAGCCCTAGCCCTAGCCCTAGCCCAAGCCCTAACCCCAGCACTAGCCCTAGATCTAGCCCTCGCCCTAACCCTAACGCTAGCCCTAACCCTAAACCTAGCCTGTATCCTAACCCTAGACCTAATCCTAAAAAAAACACGAAATCCTAAAAAAACACACAAACCTTAACCCTAAACCTAGCCCTAACCTAGCAAAACGTAACCCTAACCCTAGCCCTAATTATAACCAAAAACCGAGCCCTAACACTAACACTAACCCTAACCCTAACCTTAACCCTAGCACTAGCCCTAGCCCTAGCCCTAGCCCTAACCCTGGCCCTAGTCCTATCCCTATCCCTAGCCTTAGCCCTACCCTTAACCCTAACTCTAGCCCTAGCCGTAGTTCTAAAGCTAACCCTAATCTGAGCCCAAACACTAGCCGTGCCCCTACCCCTAACCCTAACCCTAGCCCTAGCCTTATCCCTAACCCTAACCGTTGCCCTAGCCCTAGCTCTACACCCAACCCTTACCCAAACAAAACCCTAACCCTAGCCTTAGCTCTAACCCTAACCCTAACCCTAGACCAAGCCCTAGCCCTAGCCCAAACTCTAACCCTAACCCTAACACTAAAACTATCGCTAACACTAAATCTAACCATAAACCTATCCCTAGCCCTACCCTAGCCCTAGCCCTAACCCTAACACTAACCCTAACCCTAGCACTAACCCTAGCCCTAGCCCTAACCCTAACCCTAACCCTAGGCCAAGACCTAAACCTAACCCTAACCCTAGCCCTAGCCCAAGACCTAACACAAATCCTAGTACTAATGCTAACCCTAACCCTAGCCCTAACCCTAACCTTAACCCTAACACTAGCCCTAGTCTAACCCTAACCCTAACCCTAACCTTAACCCTAACCCTAACCATAGCCCTAGCCCTAACCCAAACCCTAACCCTAACCCTAGCACTAACACTAACCCTAACTATAACCCTAGCACTAACCCTAACCCTAACCCCAGCCCTAGACCTAGCACTAGCCCTAACACTAGCCCTAATCCTAGCCCTAGCCCTAACCCTAACACTAACCCTAAACCTAGCCCTAACCCTAGCCCTAGCTCTCACCCTAAACCTATATCTAACCATAGCCAGAGCCCTGGCCCTAGCACTAGCCCTAACCCTAACACGAACCCTGGCCCTAGACCTAACCCTAACCCTAACCATAGCCCTAGCTCTAACCCTAACTCTAAACGTAACCCTAACACTAGCCCTAGCCCTAGCCCTAACCCTAAACCTAACCCTAACCTGAACCCTATCCCCAACCCTAATCCTAACCCAACCTAGCCTTAGCCCTAGCCCCAAACCTTAGGGCTAGGGTTATGGTTAGGATTAGGGCTAGGAATAGGGCTAGGGTTAGTGCTAGGGTTAGGGTTAGGGTTTGGGTTTGGGTTAGAGCAAGGGCTAAGGTTAGGGTTAGGGTTAGGTTTAGGTGTAGGGCTAGGGTTAGGCCTACGGTTAGGGTTAGTGTTAGGGCTAGGCCTGGGGTTAGGGTTAGTGTTAGATTAGGGCTAGGGATAGGGCTATAGTTAGGGTTAGGGTTAGTGCTAGGTCTAGTGTTAAGGTTAGGGTTAGGGTTAGGGCTAGGGCTAGGATTAGGGTTAGGGTTAGGGTTAGGGCTTGGGCTAGGGTTAGGGTTAGGGTTAGGTCTAGGGCTAGGGATAGGGCTAGGGTTAGGGTTAGATTTAGGGTTAGGGCTAGTGATAGTGTTAGGGTTAGGTTTAGGGTTAGGGCTAGGGCTAGGACTAGCGTTACATTTAGGTTTAGGGTTAGAGTTCGGGCAAGGGTTAGGGTACAGGCTAGGGATAGGTTTAGAGATGGGGTTTGGGTCAAGGTTATTGTTAGGTGTAGGGCTAGGGCTAGGGTAAGGGTTAGTGTTCAGGTTAGGGTTAGGCTTAGGGCTAGTGTTAGGGTTAGGGTTAGGGTTAGGGCTAGGGCTAGGACTAGGGTTAGGGTTAGGTCTAGGGCTAGGGATAGGGCTAGGTTTAGGGTTAGGTTTAGGGTTAGGATTTGTGTTAGAGTTAGGTCTATGGCTAGGGTTACGCCTATGGATAGGGTTGGGTTTAGGGCTAGGGCTAGGGCTAAGGCTAGGTCTACGGTTAGGGTACGGGCTAGGGTTTGGGTTAGGGCTAGGGTTAGGGGTAGGTCTAGGATTAGAGCTAGGGCTAGGGCTAGGTTTAGGGTTAGGACTAGGGTACAGCTAGGGCTAAGGCTAGGGCTAGGACTAGGGTTAGTGTTAGGGCTAGGGCTAGGGCTAGGGTTAGACCTAGGTTTAGGGTTAGTTCTAGGGCTAGGGATAGGGCTAGGGATAGGGTTAGGGTTAGGTCTAGGGCTAGGGATTGGACTAGGGTTAGTGTTAGGTTTAGGGCTAGGGTTATGGTTAGTATTAGGGTTAGATCTAGGGTAGGGCTAGGTTTAGTGTTAGGGTTAGGGTTAGTGTTAGGGATATGGTTAGGTTTAGGGCTAGGGCTAGGGCTAGGCCTAGAGCTAGGTTTAGTGTTAGGTTTTGTGTTAGGGCTAGGGATATGGTTAGGATTAGGTTTAGGGTTCCTTTTAGAGCTAGGGCTAGGTTTAGGGTTAGGGTTAGGGTTAGGGTTAGTGCTATGGCTAGGGCTAGGGCTAGGTTTAGGGTTAGGGTTAGGTCTAGGGCTAAGGAAAGGGCTAGGGATAGGTTTAGGGCTAGGGCTAGGGTTAGGGTTAGGGTACGAGCTAGGGTTTGCGTTAGGCATAGGGTTAGGGTTAGGGCTAGAGCTAGGGCTAGACCTAGGTTTAGGGTTAGGTCTAGGGCTAGGGTTAGGGCTAGAGTTAGGGTTAGGGTTAGGGCTAGGGCTAGGGTCAGGGTTGGTGTTAGGGTTAGGTTATGGGCTAGGACTAGCGTTACGTTTAGGGTTAGGTTTAGAGTTCGGGCTAGGGTTAGGGTTAGGGTACTGGCTAGGGTTAGGTTTAGGACTGGGGTTAGGGTCAGTGTTATTGTTAGGTCTAGTGCTAGGGCTAGGGCTAGGGTTAGGGATAGCATTAGAGTTATGGTTAGGTTTAGTGCTAGGGTTAGTGTTAGTTTTAGGGCTAGGGCTAGGGCTAGGGTTAGTGTAGCGCATGGGCTAGGGCTAAGGCTAGGGTTATATCTATGGTTAGGGCTAGGGTTAGGGCTAGAGCTAGGGTTAGGGTTAGGGTACGGGCTAGGGTTAGCTTTAGGGCTGTTGTTAGGGTCAGTGTTATTGTTAGGTGTAGGGATAGGGCTAGGGTTAGGGTTAGGGTTAGGGTTAGGCTTAGGGTTTGGGTTAGGGTTAGAGCTAGGGCTAGGGTTAGGGTTATTGTACGGGCTAGGGTTAGCTTTAGGGCTGGGGTTATGGTCAGTGTTATTGTTAGGTGTAGGAATAGGGCTAGGGTTAGGGTTAGGGTTAGGCTTAGGGTTTGGGTTAGGGTTAGAGCTAGGGCTAGGGTTAGGGTTATTGTACGGGCTAGGGTTATGTTTCGGGCTGGGGTTAGGGTCAGGGTTATTGTTAGAGGTAGGGCTATGGCTAGGGTTAGGGTTAGCGTTCGGGTTAGGGTTAGGGCTATGGCTAGGTTTAGGTTTAGGGTTAGGGTTAGGGCTAGGGTTAGGGTTAGGGCTAGGGATAGGGTTAGGTTTAGGGTTAGGGTTAGGGCTAGGGCTAGGGCTAGGGCTAGGGCTATGGCTAGGTTTAGGTTTAGGGTTAGAGCTAGGGCTAGGGCTAGGGCTAGGACTAGGTTTAGGTCTAGGGCTAGCATTAGGTCTATGGTTAGGGTTAGGTTTAGGGCTAGGGCTAGGGATAGGTCTAGGGTTTGGGTACAGGCTAGGGTTAGCGTTAGGTCTAGGTCTATGGCTAGGGTTAGCGTTAGCGTTCAGCTTAGGTCTAGGGCTAGGACTAGGTTTAGGGTTAGGGCTAGTCTTAGAGCTAGGGCTATTTCTAGGTCTAGGGTTAGGATTAGTGTTTGGTCTAGGTATAGGGCTAGGACTAGGGCTAGGGTTAGGGTTAAGGTTAAGGCTAGAGCTAGGGCTAGACCTAGGTTTAGGGTTAGATCTACGGCTAGGGCTTGGGCTAGTGTTAGGGTTAGGGTTAGGTCTAGGGCTAGGGATAGGGCTATGGTTAGGTTTAGTGCTAGGGCTAGGGCTATGGTTAGGGTACGGGCTAGGGTTTGTGTTAGGCCTAGGGTTAGGGTTAGGGATAGAGCTAGGGCTAGACCTAGGTTTAGGGTTAGGTCTAAGGCTAGGTTTAGTCCTAGGGTTAGGGTTAGGGCTAGTGCTTGGGCTAGGGTCAGGGTTAGTTTAGGGTTACTTTATGGGCTAGGACTATCGTTAGGTTTAGGGTTAGGGTTAGAGTTTGGGTTAGGGTTAGGGTTAGCGAGCGGGGTAGGGTTAGGTTTAGGACTGGGGTTAGGGTCAGGATTATTGTCAGGTCTAGGGCTAGGGCTAGGTTTAGGTTTAGTGTTATGGTTAGGTCTAGGGCTAGGGCTAGGCCTAGGGTTCGGTTAGATTTACATTTAGGCCTAGGTCTAGGGTTAGGTCTAGGGTTAGTGTTAGGGTTAGGGCTAGGGCTAGGGTTAGGGTTAGGGATAGGGCTATGGCTAGGTTTAGGGTTAGGGTTAGTGTTAGGGTTTGGGTTAGTGATAAGCTTAGGTTTAGGTTTAGGGTTAGGGTTAGGGCTAGGGATATGTTTAGGGTTAGGGTTAGTGTTAGGGTTTGGGTTAGTGATAAGCTTAGGTTTAGGGTTAGGGTTAGGTTTAGGATAGGCCTAGGATTAGGGTTAGGGTTAGGGTTAGGATTAGTGCTAGGGCCAGGGCTAAGGCTAGGGTTAGATTTAGGTTTAGGGTGAGGGCTAGGGCTAGGGCTAGAGCTAGGGTTAAGTTTAGGATTAGTGTTATGCCTAGGGCTAGGGCTAGGTTTAGGGTTAGTGCTAGGGTTAGGGCTAGGGCTAGGATTAAGGTTATGGTTAGGGCTATGCTAGGGCTATGGTTAGGGTTTCGGTTAGTGTTAGTCCTAGGGATAGGGTAAGGGCTAGTGTTAGCCTTAGTGTTAGGGTTAGGGTTAGGTTTAGGTCTAGGCCTTGGTTTAGGGTTAAGGTTAGGGCTAGGGCTAGGTTTAGGGTTAGGTTTTGTGTTACGGTTAGGGCTAGGGCTAGGGCTAGATTTAGTGTCAGGGTTAGGGTTAGTGCTATGTTTAGTGTTAGGTTTCGGGTTAGGGCTAGGGCTAGGGTTAGCGTTATAGTTATTGTTAGGTTTAGTGCTAGGATTAGGTTTAGATTTAGGCCTATGAGTAGGGCTAGGGCTAGGGTTAGGGTTAGGTCTAGGTCTAGGGCTAGGGCTAGGGTTATTGTTAGGGCTAGGGGTATGGCTATGGCTACGCATAGATTTAGGGCTAGGGCTAGGGCTAGGTTTAGGGTTACAGTCATGGTTAGGTTTAGTGCTAGGGTTAGGGTTAGGTTTAGGGTTAGGTTTAGGGCTAGGGCTAGGGTTAGTGTTAGTGTTAGGCTTAGGGCTAGGGCTCGGGCTAGGGTTAGGGTTAGGGTTAGGGTTAGTGCTTGGGTTAGTGTTAGGGCTAGGGCTAGGGTTAGGGTTATGTTTATGGTTAGTGTTAGGGCTAGGGTTACGGTTAGGGTTAGGGCTTGGGTTAGGGTTAGGGGTAGGGTTAGGGTTAGGGGCAGGGCTATTACTAGGGTTATTGTTAGGTTTTGTGATAGGGTTATGGTTAGGGCTAGGGCTAGAGCTAGGTCTAGAGTTAGGGTTAGGTTTTGTGTTAGGGTTAGGGCTAGGGCTAGGGCTAGTTTATTTGTTAGGGTTATGGTTAGGGCTAGCGCTAGAGTTAGGGTTAGTGTTAGGGCTAGTGCTAGGGCTAGGCCTAGGTTTAGGGCTAGGGATAGGGCTAGGGTTAGCATTAGAGTTATGGTTAGGTTTAGTGCAAGGTTTAGGGTTAGCATTAGGCCTAGGGCTAGGACTAGGGCTAGGGCTAGTGTTAGGGTTAGGGCTAGGGCTACAGCTAGGGCTATGGCTAGGGTTAGGTCTATGGTTAGTGTTAGGGTTCACGCTAGGGTAGGGTAAGTGTTAGTGTTAGGCTTAGGGCTATTGCTCGGGCTTGCGTTAGGGTTAGGGTTATGGTTAGGGCTAGGGTTAGGGTTAGGATTAGGGCTAGGAATAGGGCTAGGGCTAGTGCTAGGGTTATGGTTCGGATTTGGGTTTGGGTTAGAGCTAGGGCTAGGGTTAGGGTTAGGGTTAGGTTTAGTCTAGGGCTATGGTTAGGCCTATGATTAGGGTTAGAGTTAGGGCTAGGGCTAGGTCTACGGCTAGGTTTAGGGTTAGGGTTAGGGCTAGGCCTGGGGTTAAGTTTAGGGTTAGGTCTAGGGCTAGGGATAGGTCTACTTTTAGGGTTAGGGTTAGGGCTAGGGCTAGGTTTAGGTTAGGGTCAGGGTTCGGGTTAGGGTTAGGGTTAGGGTTAGGGCTAGGTTTAGGGTTAGGGTTAGCGTTAGTGTTAGGGATAGGGTTAGGGTTAGGGTTAGGGTTAGGCCTAGGGCTAGGGCTAGGTCTAGGTTTAGGGTTAGGTTTTGGGTTAGGTCTAGGGATATGTTTAGGATTAGGGTTTGGGTTTGGGTTAGAGCTAGGGCTAGGGTTAGGGTTAGGGTTAGGGTTAGGGTTAGGGGTATGGGTAGGGTTTGGGTTAGGGTTAGTGTTAGGGCTTGGGCCAGGGCTAGGACTAGGTTTAGGGTTCGAGCTAGGGCTTGGGCTAGGGCTAGGGCTAGGGTTATTGTTAGGGCTAGGGCTAGGGCTAGGGCTAGGCGTGGGTTTCGGGCTAGGTCTAGGGCTAGGGTTAGGATTAGAGTTATGGTTAGGTTCAGTGCTAGGTTAGGGCTAGGTTTAGGGCTAGGCCAAGGGTTAGGACTAGGGTTAGGGTTAGGGTTAGGGTTAGGGCTTGGGCTAGGGCTAGGGTTAGGTTTATGGTTAGGGTTAGGGTTATGGTTAGGGCTAGGGCTAGGGTTAGAGATAGCGTTAGGTGTATGGTTAGGTTTAGTGCTAGGGTGAGGGTTAGTTTTAGGGCTAGGGCGAGGGCTAGCTCTAGGGTTAGTGTAATGCATGGGCTAGGGCTAAGGCTAGGGTTAGGTCTATGGCTAGGGCTTGTGTTAGAGTTAATGGTACAGTTAGGGCTAGCGTTGGGGATATTATTAGGGTTAGGGCTAGGACTAGGGCTAGTTCTAGGGCTAGGGTTATGGTTATGGTTAGTGCTAGGGTTAGTGCTAGGATTAGGGCTAGGACTAGGGCTAGGGCTAGTGCTAGGGTTAGGGTTAGGGTTTGGGTTATGGTGATAGCTAGGGCTAGGGTTAGGGTTAGGGTTAGGGTATGGGCTAGGGTTAGGTTTAGCGCTGGGGTTAGGGTCAGGGTTATTGTTAGGTGTAGGGCTAGGGCTAGGGTTAGGTTTAGCATTTGGGTTAGGGTTAGGGCTAGGGCTAGGTTTAGGTTTAGGCTTAGGGTTAGGGTAGGGTTAGGGTTAGGGTTAGGGTTAGGGTTAGGGTTAGGGTTAGGGATAGGGCTACAGCTCCGGCTAGGTTTTGAGTTAGGGCTAGGGCTATGGCTAGGCCTACGTTTGGGGTTAGGGCTAGCATTAGGACTTTGGTTAGGGTTAGGGTTAGGTCTAGGGCTAGGGCTAGGTCTATGATTAGGGTACAGACTAGGGTTTGGGTTAGATCTAGGGTTAGGGTCAGAGTTAGGGTTAGATCTAGGGCTAGGGCTAGGGTTAGGGTTAGCGTTTGGGTAGGGCTAGGGCTAGGGCTAGATGTAGGGCTAGGGTTAGGATCAGAGTTAGGGTTAGATCTAGGGCTAGGGCTAGGGTTAGGGTTAGCGTTTGGGTAGGGCTAGGGCTAGGGCTAGGGTTAGGGTTAGGTTTAGGCCTAGGGCCTGGGCTAGGGTTAGGGTTAGGGTTAGGTCTAGGGCTAGGGATAGGACTAGGGTTAGGGTTAGGGATAGGGCTAGGGTTAGGTTTAGTATTAGGGATAGGGCTAGGGATAGGGCTAGGCCTACAGTTCGGTTAGGGTTAGGTTTAGGCCTAGGGCTAGGGTTAGGTCTAGGTTCAGGGTTTGTTTTGGTGCTAGGTCTAGGGTTTGTGTTTGTGTTAGGGTTAGGGCTATGGCTAGGCTAGGGCTAGGTTTAGGTTTAGGGTTAGGGTTATGGTTAGGGTTAGGGATAGGGTTAGATTTTGGGTTAGGGTTAGGCCTAGGCCTCGGGCTCTGGTTAGGGCTAGGTTTAGGTTTAGGGTATGGGTTAGGGCTAGGGATATGTTTAGGAATATGTTTAGGGTTAGGTTTAGAGTTAGGGCTAGGGTTAGGGTTAGGTGTAGGGTTAGGGCTAGTGGCAGGGCTAGGGCTAGTGTTAGATTTAGGTTTAGTGTGAGGACTAGGGCTAGCGCTAGGTCTAGGTTTAGTGTTAAGATTAGGGTTAGGGTTAGGGCTAGGGCAAGGATAAGGGTTAGGTTTAGGGCTAGGGCTAGGCCTAGGTTTAGGACTAGGGCTAGGGCTAGGGCTAGACCTAAGTTTAGGGCTAGGGCTAGGGCTAGGGCTAGAGTTAGCGTTAGAGTTATGGTTAGGTTTAGTGCTAGGGTTATGGTTAGGTTTAGTTCTAGGGCTAGGGCTAGGGCTAGGGCTAGGGTTAGGGTTAGGGCTAGGGTTAGGGTTAGGGCTAGGGCTAGGGCTAGTGTTAGGTAAGGACTAGGGCTAGGGCTAGGCCTAGGCCTAGGCCTAGGTTAGGGCTAGGGCTAGGGCTAGGGTTAGGGTTAGGGTTAGGGCTAGGGCTAGTGCTAGGGTTAGGGTTTGGTTTAGGGCTAGGGCTAGGGTTAGGTCTATGGTTAGGGTTAG
>CM027390.1:122908377-122929244 GCA_015711505.1 Sylvilagus bachmani | reverse complement strand
TAGGGCTAGGGCTAGGGTTAGTTTTAGGGCACGGACTAGGGCTATGACTATGTCTAAGGTTAGGGTTAGGGTTTGGGCTAGGTTTAGGGTTGGGGTTAGGTTAGGGCTAGGTCTAGGGTTAGGATTAAGCTGTGAGTTGGGGTTAGGGCTAGGGTTAGTGTTAGGGTTATGGTTTGGGTTTGTGTTGTGGTTGGGTTTGTGTTGGGGTTTGGGTTAAGGTTAGGGCTAGGGATACAGGTAGGGTTAGGTTTAGATTTAGGGTTAGGGTTAGGGTTAGGGTTAGGGTTAGTGTTAGGGTTAGGGTTAGGGTAAGTGCTAGGGCTAGGCCTAGGGCTAGGGTTAGGGTTACTTTTAGGGTGAAAGCTAGGGCTAGTGTTCGGTTTAATTTGGGTTAGGGTTAGGGCTAGGCTTTGGTTTAGGGTTAAGGTTAGGGCTAGGGCTAGGGCTAGGGCTAGGGTTAGGGTTAGGGTTAGGTTTGTGTTAAGGTTAGAGCTATGGCTAGGTTTAGTGTCAGGGTTGGGTTAGTGCTAGGGCTAGGGTTAGGTTTAGGGTTAGGGCTAGGGCTAGGGCTAGGGCTAGGGTTAGCGTTAGAGTTATGTTTAGGTTTAGTTCTAGGGTTAGGTTTAGGTTTAGTGCTAGGGTTAGGGCAAGGCTAGGGTTAGGTCTATGGTTAGGGTTAGGTTTAGGGCTAGGGCTAGGGTTAGTGTTAGTGTTAGGCTTAGGGCTACGGCCTGGGCTAGGATGAGGGTTAGGTTTAGTGCTAGGTTTAGGGTTAGGGCTAGTGTAAGGGCTAGGGTTAGGGTTAGGGTTATGGTTAGGGTTAGGGCTAGGGTTAGGGTTAGGGTTGGGGTAGCGTTGGGCTAGGGGCAGGGCTAGGGCTAGGGCTATTGTTAGGGTTTGTGATAGGGTTATGGTTAGGGCTAGGGCTAGGGCTAGGGTTATGGTTAGGTTTTGTGTTACGGTTAGTGCTAGGTCTAGGTTTGTTGTTAGGGTTAGGGTTAGGGCTAGGGCTAGGTTTAGTTTTAGGGTTAGGGCTAGGGCTAGGGCTAGGGTTAGGGTTAGGGCTAGGCCTGGGGTTAAGGTTAGGGTTCGGTCTAGGGCTAGTGATAGGTCTACGGTTATTGTTAGGGTTAGGGCTAGGTCTAGGGTTATGGTTAGGGTTAGGTTTAGGTTTAGGGTAGGGCTAGGGTTAGTGTTAGGGCTAGGGATAGGGCTAGGTTTAGGGTTAGGGCTGGGGCTAGGTCTAGGGTTAGGGTTAGTGTTAGGTCTAGGGCTAGGAATAGGGCTAGTGTTAGGGCTAGTGCTAGGTTTAGGGTTAGGGTTAGGGTTAGAGTTGGGCAAGGGTTAGGTTTAGGGTACGGACTAGGGTTAGGTTTAGGGATGCGGTTAGGGTCACGGTTTTTGTTAGGTGTAGGGCTAGGTCTAGGGTTAGGGTTAGCGTTCTGGCTAGTGTTAGGGTTAGGGCTATGTTTAGGGTTAGGGTTAGCGTTAGTGTTAGGGTTAGGGCTAGGTTTAGGTTTAGTGTTATGGTTAGGCCTAGGGCTAGCTATAGGGCTAGGGCTAGGGCTAGGTTTAGGGTTAGGTTTTGGGTTAGGGCTAGGGATATGGTTAGGATTTGGGTTAGGGTTCGGTTAGAGCTAGGGCTAGGGTTAGGGTTAGGGTTAGCGGTTTGGTTTGGGTTAGGGTTAGGGTTATGGCTAGGGCCACGGCTAGGTCTAGGTTTAGGGTTCGGGCTAAGGCTTGGGCTAGGGCTAGGGCTAGGGTTATTGTTAGGGCTAGAGCTAGGGCTTGGGCTAGGCGTAGGTTTTGTGCTATGGCTAGGGCTAGGGTTAGGGTTAGAGTTATGGTTAGGTTTAGTGCTAGATTAGGGCTAGGTTTAGGGCTAGGCCAAGGGTTAGGACTAGGGTTACGGTTAGGGTTAGGTTTTGGGCTAGGGCTAGGGTTAGGTCTATGGTTACGGTTAGGGTTAGGGCTAGGGCTAGGGTTAGGTCTACGGTTAGGGTTAGGGTTAGTGCTAGGGCTAGGGATAGGGATAGCGTCAGAATTATGGTTAGGTTTAGTGCTAGGGTGAGGGTTAGTTTTAGGGCTAGGGAGAGGGTTAGCGCTAGGGTTAGTGTAATGCATGGGCTAGGGCTAAGGCCTATGGTTAGTGTTATGGTTAGGTCTATGGCTATGGCTTGTGTTAGAGTTAATGTTATGGTTAGGGCTATGGTTGTGATTATTATTAGGGTTAGGGCTAGGACTAGGGCTAGTTCTAGGGCTAGGGTTAGGGTTATGGTTATGGCTAGTGTTAGGGATGGGCTAGGGCTAGGGCTAGTGCTAGGGTTAGGGTTAGGTTTTGTGTTATGGTTAGAGCTAGGGCTAGGGTTAGGGTTAGGGTTAGTGTTAGGGTACGGGCTAGGGTTAGGTTTAGGGCTGGAGTTAGGCTCAGGGTTACTGTTAGGTGTAGGGCAAGGGCTAGCGTTAGGGTTAGCATTTGGGTTAGGGTTAGGGCTATGGCTAGGTTAGGGTTAGGTTTAGGCTTAGGGTTAGGGTAGGGTTAGGGTTAGGGTTAGGGTTACGGATAGGGCTACGGCTAAGGCTAGGTTTAAAGTTAGGACTAGGGCTAGGGCTAGTTCTAGGTTTAGGGTTAGGTCTAGCGTTAGGTCTTTGGTTAGGGTGAGGGTTAGGTCTAGGGCTAGTGCTAGGTCTAGGGTTAGGGTAGAGGCTAGGGTTTGGGTTAGGGCTAGGGTTAGGTTGAGGGTTAGGGTTAGGTCTAGGGCTAGGGCTAGGGTTAGGGTTAGCATTTGGCTAGGGCTAGGGCTAGGGTTAGGTTTAGGGCTAGGGTTAGAGCTATGGCTAATCTAGGGGTAGTTCTAGGGTTTGGGTAAGGGCTAGGTGTAGGGCTAGGGGTAGGGTTAGGGTTAGGATTAGGGTTAGGGCTAGAGCTAGGGCTAGACCTAGGTTTAGGGTTAGGTCTAGGGCTAGGGCTTGGGCTAGGGTTAGGGTTAGGGTTAGGTCTAGGGCTAGGGATATGGCTAGGGTTAGGGTTAGGTCTAGGTTTAGGGTTAGTATTAGGGATAGGGCTAGGGCTAGGACTAGGCCTAGGGTTCAGTTAGGGTTAGGTTTAGACCTAGGGCTAGTATTAGGTCTAGGTTCAGGGTTTCGTTTTGGGCTAGGTCTAGGGCTAGGGTTAGGGTTAGTGTTAGGGTAGGGCTATGGCTTGGGCTAGGGCTAGGTTTAGGGTTAGGGTTAGGGTTAGGGTTAGGGTTAGGGTTAGGGTTAGGGTTAGGGATAGGGTAGGGTTAGGCTTAGGCCTAGGGCTCGGGCTCTGGCTAGGGCTAGGTTTAGGGTGGGATTTGCGTTAGGGATAGGGATACGGTTTTGGTTAGGGTTAGGGTTAGGGTTTGGGTGAGGGGTAGGGTTGGGGCTAGTGGCAGGGCTAGGGCTTGAGTTAGATTTAGGTTTAGGGTGAGGGCTAGGGCTAGGGCTAGTGCTAGGTTTAGTGTTAGGGTTAAGTTCAGGGCTAGGTCTAGGGCTGGGTGTATTGTTAGGGTTTTGTGTTAAGGCTAGGGCTAGGGCTAGTTCTAGGTTCAGGGCTAGGGCTAGGGCTAGGGCTAGAGTTAGCGTTAGAGTTATGGTTAGGTTTAGTGCTAGAGTTGGGGTTATGTTTAGTTCTAGTGCTATAGCTAGGGCTATGGTTAGGGTTATGGCTAGGGCTACGGCTAGTGTTAGGTAAGGACTAGGGCTAGGGCTAGGCCTAGGCCTAGGTTTAGGGCTAGGGCTAGGGCTATGGATAGGGTTAGAGTTATGGTTAGGTTTAGTGCTAGGGTTAGGGTTAGGTTTAGGGCTAGGGCTAGGGTTAGGTCTATGGTTAGGGTTAGGTTTAGGGCTAGGGCTGCGGTAAGTGTTAGTGTTAGATTAGGCCTAGGGCTAGGGCTTGGTTTAGGGTTAGGGTTATGGTTAGGGCTAGGGTTAGGGTTAGGTTTAGGCCTATGAGTAGGGCTAGGGCTAGGGTTAGTGTTAGGGCACGGACTAGGGCTATGACTAGGTCTAAGTTTAGGGTTAGGTTTCGGGCTAGGTTTAGGGTTGGGGTTACCGTTACTGCAAGGTCTAGGGTTAGGATTAAGCTGTGAGTTAGGGTTAGGGCTAGGGTTAGTGTTAGGGTTATGGTTTGGGTTTGTGTTGTGGTTGGGTTTGGTTTGGGGTTTGGGTTAAGGTTAGGGCTAGGGATATGGGTAGGGTTAGGTTTAGGTTTAGGGTTAGGGTTAGAGCTAAGGCTAGGGTTAGGGTTAGGGTTAGGGTTAGGGTAAGCGCTAGGGCTAGGCCTAGGGCTAGGGTTAGGGTTACTGTTAGGGTGAAGGCTAGGGCTAGGGTTAGGTTTAATTTGGGTTAGGGTTAGGGCTAGGCCTTGGTTTAGGGTTAAGGTTAGGGCTAGGGCTAGGGCTAGGGTTAAGGTTAGGGTTAGGTTTGTGTTAGGGCTAGGGCTAGGGCTAGGTCTAGGTTCAGGATTTGGTTTTGGGTTAGGGCTAGGGTTAGGGTTAGTGTTAGGGTTAGGGCTATGGCTAGGGCTAGGGTAGGTTTAGGGTTAGGGTTAGGGATAGGGTTAGGTTTAGGGTTAGGGTTAGGCCAAGGGCTCGCTCCTGGCTATGGCTAGGTTTAGGGTTAGGGTTTGGGTTAGGGCTATTGGTAGGGCTAGGGCTCGAGTTAGATTTAGGTTTAGGGTGAGGGCTAGGGCTAGGGCTAGTGCTAGCTTTAGTGTTAGTGTTAGGGTTAGGGCTAGGTCTAGGACTGGGTGTATTTTTAGGGTTAGGGTTAGGGCTAGGTCTAGGGCTAGGCCTAGGTTTAGGGCTAGGGCTAGGGCTAGGTATAGGGTTAGTGTTAGGGTTAGGGATAGGGTTAGGTTTAGAGTTAGGTTTAGGTCTAGGGCTCTGGCTAGGGCTAGGGCTAGGTTTAGGGTTAAAGTTAGGGCTACGGTTAGGTTTAGGATTAGTTTTAGGGTTAGTGTTAGGGTTAGCGCTAGGCTTAGGGTTAGGGATAGGGTTAAGGCTAGTGGCAGGGTTAGGGCTAGATTTAGATTTAGGTTTAGGGTGAGGGCTAGGGCTAGTGCTAGGTTTAGTGTTAGTTTTAGGGTTAGGGCTAGGTCTAGGACTGGGTGTATTGTTATGTATGGTTAGGGTTAGAGCTAGGGCTAGGGCTAGGCCTAGGTTTAGGACTAGGGCTAGGGCTACAGTTTTCGTAGAGTTATGGTTAGGTTTAGTGCTAGGGTTAGGGTTAGGTTTAGTTCTAGGTCTAGGGCTAGGGTTAGGGTTAGGGTTAGGGTTAGGGTTAGGGCTAGGGCTAGGGCTAGTGTTAGGTAAGGGCAAGGGCTAGGGCTAGGGCTAGGCCTAGGCCCAGGTTTAGGTCTAGGGCTAGGGCTAGGGTTAGGGTTAGAGTTATGGTTAGGTTTAGTGCTAGGGTTAGTGGGCTAGGGCTAGGTTCAAGTCTATGGTTAGGGTTAGGTTTAGGGCTAGGGCTATGGTAAGTGTTAGTGTTAGATTAGGGCTAGGGCTAGGGCTTGGTTTAGGGTTAGGGTTATGGTTAGGGCTAGGGTTAGGGTTAGGTTTTAGGCCTATGAGTAGGGCGAGGGCTAGGGTTAGTGTTAGGACCGGGACTAGGGCTATGACTAGGTCTAAGTTTAGGGTTAGGGTTTGGGCTAGGTTTAGGGTTACTGCAAGGTCTAGTGTTAGGATTAAGCTGTGAGTTAGGGTTAGGGCTAGGGTTAGTGTTAGGGTTATGGTTTGGGTTTGGGTGTGGTTGGTTTTGGGTTGGGGTTTGGGTTAAGGTTAGGGCTAGGGATGCGGGTAGGGTTAGGTTTAGGGTTAGGGTTAGGGTTATGGCTAGGGTTACGGTTATGTTTAATATAAGCACTAGGGCTAGGCCTAGGGCTGGGGTTAGGGTTACTGTTAGGGTTAAGGCTAGGGCTAGTGTTAGGTTTAATTTGGGTTAGGGTTAGGGCTAGGGTTAGGGTTAGTGTTAGGGTTAGGTTTAGGGCTAGGGCTATGACTAGCGTTAGGTTTAGGGTTAGTATTAGAGTTTGGGCTAGGGTTAGGGTTAGGTTTATGGTTTGGGTTGGAGTTGTGGTTTGGTTGTGCTTGTGGTTGTGGTTAAGGTTTGGCCTAGTTCTAAGGTAGGGTTTGGGTTAGGGTTAGGGTTAGGGCTAAGTCTAGAGCTAGGGCTAGGGTTAGGGTTAGTTTTAGCGCTTGGGTAGGCCTAGGCCTAGGGCTAGGGCTAGGGCTCGGCCTAGGGTTAGAGTTAGAGTTAAGGTTATGGCTAGGGCTAGCGCGAGGGCTAGGGTTAGGTTTAGTGTTAGGGTTAGGGCTAGGTCTATCTTTATGGTTATCGGTTTGGGTTAGATCTAGGTCTAAGGCTAGGGCTAGGGCTAGGGTTAGTGCTAGGATTAGAGTTAGGGTTAGGGTTAGTGCTAGGTCTAGGACTAGGTTAGGGTTAGGTTTATGGCTAGGGCTAGGGCTAGGGCTAGTGTTAGGGCTAGGGCTAGTGTTATGGATAGAGCTAGGGCTAGGCTAGGGTTAGGTTTAGGTTTAGGGTTAGCACTTGGGTAGGCCTAGGGCTAGGGTTAGGTTTAGGGTTAGGGCAGGGGCTAGGGTTAGGGTTTGGGTGAGGGCTAGGGCTAGGGCTAGGGCTAGGGCTAGGGTTAGGGTTAGTGTTAGGGTTAGGACTAGGGCTAGTTCTATGTTTATGGTTATTGTTAGGTTTAGGGATAGGGTTAGGATTAGGGTAAAGGTTTCAGTTATGGCAAGGAATAGGGCTAGGGCTAGGGTTAGGGTTAGGGTTTGGGTTAGGGCTAGGGCTATAGTTAGGGTTAGAGTTAGGGTTAGCGTTAGAGCTAGGGCTATGTTTAGGGTTAGGGTTATGGTTAGGGTTAGGGTTAGGGTTAGGGTTAGGGTTAGGGTTAGTGCTAGGGTTAGGGTTAGGGTTAGGGTTAGGGCTAGGGCCAGGGCTAGGGCTAGGGCTAGGTTGAGGGTTTGGCTTAGGTTTTGGGCTAGGGATAGGGTTAGCTCTATGTTTAGGGTTAGGGTTATGGCTAGGGCTAGGGTTAGGGTTAGGGTTACGGGTAGGTCTAGGGCTTGTGTCAGGGTTAGGGTTAGGGCGAGGACGTGGTTTAGGGTTCGGGTTGGGGTTAGGTTAGGTTTTGGGGTTTGGGTTGAGGTTAGGGTTAGGCTTAGGTTTAGGGTTAGGGCTTGGGTAAGGGCTAGGGTTAAGGCTAGCCCTAGGGCTAGGGTTAGGTTTAGGGTTAGGATGAGGGCTAAGGCTAGGGCTAGGTCTTGGGCTAGGTTTAGGGCTAGGTCTAGGGCTAGGGTTAGGGTTAGGTTTAGGGCTAGGGCTAGATTTAGGTTTAATTTGTGAGTTTTGGTTAGGCTTAGGGTTAGGGCTAGGGTTAGGGTTAGGGTTAGGGTTATTGTTAGGGTTAGGGCTAGGGCTAGTTTTAGGGTTAGGGTTAGGGCTGAGGTAGGGTTATGGTTAGGGCGATGGCTAGAACTAGGGCTAGGGCTAGGTTAAGGTTAGGGTTAGATTAAGGCTTGCATTAGTGTTGGGATTTAGGGTTGGGTTTGGATTTGGGATTGGGGTTGAGGTTAGGGCTAGGGTTAGAGCTAGGTATAAATCTAGGGCTAGGGCTAGGGTAGGGTTTGGGCTAGGTCTAGAGCTAGGGCTAGGGCTAGGGTTAGGGTTAGGGTAGGGCTAGGACTAGGGTTAGGGTTAGGGTAGGGCTAGAGCTAGGACTCGACATAGGTTTAGGGTAATGTCTAGGGCTAGGGATAGGGCTAGGGTTAGGGTTAGGGTTAGGGCTAGGGCTAGGGCTAGGGTTAGGGTTAGGGTTAGGGTTAGGGATAGGGCTAGGTTTAGGGTTACTTTTAGGGTTAGGGCTAGGGCTAGGGCTAGGCCTAGTGTTCGGTTAGGGTTAGGTTTAGGCCTAGGGCTAGGGTTATGTCTAGGATTAGGGTTAGGGCTTGGTGTAGGGCTAGGGTTATGGTTAGTTTTAGGGTTATGGCTAGGGCTAGCGCTACGGTTAGGTTTAGAGTTAGGGTTATGGTTAGGGTTAGGGATAGGGTTAGGTTTACAGTTAGGGATAGGCCTAGGGTTAAGGCTAGGGCTAGGGCTAGGGCTAGGTTTCGGGTTAGGTTTTGGGTTAGGGCAAGGGATATGGTTAGGATTAGGGTTAGGTTTGGCATTAGAGCTAAGGCTACTGCTAGGGTAGGGTTAGCGTTAGGGATAGTGTTATTGCTATGGTTAGTATTAGGGTTAGTGCTAGGGCTAGGGTTAGGGTTAGTGTTAGGCTGAGGACTAGGGCTTGGGCTTGTGTTAGTGTTAGGGTTACGATTAGGGGTAGGGTTATGTTACTGTTAGGGTTAGGGCTTGGATTAACCCTAGGGCTAGGGCTAGTGTTAAGGTTAAGTTTTGGGTTAGGGCTAGGACAAAGGCTAGGTCTAGGCTTAGGGTTAGGGTTAGGGTTAGGGCTTGTTCCAGGGCAAGGCCTTGGGTTACGGTTAGGCTTAGTGTAAAGGCTAGGGCAACGTCTCGGGCTAGTTTTAGCATTAGGGTTAGAGTTAGGGCTATGTCTAGGACTAGCTCTATGGTTAGGGTTATTTTTAGGGTTAGGGCTACGTCTAGGCTTAGGGTTAGCATTAGGTTTAGTGCTAGGGTAGGGTTAGGGCTAGGGTTAGGTTAGGGTTAGGGTTAGGGCTATGGCTAGGTTTTTGGTTAGGGCTAGGGTTAGGGTTAGGGTTAGGGCTAGTGCTAGGGCTAGGGGTAGGGCTAGCACTAGGTCTAGGCCTAGTGTTAGGACTAGGGCTAGGTCTAGGGTTATGGCTAGAGCTTGGCTAGCCCTAGGGTAAGGGTTAGGGTTAGGGTTGTGGTTGGGGATAGGGTTAGGTAGGGTTAGGTGTAATTTGTGTGTTAGGGTTAGGGTTAGGGCTAGGGCTAGTGTTAGGGCTAGGGTTAGGGCTAGCGTTAGGTTTAGGGTTAGGGCTAGGGCTAGGGCTAGGGCTAGGGTTAGGTTTAGAGCTAGGGCTAGGGCTAGGCCTAGGTTTAGGGCTAGGGCTAGGGCTAGGGTTAGTTCTATGGTTAGAGTTAGGGTTAGGGCTAGGGCTATGGTTAGGGTTAGGTCTATATTTAGGTTACGGGCTAGGGTTAGCATTTGGGCTAGTGTTAGGGTCAGGGTTAGGTTTAGGTTTAGGGCTAGGGCTAGGTTTGGGGTTAGGGTTAGTTTTAAGGCTAGGGCTAGGTTTAGGTCTATATTTAGGGTAAGGGTTAGGGCTAGGGCTAGGGTTAGTGTTAGTGTTAGCTTAGGGCTAGGGCTAGGGCTTGGATTAGGGTTAGGATTACGGTAAGGGCTAGGGTTAGGGTTAGTGTTAGTTTTAGGGCTAGCGATAGGGCTAGGTTTAGGGTTAGGGTTAGGCTTAGGGATAGGGTTATGGTTAGGGTTAGGGTTTGGGCTATGACTAAGGCTAGGGTTAGGGTTAGGGTTTGGGTTAGGGCCAGGGCTATTGCTAGGGTTAGATTTAGGTTTTGGGTGAGGGCTAGAGCTAGGGTTAGGAAAAGGATTAAGTTTAGGGATAGTGTTAGGATTAGGGCTATGACGAGGGTTAGGTTTAGGGTTAGTGTTATGGTTAGGGCTAGGGCTAGGATTAGGTTTAGGGTTAGGGCTAGTGCTAGGGCTAGGGCTAGGGTTAGGGTTAGGGTTAGGGTTAGTGCTAGCATTAGGGTTAGGGCTAGGGTTAGGGTCAGGTCTATGGTCAGGGTTAGGGTTAGGTCTAGGGTTAGGGCTAGGGTTAGGGTTAGGAATAGGGTTAGGGCTAGGGTTTAGGTTTGGGTTAGGTTTAGTGCTAGGTTTAGGGTTAGGGCTAGGGTTACGGTTAGGGTTAGGCTTAGGGTTAGGGTTGGAGCTAGTGCTTGGATTAGGGTTATGGTTAGGGCTAGGCCTTGGGTTAGGCCTTGGGTTAGGTTCAGTTTTGGGGTTATGGTTAGGTTTGTGTTTGGGTTTGGAGTTGGGCTTGTGTTTGGTGTTAGGGTTTGGGTTTGGACTGGGCTAGGGCTAGGGCTAGGGCTAGGGTTAGGGTCAGGGTTAGTGTTGTGGTTGGTGTTGGAGTGGGGCTTAGGGTTCGGTTTCGGGTTAGGGTTAGGGTTAGGTAGGGCTAGGGCTAGGGTTAGTGTTAGGGTTAGGTCTGGGGCTCGGCTTAGGGTGAGGGATAGGGCTAGGCCTAGGGTTAGTTTTAGGGTTAGGGCTAGTGCTAGAGCTAGGTCTAGGGTTAGGGTTAGGATTAGGGTTAGGGGTAGGATTCGGATTTGGGTTGGAGTTGGGCTTGGGGTTGGGGTTGGGGTTGTGGTTAGGGTTGGGGTTAGCTTTGGGGTTTTTTAGGGTTAGGATTAGGGTTAGTACTAGGGCTAGGCCTAGGGCTAGGTTTAGGGCTAGCGCTATGGTTAGGGTTAGGGTTAGGGTTACAGCTAGGGCTAGGGTTAGGTTTAGGGTTAGTGTTAGGGTTAAGGTGAGGGCTAGGATTAGGGTTGTGTAACTGTTAGGGCTAGTTCCAGGGAAGGGCTGGGGTAAGGGTTAGTGTTAGGGTTAGGGCTAATGCAAGGGCTAGGGCTAGGCTTAGTCCCAGGGTTAGAGTTAGGGGTAGGTCTAGGACTAGGTCTTGGGTTTAGGTTAGGGTTAGGGCTAGGCCTAGGGTTAGTGTTAGTGTTAGGTTTAGGCCTAGGGCTAGGGTTAGGGTTAGAGCTAGGGCTAGGGCTAGGATTAGGGCAAGGGTTAAGGTTGGGTCTAGGGCTAGGGCTAGGGCTAGGACTAGGGCTAAGGCTAGGTTTAGGGTTAGGATTAGGGTAAGGGATATGGTTCGGGTTAGGGTTAGGGTTAGGTTTAGGGCTAGGGCCAGGTCTAGGGTTAGGGTTAGGGTTTGGGTTAGGGCTAGGGCCATGGTTAGGGTTAGGTTTAGTGCGAGGGCTAGGGTTAGGGTTAGGGTTAGGGCTAGGTTTAGGGTTAGGATTAGGGTTAGGATTAGGGTTAGGGCTAGGTCCAGGGCTAATGCTAGGGATAGATTTAGGTTTAGGGTGAGGGCTAGGGCTAGGTTTAGTGTTAGCGTTAGCGTTAGGGCTAGGCCTAGGATTAGGGCTAGGGTTATGATTAAGGCTAGTGCTAGGTCTAGGGCTAGGGTTAGGGTTAACGCTAGTGCTAGGGTTAGGGTAAGGGCTACGGTTAGGGTTAGGCTTAGGTCTAGGGCTAGGGCTAGGGTTCGTGTTAGGTTTAGGGCTAGGGTTAGAGTTAGGTTTAGGTTTAGGGTTAGTGTTAGGGCTAGGGCAAGGCATGGGGCTAGGTTAAGGTTAGTGTTAGGGTTAGGGCTAGGGCTGGGGTTAGGGTTATGGCTAAGACTAAGGCTAGTTTTAGGGTTAGGAATAGGGTTAGCGTTATGGTTAGGGTTAGGTTTATGGCTAGGGCTATGTTTAGCGTTAGGGTTCAAGTTAGGGAGAGGGTTAGGGCTAGGGCTAGAGCTAGGGCTAGGTTTAGGGCAAGTGCTATGATTCGGGTTAGGGCTAGGGTTCGGGTTAGGGTTAGGGTTAGAGCTAGGGCTAGGGTTGGGTTTAGGGTTAGAGTTAGGGTTAGGGTGAGGGCTATGGTTAGGGTTAGGGTAGGATTATGGCTAGTTCCAGGGCAAGGCCTAGGGTTAATATTAGCGTTAGGTTTAGTGCTAATGTAAGTGATAGGGCTTGGGTTAGGTTTAGTTTTAGGTTTAGGTTTAGGACTAGGCCTAAGGTTTGTGTTATTGTTAGGGTTAGGGCTAGGGCTAAGGCTATGTTTAGGGTTAGGATTAGGTTTGGGGATAGGGTTCATGTTAGGGTTAGGGTTAGGGCTAGGGCTAGTGTTAGGATTAGGGTTAGGGTTAGAGCTAGGGCTATGGTTAGGGTTAGGGTTAGGGTTAGGTCTAGGGCCAGGGTTCGTGTTAGGGTTAAAGCTAGTGCTAGGGCCGGGGCTAGGGCTATGGTTAGATTTAGGTTTCGGGTGAGGGCTAGGGCTAGACTAGGGCTAGGGCTAGGTTTAGGGTTAGTGTTAGAGTTCGGGCTAGGGTTAGGGCTAGGGCTAGGGCTAGGGCTAGGTTTAGGGTTAGATTTAGCGTTAGCGATAGTTTTAGGGTTAGGGTTAGTGTTATGGTTTGGGCTAGGGCTAGGGCTTGGTCTAGGGTTAGGGTTAGGGTTAGGGCTAGGGCTAGGGTTAGGGTTAGTGTTAGGGTTAGTGCTAGGTCGAAGGCTAGTTTTAGGGTTAGGTTTAGGGTTAGGGATAGGGTTAGGGTTAAGGTGATGCTTAGGGTTAGGTTTAGGGCTAGGGCTAGGTCTAGGGTTAGGATTAGGGTTTGGGTTAAGGCTAGGGCTAACCCTTGGGTTATGTTTAGAAATAGGGTTGGGGTGAGGGCTAGGGTTACGGTTAGTGATAGGGTTATGGTAAGGGCTAAGTCTAGGTTTAGGGTTAGGGTTAGGGTTAGTGCTATGGTTAGGGTTAGGGTTAGGTCTAGGGCTAGGTTTAGTGTTATTGTTAGGGTTATGGCTAGGGCTAAGGCTAGGTTTAGGGTTAGGGTTAGGGTTAGGGATAGGTTTAGGGTTAGCATTAGGGTTGGGCTAGGGCTAGGGCTAGGGCTACGTTTAGGGTTAGTGTTAGGGCTAGGGATATGGCTAGGCCTAGGTTTAGTGTTAGGGCTACACCTAGCGTCAGGGTTTGAATTAGGGTTAAGGTTAGGGCTAGGGTTAAGGTTAGTGTTAGGGTGAGATTTAGGCCTAGGGCTAGGGTTAGGTCTAGGTTTAGGTTTAAGGTTAGGGCTAGGGCTAGGGTTAGGGTTAGTGTTAGGTTTAGGGCTAGCATTAGGGCTAGGTTTAGGGTTAGGGTTAGGCTTAGGGATAGGGTTATGGTTAGGGTTAGGGTTAGGGCTAGGTCCAGGGCTAGTGCTAGGGTTAGATTTAGGTTTAGGGTGAGGGCTAGGGCTAGGTTTAGGTTTAGGTGAGGTTTCGGGCTAGGGCAAGGTTTAGGTCAAGCACTATGACTAGGGTTAGGTTTAGGGTTAGGGTTAGTGTTAGGGTTATGGTTAGGGTTAGAGCTTGGGCTAGGGTTAGGGTTAGGGTTAGAGTTAGGGTTAGGTTGAGGGCTATGGTTAGGGTTAAGGTTAGTGTTATGTCTAGTTCCAGGGCAAGGTCTAGGGTTAGTGTTACGTTTAGGGCTAGTACTCGAGTTAGGGTTAGGGTTAGGGCTAGGGATAGGGTTAGGGTTAGTGTTTGTGCTAGGGTTATGGCTAGATTTAGGCTTAGGGTTAGGGTTAGGGTTCGGTTTCGGGTCGGGGTTGGAGTTGGGCTTGGGTTTTGGCTTGTGGTTGTGGTTAGGGTTAGTGTTAGGTTTAGGGTTACGTTTAGTGCTAGGGCTAGGGCTAGGCCTAGGTTTAGTGCTAGCACTATGGTTAGGGTTAGGTTCAGTTTAGGGTTAGAGCCAGGGCTAGGGTTAGGGTTGGGGCTAGGGCTAGGGCGAGATTTAGGCTTAGGGTTAGGGTTAGGTTTAGGTTTCGGGTCGGGGTTTGAGTTGGGTTTGGGGTTTGGCTTGTTGTTGTGGTTAGGGTTAGGGCTAGGGTTAGGGTTAGGGTTATGTTTAGTTTAGGGCTAGGGCTTGGCCCAGGGTTAGTGCTAGTGCTATCGTTAGGGTTAGGGTTAGGTTTAGTGTTAGAGATAGGTCTAGGGTTAGGTTTAGGGTGAGGGCTAGGGTTAGGTTTAGGGTGAGGGCTAGGGTTAGGGTTAGGGTTAGGGCTAGTTCCAGGGCAAGGGCTAGTGTTAAGGTTAGTGTTAGGGTTAGGGATATGGCAAGGGCTAGGGCTAGGGTTAGGTTTAGGGTTAGAGTTAGGGCTAGGTCTATGACTAGATCTAGGGTATGGGTTAGGGTTAGGGCTAGGGTTAGGTTAGGGTTAGGGTTAGGGTTAGGGCTATGGTTAGGTTTAGGGTTAGAGCTAGGGTTAGGGCTAGGGTTAGGGTTAGGGTTAGGGATAGGATTAGTGTTAGGGTTATGGTTAGGGTTAGGTCTAGGGCAATTTCTAGAGTTAGGGTTAGGGTTTTGGTTAGGTTTAAAAGTAGGTCTAGGGTTAGGGTTAGGGATAGGTTGAGGGTTAGGGTAGGGTTAGGGTTAGGGTTAGGGCTAGGGCTTGAGCTAGGGTTAGGTTTAGATTTAGGTTTTGCATGAGGGCTGAGGCTAGGGCTAGGGTTAGGGCTAGGTTTAGGTTTAGTATAGGGTTAGGGCTAGTGCTAGGATTAGGGTTATGGTTAGGGCTAGTCCTAGGTCTAGGACTAGGGTTAGGGTTAGGGTTAGTGCTATGGGTGGGGTTAGGGCTACGTCTAGGGCTAGGGCTAGTGTTAGGATTAGGTTTAGGGCTAGGGCTAGTGTTAGGGTTAGAGTTAGACTTAGAGCTGGGTTTAGGGTTAGGGCTATGGTTAGTGCTAGGGTTAGGGTTAGGCTTAGGGTTTGGGCTTGGGTTAGGGCTATGGTTAGGGCTAGGGCTAGCGTTATGGTTATTGTTAGGGTTAGGGCTATGGCTAGGGCTAGGGCTAGGTTTAGGGGTAGGTTTAGGGTTACGTATAGGGCTGGGGCTAAGCCTAGGGCTAGGGCTAATCTTTGGGTTTGGGTTTGGGTTTGGATTAGGGCTAGGGCAAAAGTTAGGCTTAGGGTAAGGTTTAGGGTTAGGGTTAGGGTTACTGCTAGGGCTAGGATTTGGGTTATTGATAGGGTTAGGGCTAGGATTTGGGTTATTGATAGGGTTAGGTCTAGGGCCAGGGTAGGGCTAAGGTTAGATTTAGGTTTAGAGTAGGGCTAGGGCTAGGGCCAGGACTAGGGTTAAGTTTAGGGTTTTGTTTAGATCTAGGGCTAGGGTTAGGGTTAGTGTTAGTGTTAGGGCTAGGGTTAGGATTAGGGTTAGGGTTAGGGCTAGTGCTAGTGCTAGTGCTAGGGTTAGGACTAGGATTAGGGCTAGGGCTAGGTTTATGTTTAGGGTTAGTGTTAGTGCCTGGGTTAGTGTTAGGGCTAGCTTTAGGCCTAGGTTTATAAAGTGTTAGGTTTAGGGTTTGGGTTAGGGCTCTTTATTGGATTAGGGTTATGGTTAGGGCTATTGCTAGGGCTAGGGCTATGATTAGGGATAGGTTTAGGGTTACGGTTAGGGTTGTGGTTGGGGTTGGAGTTGGGCTTAGCGTTCGGGTTAGGTTTAGGGTTAGGGTCAGTGTTAGGGCTCAGGCTAAGCCTGGTTAGCGTTAGGTTTAGGGCTAGGATCGGTTAGTTTTAGGGATAGAGCTAGGGCTGGGTTAGGGTTAGGGTTAGGGCTAGGGCTCGAGCTAGGGCTAGGGTTATGGTTAGGGTTCGGGTTGTGTTTGCAGTTGGGCTTGGGGTTGGTGTTGGGTTTGGTGTTGTGGTTAGGTTAGTGTTAGGGTTAGGGTTAGGACTAGGGCTAGGGCTAAGTTTAGCATTAGGGTTAGGGCTAGGGCTCGGATTATGGTTAGGGTTAGGGTTAGGGCTAGGGCTAGGGTTAGGTTTAGGTTTAGGCCTAGGGCTAGGGCTAGAGTTAGGGTTAGTGTTAGGATTAGGTTTAGGGTTGAGTTTGGAGTTGGGCTTGGGGTTTGGGTTGGGGTTGAGGTTAGTGTTAGTTTTAGGGTTAGGTTTAGGATTAGTGCTAGGGCTAGGGCTAGGGCCTGGGTTAGTGTTAGGGTTAGGGCTGGGCTATTGCTAGGGCTTGGTATAGTTTCAGGTTTAGGGTTACAGTTTTGGTTAGGGTTAGGTATAGGGCTAAGCCTAGGGTTAGGGTTAGGGCTAGTGCTAGGGCTATGGTTAGGCTTAGGGCTAGTGCTAGGGCCTGGGTTAGGTTTAGGTTTAGGGCTAGGGCTAGTGCTAGGGCTAGGGCTAGGTTTAGGTTTAGCGTTAAAGTTAGGGTTAGTGTTAGGGCTAGGGCTAGTGCTAGGATTAGGGTTACAGCTAGGGCTAGGGCTATGTTTATGCTTAGGGCTAGGGCTAGGGCTAGGGCTATGTTTAAGGTTAGGTTTAGGGCTTAGGGTAGGACTAGGCCTCGGTTTCGGTTTAGGGCTAGTGCTATGGTTAGGGTTAGAGTTAGTGTTAAGGTTAGGGCTAGTGCTAGGGATAGTGCTAGTGTCAGGGCTTGTGTTAGGGTTAGGGTTAGGACTAGGGCTAGGTTTAGGTTTGGGGTTGGGGTGGGTTTGGTTTGGCGTTGGGTTTGGTGTTGGGGTTAGGGTTAGTGTTAGGGCTATGGTTAGGGTTCCTATTAGGGCTTAGGTTTAGGGTTAGGATTATTTTTAGTTTTAGCGCTAGAGTTAGAGTTTGGTTTAGGGCTATCATCCAGTTTAGGGCCAGTTTTAGGGTGAGGATAACGGTTAAGGTTATTGTTATGTCCAGTGTTAGGTTTAGGTTTCGTGCTAGGGCTGGGGTTAGCACTAGTGTTATGATTAGCACTAGGGTATGGTTAGGGTTATTGTTATGGTTAGTGTTAGGGTTAAGAATTTCATTACGGCTACATTTAGTGCTATGGTCAGTGTAGAGATTGGGTTAGGGTTAGGGTTAGATTTAGTGCTAGGGTTATGGTTATGGTTCGTGCTAGTGTTATAGTTAGTGTTGGGGTTAGGGTTAGCATTAGGGCTACGTTTAGCGCAAGAATTAGGGTTAGGCTTAGGTTTATGGGTATAGTTAGCACTAGTGTTATGATTAGGGCTAGCATGATGGTTAATGTTAGTGTTAGGGTTAGGGTTAGGGTTAGGGTTAGGTTTAGGGTTAGGGCGAGGGCTATGGTTAGGGTTAGGGTTAGCATTAGTGTTAGGGCGAGGGCTTTGGCTAGGGTTAGGGTTAGCATTAGGGTTAGGGCTAGGGCTAGGGCTAGGGCTGGGGTTAGGTTTAGGGCTAGAGTTAAGCCTAGAGTTAGGGTTAAGGTTAGGGTTAGGGTTAGGGTAAGAGCTAGGGATAGGTTTACTCTGGGTTTACATTGAGTTTAGGATTATGGTTAGTGTTAGGGCTAGTGTTGGAGTTAGGGTTAGTGTTATGGCTAGGGTCAGGATTAGGTCCTGTTTTAGGGTTAGTTTTAGGGAATGTTTTTGGTTAAGTTTAGCGTTATGTCTAGGGTTAGGGTTAGGGTTAGGCCTAGGGCTGGGATTAGCACTAGTGTTATGATTAAGGTTTGCGTTAGGGTTGAGGTTAGCTTTACAGCTATTGTTAGCGCTAGGGTTAGGGTTAGGCATATGGTTAGGGATAGGGTTAGAGTTAGCTTTAGTGCTTTGGTTAGGGTTAGTTCTAGTTTTAAGGTTACGGTTCACGCTAGTGTTAGGGTTAGTGTTGGGGTTAGGCTTAGCATAGGGGCTATGTTTAGTGCAAGAATTATGGTTAGGCTTAGATTTACGTTTAGGTTTAGGTTTAGAGTTATGTTTAGGGCTAGCATGAGGGTTAAAGTTAGGGTTAATGTTTGTGTTAGGGTTAGGGTGAGGTTTTGGGTTAGGGCGAGGGCTAGGGCTTGGGTTATGGTTAGCATTAGGGTTAGGGCTAGGGCTAGGACTAGGGTTAGTGTTAGGGTTACTGTCAGCATTACAGTTACATTTAGGGTTAGGGTTAGGGCTAGGGTAGTGCTAGGGTTAGTTTTACGGGTAGACTTTGGGTTAGGGTTAGGGTTGGGCTAGGATTAGGGTTAGGGTTGGGGTTTATTGTTAGGGTTAGGATTATGTTTAGAGGTAGGGCTGGTGTTAGAATTAGGGTTCTAGTTTGGGCAAGTGTCAAGGTTTGGGTTAGGTTTAGGGTTATGTTTAGGGCGAGTGTTAGGGTTATGCTTACTGTTATGTCTCGTGGTAGGGTTGAGGTTAGGTCTAGGGCTGTGGTTGCACTAGTGTTATGATTAGGGCCAGGGTTAGAGTTAGGGCTAAGTTTATTGTTAGGGTTAGAGTTAGGTTTACTGTTGGTGTTAGGGCTAGTGTTAAGGTTGGGTTAACTAGGCTCAGGGTTAGGCTTATGGTTAGGTTTTGGGTTAGGGTTAGGTTTAGCACTAGTATTATAATTAGGTCTAGGGTGAGGGGTAGGGTTAGTGTTAATGTTAGTGTTAGGGTTAGTGGTAGGTTTAATGTTAGTGTTAGAGCTAGGTTTAAGTTTAGGTTTAGGGATAGGGCTAGGGTTAGGTTTAGCGAAGGGTTATGGTTAGGTTTAGGCTTAGGGTTTGGGTCTGGGTTTGTATTAGGGTTAGGTTTAGGGCTAGGGTCTGAGTTAGGTTTCAGGTTATCGTTAGGGTTAGGTTTAGGATTAGGTTATGGTGAAAGTTAGAGTTACATTTAGCATTATGTCTAGTGTTAGCATTAGGGTTAGGGCTATGGCTTGTGTTAGCTCTAGTGTTATGATTAGGGCTAGGGTTAGGGTTAGGGTTATTGTTAGGTTTAGGTAGGGCTAGGGCTAGGGCTATGGTTAGGGTTAGCATTAGGTTTAGAGCTAGAGCTAAGGTTAGGTTTATGGGTAGGGGTAGGTGTAGGTGTACTGGTAAATGTAGGGCTAGGGCTATGGTTAGGGTTAGGGTTAGTCTTAGTATTAGTGTTAGGGTTAGGATTTTGGGTTAGGGTTAGTTTTAGAATTATGGTTAGGGTTAGGGCTACTGTTAGTGTTAGGGTTCAATTTAGGGCTAGGGTCACATTTAGGGTTAGGTTTAGGGTGTGGCTTAGCGTTAGGGTTAGCCTTATATCTAGTGTTGGGGTTAGCGTTCTGTCTAGGGTTGGGGTTAGTGCTAATGTTAGTGTTAGTGTTAGGGGTAGATTTAGGGTAAATGTTAGAGTTAGGTTTAGGTTTAGTGTTAGGGTTAAGGTTAGGCTTAGGGTTAGGTTTATTGGCTAGGTTTACGGTTAGGGTTAGCACTAGGGATAGGGTTAGTGTTGGGGTTAGGGTTAGCAATAGGGCTATGTTTAGCGCAAGAATTAGGGTTAGGCTTACATTTATCGTTATGTTTAGGTTTAGGGTTATGTTTAGGGTTAGCACTAGTGTTATGATTAGGGCTAGTGTGATGGTTAGGGTTAATGCCTATGTTAGTGCTAGTGTTGGTGTTAGGGTTAGGGCCAGTGCTAGGGCTACGGCTAGGGTTAGGGTTAGGTCTAGCATTAGGGTTAGGATTAGGGTAGGGTTAGGGTTAGGGTTAAGGATAGCATATCGGTTAGGTTTAGTGTTAGGGTTAGGGCTAGGGCTAGGATTAGGATTAAGGTTAAGGTTAAGGTTAGGGCTTTGGCTAGGGCTAGGGTATGTTCAGGGTTAGGGTTAATGTTAGGTTTAGGGCTAGTGTAAGATTTAGGGTTCTAGTTGTGGCCAGGGTTAGGGTTAGTGTTATGTCTCGTGTTAGTGTCGGGTTTAAGGCTAGTGATGGGTTTAAAGCTAGTTTTACGATTAGTTCTAAGTAGGGTTAGGGTTAAGGTTAGTGTTAGGGTTAGCATTAGGATTAATGTTAGGTTTAGGGCTAGGGTTAGGGTTACGGTTAGCGTTACGGTGAGTTTTATGGTTAGTGTTAGGGTTAAGGTTAGGTCTTGTGCTAGGGCTAGGCCTAGGTTCAGGTTTAGTGTTACAGTCAGGGCTAGGGTTAGGCTTAGGGTCAGGGTTAGGGTCAGGCATAGGTTTAGGGTTAGGGCTTGGGGTAAGTCTAGGGTTAGGGTTAGGGTTAGTGCTAGGGTTAGGGTTAGGGCTAGCACAAGTTTTTGATTAGGGCTAGGATGAGGGTTAGGTATACGGTTTATGTTAGTGTTAGTGTCAGGGCTAGGGTTAGGTTTAGGTTTAGGGTTAGGGTGATGTCTACGGCTAGGTTTAGGGTTCGCATTAGGGTTAGGGCTAGGACTAGAGCTAAGGTTAGGGTTTGGCTAGTGTTAGGTTTAGGGTTAAGTTTAGGCTTAGGGTTAGGGTTAGGGTTAGGTTTAGTTTTTGGGTTAGGGTAAAGGTTAGCATTACAGTTAGATTTAGGCATAGGTTTAGGTTTAGGGTTAGGGTTAGGTACAGGGGTAGGTTTTGGGCTAGTGATAGGATTAGGGTTAGGGTTAAGATTAAGGTTAGGGCTTGGTCTAGGGCTATGGTTAGCTTCAGGTTAGGGTTAAAGTTACGCTTAGGTCTAGTGCTAGGGTTAGGTTTTGGGTTTGGGCTAGGGCTAGTGCTATGGTTATGGTTATGGTTAGGGGTATAGCTTGTTCTAGGGCTAGGACTAGGCCTGGGCTAGTGTTATTATTAGTGTTAGGTTAGGGTTAGGGTTAGTGTTAATCTTACGGTTAGGGCTAAGGTTAGGGTTAGGGTTAGGATTAAGTTTAGGGCTTGGTCTAGGGCTAGGTCAATGGCTAGGTCTAGGGTTACATTTAGGGGTAGGGGTAGTGCAAGAAGAGGGCTAGCTTTAGGTTAGGTTTAGCGTTAGCATTTTGGTTAGGGTTAGGGCTAGGGCTAGGCTTAGAATTAGGGTTAGTGTTAGGGCTAGTGTCAGGGTTAGGGTCAGTTTTAGGGTTAGGTTTAGGATTAATGTTAGTGTAATGTCTTGCATTTTAGTTAGGGTTAGGGATATGGCTGGGGTTAGCGCTCTTGTTATGATTAGGGCTAGGGTTAGGGTTAGGGTTAAGGTTAGTGTTAGGGTTAGGGTTAGGTTTAATGTTAAGTTAAGGGCTAGGCATAGGGTTAGGTTATGTCTAAAATGAAGGTTAGGGTTTGCGCTAGGGTTAAAATTTGTTTTTGTGTTAGGGCTAGGGTTCGGGTTAGGGTTAGGTTTAGGATTAGGTTTAGGTTTAGGGCGAGGGTAAGAGTTACGGATACCGTTTTGTTTAGTGTTAGTGTAAGGGTTAGGGCTATG
>CM027390.1:122874334-122907877 GCA_015711505.1 Sylvilagus bachmani | reverse complement strand
GGGTTAGGGTTAGGGCTAGGGTTGGGGTTAGGGTTAGGGCTAGGGCTAATAATAGGGCTAGGGTTAGTGTTAGGGTTAGGGCTAGGGCTAGGGTTAGGGTTTGGGTTAGGGTTAGGGTTAGGGCTTGAACTAGCTTTAGGTTTTGGTTTGTTAGAGTTTGGGCTAGTGTTAGGGTTAGGGTACGGGCTACGATTAGGTTTAGGGATGGGGTTAGGGTCAGGGTTATTGTTAGGTGTAGGGCTAGGGCTAGGTTTAGGGCTAGCGTTCGCGTTAGGGTTACGGCTAGAGTTAGGGTTAGGGCAAGGGTTAGGGTTAGGGTTAGGGTTAGGGTTAGGGCTAGGGCTAGGGCTAGGGTTCCGCTAGTGATAGTGCTAGGCCTAGGTTTAGGGCTGGGGCTAGGGTTAAGTCTATGGTTAGGGTTAGGGTTATGTCTAGGGATAGGTCTAGGTCTAGGGTTAGGGTACGTGCTAGGGTTTTGGTTAGGGCTACGCTTAGTTTCAGGGTTAGTTTTAGGTCTAGGTCTAGTTCTAGGGTTAGCGTTAGCCTTCGGGTTAGGGCTAAGCCTAGGGCTAGTGCTAGGTTTAGGGTTAGGGCTAGGGTTAGAGCTAGTGCTAAGTCTAGGGCTAGGGCTAGGGTTAGAGTTAGGGCTAGTTCTAGAGCTAGGGCTAGGGATAGGGTTAGGGTTAGGGATAGGGTTAGTGTTAGGGCTAGAGCTAGGGCTACACCTAGGTTTAGGGTTATGTCTAGGGCTAGGGATAGGGCTAGGGTTAGGTCTTGGGCTAAGGATAGTGCTAGGATTAGGGTTAGGGTTAGGGTTAGGTCTAGGGTTAGGGTTAAGTTTAGGGTTAGGGTTAGGGTTAGGGCTAGGGCTAGGTCTAGGGCTAGGTTTAGGGTTAGGTTTTGGGTTAGGGCTAGGAATATGGTTAGGATTAGGGTTAGGGTTGGCATTAGAGCTAGGGCTAGGGCTAGTGTTAGGTTTAGGTTTAGGGCTATGGATAGGGTTAGGTCTATGGTTAGGGTTAGGGTTAAGGCTAGGTCTAGGGTTAGGGTTAGTGTTAGTCTGAGGACTAGGGCTAGGGCTTGCGTTAGGGTTATGGTTACTGTTAGGGCTAGGATTAGGGCTAGGGCTAGTGCCAGGTAGGGTTAGGGTTTGGGTTAGGGCTAGGTCAAGGTCTAGGGCTAGGCTTAGGGTTAGGGTTATGGTTATGGCTTGTTCCAGGGCAAGGTCTTGGGTTAGGGTTAGGCTTAGGGTAAAGTCTAGGGCAACATCCCGGGCTAGGTTTACAGTTAGGGTTAGAGTTAGGGCGATGTCTAGGACTAGATCTAGGGTTAGGGTTATTTTTATGGTTAAGGATACGGCTAGGGTTACGGTTAGCATTAGGTTTAGTGCTAGGGTATGGTTAGATTAGGGTTAGGGTTAGGGCTAGGGCTAGGTTTCGGGTTCGGGGTAGGGTTAGGGTTAGGGTTAGGGCTAGATCTAGGGCTAGGGCTAACTTTAGGGCTAGGCCTAGGGTTAGGGGTAGGGCTAAGTCTAGGGTTAGGGCTAGGGCTAGGGTTAGGGTTAGTGTTAGGGTTAGGTTTAGGGTTGGTGTTGGGGATAGGGCTAGGGCTAGTGTTAGGGTTAGGGTTAGGGTTAGGGCTAGGGCTAGGGTTAGGTCTATGGATAAGGTAGGGCTATGGCTAGGGCTAGGGCAGGGCTAAGGCTAGTGCTAGGGTAATGGTTAGGGCGAGGGATAGGGCTAGGTCTATGGCTAGTTTATGGTTAGAGTTAGGGCTTGGGTTAGGGTTAGTGTTTTTGTTTGGATTGTGGTTGTGGTTGGGGTTGTGGTTGGTTGGGGTTAAGTTTAGGGCTAGAGCTAAGGCTAGGGTTAGGATTAGGGTTAGGGTTAGGGTTAGGTTTAGGGCAATGGCTAGGGTTAGGGTTAGGTTAAGCCCTTTGGCTAGGCCATGGGCCAGTGTTAGGGTTAGGGTTAAGGCTGGGGCTAGGGTTATGGTTAGGGCTAGGACTAGGGCTATGTCTATGGCTAGGTTTAGGGTTAGGGTTAGGGCTAAGACTTGGGTTAGGGTTGGGGTTATGGTTGGGGTTGTATGTAGGGTTGTGCTTGGTTGGGGTCACGGTTGTGGTTACGTTTCAGGTTAGGGCATGGGCTAGTTAGGGTTAAGTTTAGGGTTAGGGCTAGTGCTAGGGTTAGGGTTAGGGTTAGGGCTAGGGCTAGGGTTAGGGTTATGTTTAGGGTTATCTTTAGGGTTAGGGCTAGGGCTAGCGTTAGGGTTAAGGTTATGTTTAGGGCTAGGACTATCGTTAGGTTAGTGTTAGGGTAAGTGTTCGGGCTAGTGTTAGGGTTAGGTCTATTTTTAGGGTATTGACTAAGGTTAGGGTTAGAGCTGGGGTTAGGGTCAAGGTTAGGGTTAGGTCTGGGGCTAGGGAATGGTTAGGGTTAGCGTTAGGGTTAGGGCTAGGGCTAGGGTTAGGGTTAGTGCTAGGGTTAAGTTAGGGTTAGTTTTAGGGCTAGGGCTAGGTTTAGGTCTATGTTTAGGGTTAGGTTTAGGGCTAGGCCTAGGGTCAGTGTTAGTATTAGCTTAGGGCTAGGGCTAGGCCTTGGGTTAGGGTTAGGATTACGGTTAGGGTTAGGTTTATTGTTAGGGTTAGGTTTAGGTTTAGGGCTCGGACTAGGGGTATGACTAGGTCTAAGGTTAGGGTTAGGGTTCGGGCTAGGGTTAGGGTTAGTGTTAGGTTTAGGGCTAGGGCTAGGGCTAGGGCTAGGGTTATGTTTAGGGTTATTGCTAGGGCTAGGGCTAAGCCTAGGTTTAAGATTAGGTTTAGGGCTATGGCTAGGGTTAGGGTTAGAGTTAAGATTATGGTTAGGGCTAGGGCTAGGGCTAGGGTAGGGGTAATTTTAGGGCAAGGTCTAGGTCTAGGGCTAGAGTTAGGGCTAGGACTACGTCTAGGTTTAGTGCTAGGGCTAGGTTAGGCATAGGGTTAGGGTTAGGGTTAGGGTTAGGGTTATGCTAGGGCTAGGGCTGGGGCTTGGGCTAAGGTTAGGTTTAGGGTTAGTGTTATGGCTAGGGATAGTGTTAGGTTTAATTTGTGGGTTAGGTTTAGGGTTAGTGTTAGGGCTAGGGCTAGGGCTAGAGCTTAGGCCAGGGTTAGCGTTAGGGTTATTGCTAGAGCTAGGTCTAGGCCTAGGGTTAGGGTTTGGGCTATGGCTAGTGTTAGGGTTAGAGTTAGTGATAGGGTTAGGGCTAGGGATAGGTCTAGGTTAGTGCTAGGTTTAGGGGTAGGGCTAGGGCTAGGGCTAGGTCTAGGGCTAGGGCTAGAGTTAGGACTAAGGCTAGGGTTAGGGCTAGGGCTAGGGCTAGGAATAGGTTAGGCTAGGGTTAGGTTTATGCCTAGGGATAGGGCTGGGGCTAGGGTTAGGGTTAGGTTTAGGGTCAGGGCTAGGGCTAGGGTTAGGTTTAACTTGGGTTAGGGTTAGTGCTAGGGTTAGGATTAGGGTTATGGTTTGGATTGTGGTTGTCGTTCGGTTGGTGTTGTGGTTGGGTTTACGGTTAGGGTTAGGGCTAAGGCTGGGTTTTTTTTAGGGTTAGGGTTAGGGTTAGGGTTAGGGTTAGGGTTAGGGTTAGGGTTAGGGTTAGGGTAAGAGCTAGGGCCAAGCCATGGGCTAGTTTTAGGATTAGGGTTAGTGCTGAGGCTAGGGTTATGGTTAGGGCGAGGGCTAGAACTAGGGCTAGGGCTAGGTTAAGGTTAGGGTTAGAGTAAGGCTTGCATTAGTGTTGTGGTGAGGGTTGGGTTTGGATTTGGGATTGGGGTTGGTTGGGGTTAGTGTTAGGGCTTGGTTAAGGGTTAGGGCATGGGCTAGGTCTAGGAATAGGGCTAGAGTTAGGTTTAGGGTTATGCCTAGGGCTAGGTTTAGGTCTACTGCTAGGTTTAGGGTTTTGGTTAGGGCTAGGGCTAGGTCTAGGTTTAGTGCTAGGTTTAGGAATATGGTTTGGGTTAGGGCTAGCACTAGGGTTAGGGTTAGGTCTAGGGCAGGCATTAGGTTTAGGTTTAGGGTTAGAGTTCGGGCTAGGGTAGGGTTACGTCTATGGTTACGGTATGGTCTAGGGTTAGGGTTAGGGCAGGGGTTAGGGTCAGGGTTAGGGTTAGGTCTAGGGCTAGGACTAGGGTTAGAGTTAGCATTCGGGATAGGGTTACGGCTAAGGCTAGGGTTAGGGTTAGGGTTAGGGTTATGGTTAAGCCTAGTGTTAGGATTAGGGTTAGGGCTAGTGCTAGGTCTAGGGCTAGGGTTAGGGTTAGGGTTAGGGCTAGTCCTAGGGCTAGGGCTAGGGCTAGGGCTAGGGTTGGTTACCTTTCAGGTTAGGGTTAGGGCTAGGGTTAGGGTATGGGTTAGTGTTAGTGTTAGGGCTGGGGTTAGGGTCAGGGTTAGTGTTACGGTTAGTTTTAGGGCTAGGGCTAGGGTTAGGTCTATGGTTAGGGTTGGGCTTAGGGCTAGGGCTAGGTCTTGGGTTAGGGCTTGGTTATGGTTAGGGCTAGGCTTAAGGTTAGGGTTAGGGTTAGGTCTAGGACTAGGGCTAGGACTAGGTCTAGGGTTAGGGTTAGTTAGGGTTAGGGCTAGGGTTAGGGTTAGTGTTAGGGTTAGTGGTAGGGTTAGGGTTAGGGCTAGGGCTAGGGTTAGGGTTAGGGTTAGGGCTAGGGTTAGGGCTAGGGCTCAAGCTAAGACTAAGTCTAGGGTTAGGGTTATTGCTAGGGCTAGGGCTAGGGCTAGGTTTAGGTTAGGGTTAGGGCTAGGGTTAGTGTTAGGTTTATGGTTTCGGTTTGGGTTGTGGTTGGGTTTGAATTGGGGTTTGGGTTAAGGTTAGGGCTAGGGGTAAGGCTAGGGTCAGGGTTAGGGTTAGGGCTAGGTCTAGGGTTATGGTTAGGGTTAGGGTAAGCTCTAGGGCTAGGCCTAGGACTAGCGTTCGGTTTAGGGTTAGGGCTCGGGCTAGGGTTAGGGTTACGGTGATGGCTACGGCTAGGGCCATGTCTAGGGCTAGGGCTAGGGTTAGGTTTAGGGTTAGTGCTTTTGCTAGGGCTAGGCCAGGATTTATGGTTAGGGTTATGGCTAGGGTTAGTGTTAGCGTTAGGGTTATGTTTAGGGCTAGCGCTAGGGCTAGAGTAGGGCTAGGTTTAGGGCTAGGGCTAGCGCTAGAGCTAGAGTGGGTTAGGTTTAGGACTAGAGCTAGGACTAGGGTTAGGGTAAGCATTAGGCTTAGGGCTAGGGCTAGGGCTGTGTTTAGGGATAGGTTTAGGGTTAGGGCTAGGGTTAGTGCTAGGGCTAGATTTAGGGTTAGGTCTAGGGCTAGGTTTAGCGTTAGGATTAGGGCTAGGGCTAGGGTTAGGGCTAGGGCTAGGTTTAAGGATAGCGCTAGGGCTAGCGTTAGCATTAGTGTAGGGCTAGGGCTCAGATTAGGGTTAGAGTTAGGGCTCTGGCTAGGGCTAGGGTTATGGTTTGGGCTATGGCTAGGGCTAGAATTAGGCCTAGGGCTAGGTTTAGGGTTATGGTTAGTGTTAGAAGTAGGTCTAGGGCTAGGGTTTGGTTTAGGGTTAGAGGTAGCGCTATTGTTAGGGCAGGGTTAGGTATAGGGTTATGTCTAGGGCAAGCGCTATGGCTAGGGTGAGGGTTGGGTTTAGGGCTAGAGCTTGGGTAGGGTTAGGGTTAGGGTTACGTCTAGGGCAAGGGCTAGGTCTAGGGATAGGGTTAGCGTTAGGGCTAGGGCTAGGGCTAGGGTTAGGGTTATGGCTAGGTTTAGGGTTAGTGTTAGGGCTATGTCTAGGGTTAGGGTTAGGTTTCGGGTTAGGGTTAGGTCTAGGGCAAGGGCTAGGGCTAGGGTTAGGGTTATGATTAGGGGTAAGGCTTGGGTTATGTTTAGGGGTAGGGTTAGGGCTAGGTCTAGGGTTAGGGTTAGGGTTCGGGCTAGTCTTGGGCTAGGGTTAGGATTAGGGCTAGGTCTAGTGTTAGGGCTAGGGCTAGGTTTGAGGTTAGCGCTAGGGTTAGCGTTAGGGTTAGGGCTAGGGCTCGGATTAGGGTTAGGGTTAGTGACAGGTCTAGGGCTAGGGCTAGGGTTAGGTTTACGCTAGGGCTAGGGTTAGTGTTGGGTTAGGGTTGGGGTTTGGGTTAGGGTTAGCGCTAGGGCAAGGGCTAGGTTTAGGTATAGGGTTAGGGCTATGGCTAGGGTTCGGGTGAGGGTTAGGGCTATGTCTAGGGTTAGTATTATGGTGTGGGTTAAGGTTTGTGGTAGGGTTAGTGTTAGGTTAGGTTTGGGGTTGGGGTTGGGCTTACGGTTGTGGTGAGGGTTAGGGTTAGCGCTACGGCAAACGCTAGGGTTAGGTTTAGGGTTAGGGCTAGGGCTACGGTTAGGATTAGGGTTAGGGCTAGGGCTAGGGTTACGTTTAGGGTTAGGGCTAGGGCAAGGGATAGGGTTAGGTTTAGGGTTGGTGTTAGAATTAGGGCTAGGTCTAGGGTTAGGGTTAGGATTTGGGCTAGAGCTAGGGTTAGGGTTAAGTTTAGGGTCAGGGCTAGGGTTAGTGTTATGGTTAGGGGTAGGGCTAGGGCTAGGGCTAGGGTTAGGGGTAGGGCTAGGGCTAGAGCTAGGGTTAGGGTTAGGGTTAGGGTTAGGCCTAGGGCTAGGGTTAGCGCTAGGGCTAGGGTGAGTGTTAGGGTTTGGGCTAGGACTCGGATTAGTGTTAGAATTAGGGCTAGGGCTAGGTCTAGGGTTAGGGTTAGCGTTAGGGCTAGGGCTAGGGCTAGGGTTAAGGTCAGGGCTAGGGCTTGGGTTAGGGCTAGTGCTAGGTTTGTGGTTAGCGCTAGGGCTAGGGCTATGGCTAGAGTTAGCTTAGGGCTAGGGCTAGGATTAGTGCTAGTGCTAGGTTTGAGGTTAGGGCTAGGGCTAGGGTTAGCGTTAGGGTTTGGGCTCGGCCTCGGATTAGGGTTAGGGTTAGGGTTAGGGCAAGGGCTAGAGCGAGGTTTAGGGTTAGTTTTAGGGCTAGGGTTATGGTTAGGACTAGGGCAAGGGCTAGGGCTAGTGTTAGGGTTAGTGTTAGGGCTAGGGTTAGGGCTAGGTTTAGTGTTAGGGTTTGGTCTAGGGAACGGGCTATGTTTGGGGCAAGGGCTAGTTTTGAGGTTAGCACTAGGGCTAGGTTTAGCGTTAGGATTAGGGCTAGGTCTTGATTAGGGTTAGGGTTAGGGAAAGGGCTAGGGATAGGGCTAGGGCTAGGGCTAGGTTTAAGTTTAGCGCTAGGGTAGGTTTAGTGTTAGGGTTAGATCTAGGGCTCCGATTATGGTTAGGTTTAGGGCAAAGGGTAGGGCTAGGGTTAGGTTTAGGGCTAGTGCTAGAGTTATGGCTAGGGCTAGGTTTAGGGTTAGGTCTAGGGTTAGGACTAGGGCAAGGGCTAGGGCTAGGTTTAGGGTTAGGGTTAGGGCTAGGATAGGGCTAGTGCTAGGTTTAGGGTTAGGGCTAGGGTTAGGGTTAGGTATAGGGCTAGGGCTTTGTTTAGGGTTAGGGTTAGGGTTAAGGTTAGAGCTAGTATTAGGGTTAGAGTTAGGGCTAGGGCTATGTTTTGGGTAAGGTTTAGGGTTAAGGTTAGGGCTAGTGTTTTGGTTAGAGTTAGGCTTAGATCTAGGCTAGGGTTAGGGTTAGGCTTAGGGTTAGGGCTAGGGTTAGGGTTAGGATTAGGGCAAGGGTTAATGCTAGTTTTTAGGGTTAGGGTTAGGGCTAGTGCTAGGGCTAGGGTTAGGGTTAGGGCTAGGGCTAGGGATAGGGTTTTGGCTAGGGATACGGTTAGCGTTATTGTTAGGTCTAGGTCTCTGATAGGGTTAGGGTTACAGCTAGGGCTAGGGTTACCGTTATGGTTAGGGCTAGGGCTAGTGTTAGGGCTAGGGCTAGGGTTAGAGTTAGGGTTAGGGCTAGAACTAGGGATAGCGTTACGATTAGGGTTAGGGCTCGGATTAGGGTTAGGGTTTGGGCTAGGTATAGGGCTAGGTTTAGGGTTAGGGCTAGGATTATGCTTAGGTTTAGGGTTAGGGTTTGGTCCTGGGCAAGGGCTAGGGCTAGGTTTAGGGTTAGATATCGGCTAGGGCTAGGGCTAGGGTTAGGGTTAGATCTAGGTTTAGGTTTAATGTTATTGCTAGGTCTAGGGTTAGGGTCAGTGTTATTGTTAGGGTTAGGGTTAGGTCCCTGGGAAGGGCTAGGTCTAAGGTTAGGGTTAGCGTTAGGGCTAGGGCTACGGCTACGGCTAGGGTTTAGGGTTACGGCTAGGGCTAGGGCTGAAGTTACATTTAGGGTTAGGTTTTGAGCTAGGGCTAGCGTTATGTTTAGGTTTAGGGTTAGGGTTAGTGCTAGGGCTAGGGTTAGGTTTAGAGTGTGGGTTAAGTTTAGGGCTAGGGTTAGGGTTAGGGCTAGGTTTAGGGTTAGGGTTAGGCTTAGGTTTAGGTTTAGGTCTAGGAAAAGGGCTAGGGCTAGGTCTAGGGTTAGGGTTAGGGTTATGGCAAGGGCTAGGGCTAGGGCTAGGGTTAGGTTTAGGGTTTGGTGTAGGGCAAGAGCTAGGGCTGGGGTTAGGGTTAGGGTTAGGGCTAGGGCTAGGGCTTAGGTTAGGTTTAGGACTATGGTTAGGATTAGGGTTAGGGCCAGGGCTAGTGTTAGGGTTAGCGTTAAGGTTAGGTCCAGGGCAAGGGCTAGGGCTAGGTTTAGCTTTAGGGTTAGGGCTAGGGCTAGGTGGGGGTTAGGTTTAGGACCAGGGTAGGGTTAGGGTTAGGGCTAGGGCTAGCGTTAGGCCAAGGGCAAGGGTTAGGGTTAGGTTTAGTGTTAGGTCTAGGGCAAGGGCTACGGCTAGGGTTAGGGTTAGGGTTAGGACTAGGACTAGGGCTATGTTTAGGGTTAGGGCTAGGGTTAGGGTTAGGGTTAGGGCTAGGACTAGGGCTATGTTTAGGGTTAGGGCTAGGGTTAGGGTCAGGGTTAGGGCTAGGGCTAGACTGAGGGATAGGGCTAGGGTTAGGTTTAGGGATAGGCTTAGGGCTAGGGTTAGGTTTATGGTTAGTGTTAGATCTAGGGCTAGGGTTAGGGTTAGGGTTAGGGATTGTTTTAGGGCTGGGGTTAGGGTTAGGTTTAGGGTTAGGACTAGGGTTAGGTTTAGGGTTCGCTTTAGGGCTAGGGTAATAGTTACATTTAGGGTTAGGGCTATGGCTAGGGCTCCGGTTATGGCTATGGCTATGGTTAGGATTACGGTTAGGGTTAGGGCTAGGGCTAGGGTTAAGTTTAGGGTTAGTTCTAGGGCTAGAGTTACGTTTAGGGTTAGGGCTAGTGCTATGGCTAGGGCTAGGATTAGGGTTAGTTTTACGGTTAGTACTAGGGTTAGTGTTAGGGCTAGGGTTAGGTTTAGGTTTAGGTCTAGCTCTAGGAATAGGTTTAGGGTTAGGGTTATGGTTAGAATTAAGGCTAGGGCTAGGCTTAGGGTTAGGGGTAGCGCTAGGATTAGTGTTAGGGTTAGGGCTAGGGTTAGGGTTAGCGTTAGGCTTAGGGCTAGGGATAGTGTTAGGGTTTGTTTTGGTTTAGGGTTAGGGCTAGTGCTATGGTTATGGTTAGGGTTAGGGTTAGAGTTAGATCCTAGGATATGGTTATGGTTAGGGTAAGGGTTTGGGTTAGTGCTAGGGTTTGGGTTATGTTTAGGGTTAGTGTTAGGTTTGTCGTTAGGGATAGGGCTAGGGCTAGGGTTAGGGTTACGGTTATGTTAGGGCTATGATTAGTGTTAGGGTAAGGGATAGGCCTATGTCTAGTGCTATTGTTTGGGTTAGGGTTAGTGCTAGGGTTAGGTTTAGGGCAGGGTTAGGGTTAGGGCTAAGTTAAGGGTAGGGCTACGGTTAGGGTTATGGTTAGGTCTAGGGCTAGGTCTAGGGTTAGGTTTACGGTTAGGATATAGGCAAGGGCTAGAGTTAGGGTTAGTTTTGGGTTAGGGTTAAGTTTAGTGTTAGGGATAGGGCTAGGTCTAGAGGTAGGGTCAGGTTAGGGTTTGGGTTAGGTCTAGGGGAAGGGTAGGGTTAGGGTTATGGCTAGGGGTAGGGTTAGGGCTAGGGCTTCGATTAGCATTAGGGTTAGGGCTAGGGCTCGGATTAGGGTTAGGTTTATTGCTAGCGCTAGGGTTAGGTTTAGGGTTATGTCTAGGGCTAGGGTTAAGGCTAGGGCTAGGTTTTGGTTATGGTTAGAGCTAGGGCTCGGATTATGTTTAGGGTTAGGGCTAAGGCTAGGGTTAGGGTTAGGGCTATGATTAGGGTTAGGGTTAATCCTGCGCTAGGGCTAGGGCTAGGGCTAGGGTTAGGGTTAGGGCTATGATTAGGGTTAGGGTTAGGACTAGGGTTAGTGTTATGGCTAGGGTTAGGTTTAGGGTTAGTTCTAGTGCTAGTGCTAGGGTTAGGGTTAGGCTAGGGTTTTAAAAAGGGCTGGGCCTAGATTAGGGTTAGGGTTTGGTCTAGTGCTAGGGTTTGTGTTAGGGTTAGGGGCAGGGTAGGGTTAGTGTTAGGGTTAGCGTTAGGCTTAAGCTAGGTCTAGGTTTAATGTTAGCACTAGGGCTAGGGGTAGCGTTAGGGCTATGGCTTGGGCTCGCATTAGGGATAGGTTTACAGCTAGGGATAGGCCAAGGGTTCGGGTTAGGGCTAGGGCTAGGTCTAGGGTTAGGTTTAGGGTTAGGATTAGGGCAAGGGCTAGAGTTAGGGTTAGTTTTGGGTTAGGGTTAGGTTTAGTGTTAGGATAGGGCTAGGGCTAGAGCTAGGGTTAGGTTAGGGTTAGGGTTAGGTCTAGTGGAAGGGTTAGGGTTAGGGTTAGGGCTAGGGGTAGGGTTAGGGCTAGGGCTTCGATTAGCGTTAGGGTTAGGGCGAGGGCTCGGATTAGGGTTAGGTTTATTGCTAGGGCTAGGGTTAGGTTTAGGGTTAGTTCTAGGGCTAGGGCTAGGGTTAGGGTTAGGTTTAGGATTAGGGCCAGGTCTAGGGTTAGGGTTAGGGTTAGGGTTAGGTTTAGGGTTAGTGTTAGTGCTAGGGTTTGTGTTAGGGTTATTGTTAAGCTTAGGTCTAGGGTTGGGCTAGGGTTAGGGCTAGGGCTAAGGTTAGGGTCAGGGTTAGAGTTAGGTTTAGGGCTAGGGCTAGGGCTAGGGCTACGGTTAGGTTTAGGTCTAGGGCTAGGGTCAGGGTTAGGGTTAGGGCTTGCGCTAGGTATTGGTTTAGGGTTAGCCTTAGGGCTAGGGCTAGGGTTAGGGCTAGGGTTATGATTAGGGTTAGGTCTAGGCCTATATCTAAGGCTAGGGCTAGGGTTAGGGCAAGGGCTAGGGCTAGGGCTAGGTTTAGGGTTACAGTAGTCGTTAGGTCTAGGGCTAGGTTTAGGTTTATGGTGTGGGTTAATGTTAGGGCTAGGGTTAGGGTTAGGTTTAGGGTTAGGGTTAGGTTTAGTGTTAGGGCTAGGGTTAGGGTTAGTGTTAGGGCTAGGGCCTGGGTTAGGGTTAGTACTAGGGTTACGGTTAGGGCTTGTGTTAGGTTTAATGTTAGGTCTAGGGCTTGGGCTAGGGTTAGGGTCAGGGTTAGAGTTAATGTTAGGGCTAGGTTTATGGTTATAGTTAGGGCTTGGGTTAGGTTTACATTATCTCTAGGTTAGGGCTAGGTTTAGTGTTAAGGTTACTGGTTTTTTTAGGATTTAATGGTTTTTTTGGATTAAGTGTACGGTTAGTGTTCTGGTTAAGTTTAGGGTTATGGTTAGGGTTAGGTTTGGGGTTGGGGTTTGGATTAGGTTTGGGTTTGGGTTGGGGCTGGGGCTGGGGCTAGGGTTAGGGTTAGGGTTAGAGTTATGGCTAGGGCTAGGGCTAGGGTTAGGGTTAGGGTTAGGTTTAGGGCTAGGGCTAGGGTTAGGTTTAAGGTGTGGGTTAGGGTTAGTGCTAGGGTTAGTGTTAGGATTATGGTTGGGGATGGGTTGTCGTTGTGGTTGGGGCTGGGGTTAGGGTTAGGTCTAGGTATAGGTCTAGGGCTAGGGTTAGTGTTAGGGTTAGGTTTAGTGTTAGGGCTAGGGCTAGGTCTAGGGCTAGGGCTAGGGCTAGGGCTAGGGATATGGTTAGGTTTAGGGCTTGGGCTAGGCCTAAGGCTATGGTTAGGGTTAGGGTTAGGGCTAGGGCTAGGGTTAGGATTAGGGCGAGGGCTAGGGCTAGGGCTAGGGCTACAGCTAGGGCTAGGGTTAGGGTTAGGTTTAGGGTTAGTGTTAGGGCTAGGGCTAGGTGTAGGGCTACGGTTAGGATTAGGGCTAGGGCAAAGTTTAGGGTTAGGGTTAGGGTTAGGTTTAGGGCTAGGGTTAGGGGTAGGGCTACAGTTAGTGTTATGGCTAGGGCTAGGGCTATGGCTAGGGGTTTGGCTACGCTGAGTGTTAGGGCTAGGACTAGGGCTAGGGTTAGGGTTAGGGCTAGGGCTAGGGCTAGGTTTATGGTTATAGTTTGGACTCGGTTTAGCTTTACGTTAACTCTAGGTTAGGGCTAGGTTTAGGGTTAGGGTTAGGGTTAGTTTTAGGGCTAGGGTTAGGGGTAGGGCTACAGTTAGGGTTATGGCCTGGGCTAGGGCTATGGCTAGGGGTAGGGCTACATTTAGGTTTAGGGCTAGAGCTAGGGCTAGGGTTAGGGTTAGGGCTAGAGCTAGGGCTAGGGTTAGGGTTACAGTTTGGGCTCGGTTTAGCTTTACGTTAACTCTAGGTTAGGGCTAGGTTTAGGGTAAAGGTTAGTTTTTTTTATTAGGATTGAATTGTTTTATTAGGATTAAATGTTAGTGTTAGTGTTCGCGTTAGTGTAAAGGTTATGGTTAGGTTTAGGTTTATGGCTAGGGCTACGACTAGGTTTAGGGTTAGGGTTAGGCTAGGCCTAGGGCTAGGGATAGGGTTAGGGTTAGGGCTAGGGCTAGGTCTAAGTCTAGGGTTAGAGTTAGGGCTAGGGATAGAGCTAGGCCTAGGGCTAAGTTTAGAGTTAGGGTTAGGGCTTTGGCTAGGATTAGGTTAGGGTGAGGACTAGGGCTAGGGCTAGGGCTACTGATAGAGTTATGGTTAGGGCTAGGGCTAGGGTTAGGGCTAGGGTTAGTTCTAGGGCTAGGGCTAGTGCTAAGGCTAGGTTTAGGGCTAGGGCTGGGGGTAAGGTTTAGGGTTAGAGTTAGAGTTAGTGCTAGGTTTAGGGTTAGGACTAGGGTTATGGTTAGGGCTAGGTTAGGTTTAGGGTTAGTTCTAGGGCTAGGGCTAGGGTTAGGGTTAGGGTTAGGTTTAGGGCTAGGGCTAGGTTAGGGTTAGGGTTAGCGTTAAGGTTAGGTTTAGGGTTAGTGTTTGTTCTAGGGTTTGTGTTAGGGCTATTGTTAAGGTTAGGTCTAGGGTTGGGCTAGGGTTAGGGTTAGGGTTAGGGCTAGGGCTAAGGTTAGGGTCAGGGTTAGAGTTAGGTTTAGGGCTAGGGCTAGGGCTAGGGCTACGGTTAGGGTTAGGTGTAGGGCTAGGGCTAGGTTTAGTTTAGGGTTTGTGCTAGGGATAGGGTTAGGGTTAGCGTTAGGGCTAGGGCTAGTGCTAGGGTTAGGGCTAGGGTTAGGGTTAGGGTTAGGGCTAGGACTAGGTCTAAGGCTAGGGCTAGTGCTAGGGCAAGGCGTAGGTCTAGGGCTAGGTTTAGGGTTAGGGTTAGCGTTAGGGCTAAGGCTAGGGTTAGATTTAGGGTGTGGGTTAAGGTTAGGGCTAGGTTTAGGGTTAGGTTTAGGGTTAGTTTTAGGTTTAGTGTTAGGGCTAGGGTTAGGATTACTGTTAGGACTAGGGTTAGGGTTAGGGTTAGGACTAGGGTTAGAATTAGGGCTTGTGTTAGGTTTAAGTTTAGGTCTAGGGCTTGGGTAGGGTTAGTGTTAGGGTTAGAATTAGGGCTAGGGCTAGTGTTAGGGTTATGGTTAGGGCTAGAGCTAGTGTTTGGTTTAGGGTTATGGCTATGCTAGGGCTAGGGTTAGGGTTAGCATTAGGCTTAGGCCTAGGGCTAGGGCTAGGGTTAGAGTTAGGATTAGGATTATTGTTCGAGTTATGGTTAGGGTTAGAATTAGGGCTAGGGCTAGGGTTAGGTTTAGGGTTAGGGCGAGGGCTAGGGTTTGGGTTAGGGTTACGGCTATGGCTAGGGCTAGGGTTAGGGTTAGTGTTAGGTTAGGTCTAGGGCCAGGGCTAGGGTTAGGGTTAGGATTAGGGTTATTGTTCGTGTTATGGTTAGGGTTAGATTTAGGGCTAGGGCTAGGGTTAGGGTTAGTGTTAGGGCTAGGGCTAAGTTTTGTGTTAGGGTTAAGGCTAAGGCTAGGGTTAGCTTTAGAGTTAGGGTTAGGTTTAGGGTTAGGGTTAGGGCTAGGGTTTTGTTGAGGATTAGGATTCGGTCTAAGGCTAGGGTTAGGGTTAGGGTCAGGGTTAGTGCTAGTTGTAGCGTTAGGGGTAAGTTTAATGCTAGGGTTAGTGTCAGGTTTAGGGTTAGGATTACGGCTAGGGCTAGGTCTAGGGTTAGGGTTAGGATTAGTGCTAGGGCTAGGTTTGGGGCTAGGGTTAGGTTTAGGGTCAGGGCTATGGCTAGGGCTAGGGCTAGGGCTAGGGTTAGGGTTAGGATTAGGGTAAGGGCTAGATTTAGAGTTAGGGTTAGGTTTGGGCTTGGGCTAGCATTACCTTTAGGTTTAGGGTTAGGGTTAGGTTTAGGGCTAGGATTAGGGTAGGGTTAGGGCTAGGGTTAGTGCTAGGGTTAGGGTTAGGTTGAGGATTAGGATTAGGGCTAGGGCTAGGGTTATGGTTAGGGTTAGTGCTAGTTTTAGCGTTAGGGCTAGGGTTAGTTCTAGGGTTAGTGTTAGGTTTAGGGTTAGGATTACGGCAGGGCTAGGGTTTAGGGTTAGGGTTAGGGTTAGGTCTAGGGCTAGGGCTAGGGTTAACGGTTATGGTTATAATTAGGGATAGGGCTAGGTTTAGGGTTAGGGTTAGTTCTTGGGCTAGGGCTAGCGTTAGGGTTCGGATTAAGGTTATGGCTAGGGCTCAGATTAGGGTTAGGTTTATGGCTAGGGCTAGGGTTAGGGTTAGGGTTTGGTCTAGGGCTCGAATTAGGGTTAGGGTTAGGGCTAGGGCTAGGCCTAGTGTTAGGGGTAGGGTTAGGGCTAAATTAGAGCCCTGGCTAGGTTTAGGGTTAGGCCTAGGTCTAGGGATAGCATTAGGTTTAGGGCTAGGGCTCAGATTAAGTTTAGGGTTAGGGCTTGGGATAGAGCAAGGTTTAGGGTATGGTTAGAGTTAGGGCTAGGGTTAGTGTTAGGGTTAGGGCTAGGGCTAGGGTTGGGTTAGTGTTACAGCTAGGGCCAGTGTTAGCCTTAGGGTTACGGCTAGGCTTCAGATCAGGATTAGGGTTATGGTTAGGGCTAGGGTTAGCTTTAGGGTTAGGGTTAGGGCTAGGATTAGGGCTAGGGCTAGGATTAGGGTTAGCGCTATGGATAGGGTTAGCGTTAGGGTTAGGGCTAGGACTCAGATTAGGTTTAGGGTTCGGGTTAGGGCTAGGGCCAGGGTTAGGGTAGTTTTAGGGTTAGGGTTACGGTTAAGTTTAGGGTTAGGGTTGTGGCTATGGCTAGGGCTAGGGTTAGGGTTAGCGTTAGGCTTTGGGCTAGGGCCAGGGCTAGGGTTAGGGTTAGGATTAGGGTTATTGTTCGTGTTATGGTTAGGGTTAGAATTATGGCTAGGTCTAGGGTTAGGGTTAGTGTTAGGGCTAGGGCTAGGTTTTGGGTTAGGGTTAGGGCTAAGGCTAGGTTTAGCTTTAGAGTTAGGGTTAGGGTTAGGGCAAGGGCTAGGGCTAGGGTTAGGGTTGGTTTAGGGTTAGGGTTACGGTTAAGTTTAGGGTTAGGGTTAGGGCTAGGGTTAGGTTTATGGTAATAGTTAGGGCTTTAGCTACGATTAGTTTTATGGCGAGGGCTAGGGCTAGGGCTAGGTTTACGGATAGGTTTACGGTTAGGGTTATTACTAGGGTTAGGGTTAGGGCTAGGTTAGTGTTTGGGTTAGTTCTAGGGCTAGGGCTAGGGTTAGGGTTAGGGTTAGTGTTATGGCTAGGGCTAGGGCTAGGATTAGGGTTAGGGATAGGGTTAGGATTTGGGTTAGGTTTAGTGTTAGGGTTTGTGTTAGGACTAGGGTTAGGGCTAGGGCTAGGTTAGGGTTAGGGTTAGTTCCAGGGCCAGGGCTAGGGCTAGGGTTAGGTTTAGGATTAGGGTTAGGGCTATTGTTAGGGTTAGGGCTAGGGCTAGGGCTAGGGCTATGGCTAGGGTTAGGGCTAGGGCTAGGTTTAAGGTTAGCGCTAGGGCTAGGGTTAGCGTTATGGTTAGGGCTAGGGCTCGGATTAGGTTTATGGTTACGGCTAGGTCTAGGGCTAGGGTTAGGGTTAGCGCGAGGGCTAGGGCTATGGCTAGTGCTAGGGTTTGCGTTAGGTTTATAGTAATGGCCAGGGTTAGGTCTAGGGCTAGGGTTAGTGTTAGGGTTAGGGTTAAGACTATTGTTAGGGTTAGTGTTAGGGTTCGGTTTAGGGCTCAGTTAGGGTTTCAGGTTAGTGCTAGGGCTATTGATAGGGTTAGTGTTAGGGTTATGTCTAGGTCAAGGGCTAGGGCTAGGGTTAGTGTTAGGGATAGGTTTAGGGCTAGTGTTGGTGTTAAGGTTAGGGTTAGAGTTAGAGTTAGGTCTGTGGTAGGGTTAGGGCTAGTGTTAGGGTTTGGATTAGGGTTAGGGCTTGGGCTAGAGCAAGGGTTAGGTAGGGTTAGGGTTAGGGTTATGGGTAGTGTTAGGGTTAGGGCTGGTGCTAGGGTTAGGGTTTGGGTTAGGGCTAGGGTTAGAGTTATGGTTAGGGCTAGGGCTCGGATTAGGTTTATGGTTACGGCTAGGTCTAGGGCTAGGTTTAGGGTTAGCGCGAGGGCTAGGGCTATGGCTAGTGCTAGGGTTTGCATTAGGGTTATAGTAATGGCCAGGGTTAGGGCTAGGGCCAGGGTTAGGGTTAGGGTTAGGGTTAAGACTATTGTTAGGGTTAGCGTTAGGGTTCGGGTTAGGGCACGGTTAGGGTTTCAGGTGAGCGCTAGGGCTATTGATAGGGTTAGTGTTAGGGTTATGTCTAGGTCAAGGGCTAGGGCTAGGGTTAGTGTTAGGAATAGGGTTAGGGCTAGTGTTGGGGTTTAGGTTAGGGTTAGAGTTAGAGTTAGGTCTAGGGGTCGGGTTAGGGCTAGTGTTAGAGTTCGGATTAGGGTTAGGGCTTGGGCTAGAGCAAGGGTTAGGTAGGGTTAGGGTTAGGGCTATGGGTAGTGTTAGGGTTAGGGCTGGGGCTAGGGTTAGGGTTTGGGTTAGGGCTAGGGTTAGCGTTAGGGTAGGGCTAGTGCTCGGATTAGGTTTAGAGTACGACTAGTACTAGGGTTAGTGTTAGGGCTAGGGCTAGTGTTAGTGTTATGGATAGGGTTAGGTTTAGGGCTAGGGCTATGGTTAGGGATAGGGCTAGTGTTAGGTTTAGCATTAGCTTTAGGGTTAGGGTTAGCCTAGGGTTAGGGTTACTGCTAGGATTAGGGTACATGCTAGGTTTAAGGTAAGGGCTAGGGTTAGGCTTAGCGTTAGGTCCAGATCTAGCAATAGGGCTAGGGTTATGGTTAGGGCTAGGCTTAGGTTTCAGATTAGGGTTAGGGCTTGGGCTACAGCCAGGGTTTGGGTAGGGTTAGGGTTAGGGCTAAGCGTTGTTTTAGGGTTAAGGCTAAGGCTAGGGTTAGGTTTAGGGTTAGGGCTAGGGCTAGGGTTAGCATTAGGGTTAGGGCTAGTGATCAGATTATGGTTAGGTTTACGGCTAGGGCTAGGGTTAGGGTTAGGGTTAGGGCTAGGGCTCAGATTAGGGTTAAGGTTAGGGCTAGGGCTAGGGCTACGGCTAGGTTTTCGTTAGGGTTAGAATATTGGCCAGGGCTAGGTCTAGGGCTAGGGTTAGCGTTAGGGTTAGGTTTAGGTTTTGGGTTAAGGTTAAGGCTATGGTTAGGTTCAGGATTATGGTTGGGGTTGGGGTTGTTCTTACGGTATTGGTTAGGATTAGGGTTAGCGCTAGGGTTAGTGCTAGGGTTAGGTTTTGTTTAGGGCTAGGGCTACTGTTAGGGTAAATGTTAGGGCTAGGGCTACCATTGGGTTAAAGTTAGGGCTAGGGCTAGGGCTAGGATTAGGGTTTTAGTTATAGTTAGTGCTAGGGTTAGGGTTAGGACTAGGGTTACTTTTATGTCTAGGGTTAGGTTTAGGTTTAGTTCTAGGGCTAGTGCTAGGGTTAGGGTTAGGGTTAGATTTAGGGCTAGGGCTAGGGTTAGGGTTAGGGTTAGGGTTAGAGCTAGGGCTAGGGTTATATTTTGGGTTAGGGCTAGGGCTAGGGTTAGGGTTAGCGTTAGGCTTAGGGCTAGTTTTAGGGTTAGGTTTAGGGCTAGGGCTAGGGTTAGGGGTAGGACGCGGGCTAGGTTTAGGGCTACTGCTAGGGTTAGGCTAGGGCTAGGGTTAGGGTTAGCGTTAGGGTTAGGACTTGGGCTCGGATTAGGGTTAGGGTTAGGGCTAGGCCTAGTGTTACGTTTACGGTTAGGTTTAGGTCTAGCTCACGGGCTACAGCTAGAGTTAGTGTTAGGGTTAGGGTTAGCGCTAATGTTAGTGTTAGTTTTTGGGCTAGTGCTAGGTTTAGGGTTAGGGTTAGGATTTGGGTTAGGGCTAGAGTTAGGGATAGGTTTAGATTTAGGACTAGGATTAGGATTAGGTTTATGGCTAGGGCTAGGTTTAGGGTTAGGTTTAGGGTTAGGGTTAGTGCTATGATTAGGTTTATGGTTAGGGATAGGCCTCGGGCTAGGTCTAGCGTTAGGGTTAGGGTTAGGTCTAGGTTAGGGCTAGGGCTAGGGTTAGGGTTAGGGCTAGGGTTAGGGTTAGGGTTAAGGCTAGGGCTACGGCTAGGGTTAGGGTTAGGGCTAGGGCTAGGTTTAGGTTTAGGGCTAGGGTTAGGGTTAGCGTTAGGGTTAGGGCTAGGGCTTGGATTACGGTTAGGGTTAGGGCAAGGGCTAGGGCTAGGTTTAGGTTTAGGGCTAGGGTTAAGTCTAGGGCAAGTGCTAGGGCCAGGGTTAAAGCTAGGGTTACGGCTGGGGCTAGGGCTAGGGTTAGGGTTAGGATTAGGGTTGGGGTTATGTTTAGGGTTAGGGTTAGGGCTAGGGCTAGTGTAAGGGTTAGGGTTAGGGTTAGAGTTAGTGCTAGGGTTAGGGTTACGACTAGGGTTATGGTTAGGGCTAGGTTAGTTTCAGGGTTAGTTCTAGAGCTAGGGCTAGGGTTAGGTTTTTGGTTAGGGTTAGGGCTAAGGCTAGGGTTAGGGTTAGGGTTAGGTTTAGGGTTAGTGTTAGTCCTGGGATTTGTGTTAGGGTTATTGTTAAGGTTAGGTCTAGGGTTGGGCTAGGGTTAGGGTTAGGGTTAGGGCTAGGGCTGAGGTTAGGGTCAGGGTTAGAGTTAGGTGTAGGGCTAGGTCTAGGGCTATGGCTACGGTTAGGGTTAGTTCCAGGGCTAGGGCTAGGTTTAGGTTTAGGGCTTGCACTAGGGATAGGGTTAGGGGTAGCGTTAGGGCTAGGGCTAGTGCTAGGGTTAGGGCTAGGGTTAGGTTTAGGGTTAGGGCTAGGACTAGGTCTAAGGCTAGGGCTAGGGCTAGGGCAAGGCCTAGGGCTAGGGCTAGGTTTTGGGTTAGGGTTAGCGTTAGGGCTGGGGCTAGGGTTAGGTTTAGGTGTGGGTTAAGTTTAGGGCTAGGGTTAGGGTTAGGGCTAGGGTTAGGGTATGGACTAGGGTTAGAGTTAGCGTTAGGACTAGGGCTAGGGCTAGGTCGAGGGCTAGGCCTAGGGCTAGGGTTAGGGTAACCACTAGGTTTACATTTAGGGTAAGGTTTTGGGCTAGGGCTAGCATTCGGTTTTGCTTTAGTGTTATGGTTATGGCTAGGCTTAGGGTTAGGGTACATGCTAGGGTTAAGGCTAGTACTAGGGTTCTGGTTAGGTCTAGTGCTAGGGTTAGGGCTAGGGTTAGGGTCAAGATTAAGTCTAGGACTAGGGCTAGGACTAGGGCTAGTGTTAGGGCTAGGGTTAGGGTTAGGCTTAGGGTTAGTGTTAGGGCTAAGGCTAGGCCTAGGTTTAGGGTTTGGGTTGGGGTTAGGGTTAGGGTTAGGGTTAGGGTTACGGTTACAGTTAGGGACATTATAATGCTAGGGCTAGGCCTAGGGCTAGTGTTAGGCTTAGGGTTAGGGCTAGGTCTAGGGTTAGGGTTAGCACGAGGGTTAGGGCTAGGGCTAGGGCTAGGGTTAGAGTTAGGGTTAGAGAAATGGCTATGTCTATGGCTAGGGCTAGGATGAGGGTTAGTGTTAGGGCTAGGGCTAAGTTAGGTTTAGGGCGTGAGTTAAGGTTAGGGCTAGGGTTAGGGTCGGGATTATGGTTGGGGTTGGTGTTGAGCTTACGGTTGGGGTTACGGTTAGGGTTAGCGCTAGAGCTAGGGCCAGGTTTAGGTTTAGGGTTAGGGCTAGGGCTATGGTTAGGGTTAGGGTTAGGGTTAGGGCTAGAGCTAGGTTTAGGGTTAGGAATAGGGTTAGTATGAAGGCTAGGTTTAGGTTGAGGGTTAGGTCTAGGGCTAGTGCTAGCGTTAGGGTTACGGTTAGGGTTAGAATTAGCGCTAGGGCTAGGGTTAGGGTTAGCGTTAGGCTTAGGGCTAGGGCTAGGGCTAGGGTTAGCGTTATGTTTAGGGTTAGGGCTAGTGTTAGGTTTAGGGCTAAGGCTAGGGCTAGGTTTAGGGTTATGGGTATGGTTAGTGTTAGAATTAGGGCTAGGGTTAGTGTTAGGATTAGGGCTAGGGCTAGGGTTATGGTTAGGGTTAGGACTAGGGCTAGTGTTAGGGTGAGCGTTAGGCTTAGGGATTGGGCTAGGTGTAGGTTTAGTGTTAGGGTTAGGATTAGGGCTAGGGCTAGGGCTAGGTTTAGGGTTAGCGTTAGGCTTAGGGCTATGGCTAGGGCTAGGGCTAAGGTTAGGGTTAGGGTTAGGGTTAGAGCTAGGGCTAGGGCTAGGTTTAAGTTTAGGGTTAAGGCGAGAGCTAGGGTTAGGCTTAGGGTTAGGGCTAGTGTTAGGTTTAGGATTAGGGTTAGATCAAGGGCTATGGTTAGGGTTAGGTTTAACAGGGTTCGGGCTATGGCTCGGATTAGGGTTTCGTGTTAGGGCTAGGGCTATTGATAGGTTTAGGGTTAGCATTAGGTCTAGGTCAAGGGCTAGGGCTAGGTTTAGTGTTAGGGATAGGGTTAGGGCTAGTGTTAGGGTTAAGGTTATGGTTAGGGTTAGGGTTAGGGCTAGGGTTTTGGTTAGGGCTAGGCTTAGGTTTCAGATTAGGGTTAGGGCTTGGGCTACAGCCAGGGTTTGGGTAGGGTTAGGGTTAGGGCTAAGCGTTGTTTTAGGTTTAAGGCTAAGGCTAGGGTTAGGTTTAGGGTTAGGGCTAGGGCTAGGGTTAGCATTAGGGTTAGGGCTAGTGATCAGATTATTGTTAGGTTTACGGCTAGGGCTAGGGTTAGGGTTAGGGTTAGGGCTAGGGCTCAGATTAGGGTTAAGGTTAGGGCTAGGGCTAGGCCTAGGTTTAGGGTTAGGGTTAGGGCTAGGATTAGGGCTAGGGCTAGGTTTAAGGATAGTGCTATGGATAGGGTTAGCGTTAGGGTTAGGGCTAGGGCTCGGATTTGGTTTAGGGTTAGGGCTTGGAATAGAGCCAGGTTTAGGGTAGGGTTAGTGTTAGGTCTAGGGGTAGTGTTAGAGTTAGGGCTAGGGCTAGGGTTGGGTTAGGGTTAGGGCTAGGGCTAGTGTTAGCCTTAGGGTAGGGCTAGGCTTTGGATTAGGATTAGGTTTACGGCTAGGGTTTGAGTTAGGTTAGGGTTAGGGTTTGGGTTAGGTCTAGGATTAGGTCTAGGGCTAGGGCTAGGTTTAGCGCTATGGATAGGTTTAGGTTTAGGGCTAGGGCTAGGGAAATGGTAAGGGTTACGGTTAGGGTTAGGGTGGGGTTAGAATTAGGGCTAGTGTTAGGATTATTGTTAGGGTCAATGTTAGGATTAGGGTTAGGGTTAGGGATAAGGCTAGGCCTAGGGTTAGGGTTTGGGTTGGGGTTAGGGTTAGGGCTACGGTTTGGTTTAGGGTTAGGATTTGGGCTAGGGTTAAGGTTAGGTTTATTTGTAGGTTTAGGGTTAGGGCTAGGGTTAGGGTTAGGTTAGGTCTAGGCCTAGGGTTAGGGTTAGGGTTAGGGTTAGGGCTAGGGTTAGGGTTAGGGTTAGGGTTACGGTTACGGTTACGGTTACGTTTAGGGATATTGTAAGGTCTAGGGCTAGGCCTAAGGCTAGGGGTAGGCTTAGGGTTAGGGCAAGGGTAGGGTTAGGGTTAGCGCGAGGGCTAAGGCTAGGGCTAGGGTTAGGGCTAGGGCTAGGGCTAGGATGAGGGTTAGGTTTAGGTTTAGGGTTAGTGCTAGGGTTAGTGTTAGGTTAGGGTTGGGGTTGGGCTTACGGTTGGGGTTAGTTTAGGGTTAGCGCTAGGGCTAGGGCTAGGGTTGGGTTTAGGGTTAGGGCTAGGGCTATGGTTAGGGTTAGGGTTAGGGCTAGGGCTAGGGCTATTGCTAGGGCTAGGCCTAGGGCTAGGATTAGGGTTAGAGTTATGGTCAGTGCTAGGTTTAGAGTTAGGACTAGGGTTAGTGTTAAGGCTAGGGTTAGGTTGAGTGTTAGGTCTAGGGCTAGTGCTAGGGTTAGGGTTATTGTTAGAATTAGGGCTCGGGCTATGTTTAGGGTTAGCGTTATGCTTAGGGCTATGGCTAGGGCTAGGGTTTGCGTTATGTCTAGGGTTAGGGCTAGTGTTAGGGTTAAAGCTAAGGCTAGGGCTAGGGTTAGGTTTATGGTTATGGTTAGTGTTAGTATTAGGGCTAGGGTTAGGGTTAGGATTAGGGCCAGGGCTAGGCTAGGGTTAGCGTTGGGGTTAGGACTAGGGCTAGTGTTAGGGTTAGGGTTAGGGCTAGGGCTAGGGCTAGGTTTAGGGTTAGCATTAGGCTTAGGGATACGGCTAGGGCTAGGGCTAAGGTTATGGTCAGGGTTAGGGTTAGGGCTAGGGCTAGAGCTAGGGCTAGGTTTAGGGTTAGGGTTAAGGCTAGGGCTATGTTTAGGGTTAGTGTTAGGGTTAGGGTTAGGGTTAGGGCTAGTGTTAGGTTCAGGGTAATGGTTAGATCTAGAGCTAGGTTTAGGGTTTCGATTATGGTTTGGGTTAGGGCTAGGGTTAGGATTATGGCTAGGGTTAGGGTTAGGATTAGGGTTAGGGCTAGGTTCGAGGTTAGCACTAGGGCTAGGTTTAGCGTTAGGCTTATGGCTAGGGCTTGGATTAGTGTTAGGGTTAGGGCAATGGTTAGGATTAGGACTAGGTTTAATGTTAGGGCTAGGGTTAGGTTTAGGTCTAGTGGTAGGCTAGGGTTAGGTTTAGCATTAGGATTAGGGCTAGGGCTAGGGTTAAGTTAGGTTTAGGGTTATGGTTATTGCTAGGGCTAGAGATAGGGTTAGGGTAGGGTTAGGGTTAGGGCTAGGGGTAGGGTTAAGGTTAGGGCTAGAGCTGGGGTTAGGGCTAGGGCTAGGGTTAGGGTTAGGGCTAGCGCTAGTGTTAGCGTTAGTGTTAGGGCTAGTGTTCAGATTAGGGTTAGGGTTATTGCTAGGGCTAGGTTTAGGGTTATGGTTATGGCTAGGGCTAGGGTTAGGTCTAGGGCTAGGTTTAGGGTTAGCGCTAGGGCTAGGGTTAGCGTTAGGCTTAAAGCTAGGCCTCGGATTAGGTTTATGGTTAGGGCTAGGGTTAGGGCTAGGGCTAGGTTTAGCGCGTGGGCTAGTGCTATGTGTAGTGCTAGGGTTTGTGTTAGGGTTAGAGTAATGGCCAGGGCTATGGCTAGGCCTAGGGTTAGGGTTAGGGCTAGGGTTTGGTTTAGCATTAGGGTTCGGGCTAGGGCTCGGATTAGGGTTTCAGGTTAGGGCTAGGGCTACTGATAGGGTTAGGGTTAGGGTTAGGTCTAGGTCAAGGGCTAGGGCTAGGGTTAGTGTTAGGGTTAGATCTAGGGCTAGTGTTGTGGTTAAGGTTAGGGTTAGAGTTATGTTTAGGATTAGGGTTAGGGTTAGCGCTAGGGTTAGGGTTATGGTTAGGTTTTGTCTAGGGCTTGGTAGGGTTAGGTTTAGGGTTAGGGTTATAATTAGGGCTTGGGTTAGGGCTAGGGTTAGGGTTAGGATTAGGGTTAGGGTTAGTGCTAGTGTTAGAGTTAGGGCTAGGGTTAGGGTTAGGTCTAGGTTTAGGGTTAGTGCTATGATCAGGGTTAGGGTTAGGGTTAGGTATAGGTCTAGGCCTAGGGTTAGGGTTAGGGTTAGGGTTATAATTAGGGCTAGGGTTAGGGTGATGGTTAAGTTTAGGTTTAGGGTTAGGGCTAGGGCTAGATCTAGGTTTAGGGTAGGGTTAAGGTTAGGTCTAGGACTACGGTTATGGTTTGGGTTAGGTCCTTGGCAAGGGCTAGGGCTAGGGCTAGGGCTAAGGTTAGTTTTATGGTTAGGGCAAAGGCTATGGCTAGGGTTGCGGTTAGTGGTAGGTTTAGGTTTAGGGTTAGGACTAGGGCTAGGGTCAGGACTAGGGCTAGTTTTAGGGTTAGGGTTAGTGTAAGGGCTAGGTTTACATTCAGGGTTAGGTTTTGGTGTATGGCTAGAGTTAGGTTTAGGGTTTGGGCTAAGGTTAGGGTTAGTGCTAGTGTTAGGGCTATGTCTAGGATTAGGTTTAGGTTTAGGATTATTGTTAGGGCTAGTGTTAGGGTTAGGTTAGGGTTATTGTTGGGGTTGGGCTTACGGTTGGGGTTAGGGTTAGGGTTAGCGCTAGGGCTACGGCTATGTTTAGATTTAGGGTTAGGGCTAGGCCTATGGGTAGGGTTAGGTTTAGGGCTAGGGCTAGGGTTACGTTAAGAGTTAGGTCTAGGGCTAGGGCTAGGGCTAGGCTTAGGTTTAGGTTTAGGCCTAGGGTTAGGGCTAGGGCTAGGTTTAAGTTTAGCGCTGGGGCTAGGGTTAGCGTTAGCGTTACGGCTAGGGCTCGGATTAGTGTTAGTGCTAGGGCTAGGCCTAAGGCTAGGTTTATTGTTAGCGCTATGGCTAGGGTTAGCGTTAGTGTTAGGGCTAGGGCTCAGATTAGGGTTAGGGTTAGGGTTAGGGCTAGAGCTAGGGTTAGGTTTAGGGCTAGGGCTAGGGTTAGGGCTAGGGCTAGATTTAGGCTTAGGCCTAGGATTTGGTCTAGTGTAAGAGTTAGGGCTGGGATTAAGATTAGGGTTACAGCTAGGGCTAGGGCTAGGGCTAAGTTTAGGGTTAGGGTTAGGGTTGGGGTTAGGGCTAACGTAAGGGCTAGGGCTAGACCTAGGGCTAGGGTTAGAGTTAGGGTTAGGGCTAGGGCTAGGATTAGGCTTAGGGCGAAGAGTAGGTAGAGGCTAGGGCTAGGGTTAGGCTTAGGGTTAAGGTTATGGCTAGGTCTAGGGCTAGGGCTAGGTTTAGGTTGTCTGTTAAGGTTAGGGTTAGGGTTAGGACTAGGCTAGGGTTAGGCTTAGGGCTAGGGTAACGGCCAGGACTAGACCTAGGGCTAAGGTTACGGTTAGGGTTAGGGCTAGGCATAGGGTTACGGCTAGGTCTAGGGTTAGGGTTAGGGTTAGGGTTAGGGCTAGGTTTAAGGTTAGGGTTAGGGCTAGGGTTAGTGTCAGGATTAGGGTTAGGATTAGGGCTTGGGCTAGGGTTAGGGTTAGAGTTAGGTGTGGGGTTGGTGTGGTGTTGGGGTTGGGGTTAGCGTTAGGGTTAGGATTATGTTAGGGGTGTGTGGTTGTGGATGGGGTTGGGGTTTTGGTAAGGGTTAGGGCTAGGGCTAGGGCTAGGTCTAGGGCTAGTGCTAGGGCTAGGGCTAGGGCTAGGTTAGGGCTAGGGTAAGGGTAGGGCTAGACCTAGGGCTAGGGTTATAGTTACGGTTAGAGCTAGGGCTAGGGCTAGCGTTAGGGCTAGCGCTAGGGCTAGGGCTAGGGCTCGGGCTAGTGCTAGCGTTAGGGCTAGGGTTAGGGTTAGGGCAAGGGATAGGGCTATGGCTCGGGTTAGGGTTAGGGTTAGGGTTAGGCTTAGGTTTAGGTTTTGGGTTGGTGTGGTGTTGGTGTTGGGGTTAGGGTTAGGGTTAGGGTTATGGTTGGGGTGGGTGTTGTGGTTGTGGTTGTGGTTGTGGTTGTGGTTGGTGTTGGGGTTAGGGCTAGGGCTTGGGCTAGGGTTAGGGTTATGGCTAGGTCTAGGGTTATGTTTAAGTTGTGTTTTAGGGTTAGGGTTAGGGTTGGGGTTAGCGTTATGATTGTGGTTGGGCTTGTGGTTGTGGTTGGAGATGAGGTTGGGGTTAGGGTTAGGGCTAGGACTAAGGCTAGGGTTAGGGTGAGGGATAGGGTAGGGTTAGGGTTAGGGCTAGGGCTTGGGTTAGGTTTAGGGCTAGGATAAGGGCCAGGGCTAGAGCTAAGGCTAGGGTTCGAGTTAGGGTTAGAGCTAGGTCTAGGGTTAGGGTTAGGGCAAGGTCTAGTGTTAGGTTTAGGGCGAGGGTGAGGGCGAGGGCAAGGGCGAGGGCGAGGGCTAGGGCTAGGGTTAGGGTTAGGGTTAGGATTATGGCTAGGGCTTGGGCTAGGGCTAGGTTTAGGTTTACTGTTAGGTTTAGGGCTATGGCTATTGTTTTGGTTAGGGTGTCGAATAAGGTTAGGGCTTGGGTTAGGGTTAGGTGTAGTTTTGGGTTTGGTGTTGGGGTTCTGCTTGGGTTTCGGGTTAGGGTTATGGTTAGGGTTAGGTCTTGGTCTAGGGTTAGGGTTAGGTACAGGGTTAGGACTAGGGCTAGGGTTAGGGTTATGGTTAGGGCTAGGGCTTGATTTAGGGTTGCGGTAGGGTTTTATTTGGGGTTGGGGTTGGGATTGGGGTTAGGATTAGGGTTAGGGATGGGGCTAGTGCTAGGGCTAGGGCTAGTGCTAGGGTTAAGGCTAGGGCTAGGGCTATGGCTAGGGCTGGGGTTAGGGCTAGGGCTAGGGTTAGGTTTAGGACTAGGTCTAGGGCTAGGGCTATGGTTCGGTTTAAGTTGTGGGTTAGGGTTATGGCTAGGGTTATGGTTAGCTTTATGAGTGTTGTTGTGGTTGTGGTTGGAGTTTGTGTTGCGGTTAGGTTTAGGGCTTGCCAGTGTTAGGGATAGGGTTAGGGCTACGGTTAGGGTTAGGGCTAGGGTTAAGGTTAAGGTTAGGGTTAGGGTTACGGTTAGTGCTAGGACTAGGGTTAGGGTTAGTTTTAGGGTTAGGGCTAGGGCTAGGTTTAGGGCTAGGGTTATGGTTAGGCTAGGGCTAGGGCTAGATTTAGGTTTGGGGTTATGGTTAGGGTTAATGCTGGTTTTAGGGCTAGGGTTTGGGATAGGGTTAGGGCTAGGGTTAGTGTTAGGGCTAGGGCTAGGGCTAGGGTTAGGGCAAGGGCTAGGTATGGGCTAGGGATGGGGTTAGGCTTAGGGTTAGGTTTATCGCTAGGGATTGGGCTAGGGCTAGGTTAGGTTTAGGGTTAGGGTTAGGGCTAGGACTAGGGCTAGGTTTAGGGTGTCAGTTAAGGTTAGAGTGAGGGTTATGGTTTGGGTTAGGGGTAGGGATGGGGTTGGGGTGGGGTTGGTCTTGGGTTTTAGTATAGGGTTTGGGTTAGGTTTATGGCTAGGGATAGGGTTAGGGCTAGGGCTAGGGTTAGGGTTAGGGTTAGGGTTAGGGCTAAGTTTAAGGTTAGGGTTAGGGCTTGGTTTAGGGTTAGGATTAGGGCTAGGACTAGGGTTAGGGACAGGGTTAGGTTAGGGCTAGGGTTAGGGTTAGGGTAAGGGTTAGGTTTGGGGTGTGGTGGGGTTGGTGTTTGGGTTTGGGTTAGGGTTAGGGCTAGGGCTAGGGCTATGGTTCGGGCTAGGGCTAGGGCTAGGGCTAGGGCTAGGGCTAGGGCTAGGGCTAGGGCTAGGGTTAGGGCGAGGGTAAGGGCCAGGGCTAGACCTAGGGCTAGGGTTAGACTTACGGTTAGAGCTAGGTCTAGGGGTAGGGTTAGGTCTAGGGCTAGGTCTATGGCTAGCGCTAGCACTAGGGTTAGGGCTAGGGCTAGGGTTAGGGCTAGGGCTAAGTCTAGATCTAGGGTTAGGTTTAGGGTTAGTTATAGGGTTAGGTTTGGTGTTGGGTTGGGGTTGGTGGTGGGGGTTGTGGTTGGGTTTGGTGTTGGGCTTGGGGATAGGTCTATGGCTAGGGTTAGGTAAGGGCTTGGGCTAGGTTTAGTGTTAGGTCTAGGGCTAGGGTTAGGTTTAAGTTGTGGTTTAGGGTTAGCGCTAGGGTTGTGTTAGGTTTATGATTTCGGTTGGGCTTGTGGTTGTGGTTGGAGATGGGGTTGGCCTTAGGGTTAGGGCTAGGGCTAAGGCTAGGGTTGTGTTAGGGTTAGGGTTAGGGCTAGGGCTAGGGTAAGGGTTAGGGCTAGTGTAAGGCCAGGGCTAGACCTATGGCTAGAGTTAGAGTTAGGGTTAGAGCTAGAGCTAGGGTTAGGTTTAGGGCGAGGGCTAGGGCTAGGGCTAGGGCTAGGGTTAGGGTTAGTGTAAGGGTTATGACTAGGGTAAGGCTACGGCTAGGTTTAGGTTAGGGTTAGGATTAGGGATAGGGATAGGGTTAGATTTAGGGTGTCGGAAAAGGTTAGGGCTAGCATTAATTTAGGGTTAGGGCTAGGGCTAGGGTTAGGTTTATGGTTAGGGCTAGGTCTTGATTTAGGTTTGGGGTAGGGTTCGGTTTGGGGTTGGGGTTGGGACTGGGGTTAGTGTTAGTGTTCGGTTTAGTGCTAAGGCTAGTGCTAGGGCTAGAGCTAGTGCTAGGGCTAGGGTTAGTGCTAGGGCTAGGGTTAGGACTAGGGCTAGGGTTAGGGCTAGGGCTAGGGTTAGGTTTAGGGCTAGGGCTAGGGCTAGGGTTAGGTTTAGGGCTAGGGCTAAGGCTAGGGCTACGGTTAGGTTTAAGTTGTGTGTTAGGGTTAGGGCTACGTTTAGGGTTAGGGTTATGATTGTGTTTGTGGTTGTGGCTGTGGTTGTGGTTGGAGTTGGTGTTGGGGTTATGGTTTGTGCTAGGGCTAAGGCTAAGTTTAGGGCTAGGGTTAGGGTTAGGGCTAGGGCTAGGGTTAAGTTTAGGGTTAGGGCTAGTGCTAGTGTTAGGGATATGGTCAGGGCTAGGGTTAGGGTTAGGGTTAGGGTTAGGGCTTGGGTTGGGGTTAGGGTTAGGGTTACGGTTAAGGCTAGGACTAGGGTTAGGGTTAGGATTATGGTTAGGGCTAGGTCTAGGGCTAGGTTTAAGGCTAGGGTTAGGGTTAGGGATAGGGCTAGGGCTAGGTTTAGGTTTGGGATTATGGTTAGGGCTAGGTCTAGGTTTAGGGCTAGGGTTAGGGTTAGGGTTAGGGCTAGGGCTATTGCTAGGGCTAGGGCTATGTCTAGGGTTAGGCCTAGTGCTAGTGCTAGGGCTCGGGCTAGGGTTAGGTCTTTGGCTAGGTTTAGGTTTAGGGCTAGGTCTAGGGCTAGGGCTAAGGTTAGTGATAGGGTTAGTGTTAGGGTTAGGGCTAGGTCTAGGTTTACAGTTAGTGTTAGGGTTAGGGCTAGGGCTAGGGCTAGGGTTAGGCTTAGAGTTAGGGGTAGGGCTAGGGTTAGGGTTAGGGTTAAGTCTTGGACTAGGGCTAGGTTTAGGGTTAAGGTTAGTGTTTTATTTAAAGATTTAGTGGTTTTTTTAGGAGTAAGAGTTATGGTTATTGTTCTGGTTCCGGTTAGGGTTCGGGTTAGGGCTCCGGTGGGGTTGGGTTTGGGGTTAGATTTAGGGTTATGGTTATGGTTGTGTTTGGGTTTGGGGTTGGGTTAGGGTTAGGGCTAGAGCTAAGTTTAGGGTTAGGGTTAGGGTTAGGTCTAGGGCTTGGGTTAGGTTTTGGGTTAGGGTAAGCACTAGGGCTAGGCCTAGGGCTAGGGTTACGGTTAGGGTTAGGGCTAGGAATTGTGTTAGGGTTAGGGCGAGGGCTAAAGCTAGGGCTAGCCTTAGGGTTAGGCTTAGGATTAGGTTAATGGAGAGGCTAGGCCTAGGGTTAGGTTTAAGGTGTGGGTTAGGGCTAGGGCTAGGGCTAGGGCTAGGGCTAGGTTTAGGGTTAGGGTTAGGGTTAGGGCTAGGGCTAGATTTAGGTTTAGCGTGTGGGTTAAGGTTAGGGCTAGGTTTAGTGTTAGGGTTAGGGTCGGGCTTGGGGTTGGGCTTGGGGTTGGGGTTAGGTTTAAGGTTAGGGCAAGGGCTAGGGCTATGGCTGGTCTAGTCATAAGGTTAGGGTTAGGGTTTGGTTTAGGGTTTGTGCTATGGTAAGGGTTAGCGTTAGGGTAGGTTTAGAGTTAGAGCTAGGGTAAGGGTAAGGGTTAGGGTTAGGGTTAGGGTTAGGGTTAGGGTTAGGGTTTGGGTTAGGGGGACAGCTTGGATTAGGGTTAGGGCTGGTTCCAGGGCAAGGGCTAGGGTTAGGTTTAGGTTTAGGGTGAGGGCTAGGGAAAGGGCTCGGGCTAGGGTTAGTCTTAGTGTTAGGGCTAGGGCTAGGGCTTGGCCTAGGTTTAGGGTTAGGTCTATGGCTAGGGTTAGGGTTAGAGTAGGGTTAGGGTTAGGGCTAGGGTTAGGTTTAGTGTTAGAGTTAGGGCTAGGTCCAGGGCTTGGCCTAGGGTTAGGGTTAGGGTTAGGGTTAGGTTTAGGTCTAGGGCTAGTGTTAGGTCTAGGGTTATTTTTAGTGTTAGGGCTATGGTTAGGTTTAGGGTTAGTGTTAGTGTTAGGGCTAAGGCTAGGGCTAGGTTTAGGGTTAGGGTTAGGTTTAGGGATAGGTTTAGGTTTAGTGTTTGCTGGGTCTGCGTCCACCCATACACGGATGGACTGGGTCGGAGGAAAGGTGAGTGCGCCGCCTGCGCGTTGCCAGCCTCTCCATCCTGCAGACAATCAGACACAGTGGGGTGCCACATCTATCAAGGACTCATTTATTCTGTGCGGAACTGAACCTTTTATAGCACTAATGCAGAGTCATTGGGGCAGGGCTAAGGACCAACCAATCACTTAAAAGATCACCTTACAGGGGGATTTCTATAGGACTAGTCATATGTCTATACACTTGCTAACAGTTTTGTTACCTCCCCTGATGTTGCGCAGCCAATCAGTTTTAGTGGTAAACAACTTTGGATTCTGCCCACCACCTTACTTCCTTTCAGCACCATCTTTGAATTGCTTCGTGTAACTAATTTCCCCACATATTCTCCCTTTTTTGTTTTAACACGTGATCCCTGTCTTAGTTTGCCCTCAGCCATCCTTGCCCTTACCCGTCATGGGTAACCCAGGCAGCTTGGCCATGAGACCTGTCTTAGGTTGGTACAGGACGCTGGGTGCTTTACCCGTCTTGGGGTGTCACATGACTTATAATTATGGGAGCGTGGTGAGCCTTCTCCACTGCCTGTCTTAGGTTGTTCCGGTCCATCCGGAATATTACCCATCATTGGCAATGTGGAGAGCACCGGGGGCGCTTCCCCAGTTCTGGGGATTGTAGCCCTCTGTGGCTACCAGCCTCTGGTAATGAGCCTCAACATGTCTTACCCTTGTTGCCTCTATGTGCTGTTGTATAAACTGTAAAAGCTTATTCATTATGCATGGGCCAATAGCAAGGATTAGAAGCAGGGCAAGAAGAGGGAGGAGGTAGGGCAAGAGTCCATTAAGGCCCGTCCAAAAGGGGCTTTCTTGGAATTTTCTTAGTCTTTTTTCAGGTCCTCCCGAAGTGTTATGATGATCGCGTTTGGGTCATTGAATCCCCCATCACTGGGCTGGGCACTTCTTGTCAGGATCACAGCGAAGAGTAGCGTCCGCATCATCACCTGCCTCTGGATCTCCATCCATTTCTGGAAGAGGAAAGACAAGGGAATCTCCCTCAGGGGCAAACCGCTCTCTGGGTGGGTTGTTACTCGCATCTGGCATAGGCCTGATATTTCTGGCTGGTATCCAAATCGGAGTCTACTCCCCTATGGGGAACACACAGCCAAATCCTCTTCCCAACCTAATCAGTGGGTCAGGCCCTCTCCAGAGTCGGGTGAGAGGGTCTCTCCATCTAACGAGCATCTGTGGTTTAGGGATTAAATGTCCCCAATGTTTTTGGAACCTTGATTCCCTTGACCCTTTTGAAAAATTTAAAATATTGATATTAAACAAAGCCATTTGTAATTGGATATGGGGGCTAATTCCCCCTTTTTGTTTTAACAGTTGTTCTTTTAGGCATTGATGATTTCGTTCTACAATTGCCTGGCCCTGAGGGTTGTAAGGTATTCCTGTGATGTGTTTAATGTGCCATCTGCTAAACAAGTCCGACATTGCTTTACTAATAAAACAAGGTCCATTATCCGTTTTAACCTGTGCCGGCAGGCCTAGAGTGGCAAAGCATTGAAGGAAATGTGATTGTGCATGTTTAGCCTTTTCTCCTGTATGTGCTGTGGCCCAACAAGCTCCTGAATAAGTGTTGATGGAAACAAAAACATATTTAAGCTTACCAAAGGCTGAAAAATGGGTGACATCAGTTTGCCAGAGAGAGTTGGGTTTCAGGCCTCTAGGGTTTACTCCCTGTGTCTGTAATGGGGGCACCTTCAGGAAGGGTTGACACATTTTGCAAGTGTGGACGATTTTTTTGAGGTCCCATACAGGGACTTGGGGAACCTTGTTGTAGGCCCCTCCAATTGGTATGGGTTAAGTCATGTAGTTGAGTGGCTTCCTGTAAAGTTAATGCTTGTGGGCCGGTGGCTAGTTGATCAGCCCAATTATTTCCGAAAGACAGAAACCCAGGGAGCTTTGAGTGTCCCCTCAAGTGCTGGACATGAATGGGAGTCCCCCATCCCTCTAATAAACCTTTGAGGGTAACCATAAGGGGGGAAATAGGGTTACCGTACAGTCTAATATGTGCTTGAGGGACATGGGGCAGCAGGTTAACCATATACAGGCTATCAGAATGTAAGTTAAAGGGCCATTGAATGTCCTGAAGAACCATAATTACAGCAAGCATTTCTTTATATTGTGCTGACCCTTGGCAGGGTTGGAACCTTTGGCAGCTCGGGGTTTCTTGTTAACCCTCAAAGGCTGCATATGCAGAGCCTGCTTGACCCCCGTCGGTGAAAACATGAGGGGCATGGAGGATGGGTTTGGAAGAGAATAAAGAAGGCATTTTTAAGGGAAGTCGCCATAGCATGACGGTCCATTTGGGTGGCCCATAATGGCAATCGATGTGTCCCAAAAACCCCTCGAGGGAAAGGGCAAGACGGGCATTTGCCCTGGTAAGCCATTCAACATCTGACATCCGAAAGGGGAAAACAATGGAATGGGGGTCAGAGCCATAATGCCTCTGGGCCTGAGTTCTGCCCTTGATCA
>CM027390.1:122858822-122873834 GCA_015711505.1 Sylvilagus bachmani | reverse complement strand
AGGGTTAGGGTAAGGGCAAGGGCTAGGGCTTGGCCTAGGGCAAGGGTTAGGTTTAGTGTTAGGGCTAGGGCTAGGGTTAGGTTTCGGGTTGGGGTTGGGGTTTCGTTTGGGGTTTGTGTTGGGGTTGTGGTAAGGGTTAAGTTTAGGTTTATGGTTAGGGCTTGGGCTCAGGCTAGGGTTAGGGCTACGGCTAGGGCTCAGGTTAGGGTTATGGTTAGGGCTAGGGCTATGGCCAGGGCTAGGGTCAGGTTTAGTGTTAGGCCTAGTGCTAGGGTTAGGGTTAGGGATAAGTTTAGGGCTAGGACTAGGGTTACGTCTAGGGTTGGGGTTAGGGTTAGGTCTAGGGCTAGGTTTAGGCTCAGTGTTAGGGTTAGGGCTAGGGCTAGGGCTAGGGTTAGGGTTAAGGTCAGGTTTAGGGTTAGGGCTAGGTCTAGGTTTCGTGCTAGGGTTAGCATTACAGTTAGGGATATTGCTAGTGCTAGGGCTAGTGATAGGGTTAGGGTTAGGGCTAGGGCTTGGGTTATGGCTTGTTTAGCGTTAGGGTAAGGGCTAGGGCTACGGCTAGGGCTATGTCTAGGGCTAAGGCTAGGTTTAGGGCTAGGGCTAGGGCTAGGTCTAGGGTTAGGACTAGGGCTAGGGTTAGGGCTGGGGCTAGGGCGAGGACTAGAGTTATGTTTAGGGTTAGGGTTGTGGTTGTGGTTGGGCTTGGGGTTGGGGTAGGGTTAGGGCTGGCGTTGGGGCTAGTGCTTGGGTAGGGCTAGAGTTAGGTTTAGGGTTATGGCTAGGGCTAGGGCTTGGGTTAGGGCTAGGGTTAGGGTTAGGTTTAGGGTTATGGCTAGGGTTAGGGCTAGGGCTAGGCTAGGGTTATGGTTAGGGTTAGGGCTAAGGCTAGGGTTAGGTTAAATTGTGCATTAGGGTTAGGGTTATGGTTTGGGTTGGTGTTGGGGTTGGGGTTAAGATTAGGGCTAGGGCTAAGGCTAGGGTTAGGGTTAGTGTTAGTGTTAGGGTTAGGGCTAGGGCTAAGGTTAGGGTTAGGGTTAGGTTTAGGGTAAGTGTTAGGGCTAGTCCTAGGGCTAGGGTTAGGGTTAAGATTCGGTCTTGGCTAGGGCTAGGGATAGCACTAGTGTTAGGGTTAGTTAGGCTTCTGGCTAGGACTAGGTCTGGAGCTAGGTTTAGGGTTAGGGCTAGGCGTAGGGTTAGGTTTAGGGTGTAGGTTAAGATTAGGGCTAGGGTTAGTGTCAGGATTTTTGGTTGGGGTCCGGGTTGGGGTTGTGCTTGGGGTTGGGGTTAGGTTTAGGGTTAGGGATAGGGCTAGGACTAGGTCTAGGGTTTGTGTTAGGGGTAGGGCTAGGGCTAGGTTTAGGGTTAGGGTTAGGGTTAGAGCTTGGGTTAGGGTTGTGTTTGGGTAAGGGGCTGTGGTTGGGGTTGGTGTTAGGGTTAGGGTTAGGTTTAGGTTTAGGGCTTGGGCTAGAGCTAGGGTTAGGGTTAGTGTTAGGGTTAGGGCTAGTGCTAGTGTTAGGTTTAGGGTTAGGGTTAGGGTTATGGCTAGGGCTAGGGTAGGGCTAGGGTAGGGCTAGGGTTAGGGTTATGGTCAGTGTTAGGGCTAGGGCCAGGGTTAGGGTTAGGGTTAAATTCACGGTTAGGGCTAGGTGTAGCATTAGGTTTAGGGTTAGGGTTAGAGTTCGGGCTAGGCTTAGGGTTAGGTCTAGGGTTAGGGTACGGGTTAGGGTTAGGGTTAGGGCTAGGGTTAGGGTCAGTGTTAGGGTTACATCTAGGGCTAGGGCTAGGGTAAGGTTTAGCATTCGGGTTAGGTAAAGGGCTAGAGCTAGGGTTAAGGTTAGGTTTAGGGCTAAGGCTAGCGTTAGGGTTAGGGTTAGGGCTAGGGCTAGGTCTAGGGCTAGGGTTAGTGTTAGGGCTAGGGCTAGGTTTAGCCCTAGGATTATTGCTAGGGCTAGGTCGCGGTTTAGCGTTAGAGTTATGGTTAGTTGGTGCTATGGTCAGGGCTAGATTTAGGGCTAGGTTTAGGGCTTGGGCTAAAGTTAGGGTTAGGGTTAGCTTTAGGGTTAGGGCTAGGGCTAGGGTTAGCGTTATTGTTAGGCTTAGGGCTTGGTCTAGGGCTTGGGTTAGGGTAAGGGTTATGGTTAGGGCTAGGATTAGCGTTAGGGTCAAGGTTAGGGTTAGGGCTAGGACTAGGAATAGGGCTAGAACTAGGGTTAGGGTTAGGGTTTGGGTTAGCGCTAGCGCTATGAATAGGGATAGGGTTAGGTTTAGGGTTAGAGCTAGGCCTAGGGTAAGGGTTAGGGTTAGGGTTAGGGTTAAGTTGAGGGCTAGGGTTAGGGTTGGGTTCAGAGCTAGGGCTAGTTTCAGGGCAAGGGCTAGGGTTAGGGTTAGGGTTAGGGTTAGGGCTAGGGCAAGTGCTAAGGCTAGGGTTAGGGTTAAGGTTAGTGTTAGGGTAGGTCTACGGTTAGGGTTAGGATGAGGGCTTGGCTAGGGTTAGGGTTAGTGTTAGGGTTGGTGCTAGCATTAGGCTTAGTGCTAGTGTTAGGGTTAGGTCTATGGTTAGGGTCAGGGTTAGGGTTAGCTTTAGGTCTAGGGCTAGGGTTATGGTTAGCGTTTGGGCTAGGGTTAGGGCTAGTGCTAGGGTTATGGTTAGGTTTAGGGCTAGGGCTAGGGCTAAGGTTAGGGCTAGGGCTAGGGTTATGGCTAGGGCTAGGACCAGGTTTTGGGTTAGGTTTAGTGTTTTTGTTAGCGCTAGGTTTAAGGTTATAGTTAGGGCTAGGTTAGGGCTAGGTTTACGGTTAAGGTTAGTGTTTTTTTTTTAGGATTTAGTTTTTTTATAGAATGAAGGGTTAGGGTTAGTGTACTGGTTATGGTTATGGTTATGGTTAGGTTTAGGGTTAGTGTTGGGGAAGGGTAGGGTTGGGGTTGCGGTTAGTGTTAGGGTTGGCATTGGAGCTAGGGCTAGGGCTAGGGTTAGTGTTAGGGTTAGGATTATGGCTAGCGCTAGGGCTAGGGCTAGGGTTAGGGTTAGGGCTAGGGTTAGGGCTAAGGCTAGGGTTAGGTTTAAGTTGTGGATTAGTGTTAGGGCTATGGTTATTGTTATGGTTTGGGTTGGGGTTGTGTTTGGATTGGGTTTGGGGTTGGGGTTAAGTTTAGGGCTAGGGTTAAGGCTAGGGTTAGGGTTAGGGTTAGGGTTAGGATTAGGGCTAGGGGTAGCGTTAGGGTTGGGGTTAGGGTAAGGGCTAGGGATAGGCCTAGGGCTATTGTTAGGGTTAGTGTTAGGGCTAAGGCTAGGGTTAGGGTTAGTGCTTGGGTTGGGTTAGGGTTTGGGCTAGGGCTAGGTTTAGGTTTATGGTGTGGTTTAAGGTTAGGGCTAGGTTTAGGGTTAGGATTAGGGTTGGAGTTGGGGTTGGGGTTGGGCTTGAGGTTGGGGTTAGGTTTAGGGTTAGGGTTAGGGTTCGGGCTAGGGCCAGGGTTAGGGTTAGGGTTAGGGTTAGGGCTAGGGCTTGGGTTAGGGTTGTGGTTGGGGTTGGTGTTTGGTTCTGGGGTTGTTGTTGGAGTTGGTGTGAGGGTTATGGTTAGGGTTAGGTTTAGGTTTAGGGTTTGGTCTAGGGCTAGGGTTAGTGTTAGGGTTAGGGCTAGGGCTAGGGTTAGGGTTAGGGCTAGTGCCGGGTTAGGTTTAGGTTTAGGGTTATGGCTAGGTCTAGAGTTGGGGTTGGGGTTGGGATTGGGATTGGGTTTTGGTTGGTGTTGTGGTTGGGGTTAGGGTTAGGGTTAGTGTTAGGGTTAGGGTTAGGGTTAGGGTTAGGGTTAGGGCTTGGGCGAGGGCTAGGGTTACGGTTAGGGTTAGGGCTAGGGCTAGGTCTAGGGTTAGGGTTAGAGTCAGGTTTAGGGCTAGTGCTAGTTCCAGGGCAAGAGCAGGGGTTAGGGTTAGGGTTAGGGTTAGGGCTGGGGAAGGGCTAAGTCTAGGGTTAGGATTAGGGTTAGAGTTAGGGTAAGTCTAGGGTTAGGGTAAGGGTTAGGGCTAGGGCTAGGGTTAGGGTTAGCATGCGGGTTAAGATTAGGGCTAGGGTTAGGCTTAGGATTAGGGTTGGGTTTGGGGTTGGGGTTGTGGTTGTGGTTAGGGTTAGGGCTAGGACAAGGGCTAGGGTTTGTGTTAGGGGTAGGGCTAGGGCTTGGTTTAGGGTTAGGGTTAGGGCTATGACTTGGGTTAGGGTTGGGGTTGGGGTTGGGGTTGGTTTTGGGTTTGGGGTTGGGGTTGGGTTTGGGGTTAGGGTTAGTGTTAGGATTAGGGTTACCTCATGGGCTAGGGCTAGGGTTAGGTTTAGAGTTAGGGCTAGTGCTAGTGTTAGGTTTAGGGTTCCGTTAGGGTTATGACTAGGGCTAGGTTTAGGGTTATGGTTAGGGTTAGGGCTAGGGCCAGGGTTAGGGTTAGGTTTAAGGTTAGGGTTAGGGCTAGGTCTAGCATTAGGTTTAGGGTTAGGGTTAGAGTTCAGGCTAGGGTTAGTGTTAGGTCTCTGGTTAGGGTACGGGCTAGGGTTAGGGTTAGGGCTAGGGTAGGGTCAGTGTTAGGGTTACCTCTATGGTTAGTGCTAGGGTTAGGTTTAGGGCTAGGGCTAGGGCTAGGGCTAGGGCTAGGGTTAGGGTTAGGGCTAGGGCTATGGCTAGGGCTAGGGCTAGGGCTAGGTTTAGGGTTAGGGTTAGGTTTAGGGGAAGGGCTAGGGCTAGGTCTATGGTTAGGGTTAGGGTTAGGGCTTGGGCTAGGGTTAGGGTTAGTGTTAGGCTTAGAGCTAGGGTTAGGGCTTGGGTTTGTTCGGGTTACGGTTAGGGCTAGGTTTAGCGTTAGCATTAGGGTTAGGGTTAGGGTTAGGGCTAGGAATAGGGCTAGGGCTAGAGCTAGGGTTAGGGTTAGGTTTTGGGTTAGGGCTAGCGCTATGATTAGGGTTAGGTTTAGGGTTAGAACTAGGGCTAGGTTAAGGGTTAGGGTTAGGTTTAGGGTTAGGGTTAGGGTGAGGGCTAGGGTTATGGTTAGGGTTAGGGCTAGTTCCAGGAGAAGGGCTAGGGTTAGGGTTAGGGTTAGGGTTAGAGTTAGGGCTAGGGCAATGGCTAGGGCTAGGGTTAGGTTTAGGGTTAGAGTTAGGGTATGTCTAGGACTAAGTCTAGGGTTAGGGTTAGCGTGTTGTAGGGCTAGGGTTAGGGTTAGCCTTATTTTTAGTGCTTGTTTAGGGTTTGGGCTAGGGTTAAGGATAGGGTTAGTATTAGCGTTAGGGATAGGGCTAGCATTTGGGTTAGTGCTAGGTCTAAGGCAAGGGCTAGAGCCATTGTTTTGTTTTTGGCTAGGGCTACGGCGTGGGCTAGGGCTAGGGTTAGGTTTAGGGCTAGGGCTAGAGCAAGGGCTAGGCCTAGGTTTAGGTCTAGGGCTAGGGCTAGGTCTAGGGCTAGGGCTAGGGCTAGGTTTAGGGCTAGGGCTAGGGTTAGGGCTAGTTCTAAGGCTAGGGTTAGGGTTAGGGTTACGGCTAGGGCTTGGGTTAGAGTTAGGGTGTGGGAAAAGGTTAGGACTAGGGTTAGGGTTAGGGTTAGGGTTAGTGCTAGGCCTGTGGTTAGAGTTGGGGATGGGTTTGGGGTTGCCTTTTGGGTGGGATTGGGGTTCGGGTTAGGGTTAGTGTTAGGTTTAGTTAGGGTTTGTTCTGGGGCTAGGGTTAGGGTTAGGACTAGGGTTAGGGTTAGGGTTAGGGCTAGGGCTAGGTTTAGGGCTTGGGCTAGGGTTATGGTTAGGACGAGGGCTAGGGCTAGGGGTGGGGTTAGAGTTAGGGTTATGGCTAGGGGTAGGGCTAGGCCTAGGTAGGATTAGGTTTAGGGTTACGGCTAGGGCTAGGGTTAGATTGATGGTGTGGGATAAGGTTAGGGCTAGGGTTAGGGTTAGGGTTAGGGCTACGACGAGGGTTAGTTTTAGGGTTAGGACTAGTGCTAGGGTTAGGTTTAGGATTAGGGTTATGGCTAGAGCTCGGGATGCGTTTGGGGTTGGAGTTCGGTTTGGGGTTGGTGTTGGGGTTGGGGTTAGGGTTAGGGTTAGGGTTAGGGCTAGGGCTTGGGTTAGAGTTAGGGTTACGGTTAGGTCTAGGGTTATTGTTAGGGCTAGGGCTAGGGCTAGGGCTAGGTCTAGTGCTAGATTTAGTGTTAGGGTTTGGGTTAGTGTTAGAGCTAGGTCTAGGGTTAGGGTTAGGTTTAGGTTTAGGACTAGGCCTAGGGTTACGTCTATGGTTAGGGTTAGTTTTAGGACTAGGGCTAGGGTCAGGGTTAGTGTTAGTGCTAGACCTGTGGTTAGCATTGGGGATGTGTTTGGGGTTGCCTGTTGGGAGGAGTTGGGTTTCGGGTTAGGGTTACTGTTAGGTTTAGGGTTAGGGCTTGTTCTGGGGCTAGGGTTAGTGTTAGGGCTAGGACTAGGGTTAGGGTTAGGGTTAGTGCTAGGCCTGTTGTTAGGGTTGGGAATGGGTTTGGGGTTGCCGTTTGGGTGAGGTTGGGGTTCGGGTTAGGGTTACTGTTAGGTTTAAGGTTAGGGCTTGTTCTGGGGCTAGGGTTAGGGTTAGGGCTAGGACTAGGATTAGGGTTAGAGTTAGGGCTAGGGCTAGGGCTAGGGTTAGGTTTAGGGTTCGGGTTATGTCTAGGGCTAGGGAGAGAGCTAGGGTTAGGGTTAGGGTTAGTCCAAGAGCTAGGGCTAGGGCTAGTGCTGAGGTTAGGGGTAGGGATAGGGCTAGGGCTAGGCCTAGGTTTAGGGCTAAGTTTAGAGTTAGGGTTAGGGTTAGGTCTAGGGCTAGGGCTAGGGCTAGAGTTAGGGTTATAGTTAGGGCTAGGGCTAGGGATAGGGATAGGGTTAGGGCTAGGGTTAGGGCTATGGTATGGGCTAGGGTTAGGTTTAGTACTGGGGTTAGTGCCATGCTTATTGTTAGGTGTAGGGCTAGGGCTAGGGTTAGTGTTAGTGTTCAGGATAGGGTTAGGGCTAGGGCTAGGGCTAGTGCTAGGGTTAGGTTTAGGGTTCAGGTTAGGGTTAGGGCTAGGGATATGTTTGGGTTAGGGTTAGGGTTAGGGCTAGGGTTAGGGTTAGGGTTAGAGTTAGGGTTTGTCTAGGCCTAGGGCCAGTGCTAGGGTTAGGGTTAGGTTTAGTTCTAGGGCTAGGGCTAGGGTTAGGGTTAGGGTTAGCGTTAGGGCTAGTGTTAGGGTTAGGGTTAAGTTAGGGTTAGGTCTAGGGCTACCGCTAGGGTAAGGGTTAGATTAGGGTTATGGCTAGGGCTAGGGTTAGGTTTAGGGTTAGGGTCATGGCTAGGACTAGCGTTATGTTTAGGATTAAGTTTAGAGTTTGGGCTAGGGTTAGGGCTATGGTATGGGCTAGGGTTAGGTTTAGGGCTGGGGTTAGGGCCATGGTTATTGTTAGGTGTTGGGCTAGGGCTAGGGTTAGTGTTAGTGTTCGGGTTAGTGTTAGGGCTAGGGCTAGGGTTAGGAATCGGGTTAGGTCTAGGGTTAGGGTTAGGGTTAGGGTTAGGGTTAGGGTTAGAGTTAGGGTTAGTGTTAGGGTTAGGGCTAGGGCTATGGCTAGGGCTAGGAATCGGGTTAGGGCTAGGGCTAAGTCTAGGCCTAGGTTTTGGGCTAGGGCTAGGGTTAGGTCTATGGTTAGGGTTAGGGTTAGGGCTTGGCTACAGCTAGGGCTAGGGCTAGGGTTAGGGTACTGTCTAGGGTTTTGGTTAGGGCTAGGGTTAGAGTTAGGGCTAGAGCTAGAGCTAGACCTAGGTGTAGAGTTAGGTCTAGGGCTAGGGATAGGGCTAGGGTTATGGTTAGTGTTAGGGTTAGAGTTCGGGTTAGGGTTAGGGCTAGGACTAGTGTTAGGTTCAGGGTTAGGGTTAGGGTTAGGGCTAGGGCTAGGGTTAGGGTACGGGCTAGGGTTAGGTTTAGCGCTGCGGTTACGGTCAGGGTTATTGTTAGGTCTAGGGCTAGGGCTAGGGTTAGGGTTAGAGGTAGATTTAGGGTTAGTGCTAGGGTTAGGGTTAGTGTTAGGGTTAGGGCTAGGGACAGGGCTAGGCCTAGGGTTCATTTAGGTTTAGGTTTAGGCCTAGGTCTAGGGTTATGTCCAGGGTTAGGGTTAGGGTTAGGGCTAGGGCTTGAGTTAGGGTTAGGGGTAGGGTTAGTGCTAAGGTTTGGGTTATGGATCGCGTAAGTGCTAGGGTTAGGATTAGTGTTAGGGTTAGTGTTAGGGTTAGGGCTAGGGCTTGGGTTAGGGTTATGGTTGGGGCTAGGGCTAGCGCTAGGGTTAGGATTAGGGTTATGGTTACGGCTAGGGTTAGGGTTAGGGCTAGGTTTAGGGTTAGGGTTAGGATTAGGGTTAGGGCTAGGGTTAGGGATAGGGTTAGGGCTAGGGCTAGGGCTAAGTCTAGGCCTAGGTTTAGGGCTAGGGCTAGGTTTATGTCTGTGGTTAGGGTTAGGGTTACGGCTTGGGCTACGGTTAGAGCTAGGGCTAGGGCTAGGGCTAGGGTTAGGGTACGGTCTAGGGTTTGGGTTAGGGCTAGGGTTAGGGTTAGGGCTAGAGCTACGGCTAGACCTAGGTTAAGGTTAGGTCTAGGGCAAGGATAGGGCTAGTGTTATGGTTATGGTTAGGGCTAGGGTTAGGGTTAGGGTTAGGGTTAGGATTAGGACTAGCGTTAGGTTTAGTTTTAGGGTTAGGTTTATGGTTAGGGTTAGGGTCAGGGTACGGGCTAGGGTTAGGTTTAGCGCTGTGATTAGGGTCAGGGTTATTGTTAGGTCTAGGGCAAGGGCTAGGGTTAGTGTTAGAGGTAGGTTTAGGGTTAGTGCTAGGGTTAGAGTTAGTGTTAGGGTTAGGGCTAGGGACAGGGCTAGGCCTAGGGTTCGTTTAGGTTTAGGTTTAGGCCTAGGTCTAGGGTTAGGTCCAGGGTTAGGGTTAGGGTTAGGGCTAGGGCTAGCTTTAGGGCTAGTGTTATGGTTAGGTTTAGGTCTAGGGCTAGGGCTTATGTTCGGGTTAGGTTTATGGCTGGGGCTAGGGTTAGCGTTAGGGTTAGGGTTAGTACTAGCGTTGGGGTTAGAACTAGTGTAAGGGCTAGGGTTAGGGTTAGTGTTAGTGTTAGGGTTAGGGCTAGGGCTTGGTTTAGGATTAGGGGTAGGGTTAGTGCTAAGGTAAGGGTTAGGGATCGTGTAAGTGCTAGGGTTAGGATTAGTGTTAGGGTTAGTGTTAGGGTTAGGGCTAAGGCTTGGGTTAGGGTTATGGTTATGGCTAGGGCTAGGGCTAGGGCTAGGGCTAGCGTTAGGGTTAGGGCTAGGGCTATGGCTAGGCCTAGGGTTATGGCTAGGGCTAGGGCTAGGGCTAGGTTTAGCGTTAGAGTTATGGTTAGGTTTAGTGCCAGGGTTAGGGTTAGGTTTAGGGCTAGGGCTAGGGCTAGGGCTAGGGTTCGGGTTATGTCTAGGGCTAGGGCTAGGGCTAGGGTTATTGTTAGGGCTACGGCTAGGGCTAGGGCTATGGCTAGGCGTAGGTTTAGGGCTAGGCCTAGTGCTAGGGTTAGGGTTAGATTTATGGTTAGTTTTAGTGCTTGGGTAGGGTTAGGTTTAGGGTAGGGCTAGGGCTAGGGCTATGGTTAGGTTTAGGGTTAGGTTTAGGGCTAGGGCTAGGGTTATGTCTATGGTTAGGGTTAGGTTTAGGGCTAGGGTAGGGTTAGTGTTAGTGTTAGGCTTATGGCTAGGGGTTGGGCTTGGTTTAGGGTAGGGTTACGGTTAGGTCTAGGGTTAGGGTTAGGATTAGTGCTAGGACTTGGGCTAGGGCTAGTGCTAGTGTTAAGGTTAGGGTTTGGGTTAGGGTTCGAGCTAGGGCTAGGGTTAGGTTTAGGGTTAGGTTTAGGGCTAGTGCTAGGGTTAGGTCTATGATAAGGGTTAGGGTTAGGGCAAGGCCATTGTTAGGGTTAGGGTTAGGGTTAGTGCTAGGGCTGCAGTTAGGGTTGGGGTTGGGTTTGGGGTTGGGTTTGGGGTTGGGGTTGGAGTTGGGTTCATGGTTATTGTTAGGTTTAGGTTTAGGGCTTGGTCTAGGGCTAGGGTTAGGGTTAGAGTTAGGACTAGGGCTAGGGTTAGGGTTAGGGTTAGGGCTAGGGCTAGGGTTAGTGTTAGGGGTAAGTCTAGGGCTAGGAATAGTGCTTAGGTTAGGGTTATGTTTAGGGGTAGGACTAGTGTTACGTTCAGGGTTAGGGTTAGGGTTAGGGCTAGGGCTAGGGCTAGGGGTAGGGTTAGGTTTAGGGCTAGACCTAGGGTTAGGGTTAGGGTTAGGGTTAGGGTTAGGGCTAGGACTAGCGTTAGGTTTAGGTTTAGGGTTAGAGTTCGGGCTAGGGTTAGGGTTAGGGTACGGGCTAGGGTTATGTTTAGGGATGTGGTTAGGGTCAGGGTTATTGTTAGGTGTAGGTCTAGGGCTAGGGTTAGGGTTAGCGTTCGGGTTAGAGTTAAGGCTAGGGCTTGGGTCAGGTTTAGGTTTAGGGTTCCAGTTAGGGTTAGGGCTAGGTCTATGGTTAGGGTTAGGGTTAGGGTTAGCCTAGGGTTAGTGTTAGGGTTAGGGTTAGGGTTAGGGTTAGGGCTAGGGCTAGGACTAGTGTTAGGGTTAGGGTTAGGGATAGGGCTAGGGTAGGCCTAGGTTTAGGGCTAGGGCCAGGGTTAGGTCTATGGTTAGGGTTAGGTTTAGGTCTAGGGCTAGGGCTAGGGTTAGGGTTAGGTTTAGGGTTAGGGCTTGGGCTAGAGCTAGGGCTAGGGTTAGGGTTAGGTTTTGGCTTAGGTATAGGGCTAGGGCTAGGTTTAGGGTTAGCCTTAGTGTTAAGTTTAGGGCTTGGGCTAGGGCTAGGGCTAGATAGAGGGCTAGAGTTAGAGCTAGGGCAAAGGCTAGGTCTAGAGCTAGGGTTAGGGTTAGGTCTGGGTATAGGGCTAGGGCTAGGGCTAGGGTTAGGGTTAGGGTTAGGGTTAGGGCTAGGGTTACGGTTAGTGCTAGGGTTAGGTTTAGGGCTAGGTTTATTGTTAGTGTTAGGGTTAGGTCTATGGTTAGGTTTAGGGTTAGGGCTACGGCCATTTTAGGGTTAGGTCTAGGATTAGGGTGCGGGCTAGGGTAAGTTTAGGGCTAAGGCTAGGTTTAGGGTTAGGGTTACTGTTAGGACTAGGGTTGAGGTGAGGGTTAGGATTAGGTTTAGGGCTAGGACTAGGGCTAGGGCTAGGGCTAGGGTAGGGTGAGGGTTTGGGTTAGGGCTAGCACTATGATTAGGGTTAGGTTTTGGTTTAGGGATAGAGCTAGGGCTAGGGTAAGCATAAAAGTTAGGGTTAGGGTTAGGGTGAGGCCTAGGGTTAGGGTTAGGGTTAGGGTGAGGCCTAGGGTTAGGGTTAGGGTTAGGGTTAGGGTTAGGGTTAGGGTTAGGGTTAGGGTTAGGGCTTGGTCTAGGACTAGGTCTAGGGTTAGGGTTAGGGTTAGGGTTAGCTTTAGGTGTAGTGCTAGTGTTAGGGTTAAGGCTAGGGTTATTGCTAGGGCTAGGGCTAGGGCTAGGTTTAGGGTTACGGTTAGGGTTAGGACTAGGGTTAGGGCTAGGGTTAGGATTTAGTTGTGGTTTAGGGTTAGGACTACTGTTAGGTTTAGGGTTACGGTTTAGGTTGGGGTTGTGCTTGTGTTTGTGGTTGGGATTAAGTTTAGGGCTAGGGCTAAGGCTAGATTTAGGATTAGGGTTAGGGATAGGGATAGGGTTAGGTCTAGTTCTAGGTTTAGGGTTAGGGTTAGGTTTAGGCCTAGGGCTAGGGTTAGGTCTAGGGTTAGAGTTAGGATTAGGGTGAGTGCTAGGGCTAGTGCTTTGGCTAGGGCTAGGTCTAGGGCTAGGGTAAGGGTTAGAGTTAGGGTCATGGCTAGGGCTAGGGCTAGGGTTAGTTTTAGGGTTAGGGTTAGGATTAGGGCTAGTGCTAGTGTTAGTTTGTGGTTTAAGTTTAGGGCTAGGTTTAGGGATAGGATTAGGATTAGGGTTGTGGTTGTGGTTGGGCTTGTGGTTGGGGTTAGGTTTAGGGTTATGGCTAGGGCTAGGGCTAGGTTAAGGTTAGGTGTAGGGCTAGGGCTAGGGTTATGTCTAGGGTTAGGTTTAGGGTTAGGTCTAGGTCTAGGTCTAGGGTTAGGGTTAGTGCTAGGGCTAGGGCTAGGGATAGGGCTAGGGTTTCTGGTTAGGTTAGTGTTAGGTGTAGGTTTAGGGTACGGGATAGGTTTAGGGTTAGGGCGAGTGTTAGGGTTAGGTTTAGGGTTAAGTGTAGGGCTAGCGTTAGGATTAGGGTTAGGGCTAGGGCTAGGGCTCGGGCTAGGGTTAGTTTAATGCTACGGCTAGGGCTAGGCCTAGGTTTAGTGCTAGGGCTAGGGCTAGGGTTAGGGTTAGGTTTAGGGCTAAGGCTAGGTTTAGGGTTAGGGTTAGGGATAGGGTTAGGGCTAGGGCTAGGGTCACATCTATGGTTAGGGTATGGGTAGTGTTTGTGTTAGGTCTAGAGTTAGGTTCAGGGTTTGGTTTAGGTCTAGGGCTAGGGCTAGGGTTAGGGTTAGCATTTTGGTTATGGCTAGTGCTAGGGCTAGCATTAGGGTTAGGGCTAGTTTTAGAGCTAGCGCTTGGGCTAGGGCTAGGGTTAGGATTAGGGTTAGGGCTAGAACTAGGGCTAGAGCTAGGTTTAGGTTTATGTCCAGGGCTAGGGATAGGGCTAGGGTTAGAGTTACGGTTAGGTCTAGTGCTAGGGATAGGGCTAGGGTTTTGGTTAGGTTAGTGTTAGACCTAGGGTTAGGTTAGTATTAGGGATAGGGCTAGGACTAGGTCTAGGCCTATTTTTCGTTTGGGGTTAGGTTTAGGCCTAGTGTTAGGGTTCGGTCTAGGGTTAGTGTTAGGGTTTTGGCTAGGGCTAGGTAAGGGTTAGTGTTACGGTTAGGGCTAGGGCTAGGGCTAGGGCTAGGTTTTGTGTTAGCGTTATGGTTAGGGTTATGGATAGGGTTAGTTTTAGGGTTAGGGTTGGGCTTAGACCCAGGGCTAGGGTTAGTGTTAGTGTTAGGGTTAGGGTTAGGGTTAAGGTTAAGGCTAGGGCCAGGCCTAAGGCTTAGTTTAGATTTAGGTTTAGGGTTGGGGCTAGGGCTTGGCTTAGGGTTAGGGTAGGGTTAGTGCTAGGGTTAGTGTTAGGACTAGGGCTAGGTTTATTGTTAGGGTTAGGGTTAGGGTTAGGGCTAGGGTTAGGCTTAGGGTTAGGGCTAGGGCTAGGGCTAGGTCTAGGGTTAGCATTAGGGCTAGTGCTAAGGTTAGGTCTATGGTTAGGGTTAGTGTTAGATCTAGGGCCAGGTTTAGGGTTAGGTCTAGGGTTAGGTTACGGGCTAGGGTTAGGTTTAGGGCTAGGGTTATGGTCAGGGTTTGGGTTAGGTGAGGGGTTAGGGATAGGGTTAGGGTTAGCGTTCATTTTAGGGCTAGGGTTAGGGCTAGGTTTAAAGTTTGGGCTAGGGTCATGGTTAGGGTTAGGTTTAGGTCTAGGGCTTAGTTTAGGTCTATGGTTAGGGTTAAGGTTGGGGCTAGGCCTAGGTTTAGTGTTAGTGTTAGGCTTACGGCTAGGGCTAGGGATTGGATTAGGTTTAGGGTTATGGTTAGGGCTAGGGTTAATGTGAGGGTTAGGGTTAGGGCTAGGACTAGGGCTGGGGCTAGGGCTAGGGCTAGGGTTAGGGTGAGGTTTTGGGTTAGGGCTAGCACTATGATTAGGGTTAGGTTTAATCGCTTCCTGGCCTTTTGGCTAAGATCAAGTGTGTAGGGTTAGGTTTAGGGTTAGGGTTAGAGCTAGGGCTAGGGTAAGGGTTAGGGTTAGGGTTAGGGTTAGGGTTAGGGTTAGGGTTAGGGTAGGGTGAGTGTGAGGGCTAGGGTTAGGGTTAGGGTTATTGTTAGGGTTAGGGCTAGTTCCAGCGCAAGGGTAGGGTTAGGGTTAGAGTTAGGGCTATATCTAGGGAAGGGCTAGGGCTAGGGTTCGGTTTAGGGTTAGGGTTAGAGTTAGGGCTAGGTCTAGGACTAGGTCTAGGGTTATGGTTATGGTTAGGGCTAGGGTTAGGATTAGGGCTTTGGCTATGTCTAGGGCTAGGTTTAGGTTTAGCACTAGGGCTAGGTTTAGGGTTAGGGTTGGGGTTAGGACAGGGCTAAGGTTAGGATTAAGTTGTGCATTAGGTTTAGGGCTTCTGTTAGGGCTAGGGTTATGGTTTGGGTTGTGGTTGTGGTGTGGTTGGGGTTGTGGTTAAAGTTAGGGCTAGGGCTAAGGCTAGGTTTAGGGTTAGGGTTAGCGTTAGGGTTAGGACTAGGCCTAGGGCTAGGGTTAGTTCGAGGGTTAGGGTTATGATTAGGGCCAGTGCTAGGGCTATGGCTAGGGCTAGGGCTAGGGCTAGGGCTAGGGCTAGGGCTAGGGTTAGGGTTAGAGTTAGGGTTAGGATTAGGGCTAGGGCTAGTTTTAGGTTTAGGGTGTGGGTTAAGGTTAGGGCTATGTTTGGGTTAGGATTAGGGTTGGGATTAGGGTTGGGGTTGGTCTTAGGGTTGGGGTTAAGGTTAGGGTTATGGCTAGGGCTAGGGCTAGGGCTAGGTTTAGGGATGGGGTAGGACTAGGCCTAGGGCTAGGGTTCGGACAAGGTTTAGGGTAAGGGCTAGAGCTAGGTCTAGGGCTAGTGTTAGTGTTAGCGCTAGGGCTAGGGCTAGGCCTAGGTTTAGTCTATGGATAGGGCTAGGGTTACTTGTAGGTTTAGGGTACGGGCTAGGGTTAGGGCTAGGGCTGGGTTAGGGTTAGGTTTAGGGGTAGGCCTAGGGCTAGGGCTACGGTTAGGTTTAGGGTTAGATTTAGGGCTAGGGTAGGGTTAGGTCTATGGTTAGGGTTAGGGTTAGGGCTAGGGCTAGGGTTAGTGTTAATGTTAGGCTTAGGGCTAGGTCTAGGGCTTGGGTTAGGGTGTTACTGTTAGGTCTAGGGATATGGTTA
>CM027390.1:122827467-122858322 GCA_015711505.1 Sylvilagus bachmani | reverse complement strand
TTTAGGGTTAGATTTAGGGCTAGGGTAGGGTTAGGTCTATGGTTAGGGTTAGGGTTAGGGCTAGGGCTAGGGTTAGTGTTAATGTTAGGCTTAGGGCTAGGTCTAGGGCTTGGGTTAGGGTGTTACTGTTAGGTCTAGGGATATGGTTAGGGTTCGTGTTAGGGCTCGTACTAGGGCTTGGGCTAGTGCTAGGTTTAGGGTTAGGGTTTGGGTTAGGGTTAGAGCTAGGACTAGGGTTAGGATTAGGGATAGGTTTATGGCTAAGTCTAGTGTTAGGTCTATGGTTAGGGTTAGGGCTAGGGCTAGGGCTAGGGTTGGGGTTAGGGTTAGTGCAAGGGCTGGGTTATGGTTGGGGTTTTGGTTGGTGTTGGGGTTGGGTTTAGGGTTAGTTCGAGGTTTTGGGTTAGGGCTTGGGCTATGTCTAGTGTTAGGGTTCGGGTTAGGGCTAGTGTAAGGGTTAGGGTTAGGGCTAGGGCTAGGGCTAGGGCTAGGGTTAGGGTTAGGGCTAGGGCTAGGGATATGTATAGGGTTAGGGTTAGGGTTAGTGTTAGGGTTAGGGTTAGGGTTAGGGTTAGGGCTATGGCTAGGATTAGGGTTATGGTTAGGGTTAGGGTTAGGGCTAGGACTAGCGTTAGGGTTAGGTTTAGGGTTAGGGTTAGGGTCAGGGTTATTGTTAGGTGCAGGGCTTGGGCTAGGGTTACTGTTAGCGTTCAGGTTAGGGTTAGGGCTAGGGCTCGGGCTAGGGCTAGGTTTAGGGTTAGGGCTAGTCCTAGGTTTAGGGCTAGGGCTAGGTTTAGGTCTATGGTAGGGTTAGGGTTTGCACTAGGGATATGGCTAGTTCTAGGGTTAGGGTACGTGCTAGGGTTTGGGTTAGGGCTCGGGTTAGTTTCAGGTTAGGGTTAGGTCTAGGGCTAGGGCTAGGTTTAGTGGTAGTGTTCGGGTTAGGGCTAGGCCTAGGGCTAGGGTTAGGGTTAGGGCTACGGTGAGAGCTAGGGCTAAGGCTAGGTCTAGGGCTAGGTTTAGGGATAGGGTTATGTCGAGGGCTAGGGATAGGGCTAGGTTTACTGTTGGGTTAGGGTTATGTCGAGGGTTAGGGTTAGTGTTAGGTTTGGGGTTAGGGCTAGGGCTAGGGGTAGGGCTGGGGTTCGGTTTGGGTTAGGTTTAGATCTAGGGTTTAGGGTTAGGTCTAGGTTTATTGTTAGGGTTTGCACTAGGGCTAGGGTTAGTGTTAGTGTTAGGGCTAGGGCTAGGGCTAGTGCTAGGTTTAGAGTTAGCGTTAGTGTTAGGGTTAGGGTTAGGGATAGGTTTAGGTTAACCATTAGGGTTAGGGCTAGGGCTAGGTATAGGGGTAGGGCTAGGTTTAGGGTTAGGGTTTGGGTCAGGGCTAGGGATATGGTTAGGATTAGTGTTAGGGTTAGGGTTAGGGTTAGAGCTAGGGCTAGTGTTACGGTTAGGATTTGGCTTAGGGTTAGGGCTAGGGTTAGGGTTAGGGTTAGTGTTAGGTTTAAGGCTAAGGCCAGGGCTAGGTATAGGGTTAGATTTGGGTTTAGGGTGAGGGCTAGGGCTAGTGCTAGGGCTAGGACTAGGTTTAGTGTTAGGGTTAAGGTTAGGGCTAGGGCTAGTGTTAGGGGTAGGATTATGATTTGGGTTAGGGCTAGGATTAGGTTCAGGGTTAGGGTTAGGTCTAGGGCTAGGGCTAGCGTTAGGGTTAGCTTTTGGCTGAGGGCTAGACCAGGGCTAGGGTTAGGGTTAGGGCTAGGGTTAGAGCTTGGGCTAATGCTAGGGCTAATGCTAGGTTTAGGGTTAGGGCTAGGTCTAGGGCTAGGGCTAGAGTTATGTTTAGGGTTAGGGCTAGAGCTAGGGGTAGACCTAGGTTTAGTGTTATGTCTATGGCTAGGGATAGGGCTAGGGTTAGAGTTAGTGTTAGGTCTAGGGCTAGGGATAGGGCTAGGTTTAGGTTTAGGTTAGGATTAGGGCTAGGGTAAGGGTTAGTATTGGGGTTAGGGCTACGGCTATGGCTAGGCCAGGGTTCTGGGCTAGGGCTAGGGCTAGGGTTAGCTTTAGAGTTATGGTTAGGTTTAGTGCTAGGGTTAGGGTTAGGTTTTGGCCTAGGGCTAGGGCTAGTGTTAGGGCTAGGGCTAGGGCTTTGGCTAGGGTTAGCGTTAGGGCTAGGGCTAGGGCTAGGACTAGTAGGTTTAGGGCTATGGCTAGGGCTTGGGTTAGGGTTAGAGTTATGGTTAGGTTTAGTGTTAGGGTTAGGATTAGGTTCAGGGCTAGGCCTAGGGTTAGGGTTAGGGTTAGTGTTAGGGTTAGGGTTAGGGTTGGGGTTAGGGCTAGGGCTAGGCATAGGGCTACGGTTAGGTTTAGGGTTAGGGTTAGGTTTAGGGTTAGGGTTAGTGCTACTCTAGGACTATGGGTAGGGTTAGGGTTAAGATTAGGGCTAGGACTAGGGCTAGGTCTAGTGCTAGGGCTGGGGTTAGGGTTTGGGTTTGGGTTAGAGCTAGGGCTAGGGTTGTTTAGGGTTAGGTTTAGGACTAGGGCTAGGGTTAGGTCTATGGTTAGGGTTAGATTTAGCGCTAGGGCTAGGGTTAGGGTTAGGTTTAGGGCTAGTGCTAGGGATAGGGCTATGGTTAGGTGTAGGGTTAGGGCTAAGGCTAGGGTTAGGTTTAGGTTTAGGTTTAGGTTTAGGGTTAGGGATAGGGTTAGGTTTAGGGCTATGGCTAGTGTTAGGGTTCTGGTTAGTGTTAGGTCTAGGGCTAGGGCTAGGTTTAGGGTTAGGTTTAGGGTTAGGGCTAGTCCTAGGGTTAGGATTAGGGTTAGGGTTATGGTTAGGGCTAAGACTAGCATTAGGTTTAGGTTTAGGGTTAGAGTTCGGGCTAGGGTTAGGGTTAGGGTATGGGCTAGAGTTAGGTTTACTGATGGGGTTATGGTAAGGGTTATTATTAGGTGTAGGGCTAGGGCTAGGTTTAGGGTTAGCCTTCAGTTTAGAGTTAGGGCTAGGGCTAGATTTAGGGTTAGGGGCTGGCTTTGGGTTAGGGTTAGGGCTAGGGCTATGGTTAGGGTTAGGGTTAGGGTTACAGTTAGGGCTAGGGTTAGGGTTAGGTGTAGGGCAATTGCTAGAGCTAGGTTTAGTGGTAGGGTTAGGCCTAGGGCTAGGCCTAGGTTTAGGGCTAGGGCTAGGTTTAGGTCTATGGTTAGGGTTAGGGTTAGGGCTAGGGCTAGGGCTAGGGCTATGGTTAGGGTACGGGCTAGGGTTTGGGTAAGGGCTAGGTTTAGGGTCAGGGTTAGTGTTAGTTCTAGGGCTAGAGCTAAGGTTAGGTTTAGGGCTAGGGCTAGGGCTAGGGTTAGGGTTAGGGCTAGGTTTAGAGCTAGGGCTAAGGCTAGGGCTAGGGCTAGTTTTAGGGTTAGGGCTAGAACTAGGACAAGGGCTAGGGGTAGAGTTAGGGTTAGGATTAGGTCTAGAGCTAGGGCTAGACCTAGGTTTAAGGTTAGGTTTAGGGATAGGGTTAGGTCTAGGGCTAGGGATAGGGCTAGGATTAGGGTTAGGGTTAGGCTTAGGGTTAGGTTTAGGGTTAGTGTTAGGGTTAGGCTAGGAGTAGGGCTAGCCCTAGGGTTCGGTTAGGGTTAGCTTTACTCCTAAGGCAAGGGTTTGGTCTAGGGTTGAGTTAGGGTTTGGGCTAGGTCAAGGTTTAGTGTTAGTGTTAGGGTTAGAGCTAGGGCTAAACTAGGTTTAGGGTTAGTGTTATGGTTAGGGTTCAGGGTAGGGTTAGGTTTAGGGTTAGGGTTAGGCCTAGGGCTAGGGCTAGGGTTAGGGCTAGGGCTAGGGCTAGGGCTAGGCCTAGGGTTTGGTTAGGGTTAGGTTTAGGCCTAGGGCTAGGGTTAGGTCTAGGGTTTGGGTTAGGGTTTGGGCTAGAATCGGGTTATGGTTAGTGTTAGTGTTAGCGCTAGGGCTAGGGCTAGGGTTAGGACTAGGTTTAGGATTTGGGTTAGGTATATGGTTAGGTTTAGGGTTAGGGTTCGGGCTAGGGCTAGGGCTAGTGCTAGGTTTAGGTTTAGGGTTAGGGTTTGGGTCAGGGCTAGGGATATGGTTAGGATTAGGGTTAGGGTTAGGATTAGAGCTATTGCTAGGGTTAGGGTTAGGATTAGGGTTAGGGCTAGGGCTAGGGTTAGGGTTAGGGTTAAGGTTAGGGTTAGGGTAGTCCAGGTCTAGGGCTAGGGTTAGATTTAGGCTTAGGGTGGGGGCTATGGCTAGGGCTTGGGCTAGGTTTAGTGTTAGGGTTGGGGTTAGGGCTAGAGCTAGGGCTAGGGTTAGGGTTAGGGTTAGGTTTAGTTCTAGGGCTAGGGCTAGTCCTAAGTTTAGGGCTAGGGTTAGCTTTAGAATTATGGTTAGGTTTAGTGCTAGGTTTAGGGTTAGGTTTAGGGCTAGGGTTAGGGCTAGGGCTAGGGTTAGGGTTAGGCTTAGGGCTAGGGCTAAGGCTAGGGTTAGGGTTAGGCTTAGAGCTAGGGCTAGGGCTAGGGTTAGGTTTAGGTCTAGGTCTAGGTCTAGGGCTAGGTGTAGGTTTAGCGCTAGTGCTAGGGCTACGGTTAGGTTTAGATTTATGGCTCGGCCTGGGATAGGGTTAGGGTTAGGTTTAGTGCTAGGGTTGGGGTTAGGGCCAGGGTAAGGTCTAGGGCTACAGCTAGGGTTAGGTTTAGGGTTAGGGCTACGGCTGGGGTTAGGGTTGGGGTTGGAGTTGGGGTTTGGTTTGGTGTTGGCTTTGGCGCTGGGGTCAGGGTTAGTGTTATATTTAGGGTTTGTTCTTGGGTTATAGCTAGGTTTATGGTAGGGTTAGGACTACGGCTAGGGTTAGGGTTAGGGCTAGGCTTATCGTTAGTGTTAGGACTAGGGCCGGGGTTAGGCTCAGGGTTTTTGTTAGGTGTAGTGCTAGGGCTAGGGTTAGGATTAGCGTTCATGTTATGGTTAGGGCTAGGACTAGGGCTAGGGCTAGGTTTAGGGTTAGGGCTAGGGCTAGGGCTAGGCCTATGTTTAGGGCTAGGTCTAGATTTAGTTTTATGGTTAAGGTTAGGGTTCGGGCTAGGGCTAGGGCTAGGTCTAGGGTTAGGGTATGGGCAAGGGTTTGGGTTAGTGTTAGGGTCAGGGTTCAGGTTAGGTCTAGGGCTAGGTCTAGGTTTAGGGTTAGCTTTCGTGTTAGGGCTATGGCTAGGGCTAGTGTAAGGTTTAGGGATAAGGCTAGAGCAAGGGCTAAGGATAGGGCTAGGTCTAGGGTTAGGGTTAGGGTTAGGGCTAGGGCTAGGGTTAGGTTTAGGTTTAGGCTAAAGCTAGGGCTAGGCCTAGGTTTAGGGTTAGGTCTAGGGCTAGGGCTTTGGCTAGGGTTAGGGTTAGGGTTAGTTTTAGGTCTAGGACTAGGGATTGGGCTAGTGTTACGGTTTTGTTTAGGGTTAGGGCCAGGGTTAGGTTTAGGGTTAGTATTAGGGTGAGAGCTAGGGCTAGCTCTAGGCCTAGGGTTTGGGTAGGGTTAGGTTTAGGCCTTGGGCTACGGGTAGGTCTAGGCTTAGTGTCAGGGTTTGAGCTAGTGCTAGGGTTAGGGTTAGTGTTAGGGTTAGCACTAGGCCTATGGCTAGTTTTAGGGTTAAGGTTAGGTTTAGGGTTAGGGATAGGGAAAGGGATAGGGATAGGGTTAGGTTTAGGGTTAGAGTTAGGGCTAGATCTAGGGCTAGGACTAGGGGTAGGTTTAGTGTTAGGGTTAGGGTTAGGGCTCATCGTAGTGTTTGGGTTAGGGTTAGGGTTTGGGTCAGGGCTAGGTATATGATTAGGATTAGGGTAGAGTTAGGGTTAGAGCTAGGGCTAGGGTTAGGGTTAGGATTAGGTTTAGGGTTAGGGCTAGGGTTACGGTTAGGGTTAGGGTTAGGTTCAGCCTAGGTCCAGGGCTTGGGCTAGGGTTAGATTTAGGTTTAGGGTGAGGGCTAGGGCTAGGGCGAGGGCTAGGGCTAGGGCTAGGTTTGGTGTTGGGTTTAGGGTTTGGGCTAGGGCCAGGTTTAGGTCTATGGTTAGGGTTAGGCATAGGGCTAGGGTAGGGTTACTGTTAGTGTTAGGCTTAGGGCAAGGACTTGGATTGGGTTAGGGTTAGGGTTACGGTTAGGGCTAGTGTTAAGGTGAGGGTTAGGATTAGGATTAGGGCTAGGACTAGGGCTAGGGCTAGGTCTAGGGTTAGGGTGAAGGTTTGGTTTGCGTTAGAGCTAGTGCTAGGGTTAGGGTTAAGTTTAGGGCTAGGGTTATGTCTATGTTTAGGGTTAGGGTTAGGGCTAGGGCTAGGGTTAGGGTAAGGGTTAGGGCTAGTGCTATGGTTAGGGCTACGGTTAGGGTTAGGGTTAGGGTTAGGGTTAGGGTTAGCGTTAGTGCTAGCTCTAGGGCTATGGGTAGGGTTAGGGTTAGGTTTAGAGCTAGGGCTAAGGCTAAGGCTTGAGCTAGGTTTAGGGTTAGTTTTAGGGTTAGGGTTATTGTTCGTGCTAGGGTTAGGGTTAGGGTACGGGCTAGCGTTAGGTTTAGGGATGGTTTTGGGTCAGGTTATTGTTAGGTGTAGGGCTAGGGCTAGGGTTAGGTCTATGGTTAGGGTTAGGGTTAGGGCTAGGGCTAGGGTTAGGGTTAGGGCTAGGGTTAGGTTTAGGGATGGGGTTAGAGTCAGGGTTATTGTTAGGTGTAGGGCTAGGGCTAGGGTTAGGTTTAGCGTTCGGGTTAGGATTAGGGCAAATGCTAGGGTTAAGTTTAGGTTCAGCGCTTGGGTAGGCTTAGGGCTAGGGTTAGGTTTAGGGTTAGGGCTAGGGCAAGGGCTAGGGCTAGGGTCAGGGTTCGTCTAGGGCTGGGGCTACACCTAGGTTTAGGGCTAGGGTTAGGGTTAGGTCTATGGTTAGGGTTAGGCCTAAGGCTAGAGTTTGGTCTAGGGTTAGAGTTAGGGTTTGGGCTAGTGCTAGGGTTACGGTTAGTGTTAGGTTTAGAGCTAGGGCTAGGGCTAGGTTTAGGGTTAGCGTTATGGTTAGGGTTACGGATAGGGTTAGGTTTAGGGTTAGGGTTTGGTCTAGGGCTAGGGCTAGGGCTAGGGCAATGGCTAGGGATAGATTCAGGGTTAGGTTTCGATTAGGGCTAGGGATATGGTTTGGATTAGGGTTAGGGTTGGGGTAGAGCTAGGGCTAGGGTTAGTTTTAGGATTAGGGGTAGTGTTAGTGCTAAGGTTAGGTTTAGGGATCACGTAAGTGCTAGGTTTAGGATTAGTGTTAGGGTCAGGGTTATTTTTAGATGTAGGGCTAGGGCCTACGTTTAGGGTTAGATTTATGGTTAGGTTTAGTGCTAGGGTTAGGGTTAGGGTTAGTGCTAGGGCTAGGGCTGGGGTTAGGGTTGGGGTTGGGGTTGGGTTTGGGGTTGGGGTTGGGTTTGGGGTCAGTGTTAGTGTTAGGTTTAGGGTTAGGGCTTGGGCTAGGGCTAGGGTTAGGTTAGTGTTATGACTAGGGCTAGGTTTAGAGTTAGGGTTAGGATTAGGGCTAGGTCTAGGGTTAGGGTTAGGTCTAGTGTTAGGGTTAGGTCTAGGTCTAGGGATAGTGTTAGGGTTGGTGTTAGGGTTAGGTTTAGGGCTAGGACTAGCGTTAGCTTTAGGGTTAGCCTTAGAGTTCGGGTAGGGTTAGGGTTAGGGTACTGGCTAGGGTTTCATTTAGGGCTGGCATTAGGGTCAGGGTTAGTGTTAGGTCTAGGGATAGGGCTAGGGTTAGGGTTAGTTTTAGGGTTAGGTCTAGGGCCAGGGCTTGGTCTAGGGATAGATTTAGGTTTAGGGTGAGGACTAGGGCTAGGGTTAGGGTTATGGTTATGGTTATGGCTAGTTCTAGGGTTAGGGTTAGGGTTAGGGCTAGGGCTAGGGCTAGGGCTAGGGCTAGGATTAGGGTTATGTTCAGTGTTAGGGCTAGGCCTAGGGTTCGGTTAGGGTTAGTTTTAGGCCTAGGGCTAGGGTTAGGTCTAGGGTTAGGGTTAGGGTTTGGGCTAGGGCTAGGCTTAGGGTTTGATTTAGGGTTAGGGTTTGGGTCAGGGCTAGGGATATGGTGAGGATTAGGGTTAGGGTTAGAGCTAGGGCTAGGGTTAGGGTTAGGATTAGGGTTAGGGTTAGGGTTAGGGCTAGGGCTAGGGTTAGGGTTAGGGTTAGCGTTAGGGTTAGGGCTAGGGCCCGGGCTAGGCCTAGGGTTAGATTTAGGTTTAGGGTGAGGGCTAGTGCTAGGGTTAGGACTAGGTTTAGTGTTATGGTTAGGGTTAGGGCTAGGGCTAGTGTTAGGGTTAGGGTTAGGGTTAGCGTTAGGGTTAGGGTTAGGGTTAGGGTTAGGGCTTGGGCTAGGGCTAGGCCTAGTATTAGGGCTCGGGCTCTGGCTAGGGTTATCTTTAGAGTTATGGTTATGTTTAGTGCTAGGGTTAGGGTTAGGTTTAGGTCTAGGGCTAGGGTTAGGGCTATGGTTAGGTTTAGGGCTAGGGGTAGAGCTAGGGTTAGCGTTAGAGTTACGGTTAGGCTTAGTGCTAGGTTTAGGGTTAGGTTTAGGGCTAGGCCTAAGGCTAGGGCTAGGTTTAGGGTTAGGTTTAGGGTAGGGACTAGGTATTGGGTTAGTTCTATGGTTAGGGTTAGGGTTCGGGCAGTGCTAGTGTAATTATTAGTGTGACACTTAGGTCTAGGCCTAGGGCTTGGTTTAGGGTTAGGGATTTGGTTAGGTCTAGTGTTAGGGTAGGGTTAGGGCTAGGACTAGGACTAGGGCTAGTGCAAGTGTTAGGGTTATGGTTTGGGTTTGGGTTAGAGCTAGGCTAGGGTTATGGTTAGGGTTAGGTTTAGGGATAGGGCTAGGGTTAGGTCTATGGTTAGATTAGGGTTAGGGCCATGGCTTGGGCTAGGGTTAGGTTTCGGGCTAGGGTTAGGGTTAGTTTTAGGGTTAGGTTTAGTTCTAGGGCCTGGGTTAGGATTAGGTTTAGGTCTAGGTTTATGTTCAGGGTATAATTATGGTTTTGGTTGGGGTTGTGTTTGTGTTTGTTGTTGGGGTTGGGGTTCAGGTTAGGGCTAGAGCTAAGGCTAGAATTAGGTTTAAGGTTAGAGTTGGGGTTAGGGCTAGGGCTAGGGTTAGGGTTAGGGTTAGGTTTAGGCCTAGGGCTTGGGTTATGTCTAGGGTTAGGGTTAGGATTAGGGCGAATGCTGGGGTTAGGACTAGTGCTAGGGCTAGAGCTAGGGCTAGGGTCAGGGTAAGAGTTAGGGTTATGGCTAGGCCTAGGTCTAGGGCTAGGTTTAGGGTTAGGATTAAGGCTAGGGCTAGTGTTAGGGTTAGTGTGTGGGTTAAGGTTAGGACTAGGTTAAGGTTTAGGTTTAGGGTTGGGTTTGGGGTTGGGGTTGGGCTTGGGGTTGGGGTTAGGTTTAGGGTTAGATGTAGGGTTAGTGCTAGGGTTAGGGTTAGGGCTAGGTTAAGGGCTAGGGTTAGGGTTAGTGTTAGTGCTTGGGATAGGGTTATGGTTATGTCTAAGGCTAGGGCTAAGGCTAGGGTTAGGATTAGGTTTTGTGTTAGGGTTAGGGCTAGGGCTAGGGCTAGGTTTAGTGTTAGTGTTAGGGTTAGGGCTAGGGCTAGGGCTAGTGTTAGAGTTAGGGTTATGGTTAGGGTTAAGAATGGGGCTAGGACTAGGGCTACTGCTAGGGTTAGGGTTAGGGCTAGGGCTATGGTTAGGTCTATTGTTAGGGTTAGGGTTAGGGCTAGTGCCAGGTTTAGGGTTAGGTCTAGGTTTAGGGTACGGGCTAGGGTTAGGTTTAGGGCTAGGTTTATTTTCAGGGTTAGGGTTAGGTCTCGGGCTAGGGCAAGGGTTAGGGTTAGCGTTCGGGTTAGGGCTAGGGCTGGGCTAGTTAAGGTTTGGGCTAGGGTTATTGTTAGGGTTAGGTTTAGGGCTAGGGCTAGGTTTAGGTCTATTGTTAGGGTTAGGTATAGGGCTAGGGCTAGGGTAACTGTTAGTGTTAGGCTTAGGGCTAGGGCTAGGGATTGGGTTAGGGTTAGGGTTACGGTTAGGGCTAGGGTTAAGGTGAGGGTTAGGATTATGGTTAGGGCTAGGACTTGGGTTAGGGCTAGGTCTAGGGTTAGGGTGAGGGTTTGGGTTAGGGCTAGCACTATGATTAGAGTTAGGTTTACGGTTAGGGTTAGAGCTAGGGGTAGGATTAGGGTTAGGGTTAGTGTTAGTGTTTGGGTGAGGGCTATGGTTAGTGTTATGGTTAGGTTATGGTTAGGGCTAGTTCCAGGGCAAGGGTAGGGTTAGGGTTCGGTATAGGGTTATACCTAGGAAAGGGATATTGCTAGGGTCAGGGTTAGGGTTAGGGTTAGAGTTAGGGCTAGGTCTAGGACTAGGTATAGGGTTAGGGTTAGGGTTATTGCTAGGGCTAGAGCTAGGTTTAGGTTTAGGGTTAGAGTTAAGACTAGTGCTAGGGGTAGGATTAAGTTGTGGGTTAGGGTTAGGGCTCCTGTTAGGGTTAGGGTTATGGTTTGGGTTGGGTTTGTGGTTGTGGTTGGGGTTGGGGTTGGGGTTGGGGTTAAGGTAAGGGCTAGTGCTAAGGCTAGATTTAGGGTTAGGGTTAGGGTTAGGGTTAGGGTTAGGGCTAGGTCTAGGACTAGGTATAGGGTTAGGGTTAGGGTTATTGCTAGGGCTAGGGCTAGGTTTAGGTTTAGGGTTAGGGTTAAGACTAGCGCTAGGGGTAGGATTTAGTTGTGGGTTAGGGTTAGGGCTCCTGTTAGGGTTAGGGTTATGGTTTGGGTTGGGTTTGTGGTTGTGGTTGGGGTTGGGGTTGGGGTTGGGTTTAGGGTAAGGGCTAGGGCTAAGGCTAGAATTAGGGTTAGGGTTAGGGTTAGGGTTAGGGTTAGGGTTAGTGTTAGGGTTAGTGCTAGGGCTAAGGTTAGGGTTAGGGTTAGGGTTAGAATTAGGGCTAGGGCTAGTGTTATGGTTAGTGTGTGGGTTAAGGTTAGGACTAGGTTTAGGGTTAGGATTAGCATTGGTGTTGGGGTTGGTGTTGGGCTTGGGGTTGGGTTTAGGTTTAGGGCTAGGGCTATGGTTAGGCCTAGGGTTAGGGTTAGGGCTAGGGCTAGGGATAGGCATAGGTTTAGGGCTAGGTCTAGTGCTAGGGTTAGCTTTAGAGTTATGATTATGTTTATTGCTATGGCTAGGGTTAGGGCTAGGGCTAGTGCTAGGGCTAGGGTTTGGTTTAGGGCTAGGGTTAGGGCTAGGGTTAATATTAGGGCTAGGGCTAGGGCTAGGGCTAGGGTTTGGGCTATGGCTAGGTTTAGGGTAAGGACTAGGGCTAGGGTTAGGTCTATGGATAGGGTGAGGATTCGTGCTAGTCCTAGGGTAAGTGTTAGTGTTACACTTAGGTCTAGGGCTAGGTTTTGAGTTAGGGTTTTGGATACCGTTAGGTTTAGTGTTAGGGTAGGGTTAGGGCTAGGACTAGGGCTATGGCTAGTGTAAGTGTTAGGTTTAGGGTTTGGGTTTGGGTTAGAGCTAGGCTAGGGTTATGGTTAGGGTTAGGTTTAGGGCTAGGGCTAGGGTTAGGTCTATTGTTAGGCTTAGGGTTAGGGCTAGGCTTAGGTTAAGGGTTAGTGTTTTGGTTTGGGTTGGGTTTGTTGTTGTGGTTGGTGTTGGTGTTAAGGTTAGGTCTAGTGCTAAGGCTAGTGTTAGGTTTAGGGTTAGGAATAGGGTTAGGGCTAGTGCTAGGGTTAGGGTTCGGGTTAGGGTTAGGGTTAGGTTTTAGGCCTAGGGCTTGGGTTAGGTCTAGGGTTAGGGTTAGGATTAGGGCGAGTGCTAGGGTTAGGTTAGGTCTAGGGCTAGGGTTAGGGTTAGAGTTAGGGTTATGGCTAGGGCTAGGGCTAGGTTTAGGTTTAGGGTTAGCATTAGGGCTAGGGCTAGTGTTAGGGTTAGGGTGTGGGTTAAGGTTAGGACTAGATTTAGGTTTAGTATTAGGGTTGGGGTTGGGGTTGGGCTTGGGGTTGGGCTTCGGGTTGGGGTTAGGTTTAGGGTTAGATGTAGGGTTAGTGCTAAGGTTAGGCTTAGGGCTAGGTTAAGGGCTAGGGTTAGGGTTAGTGTTAGGGCTGGGGATAGGGTTATGGTGAGGGCTAGGGCTAGGGCTAAGGCTAGGGTTAGGGTTAGGTTTTGTGTTAGAGTTAGGGCTAGGGCTAGGGTTAGGTTTATTGTTAGGGTTAGGGTTAGGGCTAGGGCTAGTGTTAGAGTTAGGGTTATGGTTAGGGATAGGGTTAGGGTTGGGGCTATTGCTAGGGTTAGTTTTAGGGCTAGGGTTAAGGTTAGGTCTATGTTTAGGGTTAGGGTTAGGATAGGGCTAGGGCCAGGTTTAGGGTTAGGTCAAGGGTTAGGCTACAGGCTAGGGTTAGGTTTAGGGCTAGGGTTAGGTTTAGGGTTAGGGTTAGGTCTTGGCTAGGGCAATGGTTAGGGTTAGCGTTCGGGTTAGGTCTAGGGTAGGGCTAGGGCTATGGTTAAGGTTTGGGCTAGGGTTATTGTTAGCGTTATGTTTAGGGCTACGGCTAGGTTTAGGTCTATGGTTAGGGTTATGTATAGGGCTAGGGTAGGGTTACTGTTAGTCTTAGGCTTAGGGCAAGGGCTAGGGATTGGGTTAGGGTTAGGTTTACGGTTAGGGCTAGTGTTAAGGTGAGGGTTCGGATTATGGTTAGGGCTAGGACTTGGGCTAGGGCTAGGTCTAGGGTTAGGGTGAGGGTTTGGGTTAGGGCTAGCACTATGATTAGTGTTAGGTTTAGGGTTAGGGTTAGAGCTAGGGCTAGGTTAAGGGTTAGGGTTAGGGTGAGGGCTATGGTTAGGGTTAGGGTTAGGGTTAGGGCTAGTTCCAGGACAAGGGTAGGGTTAGGGTTAGGTTAGGGTTATACCTAGGGAAGTGCTAGGGCTAGGATCAGGGTTAGGTTAGGGTTAGGGTTAGAGTTAGGGCTAGGTCTAGGACTATGTATAGGGTTAGTGTTAGGGTTAGGGCTAGGGCTAAGGTTATGGTTAGCGTTCGGTGTAGTGCCAGGTTTAGGGTTAGGGCTAGGGCTAGGGTGAGGTTTAGGGTTACAGCTAGGGCTAGGGCTAGGGTTAGGGTTAGGGTTAGGGTTAGGGTTATTGCTAGGGCTAGGGCTAGGGCTAGGTTTAGGGTTAGGGTTAGGGTTAAGACTAGGGCTAGGGTTAGAATTAAGCTGTGTGTTAGGGTTAGGGCTACTGTGAGGGTTAGGGTTATGGTTTGGGTTGTGGTTGCGGTTGTGGTTGGTGTTTGGGTTTGGGTCAAGTTAAGGGCTAGGGCTAAGGCTAGAGTTAGGGTTAGGGTTAGGGTTAGTGCTAGGGCTAGGGTTATGTTTAGGGTTAGGCTTAGGCCTAGGGCTAGGGTTAGGTCTAGGGTTAGGGTTAGGATTAGGGCGAGTGCTAGGGCAGGGCTAGTGCTAGGGCTAGGGCTAGGGCTAGGGTTAGGGTTAGGGTTAGAGTTAGGGTTATGGCTAGGGCTAGGGCTAGGTTTAGGGTTAGGGTTAGTATTAGGGCTAGGGCTAGTGTTATGGTTAGTGTGTGGGTTAAGGTTAGGACTAGGTTTGGATTAGGATTAGCATTGGGGTTGCGGTTGGGGTTGGGCTTGGAGTTGGGGTTAGGTTTAGGGCTAGGCCTAGGGTTAGGTCTAGGGTTAGGTTTAGGGCTAGGACTAGGGTTAGGGCTAGGTTTAGGGTTAGCACTAGGGCTAGGGCTAGGCCTATGTTTAGGTCTAGGGCTAGGGCTAGGTTTAGGTGTAGGGTTAGGGTACGGGCTAGGTTTAGGGCTAGGGCTAGGCTTAGGGTTAGGTGTAGGGCTATGGCTAGGGCTAGGTTTATGATAAGTGTTAGGGCTAGTGCAAGGGCTAGGGCAAGGGCTAGGTTTAGGATTAGGTTTAGGGCTAGGGCTAGGGCTTGAGTTAGGGTGATGTTTAGGGCTAGGCCTAGGGCTAGGTCTATTGTTAAGGTTAGTGTTAGGTAGGGCTAGGGTAGGTTAGGTCTATGGTTAGGGTTAGCTTTAGGGCTAGGGCTATGGTTAGTGTTATTGTTAGGCTTAGGGCTATTGCTAGGGTTTGTGTTAGGGTTAGGGTTACGGTTAGGTCTAAGTGTATGCTTAGGTTTAGGGTTAGGGCTAGGACTAGGGCTAGGGCTAGTGCTAATTTGGGTTAGGGTTAGAGCTAGGGCTAGGGTTAGGATTAGGGTTAGGTTTAGGGCTAGGGTTAGGTTTAGGGCTAGGGTTAGGGTTAGGTCTATGGTTAGGGTTAGGTTTAGGGTTACTGCTAGGATTAGGGTTAGTGCTAGGTCTGGGGTTAGTGTTGGGTTTGGGGTTGGGTTTGCATTTGGGGTTGGGGTTGGGGTTGGGGTTAGGGTTAGTGGTAGGTTAGGGTTAGGTCTAGGGCTAGGGCTAGGGTTAGGGTTAGAGTTCGTGTTATAGCTAGGGCTAGCCCTAAGTTTAGGGTTAAGTTTAGGGTTATGTCTAGGGATAGGGATAGGGATATTGTTATGGTTAGGGTTAATGTTAGTGCTATAATGAGGGTAGGTATTAGGGTTAGGGCTAGGCCTAGGGATTGGTTACGGTTAGGTTTAGGCCTAGGGCTAGTGTTAGGTCTAGGTTTAGGGTTACGTTTTGTGCTAGGGCTAGCGTTAGGGTTAGGGTTTTGTTAGGGTTAGCGCTAGGGCTAGGGCTAGGTTTAAGTTTAGGTTTAGGGTTTGCATTAGGGTTAGGGTTAGAGATAGGATTAGGTTTAGAGTTAGGTTTAGGCCTAGAGCTATGGCTAGGGCTAGGGCTAGGTTTAGGATTAGGGTTTGGGTCACGGCTAGGGATATGTTTAAGATTATGGTTAGGGTTAGGGTTAGAGCTAGGGCTAGGGTTAGGATTAGGCTTAGGGTTACGGCTAGGGTTAGGGTTATATTTAGTGTTAGGGTAAGGGCTAGGTTAGATTTAGGTTTAGGGTGAGGGACAGGGCTATGGCTAGGGCTAGGTTTAGTCTTAGAGTTATGGTTAGGGCTAGGGTTAGGGTTAGGGTTAGGTTTAGGGTTTGGGTTAGGGCTAGGATTAGTGTCAGGGTTAGGGTTAGGTCTAGGGCTAGGGCTAGGGTTAGGGTTAGGTCTAGGCTAGGGCTAGGGCTAGGGCTAGGACTAGGGTTAGGGTTAGGGTTAGGGTTAGGGCTAGAGCTAGGGCTAGACCTAGGTTTAGGGTTATGTCTAGGGCTATGGATAGGGCTAGGGTTAGAGTTACTGTTAGGTCTAGGACTAGGGATAGGGCTAGGGTTAGGGTTAGGTTAGGGTTAAGGTTACTATTAGGGTTAGGGCTAGGGCTAGGGCAGGGTTAGGTTAGGGTAGGGTTTAGGCCTAGGGCTAGGGATAGATCTAGGGTTAGGGTTAGGGTTTGGTCTAGGGCTAGGGTTAGGGTTAGTGTTAGAGTTAGTGCTAGGGCCAGGTCCTGGCCTAGGGCTAGGGTTAGATTTAGGTTTAGGTTGAGGGCTAGGGCTAGGACTCGGGCTAGGTTTAACTTTAGGGTTAGTGTTAGCTAAGGCTTTGTTTTGGGTTAGTGCTAGGGTTAGGGCTAGCTCTAGGATTAGGGTTAGGGTTAGGGCTAGTGGTAAGGCTACGGTTAGGGTTTTGGTTAGGGTTAGTGCTAGGTTTAGGGTTACGGCTAGGGTTAGGTTTAGGGCTAGGTTTAGTGTTAGGGTTAGGGTTAGGGTTAGGGCTAGGGCTTGGTTTAGTGTTAGGGGTAGGGTTAGTGCTAGGGTTAGGGTTATGGCAAGGTTAAGGGCTAGGGTTAGGGTTAGTGTTAGGGATTGGTATAGGGTTATGTTTAGGGCTAGGGCTGGGGTTAGGATTAGGTTTTGTGTTAGGGTTAGGGCTAGGGCTAGGACTAGGTTTAGTGTTAGGGTTAGGGTTAGGGTTAGGGTTAGGGCTTGGGCTAGGGCTAGTGTTAGGGTTAGGGTTATGGTTAGGGCTAGGGTTAGGTTTAGAGTTGGGGCTAGGACCAGTGCTATGGCTAGGGTTAGGGTTAGGGCTAGGGCTATGGTTAGGTCTATTGTTAGGGTTAGGGTTAGGGCTAGGGCCAGGTTTAGAGTTAGGTCTAGGGTTAGGCTACGGGCTAGGGTTAGGTTTGGGGCTAGGGTTAGTTTCAGGGTTAGGGTTAGGTCTCGGGCTAGGGCAAGGGTTAGGCTTAGCGTTCTTGTTAGGGCTAGGGCTGGGGCTAGGGTTAAGTTTTGGGCTAGGGTTATTGTTAGGGTTAGGTTTAGGGCTAGGGCTAGGTTTAGGTCTATTGTTAGGGTTAGGTATAGGGCTAGTGTAGGGTTACTGTTAGTGTTAGGCTTAGGGCTAGGGCTAGGGATTGGGTTATGGTTAGGGTTACGGTTAGGGCTAGGGTTAAGGTGAGGGTTAGGATTATGGTTAGGGCTAGGACTTGGGCTAGGGCTAGGTCTAGGTCTAGGCTTAGGGTGAGGGTTTGGGTTAGGGCTAGCACTATGATTAGGTTTAGGTTTAGGGTTAGGGTTAGGGTTAGAGCTAGGGCTAGGTTAAGGGTTAGGGTTAGTGTTAGGGTTAGGGTGAGGGCTATGGTTAGTGTTATGGTTAGGGTATGGTTAGGGCTAGTTCCAGGGCAAGGGTAGGGTTAGGGTTAGGTTTTGGGTTATACCTAGGAAAGGGCTAGGGCTAGGGTCAGGGTTAGGGTTAGGGTTAGAGTTAGGGGTAGGGCTAGGACTAGGTGTAGGGTTAGGTTTAGGGTTAGCGCTAGGGCTAGGGTTAGGGTTAGCATTCGGTGTAGTGCTAGGGTTAGGGTTAGGGCTAGGGTGAGGGTTAGGGTTAGGGCCAGGGCTAGGGTTAGGGTTAGGGTTAGGGTTATTGCTAGGCCTAGGGCTAGGGCTAGGTTTCGTTTCAGGGTTAGGGTTAAGTCTAGGGCTAGCGTTAGGTTTAAGTTGTGGGTTATTTTTAGGGCTACTGTTATGGTTAGGGTATGGTTTGTGTTGTGGTTGTGCTATGGTTGTGGTTGTGGTTGGGGTTACGGTGAGGGCTAGGGCTAAGGCTAGAATTAGGGTTAGGGTTAGGGTTAGGGTTAGGGTTAGGGTTAGGGCTAGGGCTAGGTCTAGGGCTAGGGCTAGGTTTAGGTTTAGTGTTAGGTTTAGGCCTAGGGCTAGGTTTAGGTCTAGGGTTAGGGTTAGAGTTAGGATTAGGGCTAGTGCATGGGCTAGGGCTAGGGCTAGGGCTAGGACGAGGGCTAGGGCTAGGGTTAGGGTTAGTGTTAGGGTTTTGGCTAGGGCTAGGGCTAGGGCTCAGTTTAGGGTTACGATTAGGGCTAGGGCAAGTGTTAGGGTTAGTGTGTGGGTTAAGGTTAGGACTGGGTTTAGGTTTAGGATTAGGGTTGGGTTTGGGGTTGGGGTTTGGCATGGGGTGTGTTTAGGTTTAGGGTTAGATGTAGGGTTAGTGCTAGGGTTAGGTTTAGGGCTAGGCCTAGGTTTAGGTCTAGGGTTAGGGTTAGTGTTAGGGCTTGGGATAGAGTTATGTTTAGGGCTAGGGCTAGGCCTAGGAGTAGGGTTAGGTTTTGTGTTAGGGTTAGGGCTAGGTCTAGGGCTAGGTTTATTGTTAGGGTTAGGGTTAGTTCTAGGGCTAGCATTAGGGTTTAGGTTTAGGGTTAGGGCTAGTGCTAGGTTTATGATTATGATTAAGGCTAGGGCGTGCTAAGTTAGGTTTAGGGCTAGGCCTAGGGCTAGGGCTAGGTTTAGGGTTAGGGTTAGGTTTAGGGCTTGGGTAGGGTGAGGTCTATTGTTAGCATTAGGGTTAGAGCTCGGGATATGGTTAGTGTTATTGTCAGGCTTAGGGCTAGGGCTAGGGCTAGGGCTTGGGTTATTGTTAGGGTTACGGTTAGGTCTAGGGGTATGGTTAGGTTTAGGGTTAGGGCTAGGACTAGGGCTAGGGCTAGTGCTAGGTTTAGTGTTAGGGTTTGGGTTAGGTTTAGAGCTATGGCTAGGGCTAGTGTTAGGGTTAGGGCTAGGGTTAGAGCTAGGGCTAAGGCTAGGTCTAGGGCTAGGTGTAGGGCTAGGGTTAGGTTTAGGGTTATGGCTAGAGCTAGGGCTAGACCTAGGTTTATGGTTAGGTCTTGGGCTAGAGCTAGGCTAGGGTTATCGTTAGGTTTAGGGTTATGTCTAGGGCTAGGGATAGGGCTATGGTTATGGTTAGGGTTATTGTTAGTGCTAGAATTAGGGTAGGTATTAGGGTTAGGGCTAGGGCTAGGGCTAGGCCTAGGGATTGGTTAGGGTTAGGTTTAGTCCTAGGGCTAGTGTTAGGTCTAGGGTTAGGGTTAGGGTTTTGTTAGGGTTAGCACTAGGGCTAGGGCTAGGTTTAAGGTTAGGTTTAAGTTTAGGGCTAGGGATAGTGTTAGGTTTATGGTTAGGGTTAGGCCTAGGGCTATGGCTAGGGCTAGGGCTAGGTTTAGGGTTAGGGTTTGTGTCAGGGTTAGGGATATGTTTAGGATTATGTTTAGGGTTAGGGTTAGAGCTAGGGCTAGGGTTAGGGTTAGGATTAGGCTTAGGGTTACGGCTAGGGTTAGGGTTAGGGTTAGGGCTATGGTTAGGGCTAGGGCTAGGTTTAGGTTACGTTTTGGGTCTGGGCTAGGGATATTGTTAGGACCAGGGTTAGGGTTAGCGATAGAGCTAGGGCTAGTGTTAGGGTTAGGATTAGGGTTAGGGTTAGGGTTAGGGTTAGGGTTAGGGCTAAGGTAGGGTTAGGGTTAGTGTTAGGGTTAGGGTTAGGGCCAGGGCTTGAGCTAGGGTTAGATTTAGGTTTAGGGTGAGGTCTAGGGCTAGGGCTAGGGCTAGGTTTAGTGTTAGGGTTAGGGTTAGGATTAAGGTTAGGGTTAGGGTTAGGGCTAGGTTTAGGGTTAGGGTTAGGGTTAGCGTTAGCGTTAGGGTTAGGGCTTGGCCCGGGCTACGGCTAGGTTTAGATTTAGGTTTAGGGTGAGGGCTAGGGCTAGGGCTAGGATTAGGTTTAGTGTTAGGGTTAGGGTTAGGGCTAGGGCTAGGGTTAGGGTTAGGTTTAGGGTTAGGGTTAGGGCTTGGGCTAGGGTTAGCTAGTATTTGGGCTAGGGCTAGCGCTAGGGTTAGCTCTAGAGTTATGGTTATGTTTAGTGCTAGGGTTAGGGTTAGGTTTAGGGCTAGGGCTAGGGTTAGGGCTAGGGTTAGGGCTAGGGCTAGGGCTAGAGCTAGGGTTAGGTTTAGGGCTAGGGTAGAGCTAGGGTTAGCGTTAGAGTTATGGTTAGGTTTAGTGCTAGGGTTAGCCTTAGGTCAAGGGCTAGTCCTAGGGCTAGGGCTAGGTTTAGGTTTAGGTTTAGGTTAAGGACTAGGGATAGGTTTAGCTCTATGGTTAGGGTTAGGGTTAGGGTTCGGGCAGTGCTAGGGTAATTGTAATTGTGATGCTTAGGTCTAGGCCTAGAGCTTGGGTTAGGGTTAGGGATATGGTTAGGTCTAGTGTTAGGGTGGGGTTAGGGCTAGGACTAGGGCTAGGGGTAGTGCAAGTGTTAGGGTTATTGTTTGGGTTTGGGTTATAGCTAGGCTAGGGTTATGGTTAGGGTTAGGTATAGGGATAGGGCTAGGGTGAGTTCTATGGTTAGGGTAAGGGTTATGGTTAGGGCTATGGCTTGGGTTAGGTTTAGGACTAGGGTACGGTTAGTGTTAGTGTTAGGGTTAGGGTTAGGGCTAGGGCTTGGGTTAGGATTAGGTTTAGGGCTAGGTTTATGGTCAGGGTTAGGGTTATGATTTGGGTTGGGGTTGTGGTTGTCGTTGTTGTTTTGGTTGGGGTTCAGGTTAGGGCTAGGGCTAAGGCTAGAATTAGGTTTAGGGTTAGAGTTAGGATTAGGGCGAGGGCTAGGGTTAGGGTTAGGGTTAGGTTTAGGCCTAGGGCTTTGGTTATGTCTAGGGTTAGGGTTAGGATTAGGGCGAATGCTAGGGCTAGGGCTAGGGCTAGGGCTAGGGTCAGGGTAAGAGTTAGGGTTATGGCTAGGCCTAGGTCTAGGGCTAGGTTTAGTGTTCGGGTTAGGGCTAGGGCTAGTGTTAGGGTTAGGGTGTGGGTTATGTTAGGACTAGGTTTAGGTTTAGGTTTAGGGTTGGGTTTGGGGTTGGGGTTGGGCTTGGGGTTGCGGTTAGGTTTAGGGTTAGATGTAGGGTTAGTGCTAGGGTTAGGGTTAGGGCTAGGTTAAGGGCTAGGGTTAGGGTTAGTGTTAGTGCTTGGGATAGGGTTGTGGTTAGGTCTAAGGCTAGGACTAAGGCTAGGGTTAGGGTTAGGTTTTGTGTTAGGGTTAGGGCTAGAGCTAGGGCTAGGTTTAGTGTTAGGGTTAGGGTTAGGACTAGGGCCAGTGTTAGGGTTAGGGTTATGGTTAGGTATAGGGTTAGGGTTAGGGTTGGGCCTAGGACTAGGGCTATGGCTAGGGTTAGGGTTAGGGCTAGGGCTATGGTTAGGTCCATTGTTAGGGTTAGTGTTAGTGCTAGGGCGAAGTTCAGGGTTAGGTCTAGGGTTAGGGTACGGGCTAGGGTTAGGTTTAGGGCTAGGGTTAGGTTCAGGGTTAGGGTTAGGTCTAGGGCTATGGCAAGTGTTAGGGTTAGCGTTTGGGTTAGGGCTAGGGCTGGGGCTAGGTTTAAGGTTTGGGCTAGGGTTATTGTTAGGGTTAGGTTTAGGGCTAGGGCTAGGTTTAGGTCTATTGTTAGGGTTAGGTATAGGGCTAGGGTAGGGTTACTGCTAGTGTTAGGCTTAGGGCTAGGGCTAGGGCTAGGGATTGGGTTAAGGTTAGGGTTACGGTTAGGGCTAGGGTTAATGTGAGGGTTAGGATTATGGTTAGGGCTAGGACTAGGGCTCGGTCTAGGTCTAGGTTTAGGGTGAGGGTTTGGGTTAGGGCTAGCCCTATGATTAGGGTAAGGATTAGGGTTAGGGTTAGAGCTAGGGCAAGGGTAAGGGTTAGGGTTAGTGTTAGGGTTTGGGTCAGGGCTATTTTTAGGGTTATGATTAGGGTTATGTTTAGGGCTAGTTCAAGGGCAAGTTTAGGGTTAGGGTTAGGTATAGGGTTATACCTAGGGAAGGGCTATGGCTAGGGTCAGGGTTAGGGTTAGGGTTAGAGTTAGGGCTAGGTCTGGGACCAGGTATAGTGTTAGTTTTAGGGTTATTGCTAGGGCTAGGGCTAGGTTTTGGGTTAGGGTTAGGGTTAAGACTAGGTCTAGGGTTAGGATTAAGTTGTGGGTTAGGTTTAGGGCTACTCTTAGGGTTAGGGTTATGGTTTGGGTTAGGGTTGTGGTTGGGGTTGGGGTTGGGGTTAAGGTAAGGGCTAGTGCTAAGGCTAGATTTAGGGTTAGGTTTAGGGTTAGGGTTAGGGTTAGGGTTAGGGCTAGGGCTAGGGTTAGGGTTAGGTTTGGGTTAGGTTTAGGCCTAGGGATAGGGTTAGGTCTAGGGTTAGGGTTAATATTAGGGCGAGTTTTAAGGCTAGGGCTACGGCTAGGGCTAGGGCTAGGGTCAGGGTTAGAGTTAGGGTTATGGCTAGGGCAAGGGCTAGGTCTAGGGCTAGGGTTAGCGTTAGGATTAGGTCTAGTTCTAGTGTTTGGGTTAGGGTGTGGGTTAAGGTTAGGACTAGGTTTAGGTTTAGGGTTGGGGTTGGGGTTGGCGTTGGGCTTGGGGTTGGGGTTAGGATTATGGTTAGTTACAGGTTTAGTGCTATGTTTAGGGTTAGGGAAAGGTTAAGGGCTAGGGTTAGGGTTAGTGTTAGGGCTTGGGTTTGGGTTATGGTGAGGGCCAGGGCTAGGGCTAGGGTTTGGGTTAGGGTTAGGTTTAGGTCTAGGGCAAGGTCTAGCTCTAACTAGGTTTTTTGTTAGGGTTAGGGTTAGTTCTAGGGCTAAGGTTAGGGTTTAGGTGTATGGTTAGGGCTAGGGCTAGGTTTATGGTTAGGGTTAGGGCTAGGGCTAGGGCTAGGGCTCGGGTTAGGGTTAGGGCTAGGTCTAGGGCTAGGCCTAGGTTTAATGCTAGGGCTATGGCTAGGATTAGGGTTAGGTTTAGGGCTAGGCCTAGGGCTAGGGCTAGGGTTAGGGTTAGTGTTAGGTTTAGGGCTTGGTTAGGGTTAGGTCTATTGTTAGGATTATGGTTAGAGCTAGGGCTATGATTAGTGTTATTGTTAGGCTTAGGGCTAGGTAGGGCTTGGGTTATTGTTAGGGTTATGGTTAGGTCTAGGGGTATGGTTAGGTTTAGGGTTAGGGCTAGGACTAGTGCTAGGGCTAGTGCTAGGTTTAGTGTTAGGGTTTGGGTTAGGTTTAGAGCTATGGCTAGGGCTAGTGTTAGGGTTAGGGCTAGGGTTAGAGCTAGGGCTAAGGCTAGGTCTAGGGCTAGGTTTAGGGTTAGGGTTAGGGCTATGTGTAGGGCTAGGGTTAGGTTTAGGGTTAGGGCTAGAGCTAGGGCTAGACCTAGGTTTATGGTTAGGTCTTGGGCTAGAGCTAGGGCTAGGGTTAGCGTTAGGTTTAGGGTTATGTCTAGGGCTAGGGATAGGGCTATGGTTACGGTTAGGGTTATTGTTAGTGCTAGAATTAGGGTAGGTATTAGGGTTAGGGCTAGGGCTAGGGCTAGGCCTAGGGATTGGTTAGGGTTAGGTTTAGTCCTAGGGCTAGTGTTAGGTCTAGGGTTAGGGTTAGGGTTTTGTTAGGGTTAGCGCTAGGGCTAGGGCTCGGCCTAGGTTTAGGGCTAGGGCTAGGGCTCGGCCTAGGTTTAGGGCTAGGGCTAGGGCTTGAGTTAGGGTTAGGTTTAGGGCTAGGCCTAGGGCTAGGTCTATTGTTAGGGTTAGTGTTAGGTAGGGCTAAGGTCGGTTAGGTCTATGGTTAGGGTTAATGTTAGGGCTAGGGCTATGGTTAGTGTTATTGTTAGGCTTAGGGCTATTGCTAGGGTTTGGGTTAGGGTTAGGGTTATGGTTAGGTCTAAGGGTATGGTTAGGTTTAGGGTTAGGGCTAGGACTAGGTCTAGGGCTAGTGCTAACTTGGGTTAGGGTTAGAGCTAGGGCTAGGGTTAGGATTAGGGTTAGGTTTAGGGCTAGGGTTAGGGTTAGGTCTATGGTTAGGGTTAGGTTTAGGGCTAGGGCTAGGGTTAGGGTTAGGGTTAGTTCTAGGTCTGGGGTTAGGGTTGGGTTTGGGGTTGGGGCTGCATTTGGGGTTGGGGAAGGAGTTAGGGTTAGTGGTAGGTTTAGGGTTAGGTCTAGGGCTAGAGCTAGGGATAGGGTTAGCGTTCGTGTTAGAGCTAGGGCTAGGGCTAGTGTTAGGGTTAGGGCTAGGGTTAGAGCTAGGGCTAAGGCTAGGGCTAGGGCTAGGGCTAGGGTTAGGGTTAGGGCTATGTGTAGGGCTAGGTTTAGGTTTAGGGTTAGGGCTAGAGCTAGGGCTAGACCTAGGTTTAGGGTTAGTTCTAGGTCTAGGGCTAGGGTTAGGGTTAGGGTTGTGTTAGGGTTAGCGCTAGGGCTAGGGCTAGGTTTAGGGTAAGGTTTAGGATTAGGGCTAGGGCTAGTGTTAGGGTTAGGGTGTGGGTTAAGGTTAGGAATCGGTTTAGGTTTAGGATTAGGGTTGGGGTTGGGCTTGGGGTTGGGGTTAGGTTTAGGGTTAGATTTAGGGTTAGTTCTAGGGTTATTGTTAGGGCTAGGTTAAGGGCTAGGGTTAGGGTTAGTGTTAGGGCTTGGGATAGGGTTATGGTGAGGGCTAGGGCTAGGGCTAAGGCTAGGGTTAGGGTTAGGTTTTGTGTTAGGGTTAGGGCTAGGGCTAGGGCTAGGGCTAGGTTTATTGTTAGGGTTAGGGTTAGTGCTAGGGCTAGTGTTAGGTTTAGGGTTATGGTTAGGACTAGGGTTAGGTTTAGAGTTGGGGCTAGGACCAGTGCTATGGCTAGGGTTAGTGTTAGGGCTAGGGTTAAGATTAGGTCTCTGGTTAGGGTTAGGGTTAGGGTTAGGGTTAGGGCTAGGGCCAGTTTTAGGGTTAGGTCTAGGGTTAGGGTACGGGCTAGGGTTAGATTTAGGGCTAGGGTTAGGTTCAGGGTTAGGGTTAGGTCTTGGCTAGGGCAACGGTTAGGATTAGCGTTCAGGTTAGGGCTAGGGTAGGGCTAGGGCTATGGTTAAGGTTTGGGCTAGGGTTATTGTTAGCGTTATGTTTAGGGCTAGGGCTAGGTTTAGGTCTATGTTTAGGGTTTTGTATAGGAGTAGGGTAGGGTTACTGTTAGTGTTAGGCTTAGGGCTAGGGCTAGGGATTGGGTTAGGGCTAGGGGTACAGTTAGGGCTAGGACTAGGACTAGGGCTTGGTCTAGGGTTAGGGTGAGGGTTTGGGTTAGGGCTAGCACTATGATTAGTGTTAGGTTTAGGGTTAGGGTTAGAGCTAGGGCTAGGGTAAGGGTTAGGGTTTGGGTGAGGGCTATGGTTAGGGTTAGGGCTAGTTCCAGGACAAGGGTAAGGTTAGGGTTAAGTTAGGGTTATACCTAGGGAAGTGCTAGGACTAGGATCAGTTTAGGGTTAGGGTTAGGGTTAGAGTGAGGGCTAGGTCTAGGACTAGGTATAGGGTTAGGGTTAGGGTTAGCCTTAGGGCTAGGGCTAGGGTTAGGGTTAGCGTTCAGTGTAGTGCTAGGTTTAGGGTTAGGGCTAGGGCTAGGGTGAGGTTTAGGGTTACGGCTAGGGCTAGGGCTAGGGTTAGGGTTAGGGTTAGGCTTATTGCTAGGGCTAGGGCTAGGGCTAGGGTTAGGGTTAGGGTTAGGGTTAAGACTAGGGCTAGGGTTAGCATTAATCTGTGGGTTAGGGTTAGGGCTACTGTGAGGTTTAGGGTTATGGTTTGGGTTGTGGTTGCGGTTGTGGTTGGGGTTTGGGTTGGGGTTAATGTAAGGGCTAGGGCTAATGCTAGAGTTAGGTTTAGGGTTAGGGTTAGGGTTAAACTAGGGCTAGAGTTAGGGTTAGGGTTAGGCTTAGGCCTAGGGCTAGGGTTAGGTCTAGGGTTAGGGTTAGGATTAGGGCGAGTGCTAGGGAGGGCTAGTGCTAGGGCTAGGGCTAGGGCTAGGATTAGGGTTAGAGTTAGGGTTATGGCTAGGGCTAGGGCTAGGGCTAGGGTTAGGGTTAGGGTTAATATTAGGGCTAGGGCTAGTGTTATGGTTAGTGTGTGGGTTAAGGTTAGGACTAGGTTTAGGGTTAGGATTAGCATTGGGGTTGCGGTTGGGGTTGGACTTGGGGTTGGGGTTAGGTTTAGGGATAGGCCTAGGGTTAGGTCTAGGGTTAGGGTTAGGGCTAGGGCTAGGTCTAGGTCTAGGGTTAGGGTTAGCACTAGGGCTAGGCTAGGCCTATGTTTAGGTCTAGGGCTAGGGCTAGTGTTATGTGTAGGGTTAGGGTACGGGCTAGGTTTAGGGCTAGGGCTAGGCTTAGGGTTAGGTGTAGGGCTATGGCTAGGGCTAGGTTTATGGTTAGGTTTAGGGCTAGGGCTAGGGCTTGAGTTAGGGTGATGTTTAGGGCTAGGCCTAGGGCTAGGTCTATTGTTAGGTTAGTGTTAGGTAGGGCTAGGGTCGGTTAGGTCTATGGTTAGGGTTAGGGTTAGGGCTAGGGCTATGGTTAGTGTTATTGTTAGGCTTAGGGCTATTGCTAGGGTTTGGGTTAGGGTTAGGGTTATGGTTAGGTCTAAGGTATGGTTAGGTTTAGTGTTAGGGCTAGGACTATGGCAAGGGCTAGTGCTAATTTGGGTTAGGGTTAGAGCTAGTGCTAGGGTTAGGATCAGGATTAGGTTTAGGGCTAGGGTTAGGGTTAGGTCTATGGTTACGGTTAGGTTTAGGGCTAGGGCTAGGGTTAGGGTTAGGGTTAGTGCTAGGTCTGGGGTTAGGGTTGGGTTTGGGGTTGGGGCTGCATTTGGGGTTGGGGAAGGAGTTAGGGTTAATTGTAGGTTTAGGGTTAGGTCTAGAGCTAGAGCTAGGTATAGCGTTAGCGTTCATGTTAGAGCTAGGGCTAGGGCTAGTGTTAGGGTTAGGGCTAGGGTTAGAGCTAGGGCTAAGGCTAGGGCTAGGGCTAGGGCTAGGGTTAGGGTTAGGGCTATGTGTAGGGCTAGGTTTAGGTTTAGAGTTAGGGCTAGAGCTAGGGCTAGACCTAGGTTTAGGGTTAGGTCTAGGTCTAGGGCTAGGGTTAGGGTTAGGGTTGTGTTAGGGTTAGCGCTAGGGCTAGGGCTAGGTTTAAGTTTAGGTTTAGGGTTAGAGTTAGGGATAGGGTTAGGTTTAGGGTTAGGGTTAGGCCTAGGGCTATGGCTAGGGCTTGGGCTAGGTTTAGGGATAGGGTTTGGTCAGGGCTAGGGATATGTTTAAGATTATGTTTAGGGTTAGAGTTAGAGCTAGGGCTAGGGTTAGGGTTAGGATTAGGCTTAGGGTTATGGCTAGGGTTAGGTTTTGTGTTAGGGTTAGGGTTAGGGCTAGGACCAGGGCTAGGGCTAATTTAGATAGGTTTAGGGTGAGGGCTAGGCCTATGGCTAGGGCTAGTTTTAGTATTAGGGTTAGTTTTAGGGCTAGGGCTAGGGTTAGGGTTAGGGTTTGGGTTAGGGCTAGGGTTTGTGTCAGTGTTAGGGTTAGGTCCAGGGCTAGGGCTAGGGTTAGGGTTAGCCTTCGGGTGAGGGCTATGGGTAGGGCTAGGGTTTGGGTTAGTGCTAGGGGTAGAGCTAGGGCTAAGTCTAGGGCTAGGGCTAGGGCTAGGTTTAGGGTTAGTTCTAGGGCTAGGGCTAGGCCTAGGGCTAAGGTTAGGTTTAGGGTTAGGGTTAGAGTTAGGGTTAGGGCTAGGGCTCGGCCTAGGTTTAAGGCTAGGGCTAGGGCTCGGCCTTGGTTTAGGGCTAGGGCTAGGGCTTGAGTTAGGTTTAGGTTTAGGGCTAGGCCTAGGGCTAGTTCTATTGTTAGGGTTAGGGTTAGGTAGGGCTAGGGTAGGGTTAGGTCTATGGTTAGGGTTAGGGTTAGGGCTAGGGCTATGGTTAGTGTTATAGTTAGGCTTAGGGCTATTGCTAGGGCTTGGGTTAGGGTTAGGGTTACGGTTAGGTCTAAGGGTAATTTTAGGTTTAGGGTTAGGGCTAGGACTATGGCTAGGGCTAGTGCTAATTTGGGTTAGGGTTAGAGCTAGGGCTAGGGTTAGGATCAGGTTAGATTTAGGGCTAGGGTTAGGGTTAGGTCTATGGTTAGGGTTAGGTTTAGGGCTAGAGCTAGGGCTAGGGTTAGGGTTAGGGTTAGTGCTAGGTCTGGGGTTAGGGTTGGTTTTGGGGTTGGGGTTGGGGTTGGAGTTAGGGTTAGTGGTAGTTTTAGGGTTAGGTCTAGGGCTAGAGCTAGGGATAGGGTTAGCGTTCGTGTTATAGCTAGGGCTAGGGCTATTGTTAGTGTTAGGGCTAGGGTTAGAGCTCGGGCTAAGGCTATGGCTAGGGCTAGGGTTAGGGTTAGGGTTAGGGCTATGTCTAGGGCTAGGGTTAGGTTTAGGGTTAGGGCTAGAGCTAGGGCTAGACCTAGGTTTAGGGTTAGGTGTAGGGCTAGGGCTAGGCCTAGGGTTAGGTTTAGGTTTAGTGTTATGTCTAGGGCTAGGGATAGGGCTATGATTACGGTTAGGGTTAGTAGTAGTGCTAGGGTTGGGTCGATATTACGGTTAGGGCTAGGGGTAGGGATAGGCCTAGTGATTGGTTAGCGTTAGGTTTAGGCTTAGGGCTAGTGTTAGGTCTAGGGTTATGGTTAGGGTTTGTGCTAGGGCTAGGGTTAGGGTTAGGGTTTTGTTAGGGTTAGCGCTAGGGCTAGGGCTAGGTTTAAGTTTAGGTTTAGGGTTAGAGTTAGGGATAGGGTTAGGTTTATGGTTAGAGTTAGGCCAAGGGCTATGGCTATGGCTAGGGCTAGGTTTAGGGTTAGGGTTTGGGTCAGGGCTAGGGATATGTTTAAGATTATGGTTAGGGTTAGGGTTAGAGCTAGGGCTAGGGTTAGGGTTAGGTTTAGGCTTAGGGTTACGGCTAGGGTTAGGGTTCAGTTTAGGGTTAGGGTTAGGGCTAGGACCAGGTCTAGGGCTAGGTTAGATTTAGGTTTAGGATGATGGCTAGGGCTATGGCTAGGGCTAGGTTTAGTGTTAGGGTTAGGGTTAGGGCTAGGGTTAAGGTTAGGGTTAGGGTTAGGGTTAGGATGTTGGTTATGGCTATGGTTAGTGTCAGGGTTAGGGTTAAGTCTAGGGCTAATGCTAGGCCTAGGGTTAGGGTGAGGTTAGGGTTAGGGCTAGGGTTAGGGCTAGTATTAGGGCTAGGGCTAGTGCTAGGCCTAGGGTTTGGTTAGGGTTAGGTTTAGGCCTAGGGCTATATAGGAAGGGTTAGGGTTAGGGCTAGGGCTAGGTCTAGGTTTAGGTTTAGCGTTATGGTTAGGGTTAGGGATAGGGTTAGGTTTAGGGTTAGGGTTCGGGTTAGAGCTAGGTCTAGGGTTAGGGTTAGGGTTAGGGGTAGAGTTAGGACTAGTGTTAGGGTTATTGTTAGGGTTAGGTCTAGTTCCAGGGCCTGATCTAGGGCTAGGGTTAGATTTAGGTTTAGGTTGATTGCTAGGGCTAGGACTCGGGCTAGGTTTAACTTTAGGGTTAGTGTTAGCTAAGGCTTTGTTTTGGGTTAGTGCTAGGGTTAGGGCTAGCACTAGGATTAGGGTTAGGGTTAGGGCTAGTGGTAAGGCTAGGGTTAGGTTTTTGGTTAGGGTTAGTGCTTGGGTTAGGGTTACGTCTAGGGTTAGGTTTAGGCCAAGGGTTAGTGTTAGGGTTATGTCTAGGGCTAGGGCTAGAGTTAGGGTTATGTTTTTGGCTTGGGGTAGGATTAGGGTTAGGGGTAGGTTTAGTGCTAGGATTAGGGTTAGGGCTAGGGCTAGGGTAAGGGCTAGGTTTACGGTTCGTTTTAGGGCTAGGGCTTGGTTTAGTGTTAGGGGTAGGGTTAGTGTTAGGGTTAGGGTTAGTGCTAGGTTAAGGGTTAGGGTTAGGGTTAGTGTTATTGCTTGGTATATGGTTATGGTTAGGGCTAGGGTTAGAGTTAGGATTAGGTTTTGTGTTAGGGTTAGGGCTAGGGCTACGGCTAGGTTTAGTGTTAGGGTTAGGGTTAGGGCTAGGGTTAGAGATAGGGCTAGACGTAGGTTTAGGTTTAGGGCTAGGGTAGGGTTAGGGTTAGGGTTAGGGCTAGTGCTAGGTTTAGGGTTAGGGCTAGGGTTAGGGTTAGGTCTATGTTTAGGTTAAGGTTTAGGTTTAGGGCTAGGGCCAGGTTTAGGGTTAGGGTTAGGTTCAGGGCTAGGGCTAGGTTTAGTGTTAGTGTTAGGCTTACCCTAGGGCTAGCGATTGGGTTAGGGTTAGGGTTACGGTTAGGGCTAGGGTTAAAGTGAGGGTTAGGTTTAGGGCTAGGACTAGGGCTAGGGCTATGGCTAGGGTTAGATTGAGGGTTTGGGTTAGGGCTAGCACAATGATTAGGGTTATGTTTAGGGTTAGGGTTAGGTTGAGGGCTAGGTTTAGGGTTAATGTTAGGGTTAGGGCTAGTTCCAGGGAAAGGGTAGGGTTACAGTTAGTGTTAGGGCTAGGGCAAGGTCTAGGGCTAGCTTTAGGTTTAGGGTTAGGGTTAGAGTTAGGGCTAGGTCTAGGACTAGGTCTAGGGTTAGGGTTAGGGTTAGGGCTAGGGATAGGGTTAGGGTTAGCGTTAGGTGTAGTGCAGGTTTAGGGTTTGGGCTAGGGCTAGGTTTAGGGTTAGTGTTAGGGTTAGGGTTAGGGCTAGGGCTAGGGCTAGGGTTAGGGTTAGGGTTAGGACTAGGGCTAGGTTTAGGATTAAGATGTGGGTTAGGATTAGGCTACTGTTAATGTTAGGGTTATGGTTTGTGATGGGGTTGTGGTTGGGTTTAAGGTTAGGGCTAGGGCTAGGGCTAGGGTTAGGGTTAGAGTTAGGGTTATGGCTAGGGCTAGGGCTAGGGCTAGGATTAGGTTTAGGGTTAGGATTAGGGCTAGGGCTAGTGTTAGGTTTAGGGTGTGGGTTAAGTTTAGGGCTAGGGTTAGGGTTAGGATTAGGGTTGGGGTTGGGGTTGGGGTTGGGTTTGGGGTTAGGTTTAGGTTTATGGCTCTGGCTAGGGCTAGGGTTAGGGTTAGGCGTAGGGCTAGGTCTAGGGTTAGGGCTAGGTTTAGGGTTAGAGCTATAGCTAGGGCTAGGCCTAGGTTTAGGTCTAGGGCTAGGGCCAGGGTTATGTGTAGGGTTAGGGTACTGGCTAGGGTTAGGGTTAGGGCTTGGTTTTGGTCAGGGTTAGGGTTAGGTCTAGGGCTAGGTCGAGAGTTAGGGTTAGCATTCCGGTTAGGGTTAGGGCTAGGGCTAGGGTTAGGGTTAGGTTTAGCTTTAGGGCTAGGGCTAGGTTTATGGTTAGGGTTAGGGCTAGGGCTAGGGCTAGGGCTATGTCCAGGGTTAGGGTTAGGGCTAGGGCTAGGGATAGGCTTAGGTTTAGTGCTAGGGCTAGTTCTAGGGTTAGGGTTGGGTTTAGGGCTAGGCCTAGGGCTAGGGCTAGGGTTAGGTTTAGTGTTAGGTTTAGGGCTAGGGTCGGGTTAAGTCTACGGTTAGGGTTAGGGGTAGGGTTAGGGCTATGGATAGTGTTATTGTTAGGCTTAGGGCTATTGCTAGGGCTTGGGTTAGTGTTAGGGTTAGGGTTAGGTCTAGGACTAAGGCTAGGGCTAGGGCTAGGGTTAGGGTTAGGTCTAGGGCTAGGGTTAGCCCTAGGTTTAGGGCTAGGGCTAGGGTTAGGTCAATGGTTAGGGTTAGGGTTAGGGCTAGGGCTAGGGCTAGGTCTAGTGTTAGGTTACGG
>CM027390.1:122782828-122826967 GCA_015711505.1 Sylvilagus bachmani | reverse complement strand
TAGGGCTAGGGCTAGGTCTAGTGTTAGGTTACGGGCTAGGGTTTGGGTTAGGGCTAGGGTAGGGTCAGGGTTTTGGTTAGGTCTAGATCTAGGTTTAGGGTTAGCATTCGGGTTTGGGCTAAGTTTAGGGCTAGGATTAGGGTTAGGACTATCGTTAGAGCTAGGGCTAAGGCTAGGATAGGGCTAGGGATTGGGTTAGGGCTAGCACTATGATTAGGGTTAGGTTTAGATTTATGGTTAGACCTAGGGCTAGTGTAAGGGTTAGGGTTAGAGTTAGGGTTAGTGTTAGGGTTATGTCTAGGGCTAGGGATAGGGCTAGGGTTATGGTTCGGTTTAGGGTTAGGGATAGGGTTAGGGTTACTATTAGGGTTAGGGCTAGGGCTAGGGCTAGGCCTAGGTTTCGTTTAGGGTTAGGTTTAGGCCTATTGCTAGGGTTAGGTCTAGGGTTAGGGTTAGTGTTTGGGCTAGGGTTAGGGTTATGGTTAGTGTTAGGGTTAGGGCTAGGGCTAGGTCTAGGCTAGGGTTAGGGTTAGGGTTAGGGATAGGTTTAGCTTTAGGGTTAGGGCTAGGGCTAGGGCTAGGGCTAGGTTTAGGGTTAGGGTTTGAGTCAGGGCTAGAGATATGGTTAGGATTAGGGTTAGGGTGAGGGTTAGGGTTACAGCTAGGGCTAGGGTTAGTGTTACTATTAGGCTTAGGTTTAGGGCTAGGGTTATGGTTAGGTTTAGGGTTAGGGTTAGGTTTAGGGCTAGGGCCAGGGCTATGGCTAGAGTTAGGTTTAGGGCTAGGGTTAGATCAGGGTTTGGGTTAGGTCTAGGGCTAGGGCTAGGGTTAGGGTTAGCGTTTGGGTTAGCGCTAGGGCTAGGGCTAGGGTTAAGGTTAGGTCTAGGATTATGGTTTGGGTTAGGTTTAGGGCTAGTGCTAGGACTAGGTCTAGGGTTAGGGTTAGTGCTAGGGCTAGGGTTAGGGTTAGTGTTAGGTTTAGTGCTAGTTTAAGATTCAGGCTAGGGCTAGGTTAGGGTTTGGTTTAGTCCTAGTGCTAGGCCTAGGGTTAGGGTTAGGTTCAGGGTTATTGCTAAGGCTAGGGCTGGGGCTCGTTTTAGGGTTAGGAATAGGGTTACAATTAGGGTTAGGGCTAGTTTTTGGGTTAGGTTAGGGCAATGCAAGGGCTAGGGATAGGGATAGGGTTAGTTTTAAGGCTACGGCTAGGCCTAGGTTTAGGGCTAGGGCTAGGTTTAGGTCTATGTTTAGGGTTAGGGTTAGGGTTAGGGCTAGGTCTAGGTCTAGGTCTAGGACTAGGGCTAGGGCTAGGTTTAGGGTATGGGCTAGTGTTAGGGTTAGGTTATGACTAGGACTAGCATTAGTTTAGGGTTAGGATTAGAGTTCAGGCTAGGGTTAGCGTTAGGGTACATGCTAGGCTTAGGTTTAGGATTGGGGTTAGGGTCAGGGTTATTGTCAGTTCTAGGGCAAGGGCTTGGTTTAGGGTTAGTGTTAGGCTTAGTGCTAGGGCCAGGGCTAAGGCTAGGGTTAGATTTAGGTTTAGGGTGAGCACTAGGGTTAAGTTTAGGGTTAGTGTTAGGGCTAGGGCTAGGGCTAGGCCTAGGGCTAGGGCTAGGTTTAGGGTTAGTGCTAGGGTTAGGGCTAGGGCTAGGATTAGGGTTATGGTTAGGGCTAGTGCTAGGGCTATGGTTAGGGTTTCGGTTAGGGTTAGTGGTAGGGATAGGGTAAGGGCTAGGGTTAGGTTTAGTGTCAGGGTTAGGGTTTGGGCTAGGGCTAGGATTAGGGTTATGTTAGGGCTAGGGCTAGGGTTAGGCCTAGGTTTAGTGCTAGGGCTAGGGCTAGGGTTAGCGTTAGAGTTATGGTTAGGTTTAGTGCTAGGGTTAGGTTTAGGTTTAAGGCTAGGGCTAGGGCTAGGGCTACGGTTAGGGTTAGGGCTAAGGCTAGGGCTAGGGGTAGGGCTAGGGCTATGGCAAGGGTTATTGTTAGGGCTAGGGCTATAGCTATGGCTAGGCATAGATTTAGGGCTAGGGCTAGGGCTAGGGTTACGGTTACAGTTATGGATAGGTTTAGTGCTAGGGTTAGGGTTAGGTTTTGGGCTAGGCCTATGGGTAGGGCTAGGGTTAGGTTTATGGTTAGGTTTAGGGCTAGGGCTAGGGTTTGGTCTATGGTTAGGGTTAGGTTTAGGGCTAGGGCTAGGGTTAGTGTTAGTGTTAGGCTTAGGTCTAGGGCTCTAGCTAGGTTTAGGGTTAGGGATAAGTTTAGTGCTAGGGTTATGGTTAGGGCTAGGGTAATTGCTAGGGTTAGGGTTAGTGTTAGGGTTAGGGTTAGGGCTAGGGCTTGGTTTAGGGTTAGGGGTAGGGTTAGTGTTAGGTCTAGGATTATGTCTGGGGTAAGGGCTAGGGTTAGGGTTAGTGTTAGAGCTTGGGATTGGGTTATGGTTAAGGCTAGGGCTAGGGCTAGGGCTAGGGTTAGGTTTTGTGTTAGGTTTAGCGCTAGTGCTAGGGCTAGGTTTATTGTTAGGTTTATGGTTAGGGCTAGGGCTAGGGTTAGGTTTAGGGTTAGGGCTAGGGCTAATGCTAGGCCTAGTTTGAGGGCTAGGGTTAGCGTTAGAGTTATGGTTAGGTTTAGTGCAAGGTTTAGGGTTAGGTTTAGGCCTAGGGCTAGGACTAGGGCTAGGGGTAGGGTTAGGGTTAGGGCTAGGGCTAGGGCTAGGACTATGGCGGTTAGGTCTATGGTTAGTGTTAGGGTTTGGGCTAGGGCTAGGGTAAGTGTTAGTGTTAGGTCAGGGCTATTGCTCGGGCTTGGGTTGCGGTTAGGGTTACAGTTAGGGTTATGGTTAGGGTTAGGATTAGGGCTAGGAATAGGGCTAGGGCTAGTGCTATGGTTAGGGTTAGGGTTTGTGTTTGGGTTAGGCCTAGGGCTAGGGCTACGGCTATGTCTAGGCTTAGGGTTAGGTCTAGGGCTAGTACTAGGCCTAGGTTTAGTGCTAGGGCTAGGGCTAGGGTTAGGGTTAGGTTTAGGGCTAGGCCTAGCTCTAGGGCTAGGGCTAGGGTTAGGGTTAGTGTTAGGTTTAGTGCTAGGGCAGGGTTAGGTCTACTGTTATGGTAAGGGTTAGGGCTAGGGCTAGGGTTAGGGTTAGGGTTATCGTTAGGGCTAGGGCTAGCGTTAGGGTTAAGGTTAGGTTTAGGGCTAGGACTAGCGTTAGGTTTATGGTTAGGGTAAGAGTTCGTGCTAGTGTTAGGGTTAGGTCTATTGTTAGGGTATTGGCTAAGGTTAGGGTTAGAGCTGGGGTTAGGGTCAGGGTTAGGGTTAGGTCCAGGGCTAAGGCTAGGGTAGGGTTAGCATTAGGGTTAGGGCTAGGGCTATGGCTAGGGTTAGGGTTAGTGCTATGGTTAGGGTTAGGGTTAGTTTTAGGGCTAGGGCTAGTGTTAGGTCTATGTTTAGGGTTAGGTTTAGGGCTAGGGCTAGGGTTAGTGTTAGTGTTAGCTTAGGGATAGGGCTAGGGCTTGGGTTAGGGTTAGGATTACGGTTAGGGCTAGGGTTATTGTTAGGGTTAGGTTTAGGTTTAGGGCTAGGAATAGGGGTATGACTAGGTCTAAGGTTAGGGTTAGGGTTCGGGCTGGGGCTAGGGTTAGGTTTAGTGTTAGGGCTAGGGCTAGGTTTAGGGTTAGGGTTATTGCCAGGGCTAGGGCTAGGTTTAGGGTTGGGGTTAGGGTTAGGGCTAGGTCGGGTTAGGATTAAGCTGTGGGTTAGGGTTAGGGCTAGGGTTAGTGTTAGGGTTATGGTTTGGGTTTCGGGTTGGTTTGGGGTTGGGGTTTCCGTTAAAGTAAGGGCTAGTGCTAAGGCTAGGGTTAGTTTTCTGTTAGGGTTACGGTTAGGGCTAGGGTTAGGTTTAGGGTTAGGGTAAGTGCTAGGGCTAGGCCTGGGGCTAGGGTTAGGGTTAGGTTTAGGGTTAAGGCTAGGGCTAGGGTTAGGTTTAATTTGTGTAAGGGTTAGGGCTAGGGTTAGTGTTATGGTTATGGTTTGGGTTGTGGTTGTGGTTGGGGTTGGGGTTGTGGTTGGGGTTAAGGTTAGGGTTATGGCTAAGGCTACGGTTAGGTTTAGGGTTAGGGTTAGGGTTAGGGCTAGGGCTATGTCTAGGGTTAGGGTTAGGTTAAGCGCTAAGGGTAGGCCATGGGCTAGTGTTAGGGTTAGGGTTAGGGCTGGGGCTAAGGGTATGGTTAGGGCGAGTGCTAGGGCTAGGGTTTGGGCTAGGTTTAGAGTTAGGGTTATGGCTAGGGCTAGGGCTAGGGCTAGGTTTATGGTTAGGGTTAGGGCTAAGGCTTGGATTAGGGTTGGGGTTAGGTTTAGTTCTTGTTTTAGGGCTAGAGTTAGGGTGAGCGTTCAGGTTAGGATTAGTGCTATGGCTAGGGTTAGGGTTAGGGTTACGGCAAGGTCTAGGGTTAGGGTTAGGGTTAGGGTTGGGGTTGGTGTTGGACTTGGGATTGGGATTATGGTTAGGGTTAGTGTTAGGGTTAGGACTAGGGCTAGGGCTAGGTTGAGGTCTTTGGTTAGTGTTGTGTTAGGGCTAGGGCTAGGGCTAGGGTTTGGGTTAGGTCTAGGGTTTGATTAAGGGCTAGGGTTAGTGTTAGGGCTAGGGTTAGTGTCAAGGATAGGGTTACCATTAGGTCTAGGGTTAGGGTTGGGGTTAGGGTTAGGGCTAGGTCTAGGGTTAGGATTAAGCTGTGGGTTAGGGTGAGGGCTAGGGTTAGTGTTAGGGTTATGGTTTGGGTTTAGGTTGTGGTTGGGTTTGGCGTTGGGGTTTGCGTTAAAGTAAGGGCTAGTGCTAAGGCTAGGGTTAGGTTTAGGGTTAGTGTTAGGGTTTGGGCTAGGGTTAGGTTTAGGGTTAGGGTAAGTGCTAGGGCTAGGCCTAGGGCTAGCGCTAGGGTTAGGGTTAGGGTTAGGGCTATGCTTAGGGTTAGGTTTAATTTGGGTTAGGGTTAGGGCTAGGGTTAGTGTTATGGTTATGGTTTGGGTTGTGGTTGTGGTTGGGGTTGGGGTTGTGGTTGGTGTTAAGGTTAGGGTTATGGCTAAGGCTACGGTTAGGGTTAGGTTTAGGGTTAGGGTTAGGGCTAGTGCTATGTCTAGGGTTAGGGTTAGGGTAAGCGCTAAGGGTAGGCCATGGGCTAGTGTTAGGGTTAGGGTTAGGGCTGGGGCTAGGGTTATGGTTAGGGCGAGGGCTAGGGGTAGGGCTTGGGCTAGGTTTAGGGTTTGGATTAAGGCTAGAGCTAGGGCTAGGGCTAGGTTTATGGTTAGGGTTAGGGCTAAGGCTTGGATTAGGTTTGGGTTTAGGTTTAGGTCTAGGGTTAGGGCTAGAGTTAGGGTTAGCGTTCCGGTTAGGATTAGTGCTATGGCTAGGATTAGGGTTAGGGTTAGGGTTACGGCAAGGTCTAGGGTTAGGTTTAGGGTTGGGGTTGGGGTTGGACTTCGGGTTGTGGTTAGGGTTAGGGTTAGTGTTAGGTGTAGGACTAGGGCTAGGGCTTGAGCTAGGGCTAGACCTAGGTTTAGTGTTTTTTCTAGGTCTAGGGATAGGGTTAGGGTTATGTTTAGGGTTAGGTCTTGGCTAGGGATAGTGCTAGGGTTAAAGTTAGGATTAGGGGTAGGGTTAGGGTTAGGGCTAGGGTTAGGTTTAAGGTTAGGGCTAGGGCTAGAGCTAGGGCTAGACCTAGGTTTAGTGTTATGTCTAGGTCTAGGGATAGGGCTAGGGTTAGGTTTAGGGTTAGGTCTTGGGCTAGGGACAGTGCTAGTGTTAACGTTAGGGTTAGGGTTAGGGTTAGGTTCAGGGCTAGGGTTAGGTTTAGGGCTAGGGTTAGGTTTAAGGTTAGGGTTAGGGTTAGGGTTATGGCTAGGGCTAGGCCTAGGGTTTGGTTAGGGTTAGTTTTAGGCCTAGGGCTAGGGTTAGGTCTAGGATTAGGATTAGGGTTTGGTCTAGGGCTAGGGTTATGGTTAGTGTTAGGGTTAGGGCTAGGGCTAGGTTTAGAGTTAGGGTTGGGGTAGGGTTAGGGTTAGGGATAGGGTTAGGTTCAGGATTCGGGTTAGGCCTAGGGCTAGGGCTAAGTCTAGGGCTACGTTTAGGGTTAGGTTTTGGGTTAGGGCTAGGGATATGTTTAAAATTAGGGTTACGGTTGGCATTAGAGCTAGGGCTAGGGCTAGGGTAAGGTTTAGGTTTAGGGCTAGGGATAGGGTTAGGTCTATAGTTAGTGTTAGGGCTAGGTTTAGGGTTAGTGTTAGGCTGAATTTAGGGTTAGGGCTTGTGTTAGAGTTAGGGTAACGGTTAGGGCTAGGATTAGGGCTAGGGCTAGGGCCAGGTTTAGAGTTAGGGTTTGGGTTAGGGCTAGCTCAAGGGCTAGGGCTAGGGCTAGGCTTAGGGTTAGGTTTAGGTTTAGAGCTTGTTCCATGGCAAGGGCTTTGGTTAGGGTTAGGCTTAGGGTAAAGTCTAGGGCAACGTCTCGGTCTAGGGTTAGCGTTAGGGTTAGAGTTAAGGCTAGGTCTAGGACTAGAAATAGGGTTAGGGTTATTTTTAGGGTTAGGGCTACGGTTAGGGTTAGGGTTAGCATTAGGTTTAGTGCTATGGTAGGGTTAGGGCTAGGGCTAGGGTTAGGGTTAGGGTTAGGGCTAGGGCTAGGTTTCGGGTTAGGTCTAGGGTTAGGGCTATGGTAGGGCAAGGGCTAGGGCTCGCTTTAGGGCTAGGCCTAGTGTTAGGGCTAGGGCTAGGTGTAGGGTTAGGGCTAGGGCTAGGGTTAGGGTTAGGGCTAGGTCTAGGGTTAGGGTTAGGGTTAGGGTTAGGGTTAGGGTTGCTGTTGGAGATAGGGATAGGGCTAGGGTTAGGTTTAATTTGTGGGTTATGGTTTGGGTTACGGCTAGGGCTAGGGTTAGGGTTAGGGTTAGCGCTAGGGCTAGGGCTAGGGCTAGGGTTAGGGCTAGGGCTATGTTTAGGGATAGGACTAGGGCTACAGCTAAAGCTAGTGCGAGGGTAATGGTTAGGGCAAGGGCTAGTGCTAGGGCTAGGTTTATGGTTAGTGTTAGGGCTAGGGTTAGGGTTAGTGTTATGGTTTGGATTGTGGTGTAGTTGGGGTTTAGGTTGTGGTTGGGTTTAAGGTTAGGGCTAGGGCTAAGGCTAGGGTTAGGATTAGGGTTAGGGTTAGGGTTAGGGTTATGGCTAGGGCTAGGGTTAGGGTTAGGTTAAGCGCTAGGGCTAGTCAATGGGCTAGTGTTAGGGTTAGGGTTATGGCTGGGGCTAGGGTTATGGTTAGGGCGAGGGCTAGGGCTAGGGCTAGGGCTAGGTTTAGGGTTAGGGTCAGTGTAAAGGCTTGGGTTAGGGTTGGGGTTAGGGTTGGGTTTTTATGTAGGGTTGTGGTTGGTTGGGGTCACGGTATTGGTTACGTTTAAGGTTAGGGCAATGGCTAGTGCTAGGGTTAGGGTTACGGTTAGGGCTAGGGCTAGGGTTAGGGTTATCGTTAGAGTTAGCGCTAGGGCTAGCGTTAGGGTGAAGGTTAGGTTTAGGGCTAGGACTAGCGTTAGGTTAAGGGTTAGGGTGAGAGTTCCGGCTAGTGTTAGGGTTAGGTCTATTGTTATGTTATTGGCTAAGGTTAGGCTTAGAGCTTGGTTTAGGTTCAGGGTTAGGGTTAGGTCCAGGGCTAAGGCTAGGGTTAGGGTTAGCGTTAGGGTTAGAGCTTGTGCTAGGGCTAGGGCTAGATTTGGGTTAGTGCTAGGGTTAGGGTTAGGGTTAGTTTTAGGGCTAGGGCTAGTGTTAGGTTTATGTTTAGGGTTTGGTTTAGGGCAAGGGCTAGTGTTAGTGTTAGTGTTAGCTTAGGGATAGGGCTAGGGCTTGGGTTAGGGTTTGGATTACCGTTAGGGCTAGGGTTATTGTTAGGGTTAGGTTTAGTTTTAGGGCTAGAACTAGGGGTATGACTAGGTCTAAGGTTAGGGTTAGGGTTTGGGCTGGGGCTAGTGTTAGGGTTAGGGTTAGGGCTAGGGCTAGGGGTAGGTTTTGGGTTAGGGTTATTGCTAGGGCTAGGGCTAGGTTTAGGGTTGGGGTTAGGGTTAGGGCTAGGTCGGGTTAGGATTAAGCTGTGGGTTAGGGTTAGGGCTAGGGTTAGTGTTAGGGTTATGGTTTGGGTTTGGGTTGTGGGTGGGTTTGGTGTTGGGGTTTGCGTTAATGTATGGGCTAATGCTAAGTCTAGGGTTAGTTTTAGGGTTAGGGTTAGGGTTAGGGTTTGGGCTAGGGTTAGGTTTATGGTTAGGGTAAGTGCTAGGGCTAGGCCTGGGGCTAGGGTTATGGTTAGGGTTAGTTTTAAGGCTAGGGCTAGTGTTAGGTTTAATTTGGTTTATGTTTAGGGCTAGGGTTAGTGTTATGGTTATGGTTTGGGTTGTGGTTGTGGTTGGGGTTGTGGTTGTGGTTGGGGTTGGGGTTAAGGTTAGGGTTATGGCTAAGGCTACGATTAGGGTTAGGTTTAGGGTTAGGGTTAGGGCTAGGGCTATGCCTAGGGTTAGGGTTAGGGTAAGTGCTAAGGGTAGGCCATGGGCTAGTGTTAGGGTTAGGGTTAGGGCTGGGGCTTGGGGTATGGTTAGGGCGAGGGCTAGGTGTAGGGCTTGGGCTAGGTTTAGGGTTAGGGTTAGGTCTAGGGCGAGGTTTAGGGTTACAGCTAGGGCTAGGGCTAGGTTTATGGTTAGGGTTAGGGCTAAGGCTGGGTTAGGTTGGGTTTAGGTTTAGGTCTAGGGTTAGGGCTAGAGTTAGGGTTAGCATTCGGTTAGGATTAGTGCTATGGGTAAGGTTAGGGTTAGGGTTAGGTTTACAGCCAGTTCTAGGGTTAGGGTTAGGGTTAGGGTTGGGGTTGGGGTTGGACTTGGGGTTGGGGTTAGGGTTAGGGTTAGTGTTAGGGTTAGGACTACGGCTAGGGCTAGGGTTAGGTCTATTTTTAGTGTTAGGGTTAGGGCTAGGGCTAGTGTTTGGGTTAGGTCTAGGGTTTGGTTACGGGCTACGGTTAGTGTCAGGTTTAGTGTTACGGTTAGGGCTAGAGTTAGGGTTAGGGTTAGGGTTAGGGTTAGGGCTAGAGCAATGGCTAGGGCTAGTGTTAGGCTTAGGTTTAGAGTTAGGGCTAGGTCTAGGACTTGGTCTAGTGTTAGGCTTATTATTAGGGTTAGGGCTAGGTCTAGGTTTAGGGCTAGGTCTAGGGCTAGGGTTAGGGCTAGGGCTAGGGCTAGGCTTAGGTTTAGGGTTAGGGTTACGGTTGAGTTGGGGTTGGGGCTAGGGTTAGGGTTAGGTTTAATTCGTCAGTTAGGGGTAGTGTTAGGTCTAGGGCTAGGGCTAGGCCTAGGGTTAGGGTTAGGGTTAGGGTTAGTGTTGGGGTTGGGGTTAGGTTTAGTCCTGGGGTTGGGCTAGGGCTAGGGCTAGGGTTAGGGTTAGGGGTAGGGATATGCCTAGGGCTAGGTCTACGGCTATGGTTAGGTTTAGGGTTAGGTTTAGGTATAGGGTTAGGGTTAGGTTTAATTTGTGGGTTAGGGTTAGGGTTAGGGCTAGGGTTAGGGTTAGGTATATGGTTTGCGATGGAGTGGTGGTTTGGTTGTGGTTGTGGTTGGGGTTAAGGTTAGGGCTAGGGCTGAGTCAAGGTTTTGGGTTAGGGTTAGGGCTAGGGATAGGGTTAGGGTTTGTTTAGATCTAGGGCTAGGGCTAGGGCTAGGGTTAGCACTAGGGTTAGAATTATGTTAGGGTTAGGGCTAGGGCTAGGGCCAGGCCTAGGGCCAGGGCTAGGGCTAGTTTTAAGCCTAGGGCTAGGACTAGGCCTAGGGTTAGCGTTAGGGTTAGGATTAGTGTTGGGGTTGCAGTTAGGGTTATGGCTGGGGTTAGGATTAGGGCTAGGGCTAGGGTTAGGGTTAGGGTTAGGGTTATGCCTAGGGATAGGGTTAGGTTTAATATGTGGGTTAGGGTTAGGGCTAGGCTTAGGGTTAGGTTTATGGTTTGTGTTGGAGTTGTGGTTGGGTTGTGGTTGTGGTTCGGGTTAAGGTTTGGCCTAGTTCTAAGGCAAGGGTTTGTGTTAGGGTTAGTGTTAGGGCTATGGCTAGGGCTAGGGTTAGGGTTAGGGTTAGGGTTAGTGCTTGGGTAGGCCTAGGGCTAGGGTTAGGTTTAGGGTTAGTGTTAGGGCAAGGGCTAGTCTAGGTTTATGTTTATCGTTAGGTTTAGGGATAGGGTTATGTTTAAGGTTAGGGTTTCAGGTATGGCTAGGAATAGGGCTAGGGCTAGGGTTAGGGTTAGGGTTTGGGTTAGGGCTAGGGCTATGGTTAGGGTTAGGTTTAGGGTTAGCGTTAGAGCTATGGTTAGTGTTAGGGTTAGGGTTAGGGTTAGGGTTAGGGCTAGGGTTAGGGTTATGGTTCGGGTTAGGGCTAGGGCCAGGGCTAGGGCTGGTGCTAGGGTTAGGGTTAGGGTTAGGGCTAGGGCTAGGTCTAGGAGTAAGTCTAGGGTTAATGTTAGAATTACGGCTAGGTCTAAACTAGGTAGTGTTAAGGTTAGGGTTAGGGCTAGGGTAGGGTTAGGGTTAGCGTTAGGTTTAGTGCTAGAGCTAGCATTAGGGATAGGGTAGGTTTAGGATTAGGTTTAAGGTTAGGGCTAGGGCCTGGGTTAGGGTTATGGTTAGGGTTATGATTTGGGTTAGATCTAGGGCTAAGGCTAGGGCTAGGGTTAGGGTTAGGGTTAGAGTTAGGGTTAGGGTTAGAGCTAGGGCTAGGGCTAGGGTTAGGGTTAGGTTTAGTGTTAGCGCTTGGGTAGGCCTAGGGCTAGGGTTAGGTTTAGGGTTAGGGCTTGGGCTATGGTTAGGGTTTGGGTGAGGGCTAGGTAGGGCTAGGGCTAGGGTTAGGGTTAGTGTTAGGGTTAGGGCTAGGGCTAGGGCTAGGTCTATGTTTATGGTTATCGTTAGGTTTAGGGATAGGGTTACGTTTAGGGTTAGGGTTTCAGGTATGGCTAGGAATAAGGCTAGGGCTAGGGCTCGGATTAGGGTTAGGGTTAGGGTTTCAGTTAGGGCTAGGGCTATGGTTAGGGTTAGGTTTAGCGTTAGAGCTAGGCCTATGTTTAGGGTTATGTTTAGGGTTAGGGCTAGGGTTAGGGTCAGGGTTAGGGTTAGGGCTAGGGCCAGGGCTACGGCTAGGGCTGGGTTCTGGGTTAGGGTTAGGTTTTGGGCTAGGGATAGGGTTAGCTCTATGTTTAGGGTTAGGGTTATGGCTAGGACTAGGGTTAGGGTTAGGTTTCGGGGTAGGTCTAGGGCTAGTTTCAGGGTTAGGGTTAGGGCTAGGACGTGGGTTAGGGTTGGAATTGGGGTTAGGTTTGGGTTTGGGATTGGGGTTGAGTTTAGGGTTAGGCTTAGGTTTAGGGTTAGGGCTTGGGTTAGGGCTAGGGTTAGGGTTAGAACTAGTGCTAGGGCTAGGTTTAGGTTTACGGTTAGGGTTAGGGCTAGAGCTAGGGCTAGGTTTAGGGCTAGGGCTAGGGCTAGGGTTAGGTTTAGGGCTAGGGCTAGTTTTAGGTTTAATTTGTGGGTTATGGTTAGGCTTAGGGTTAGGGCTAGGGCTAGGCTAGGTCTAGGGCTAGGGTTAGGGTTAGGTTTAGGGCTAGAGTTAGGGCTAGGCCTAGGTTTAGTGTTAGGATAATGGCTAGGGTTAGATTTAGAGTTAGGTTTAGGGTTAGGGCTAGGGCTAGGGTAGGGCTGGGTTTACGGCTAGGGCTAAGGGTTGGGGTAGGGTTAGGGCCAGAGTTAGGGCTAGTGCTAGGGCTAAGGTTAGGGTTAGGGTTAGGTTTAGGTCTAGGGCTAGGGTTAGGTTTAATTTGTGGTTTAGGTCTAGGGTTAGGGTTAGGGCTAGGGCTAGGGGTAGGGCTAGGAATAGGGTTAGGTTTAGGGTTAGTGTTATGCCTAGGGCAGGGGCTAGGGCTAGGTTTAGGGTTAGGGTTTGGGTAGGGCTCGGGTTAGGGTTAGGTTTAATTTGGTTTAGGTTTAGGGCTAGGGTTAGGATTAGGGTTATGGTTTGGATTGTGGTTGTTTTGGGGTTGGGATTGTGGTTGGGGTTAATGTTAGGGCTAGGGCTAAGGCTAGGGTTAGGGTTAGGGTTAGGGTTAGGGTTAGTTTAGGGTTAGGGCTAGGGCTAGGGTTGGAGTTAGGGTTAGGGTATGCGCTAGGGCTAGGCCATGGGCTAGTTTTAGGGTTAGGGTTAGCGTTGAGTCTAGGGTTATGTTTAGGCGAGGGCTAGAACTAGGGCTAGGGCTAGGTTAACTTTAGGGTTAGAGTAAGGCTTGTGTTAGCATTGGGGTTTGGGTTGGGTTTGGATTTGTGATTGGGGTTGGTTGGGTTAGGGTAAGAGCTTGGTTTAGGGTTAGGGCATGGGCTAGGGCTAGGAATAGGGCTAGGGCTAGGTTTAGGGTTATGCCTAGGGCTAGGGTTAGGGCTACTGCTAGGGTAGGGCTAGGTTTAAGATTATGGTTTGGTTTAGGGCTAGGGCTAGTATTAGTGTTATGTCTAGTACTAGCGTTAGGTTTAGGGTTAGGGTTAGAGTTCGGGCTAGGGTTAGGGTTAGGTTTATGGTTACGGTATGGTCTAGGGTTAGGGTTAGGTCTGGGTTAGGGTCAGGGTTAGGGTTAGGTCTAGGGCTAGGACTAGGGTTAGAGTTAGCATTCGGGTTAGGATTACTAAGTCTAGGATTAGGGTTAGGGTTAGGGTTAGGGTTAGGGTTACGGCTAAGCCTAGTGTTAGGGTTAGGGTTAGGGCTAGGGCTAGGTCTTGAGCGAGGGTTAGGGTTAGCACTAGGGCTATGGCTAGGCCTAGGTCTAGGGCTAGGGATAGGGTTAGGGTTACCGTTTGGGTTAGGGTTAGGGCTAGGTTTAGGGTATGGGCTAGGGTTATTGTTAGGGCAGGGGTTAGGATCAGGGTTAGCGTTAGGGTTATTTTTAGGGCTAGAGCTAGGATTAGGTCTATGGTTAGGGTTAGGGTTAGGGCTAGGGCTAGGTTTAGTGTTAGTGTTAGGCTTAGGGCTAGGGCTAGGGCTTGGGTTAGGGCTTGGTTAGGGTTAGGGTTAGGGTTAGGGTTAGGGTTAGGGCTAGGAATAGGGCTAGGACTAGATCTAGGTTTAGGGTTAGAGTTAGGGTTAGGGTTAGGGCTAGTGTTAGGGTTAGTGTTAGGGTTAGGGCTAGGGCTAGGGCTATGGTTAGGGTTAGGATTAGGGCTAGGGCTAGGGCTAGAGCTAGGACTAGGTCTATTGTTAGGGTTATTGCTAGGCCTAGGGCTAGGGCTAGGTTTAGGTTAGGGTTAGGGTTAGGGCTAGAGTAGTGTTAGGTTTATGGTTTGGGTGTGGGTTGTGGTTGGGTTTGAAGTTGGGGTTTGGGTTAAGGTTAGGGCCAGGGGTAAGGCTAGGTTTAGGGTTAGGTTTAGGTTAGGGTTAGGGCTAGGTCTAGGGTTATGGTTAGGGTTAGGGTAAGATCTAGGGCTAGGCCTAGGACTCCTAGTTAGAGTTAGGTTTAGGTTTAGGGCTCGTGCTAGGGTTAGGGTTAGGATTAGGCTAAGCACTAGGGCTAGGCCTATGGCTAGGGTTAGGTTTAGGGTTACAGCTAGGGCTAGTGCTAGGATTACGGTGATGGCTAGGGCTAGGGCCATGTCTAGGGCTAGGGCTAGGGTTAGGGTTAGGGTTAGTGCTAGAGCTATGGCTAGGCTTAGTTATAGGGATAGGGTTAGGGCTAGGGTTAGTGTGTTAGAGTTAGGGTTAGGTTTAGGGCTAGCGCTAAGCTAGAGTGGGGTAGGTTTAGGGCTAGGGCTAGGGATAGAGCTAGGACTAGGGCTAGAGTAGGGCAAGGGCTAGGGTTAGGGACAGGGCTAGGAATAGGTCTAGGGTTAGGGTTAGGGTTATGCCTAGGGCTAGAGCTAGGGCTAGGGTTAAAGCTAGAGCTAGGGCTAGAGTAGTGCTATGGTTAGGCCTAATGCTAGGGCTAGGGCCAGGGCTAGGGTTAGGGTTAGGGTTAGGGCTAGAATTAGGGCTAGGCCTAGGTTTAGGGTTAGGGCTATGGCTAGGGTTAGGGTTAGAGTTAGGGTTATGTTTAGGGCTAGGGCTAGGGCTAGGGTTAGGGCTAGGGCTAGTGTTAGGGTTATGGTTAGAGCTAGAGCTAGGGCTAGGTTTAGGGGTAGGGTTAGTTCTAGGACTAGCGTTAATTGTAGGATTCATGTTTGAATTCGGGCTAGGGTTAGGGTTAGGTCTAAGATTAGGGTACGGGCTAGGGTTATTGTTAGGGCTGGCGTTAGGGTCCGGGTTAGGGTTAGGTCTAGGGCTAGGACTGGGATTAGGGTTAGTGTTCGGTTTAGGGATAGGGTTTGGGTTAGAGCTAGGGCTAGGTTTAGGGTTAGGGTTAGGTTTAGGTCTAGCTAGGGTTAGTCCTATGGTTAGGGTTAGAGTTAATGCTAGGGCCAACGTTAGGGCTAGGGCTAGAGTTAGGGTAATGGTATGGTTTAGGGCTAGGGCTAGGGTTAGCTCTATGGTTAGGATTAGGGTTAGGGCTAGGGCTAGGGTTAGGGTTAGTGTTAGGCTAGGGCTGGTGCTAGGGCTTGGGTTAGGTTAGGGATACGGTTAGGGATAGGGTTAGACTTAGGTTTAGGGCTAGGGCTTGGGTTACGGTTAGGGCTAGGGTTACGGTTAGGTATAGGGTTAGGGCTACAACCTGGGCTAGGACTAGGGCTATGGTTATGGTTAGTGTTTGGGTTAGGGTTAGTGCTATGATTCGTGTTAGGGTTGGGGTTAGGATTAGGTTTACGGCTAGGGCTAGGGTAGGGTTAGGTTTAGTTCTAGGTCTAGGTCTAGGGCTTGGGCTAGGGCTAGAGTTAGGGCTAGGGCTAGTGTTAGGGATAGGGCTAGGATAGGCCTAGGGTTAGGGTTAGGTTTAGGGTTAGTGTTGTGGTTGGGGTTAGGGTTAGGGCTGGTGTAGGGGCTAGGGCTAGGGTTAGGATTAGTGTTTGGGTTATTCCTAGGGCTAGGGCTAGCATTAGGGTTAGGGTTAGGGTTAGGGTTAGGGCTAGGGCTAGGGTTAGGTTTAATTTGTGGGTTAGGGTTACTGCTAGTGTTATGGTTAGGTTTATGGTTTGGGTTGGAGTTGTGGTTGGGTTGGGGTTTTGGTTGGGGTTAATGTTAGGGCTAGGTCTAAGACTAGGGTTTGGGTTAGGGTTAGGGTTAGGGCTAGGGCTAGGGGTAGGGCTTGTGTTATGGTTAGGCCTAGGGTTAGGGTTAGCTTTTGGGTAGGCCTAGGGCTAGGGTTAGGTTTAGGGTTAGGGCTGGGGCTAGGGTTAGGGTTTGAGTGAGGGCTAGGGCTAGGGCTAGGTTTAGGGTTAGGGTTTGGGTTACAGCTAGTGCTAGTGTTAGGCCTAGGGGTAGTGTTAGGACTAGGGTTAGGGTTAGGATTAGGGTTGGATGTTAGGGTTTGTGTTGGGCTTGGGGTTGGGGTTAGGTTTAGGGTTAGGTTTTTGGATAGGTCTAGGGTTAGGTTTAGGGTTAGGGTTAGGGCTAGGGCTAGGGTTAGGGTTAGGGCTAGGGTTAGTGTTTGGGTTAGATCTAGGGCTAAGGCTAGGGCTAGTACTAGGGTTAGGTTTAGTTCTAGGACTAGGGCTAGGGCTAGGGCTAGGGCTAAGCCTAGGGTTAGGATTAGGGTTAGGGTTAGGGCTAGAGCTGGGCTAGGGCTAGGTTTAGGGCTAGGGTTAGGGTTAGGGCTTGGGCTAGGGCTAGGGTAGGGTTAGGTTTAGGGCTAGGGCTAGGGCAAGGGCTAGGGCTAGGTTAAGGGCGAGGGTTAGAGTTAGGATTAGGGTTAGGGCTAGGGCTAGGGCTAGGGTAGGGTTAGATTTAGGGCTAGGGCTAGGGCTAGGGCAAGGGTTAGGCCTAGGAATAGGGCTAGGGCTAGGGCTAGGGTTAGGGATAGCGTTAGGGTTAGGGCTAGGGTTAGGGTTATGGCTAGGGCCAGTGCTAGGGCTAGGGTTAGTTTTAGGTTGAGGGTGAGGACTAGGGCAAGGGCTTTGTTTAAGTTTAGGGCTAGTGTTAGGGCTAGGGCTAGGTTTAGGTTTAGTGCTAGGGTTAGGGCTGGGGCTAGGATTAGGGTTAGGTTTAGGGCTAAGCTAGGGCTTGGGCTAGGGTTAGGGTTAGGATTCGTGCTAGAATTAGGTTTAGGGCTAGTGTGAGGTTTAGGGCTACGGTTATTGCTCGGGCTAGGTCTAGGTCTAATGCTGTGGTTAGGGTCAGGTTTAGGGTTTGGGCTAGAGTTAGAGTTAGGGTTAGGTAAAGTGGTAGTGTTATGGTTAGGGCTAGCATAACGGCCAAGGTTAGGGTTAGTGCTATGGTTAGGCTTAGTGCTAGGGCTTGGGTTAGGGTTATGGTTAGGGTTAAGGCTCATGCTAGGGCTAGCGCTAGGGTTAGGGTTAGTGTTAGAGTTAGGGCTACGGCTAGGGCTAGGTTTAGTGTTAGGTTTAGGGTTAGGGATAGGATTAGAATTAGGCTTAGGGTTTGGTCTAGGGCTAGGAATAGGGCTAGGGCTAGGGTTAGGGCTAGGGTTAGGGTTAGTGTTAGGCTTAGGTCTAGGGCTAGGGCTTCTGTTATGCTTAGAGCAATGGTTACGGTTAGGGTTACGGTTAGGGCGAGGACCTGGGCTAGGGCTAGGGCTAAGGTTATGGTTAGGGTTTGGGTTAGGGCTAGTGCTATAATTAGTGTTAGGGTTAGGGTTAGGATTAGGTTTAGGGCATGGGCTAGGGTGAGGATTAGGTTTAGTGTTAGGGTTAGGACTAGGGCTAAGGCTAGGTCTACAGTTATGGTCAGTGTTAGAATTATGGCTAGGTCTAGCACCAGGTCTATGGTTAGGGTTAGGATTCGGACTAGGGCTAGGGTTAGGATTAGCATTAAGTTTAGTGCTAGGGTTAGGGTTAGGGCTAGGGTATGGTTAGGATTAGGGCTAGGGCTAGGCCTAGGTTTAGGTCTAGGGCTAGGGCTAGGGCAACTTTAGAGTTATGGTTAGGTTTAGTGCTAGGGTTAGGATTAGGTTTAGGGCTAGGCCTAGGGCTAGGGCTAGGGTTAGGGTTAGTGTTAGGGATAGGGCTAGGGTTAGGGTTAGTGTTAGGCTTAAGGCTAGGGCTAGGGTTAGTATTAGGTTTAAGGTTAGAGTTCGGGTTAGGGTTTGGGCTAGGCCTAGGATTAGGGTTAGTTTTAGGGTTAGGGCTAGGGCTAGGATTAGGTTTAGGGTTAGTGCTAGGCCTGGGTCTAGGACTAGGGTTAAGGTTAGCGTTAGGGCTAGGGCTAGGCCTAGGTTTAGGCCTAGGGCTAGGTTTAGGTCTATGGTTACAGTTAGCTTTAGGGCTAGAGCTAGGGTTAGGGTTAGGTCTAGGTTTAGGTTAGGGGCTAGGGTAGGGTTAGGTCTAGTGTTAGGGTCAGGGTTAGGGTTAGGTCTAGTGCTAGAGCTAGGGTTAGGGTTAGGGTTAGCGTTCGGGTTAGGGCCAGGGCTTGGGCTAGGGTTAGGGTTAGGTCTAGGGTTATGGTTAGGGTTAGTTTTAGGGCTAGGGCTAGGTTTAGGTCTATGGTTAGCGTTCGGATTAGGGCTAGGGCTAGGGTTAGTGTTAGGATTACGGTTAGGGCTAGGACTAGGGTTCGTGTTAGGGTTACAGTTAGGGCTAGTGTTAGGGTTAGGTTTAGGGTTAGGGCTAGGACTAGGGCTAGGGCTAGGGTTACGGTTAGGGTTTGGGTTAGGGCTAGGGCTATGGTTACCGTTAGGATTATGGTTAGCGTTAGAGCTAGGGCTATGGTTAGGTTCAGGCTTAGGGTTAGGGTTAGGGCTAGGGTTAGGAGTAGGGTTAGGGTTAGGGCTAGGGCCAGGGCTAGGGCCTTGGCTAGGTATAGGGCTAGGGCTAGGGTATGTTTAGGTTTATGGCTAGGGCTAGGTCTAGGGCTAGGCTAGGGATAGGGCTAGGGTTAGGGCTAGGGATAGTGTTAGCTCTATGTTTAGGATTAGGGTTATGGCTGGGGCTAGGGTTACCTCTTTGTTTAGGGTTAGGCTTATGGCTAGGGCTAGGTTTAGTGTTAGGGTTAGGGCTAGGGCTTGGGTTAGTGTTGGGGTTGGTGTTGGGGTTGGTTTTGGGGTTGGGGTTGGGGTTGGGGTTGAGATTAGGGTTAGGGTTAGGTTTAGGGCTAGGGCTAGGTTTAGGTCTATGGTGTGGGTTAGGGTTAGGGTTAGGTCTGGGTTTAGGGTACGGTCTAGGGTTAGGGTAGGGCTTGTGTTAGGGTTAGGTCTAGTGTTACGGTCAGGGTTAGGGTTAGGGCTTGTGCTAGGGTTAGGGTTAGGGTTAGGGTTAAGGCTAGGGCTAGGGCTAGGGCAAGTGTGAGGATTATGTTTAGGGTCAGTCCTAGAATTAGGGTTAGGGTTCGTGTTAGGGCTAGGACTTGCGATCGGTTTAGGGTTAGGGTTAGAGGTCGGGCTAGGGTTAGGGTTAGGACTAGGGTTAGGGTTAGGGTTAGGTTAAGCGCTAGGGTTATGCCTTGGGCTAGGGTTAGGGTTAGGATTAGGGCTCGGTTTAGGGTCAGTGTTAGGGTTAGGTGTAGGGCTAGGGCTAGGGTTAGGTTTAGCGTTCGGGTTAGGGTTAGGCCTAGGCCTAGGATTAGGGTTAGATTTAGGGTTACAGCTAGGGCTAGTGTTAGTGTTAGTGTTAGGGCTAGGGCTGGGTCTAGGACTAGGGTTAGGTTTAGCACTAGGGCTAGGGCTAGGCCTAGGTTTAGGCCTTGGGCTAGGTTTAGGTCTATGGTTACGGTTAGCTTTAGGGCTAGGGCTAGGGTTAGGGTTAGGTCTATGTTTAGGATATGGGCTATGGTTATGTTTAGGGCTAGTGTTATGGTCAGGGTTAGGGTTAGGTCTAGTACTAGGGCTAGGGTTAAGGTTAGCTTTGGGTTACGACTAGGGTTAGTGCTAGGGTTAGGGTTAGGGCTAGGGTAAGGGTAAGGGTTAGTTTTATGGCTATGGCTAGGTTTATGTGTATGGTTAGGCTTAGGGTTAGGGTTAGGGTTAGGGTTAGGCTTAGTGCTAGGGCTATGTCTAGGGTTAGTGTTAGGCTTAGGGTTAGGATTAGATTAGGGCTAGGATTAGGGTAGGGTTAGTTTTAGGGTTATGGCTAGGTTTAGGGGTAGGGTTATGGCTAGGGTTAGGTCCAGGATTAGGGCTATGGCTAGGCTTAGGTTTAGGGTTAGGTCTACAGCAAGGGTTAGGTTTACAGTTAGGATTAGGAATAGGGCTAGGCTTAGGGCTAGTGTTAGGGTTAGGACTAGGGCTAGGGCTAGGCCTAGGGTTAGTGTTAGGGTTAGTTTTAGGCTTAGGGCTAGGGTTAGGTCTAGGGTTCGGTTTTTGGTTTGGGCTAGGGCTAGGATTAGGTTTAGCGTTAGGATTAGGGCTAGAGCTAGGGCTAGGTTTCGGGTTAGGTTTAGGGTTAGGAATAGGGTTAGGTTTAGTGTTAGTGTTAGGGTAGGGCTAGGGCGAGGGCTAGGGCTAGGGCTAGGGCTAGGGTTAGGGTTAGGGTAAGTGTTTGGGTTAGGGCTAGGGCTTTAGTTAGGGTTAGGGTTAGTGTTAGGGTTAGAGCTAGGGCTAGGGTTAGGGTTAGGGTTAGGGTTAGGGTTAGGCTTAGGGCTAGCGTTAGGGTTAGGGTGAGGGTTAGGGTTAGGGTTAGGGTTAGGCTTAGGGCTAGCGTTAGGGTTAGGGTGAGGGTTAGGGTTAGGGCTAGAGCCAGGGCTACGGCTAGGGTTAGATTTAGGTTCAGGGTGAGGGCTAGGGCTAGGGTTAAGTTTAGGGTTAGTGTTAGGGCTAGGGCGAGGGCTAGGTCTAGGGCTAGGTTTAGGGTTAGTGCTAGGGTTAGATTTAGGGCTATGGTTAGGTTTAGGGTTAGGTCTAGGTCTAGGGTGAGGGTTAGGGTTATGGTTAGGGCTAGGGTTATAGTTAGGCCTAGGGTAAGGGCTAGGTTTAGGGTTAGTGTTAGGGTTAGGGTTAGGGCTAGGGCTTGCGTTAGGGCTATGGTTAGGGCTAGGGCTAGGGCTAGGTTTAGGGTTAGTGTCAGGGTTAGGCTAGGGCTAGGTCTACGTTTAGGGTTATCGTTAGGTTTAGGGATAGGATTAGGGTTAGTGTTTCGGGTAGGGCTAGGAATAGGGCTAGGGATAGGGTTAGGGTTAGGATTTGGGTTAGGGTTAGGGCTATGATTAGGGTTCGGGTTACGCTTAGCTTTAGAGCTAGGGCTATAGTTAGTTTTATGTTTAGGGTTAGGGTTAGGGCTAGGGATAGGGTTAGCTCTATGTTTACGGTTAGGGATATGGCTAGGGCTAGGGTTATTTTTAGTGTTAGGGTTAGGGCTAAGGCTAGGGGTAAGGCTAGGGCTAGGGTTAGGGTTAGCCTTAGAGCTAGGGATAGAGTTAGGGTTAGGGTTAGGGTTAGGGTTAGGGTTAGGGTTAGTGTTATGGTTAGTGTTAGGGTTATGGTTAGGGTTAGGGTTAGGGCTAGGATTAGGGTAGGGTTAGGTTTAGGGCTAGGGCCAGGGCTAGGGCTATGGCTAGGGCTAGGGCTAGGGTTAGGGCTAGGGTTAGGGTTCAGGCTAGCGATAGTGTTAGCTCTATGTTTAGGGTTAGGGTTATGGCTAGGGCTAGGGTTAGGGTAGGGTTAGGGGTAGGTCTAGGGCTAGGTTTAGGGTTAGAGTTAGGGCTAGGGCTTGGGTTAGGGTTGGGGTTAGGGTTATGGCTAGGTCTAGGGCTAGGGTTAGGGTTATGCTTAGGGTTAGGATTAGGGCTAGCGTTAGGGTTAGGGTTAGTGTTAGGGCTAGGACTTGCGATAGGTTTAGGGTTAGGGTTAGAGGTCAGGCTAGGGTTAGGTTTAGGGCTAGGGTTAGGGTCAGGGTTAGGGTTAGTGCTAGCGTTAGGTTTAGGGCTAGGGCTAGGGTTAGGATTAGGGTTAGGGTTATGGCTAGGGCTAGGGTTGCGATTAGGGCTAGGGTTAGGTTTAGGGTTAGATCTAGGGCTAAGGCTAAGGCTAGGGCTGGGGCTAGGGTTTGGTTTTTGGCTAGGGCTTGTGCTAGGGCTAGGGCTAGGGTTACGGTTAGGGTTAGGGCTGGAGCTAGGGCTAGGTCTAGTGTTAGGTGTAGGGCTAGGGCGAGGCCTAGTTTTAGGGCTAGGGCTAGGGCTAGGGCTAGGGTTAGCATTAAAGTTATGGTTAGGTTTAGTGCTAGGGTTAGGGTTAGGTTTAGGGCTAGGGTTTGGGTTAGGGTTGGGGTTGGGTTTGGGGTTGGGTTTGGGTTTGGGTTTGGGTTTGGGGTTTGGGTTAGGTTTAGGGTTAGCGCTTGGGCTAGGGCTAGGGTCAGGTTAGGGTTAGGTCTAGGGCTAGGTTTAGGGTTAGGGTTAGGGCTAGTGCTAGGGTTAGGGTTAGGGTTAGGGTTATGACTAGGGCTAGGGCTAGGGCTAAGGTTAGGGTTATGATTAGGTTCAGTGCTCGGGCTAGGGTTACGATTAGCATTAGGTTATGGTTAGGGCTAGTTCTTGCGATAGTATTATGGTTAGGGTTAGATTTCGGGCTAGGGTTAGGGTTAGGTCTATTGTTAGGGTACAGGCTAGGGTTAGGGTTAGTGCTAAGGTTAGGGTCAGGGTTAGGGTTAGGTCTAGGGCTAGGTCTAGGGATAGGGTTAGCATTCCGGTTAGGGTTAGGGCTAGGGCTAGTGTTAGGATTAGGGATAGGGTTAGGGCTTGGGTTAGGGCTAGGTTTAGTGTTAGGGTTAGGGCTAGGGCTAGGGTTATTGTTAGCGTTATGGTTCATGCTAGGGTTAGTGTTAGTGCTAGGGCAACTTTAGGGCTAGGGTTAGGGTTAGTGTTAGGGCTGGGGCTAGGGTTAGGGTTAGGGTTAGGGCTAGGGTTAGGGTTAGGGTTAGAGCTAGGGCTAAGGCTAGGGCTAGTGCTAGGCTGTTGGTTAGGGCTAGGGCTAGGGCTAGGCCTAGGTTTAGGGTTAGGTCTATAGCTAGGGTTAGGGTTACACTTAGGATTAGGGATAGGGCTAGGCTTAGGGCTAAAGTTAGGGTTAGGGCTAGAGCTAGGGCTAGGCCTAGGGTTAGTGTTAAGCTTAGTTTTAGGCCTAGGGCTAGGGTTAAGTCTAGGGTTTGGTTTTGGGTTTGGGCTAGGGCTAGGGTTAGGTTTAGCGTTAGGATTAGGGCTAGAGCTAGGGCTAGGTTTCGGGTTAGGTTAGGGTTAGTGATAGGGTTAGGTTTAGTGTTAGTGTTAGGGTAGGGCTAGGTCTAGGGCTAGGGCTAGGGCTAGGGTTAGGGTAAGTGTTTGGGTTAGGGCTAGGGCTTTAGTTAGGGTTAGGGTTTAGGGTTAGAGCTAGGACTAGGGTTAGGGTTAGGCTTAGGCTTAGGGCTAGGGTTAGGTTTAGGGTTAGGGTTAGGGTTAGGGCTAGGGCCAGGGCTACGGCTAGGGTTAGATTTAGGTTCAGGGTGAGGGCTAAGGCTAGGGTTAAGTTTAGGGTTAGTGTTAGGGCTAGGGCTAGGGCTAGGTTTAGGGCTACGTTTAGGGTTAGTGCTAGGGTTAGGGCTAGGGCTACGGTTAGGTTTAGGGTTAGGTCTAGGTCTAGGGTGAGGGTTAGGTTTAGGTTTAGTGCTAGGGCTACGGTTAGGCCTAGGGTAAGGGCTAGGTTTAGGGTTAGTGTTAGGGTTAGGGTTAGGGCTAGGGCTTGCGTTAGGGCTATGGTTAGGGCTAGGGCTAGGGCTAAGGCTAGGGCTATGGTTAGGGTTAGGGTTACTGTTAGGGTTAGGGCTAGGGCTATGTCTACGTTTAGGTTTATCGTTAGTTTTAGGGATAGGGTTAGGGTTAGGATTAGGGTTTCGGGTAGGTCTAGGAATAGCGCTAGGGCTAGAGTTAGGGTTAGGATTTGGGTTAGGGCTAGGGCTATGATTAGGGTTCGGGTTATGGTTAGCGTTAGAGCTATGGCTATGGTTAGGTTTAGGATTAGGGTTAGGGTTTTGGTTAGGGTTAGGGTTAGGGTTAGGGTTAGGGTTAGGGTTAGGCTTAGGGCTAGGTTTAGGGGTATCGTTAGGGTTAGGGATAGGGCTAGGGCTAAGTTTAGGGTTAGGTTTAGGGTTAGGGCTAGGGACAAGGTGAGTTCTATGTTTAGGGTTAGGGTTATGGCTAGGGCTAGGGTTAGGGTTAGTGTTAGGGTTAGGGCTAAGGCTAGGCTAAGGCTAGGGCTTGTGTTAGGGTGAGTGTTAGTGTTAGGGTTAGGGCTAGGCCTAAGGCTTGGGTTAGGGTTGGGGTTGGTGTTGGGTTTGGGGTTGGGGTTGGGGTTGAGTTTAGGGTTAGGTTTAGGTTTAGGGTTCGGGCTTGGGTTAGGGCTAGGGTTAGGGTTAGGTTTAGGGCTAGGGCTAGGTTGAGGGTTAGGTTTAGGGCTAGTACTAGGGTTAGGGTTAGGGTTAGGGTTATGGCTACAGCTAGGGCTAGGGCTATGGTTAGGGTTAAGTTTAGGGTCAGTCCTAGAATTAGGGTTAGTGTTAGGGCTAGGACTTTCGATAAATTTAGGATTATTGTTAGAGTTTGGGATAGTGTTAGGGTTAGAGCTAGGATTAGGTTTAGGGTTAGGGTAAGCGCTAGGGCTCTTCCGTGGGCTAAAGTTAGGGTTAGTGTTAGGGCTGGGGTTAGGGTCAGTGTTAGGGTTAGGTCTAGGACTAGGCCTAGGGTTAGGGTTAGCGTTCGGGTTAGGGTTAGGCCTAGGCCTAGGATTAGGGTTACGGCTAGGGCTAGGGTTAGGGTTAGGGTTAGGGTTAGGGCTAGGGCTGGGTCTAGGACTAGGGCTAGGACTAGGGCTAGGGTTAGCACTAGGTCTAGGGCTAGGCCTAGGTTTAGGCCTAGGGCTAGTTTTAGGTCTATGGTTACCATTAGCTTTAGGGCTAGGGCTAGGGTTAGGGTTAGGTCTATGTTTAGGGTACGGGCTAGGGTTAGGTTTAGGGTAGTGTTAGGGTTAGGTCTAGTGCTAGGGCTAGGGTTAGGGTTAGCTTCAGGTTAGGGCTAGGACTAGGGCAGGGGTAGTGTTAGGGCTAGGGTTAGGATTAGCGTTAGTTTTAGGTCTATGGCTAGGTTTAGGTCTATGGTAGGGTTAGGGTTAAGGCTTGGGCTAGGGTTAGGGTTAGTGTTAGGCTTAGGGCTAGGGCTAGGGCTTGGGTTAGGTTTAGGGTTATGGTTAGGGCTAGGGTTACGGTTAGGGTTAGAGTTAGGGTTAGGGTTATCGTTAGAGCTAGGGCTAGGGTTAGGGTTAGTGTTAGGGTTAGTGGTATGGTTAGGGTAAGGGGTAGCGTTAGGGTTAGGGCTATGGCCAGGGATAGGCCTAGGGATAGGTTTATGTTTAGGGTTAAGTTTAGGGCTAGAGCTTGGGTTAGCTCTATGTTTAGAGTTTGGGTTATGGCTAGGGCTAGGGATAGGGTTAGGGTTAGGGTTAGGTCTCGGGCTAGGATTAGAGTTAGGTTAGGGCTAGGGCTTGTGTTAGGGTTGCGGTTGGGGTTGGGGTTGGGTTTGGGGTTGAGGATGGTGTTGAGGTTAGTGTTAGGGTTAGGTTTTGGGTTAGGGCTTGGGTTAGGATTAGGGTTAGGGTTTGGGTTAGGGCTAGGGCTAGGTTTAGGGTTAGGGTCAGGGCTAGTGCTAGGGTTAGGGTTATGGCTAGGGCTATGGCTAGGGCTAGGTTTAGGGTTATGGTTAGGGTTAGGCCTAGCGTTAGGGTTAGGTTTATTGTTAGGGCTAGGACTTGCGATAGGTTTAGGGTTATGTTTAGAGTCCGGGCTAGCGTTATGGCTAGGGCTAGGGTTAGGGTTATGGTTAGGGTAAGCACTCGGGCTCTGCCTTGGCCTAGTGTTAGGGTTAGGGTTAGGGCTGGGTTAGGGTCATTGTTAGGGTTAGGTCTAGGGATAGGGCTAGGATTAGGGTTAGCGTCAGGTTAGGGTTAGGGCTAGGCCTAGGGTTAGGTTTATGGTTAGAGTTAAGGCTAGGTCTAGGGCTCGGGTTAGGGTTAGCGCTAGGTCTATTGTTAGGGTTAGGGTTAGTGCTAGGGTTAGGGTTAGGGCTATGGTTAGGTTTAGGGTTAGGTCTAGGACTAGGGTGAGTGTTAGGTTTATGTTTAGTGCTAGGGTTATTGTTAGGCCTTGGGTAAGTGCTAGGTTTAGGGTTAGTGTTAGGGTTAGGTTTAGGGCTATGGCTTGCGTTAGGGTTATGGTTAGGGCTAGGGCTAGGGCTAAGGCTAGGGCTAGGGTTAGGGTTACTGTTAGGGCTAGGGCCAGGGCTAGGTCTACGGCTAGGGTTAGGGTTAGGTTTAGGGTTAGGCCTAGGGACAGGTTGAACTCTATGTTTAGGGTTAGGATTATGGCTAGGGCTAGGGTTAGGGTTAATGTTATTGTTATGGTTAGGGCTAGGGCTAGGTCTACGTTTAGGGTTATCGTTAGGTTTAGGGATAGGGTTCGGGTTAGGGTTAGTGTTTCGGGTAGGGCTAGGAATAGGGCTTGGGCTAGGGTTAGGGTTAGGGTTTGTGTTAGGGCTAGGGCTATGGTTAGGTTTAGGGTTAGGGTTAGCGTTAGAGCTAGGGCTATGGTTAGGTTTACGGTTAGGTTTAGGGTTATGGTTAGGGTTAGGGTTAGGGCTAGGATTAGGGGTAGGTTTAGGGTTAGGGCTAGGGCCAGGGCTAGGGCTTGGGCTAGGGTTAGGGGTAGGGTTAGGGTTAGGGCTAGCAATAGGGTTAGCTCTATGTTTAGGGTTAGGGTTATGGCTAGGTCTAGGGTTACCTCTATGTTTAGGGTTAGGGTTATTGCTAGGGCTAGGGTTAGGGTTAGGTATAGGTCTAGGGCTAGGTTTAGGGTTAGGGTTAGACTAGGGCTTGGGTTAGGATTGGGGTTGGTTTTGGGGTTATGGTTGGGATTGAGTTTAGGGTTAGGGTTAGGTTTAGGCTTAGGGCTTGGGTTAGGGCTAGTGTTAGGGTTAGGTTTAGGACTAGGGCTAGCTTTAGGGTTAGGGTTAGGTCTAGTTCTAGGGTTAGGGTTAGGGTTAGGTTTATGGCTAGGGCTAGGGCTACAGCTATAGTTAGGTTTAGGGTTTAGGGTGAGGCCTAGAATTAGGGTTAGGGTTAGTGTTAGGGTAAGGACTTTCGATAGGTTTAGGGTTAGGGTTAGACGTTGGGCTAGGGTTAGAGTTATGGCTAGGGTTAGGATTAGGGTTAGGGTAAGCGCTAGGGCTATGCCTTGGGCTAGGCTTAGGGTTAGGGTTAGGGCTGGGGTTAGGGTCAGTGTTAGGGTTAGGTTTAGGGCTAGGGCTAGGTTTAGGGTTAGCGTTCGGGTTAGGGTTAGGCCTAGGCCTAGGATTAGGGTTAGGTTTAGGGTTACAGCTAGGGCTAGGGTTAGGGTTAGGGTTAGGGCTAGGGCTGGGTTTAGGACTAGGGCTAGGGTTAGCGCTAGGGCTTGGGCTAGGCCTAGGTTTAGGCCTAGGGCTAGGTTTAGGTCTATGGTTACGTTTAGCTTTATGGCTTGGGCTAAGGATAGGGTTAGGTCTATGTTTAGTGTACGGGATAGGGTAGGTTTAGGGCTAGTGTTAGGGTCAGGGTTAGGGTTAGGTCTATTGCTAGGGCTAGGGTTAGAGTTAGCTTCGGGTTAGGGCTAGGGCTAGGACTAGGGTTAGGGTTAGGTCTAGGGTTAGGGTTAGCGTTAGTTTTAGGGCTATGGCTATGTTTAAGTCTATGGTTAGGGTTAGGGTTAGGGTTAGGGGTAGGGTTAGTGTTAGGGCTATGGTCAGGGCTAGGGCTAGGGCTAGGGTTAGGGTTAGGGTTAAGTTTAGGGCTAGGGCTAGGGTTAGCTCTATGTTTAGGGTTTGGGTTATGGCTAGGGCTAGGGATAGGTTTAGGGTTAGGTTAGGTCTCGGGCTAGGATTAGGGTTAGGTTAGGGCTAGGGCTTGGGTTAGGGTTGCGGTTTGGATTGGGGTTGGGTTTGGGGTTGTGGTTGGTGTTGAGGTTTGGGTTAGGGTTAGGTTTAGGGTTAGGGCTTGGGTTAGGGCTAGGGTTAGGGTTAGGGCTAGGGCTATGTTTCGGGTTAGGGTTAGGGCTAGTGCTAGGGTTAGGGTTAGGGTTAGGGTTAGGGTTAGGGCTATGGCTAGGGCTAGGGTTAGGGTTATGGTTAGGCTTAGGCCTAGCGTTAGGGTTAGGTTTGTTGTTAGGTCTAGGACTTTCGATAGTTTTAGGGTTAAGGTTAGAGTTCGAGGTAGCATTATGGTTAGGGCTAGGGTTAGGGTTAGAGTTAGGGTAAGCGCTCGGGCTCTGCCTTGGCATAGTGTTACGGTTAGGGTTAGGGCTTTGATTAGGTTCAGTGTTAGGGTTAGATCTAGGGCTAGGCCTTGGATTAGGGTTAGCATTCGGGTTAGGGTTAGGGCTAGGCCTACGGTTAGGTTTATGGTTAGGGTTAAGCCTAGGTCTAGGGCTCGGGTTAGGGTTAGTGCTAGGGCTTGGGCTAGATCTAGGTTTTGGCCTAGGGCTAGGTTTAGGTCTATGGTTAGGGTTAGGGTTAGGGCTAGGGGTTGGGTTAGGGTTAGGTCTAGGTTTAGGTTATGGGCTAGGGTTAGGGTTAGGGCTAGTGTTTGGATCAGGGTTAGGGTTAGGTCTAGTGCTAGGGCTAGGTTTAGGGTTAGCGTTCGGGTTAGGGCTAGGGCTATGGCTAGGGTTAGGGTTAGGGAGATTTTAGGGTTAGGGTTAGTTTAGGGCTATGGCTAGGTTTAGGTCTATGGTTTGGGTTATGGTTAGGGCTAGGTCTAGGGCTAGGGTTAGATTTAGGGCTAGTGCTAGGGCTTGGGTTAGGGTTAGGATTACAGTTAAGGATAGGGTTAAGGTTAGGTTTAGGTTTAGGGCTAGGACTAGGGCTAGGTCTAGGGCTAGGGCTATGGCTAGGGTTTGGGTTAGGGCTAGCACTATCATTAGGGTTAGGTTTAGAGCTAGGGCTAGGGTAAGGGTTAGGGTTAGGGTTAGGGTTGGGGTTGGGTTTGGGGTTGGGCTTGGGTTTGGCGTTAGGTTTAGGGTTAGAGTTAGGGCTAGGTCTAGGGTTACGATTAAGGGTTAGAGGTAGGTCTAGGGCTAAGTTTAGGGTTAGGGTTAGGGCTAGGCCTTGTTTTAGGGTTGGGGTTGGGATTGGGGCTGTGGTTGGGTTTAGGGTTGAGGTTAGGTTTAGGATTAGGTTTACGGTTAAGGCTTGGGTTAGGGCTAGGCTTAGGGTTAGGTTTAGGGCTAGGGTTAGGTTTAGGGTTAGGGTTAGGGCTAGTGCTAGGGTTAGGGTTAGGGTTAGGGTTGGCTAGGGCTAGGGCTAGGGCTAGGGTTAGGGTTAGGGTTAGGGTTAGGGCTAGCGTTAGGGTTAGGGTTAGTGTTAGGGCTAGGACTTGCGATAGGTTTAGGGTTAGGGTTAGAGTTCAGGCTAGGGTTATGTTTAGGGCTAGGGTTAGGGTCCGGGTTAGGGTTAGTGCTAGCATTAGGTTTAGGACTAGGGCTAGGGTTAGGATTAGGGTTAGGGTTAGGGCTAGGGCTAGGGTTACGATTAGGGCTACGGTTAGATCTAGGGCTAAGGCTAGGGCTAGGTCTAGGGCTAGGGTTCCGTTTTCTCTAGGGCTTGTGCTAGGGCTAGGGCTAGGGCTAGGGTTATGGTTAGGGCTAGAGTTAGGGCTAGGGCTAGTGTTAGGGGTAGGGCTAGGGCGAGGCCTAGTTTTAGGGCTAGGGCTAGGGCTAGTGTTAGCGTTAAAGTTATGGTTAGGTTTAGTGCTAGGGTTAGAGTTAGGTTTAGGGCTAGGGCTTGGGTTAGGTTTGGGTTTGGGGTTGGGGTTGGGGTTGGGTTTGGGTTTGGGTTTGGGGTTTGGGTTAGGTTTAGGGTTAGCGCTTGGGCTAGTCCTAGGGTCAGGTTAGTGTTAGGTCTAGGGCTAGGTTTAGGGTTAGGTTTAGAGTTCAGGCTAGGGTTATGTTTAGGGCTAGGGTTAGGTTCAGGGTTAGGGTTAGTGCTAGCATTAGGTTTATGGCTAGGGCTAGGGTTAGGATTAGGGTTAGGGTTTGGGCTAGGGCTAGGGTTACGATTAGTGCTAGTGTTAGGTTTAGGGTTAGATCTAGGGCTAAGGCTAGGGCTATGGCTATGGCTAGGGCTAGGGCTAGGGTTCGGTTTTTGGCTAGGGCTTGTGCTAGGGCTAGGGCTAGGGTTAGGGTTAGTGTTAGGGCTAGAGCTAGGGCTAGGGCTAGTGTTAGGGGTAGGTCTAGGGTTATATTTAGGGTTAGGTCTAGGGCTAGGTTTAGGGTTAGGGTTAGGGCTAGTGCTAGGGTTAGGGTTAGGTTTAGGGTTATGACTAGGGCTAAGGCTAGGGCTAAGGTTAGGGTTATGGTTAGGTTTAGTGCTAGGGCTAGGGTTACAATTAGCGTTATGTTATGGTTAGGGCTAGGACTTGCGATAGGTTTATGTTTAGGGTTAGATTTCGGGCTAGGGTTAGGGTTATGTGTATTATTAGGGTACGGGCTAGGGTTAGGGTTAGGGCTAAGGTTAGGGTCAGGGTTAGGGTTAGGTGTAGGGCTAGGTCTAGTTATAGGTTTAGCATTCTGGTTAGCGTTAGGGCTAGGGCTAGGGTTAGGATTAGGGATAGGGTTAGGTCTAGGTATAGGGCTAGGTTTAGGGTTAGGGTTAGGGCTAGGGCTAGTGTTAGGGTTAGGGCTAGGGCTAGGATTAGTTCTAGGGCTAGGCCTAGGTTTAGCTCTAGGGCTTGGGCTAGGGTTAGAGTTAGGGTTATGTTTAGGGCTAGGGCTATGGTTAGGTCTATGGTTAGGGTTAGTGTTAGGGCTAGGGCTAGGGTTATGGTTAGTGTTAGGGTTAAGGATAGGGTTAGGTTTACTATTAGGGTTAGGGCTAGGGCTAGGGCTAGGCCTAGGTTTAGGCCTAGGGCTAGGTTTAGGTCTATGGTTACGGTTAGCTTTAGGGCTAGGACTAGGGTTAGCGTTAGGTCTAGGTTTAGGGTACGTGCTCCGGTCAGGTTTAGGGCTAGGGTTACGTCTATGGTTAGGGTTAGGGTTAGGGTTAGGGTTAGGGCTAGGGTTAGCATTAGCGTTTGGGTTAGGGCTAGGGCTTGGGCTATGTTAGGGTTAGGGCTAGGGTTAGGGTTAGAGTTAGTTTTAGGCCTATGGCAAGGTTTAGGTCTATGGTTAGGATTAGGGTTAGGTCTAGGGCTAGGGTTAGGTTTATGGTTAGGGCTAGGGCTAGGTCTAGGGTTCGGGTTAGGGTTAGCGCTAGGGCTAGGGCTAGGCCTAGCTTTAGGCCTAGGGCTAGGTTTAGGTCTATAGTTAGGGTTAGGGTTAGGGCTAGGGCTAGTGTTAGTGTTAGGGTTAGGTCTAGGTTTAGGGTGCGGGCTAGGGTTAGTGTTAGGGTCTGTGTTAGGTTCAGAGTTAGGGTTAAGGCTAGGGCTAGGGCTAGGGTTAGGGTTAGGGCTAGTTTTAGGGTTAGGGTTACTTTTAGGGCTAGGGCTAGGTTTAGGTCTTTGGTTAGGGTTAGTGTTAGGCTTAGGGATAGGGCTAGGGCTTGGGTTAGGGTTAGGGTTACGGTTAGGGCTAGGGTTAGGGTTAGGGCTAGGACTAGGGATACGGCTAGGGCGAGGGTTAGCGTGAGGTTTTGGGTTAGGGCTAGCACTATGATTAGGGTTAGGTTTAGTGTTAGGTTTAGAGCTAGGGCTAGGTTAAGCGTTAGGGTTAGTGTTACGGTTAGGGTGAGAGCTAAGTTTAGGGTTAGGGATAGGGTTAGGGTTAGGGTAGTTTCAGGAAAAGGGCAATGGCAAGGGTTAGGGTTAGGGTTAGGGTTAGGGTTAGGGCTAAAGCTAGGGTTAGGGTTAGCTTTAGGGTTAGTGCTAGGGTTAGGGTTCAGGCTAGGGCTAGGGTTAGGTTTAGGGTTAGGGCTAGGGCTAGGGCTATGCCTAGGGTTAGGGTTAGGTTTAGGGTTAGGGTTAGGGCTAGAGTAAGGGTTTATGCTAGGTCTAGGTCTAGTGCTAGGTTTAGGATTAGAGTTAAGGTTACGGCTAGGGCTATTTTTAGGGTTAGGGTGAGGGTTAGGGTTAGTGTTAGCGTTAGAGCTGGGCTATGGTTAGGGTTAGGGTTAGGGTTAGGCTTATGGTTAGGGCTTGGGATAGTGTTAGCTTTGTTTAGGGTTAGGGTTATGGCTAGGTCTAGGGTTACCTCTATGTTTAGGGTTAGGGTTATGGCTAGGGCTAGGGTTAGGGTTAGGGTTAGGGCTAGGGCTTGGGTTAGGTTTGGGGTTGGTGTTGTGTTTGGGATTTGGGTTGGGGTTGGGGTTGAGGTTAGGGTTAGGGTTAGGTTTAGGGTTAGGGCTTCAGTTAGGGCAAGGGTTAGGTTTAGGTTTAGGGCTAGGTCTATGTTTCGGGTTACGTTTAGGGCTAGTGCTAGGGTGGGTTAGGGTTAATGTCATGGCTAGGGCAAGGGCTAGGGTTAGGGTTATGGTTAGGGTGAGGCCTATAATTAGGGTTAGGGTTAGGGTTAGGGCTAGGGTTAGGGTAAGCGCTAGGGCTATGCCTTGCGCTACGGTTAGGGTTAGGGTTAGTGTTAGGGCTGTGGTTAGGGTCAGAATTAGGGTTAGGTCTAGTTCTAGGGCTAGGGTTAGGGTTACCCTTCTTTTTAGGGTTAGGGCTAGGCCTAGGATTAGGGTTAGATTTAGGGTTATGGCTAGGGCTACGGTTAGGTTTAGGGTTAGGCCTAGGGCTGGGTCTAGGACTAGGGTTAGGGTTAGCGCTAGAGCTAGGGCTAGGCTTAGGTTTAGGCCTAGGGCTAGGTTTAGTTCTATGGTTGCGGTTAGCTTTAGGGCTAGGGCTAGGGTCAGGGTTAGGTCTAGGTTTAGGGTACGTGCTCGGATTAGGTTTAGGGCTAGGGTTAGGTCTATGGTTAGGGTTAGGGTTAGGGTTAGGGCTAGGGTTAGCGTTAGCGTTCGGGTTAGGGCTAGGGCTTGGGCTAGGTTAGGGCTAGGGCTAGGGTTAGCGTTAGAGTTAGTTTTAGGGCTATGGCTAGGTTTAGGTCTATGGTTAGGATTAGGTTTAGGGCTAGGGTTCGGGTTAGGGTTAGTGTTAGGCTTAGGGCTAGGGCTAGGGTTAGGGTTATGGTTCTTGCTAGGGCTAGGTCTAGGGCTCGTTTTAGGGTTAGCGCTAGGGCTAGGGCTAGGCCTTGGTTTAGGCCTAGGGCTATGTTTAGGTCTATCGTTAGGGTTAGGGTTAGGGCTAGGGCTGGGGTTAGGTCTAGGTTCAGGGTACGGGCTAGGGTTAGTGTTAGGGCTAGTGTAAGGGTCAGGGTTAGGGTTAGGTCTAGTGGAGGGCTAGGGTTAGTGTTAGCGTTCAGGTTAGGGCTAGGGCTAGTGCTAGGGTTAGGGTTAGGTTTACTTTTAGGGCTAGGGCTAGGTTTAGGTCTTTGGTTAGGGTTAGGTTTAGGGCTAAAGCTAGGGTTAGGGTTAGTGTTAGGCTTAGGGATAGGGCTAGGGCTTGGGTTAGGGTTAGGGTTACGGTTAGGGCTAGGGTTAGGGTTAGGGCTAGGACTAGGTTTACGGCTAGGGCGAGGGTTAGCGTGAGGGTTTGGGTTACGGCTAGCACTATGATTAGGGTTAGGTTTAGGGTTTGATTTAGAGCTAGGGCTAGGGTAAGCGTTAGGGTTAGTGTTACGGTTAGGGTGAGAGCTAAGTTTAGGGTTAGGGATAGGGTTAGGGTTATGGTTAGGGTGATGCCTTGAATTACAGTTAGATTTAGTGTTAGTGCTAGGACTCGCGATAGGTTTAGGTTTAGGGTTAGGGTTCAGGCTAGCTTTAGGGTTAGAGCTAGGGTTAGTGTAAGGTTAGGGTAAGCGCTAGGTCTATGCCTTGAGCTAGGGTTAGGTTTAGGGTTAGGGCTAGGTTTGGGTCAGTGTTAGGGTTAGGTCTAGGGCTAGGTTTAGGGTTAGGGTTAGGGTTAGGGTTAGGGTTAGGGCTAGGCCTAGGATTAGGGTTAGGTTTAGGGTTATTGCTAGGGCTATGGTTAGCTCTTGTTTAGGGTTAGGGTTATGGCTAGGGCTAGGTTTAGCGTTAGGTTTAAGGGTAGGTCTAGGGCTAGGTTTATGGTTAGGGTTATTTCTAGGGCTTGGGTTAGGGTTGGTGTTGGTGTTGGGGTTGGGTTTCGGGTTGGGTTTTTTGTTGAGTTTAGGGTTAGGGGTTAGGGCTTGGGTTAGGGGTTGGGTTAGGGCTAGGGTTAGTGTTAGGTTTAGGGCTAGGGCTATGTTTCGGGTTAGGGTTAGGGCTAGTGCTAGGGTTAGGGTTAGGGTTAGGGTTATGGCTAGGGCTAGGGCTAGGGCTAGGGCTAGGGTTATGGTTATGGCTAGGGCTAGGGCTAGGGCTAGTGTTAGGGTTATGGTTAGGTTATGGCCTAGCATTAGGGTTAGTTTTAGTGTTAGGGCTTGGACTTGCGATAGGTTTAGGTTAGGGTAGTTCCAGGGCAAGGGCAAGGGTTAGGGTTAGTGTGAGGGTTAGGGCTAAGGCTAGGGTTATGGTTAGCTTTAGGGTTAGTGCTAGGGTTAGGGTTCAGGCTAGTGCTAGGGTTAGGGTTAGGGTTAGGGCTAGGGCTAGGGCTAGGCCTAGGGTTAAGGTTAGGTTTAGGGTTAGGGCTAGGGTTAGGGTTAGGGTTATGGCTAGGTCTAGGTCTAGGGCTAGGTTTAGGATTAGGGTTATGGCTAGGTCTAGGTCTAGGGCTAGGTTTAGGATTAGGGTTAGGGGCAGCGCTAGGGCAGGTGTTAAGTTTAGGGTTTGGGTTAAGGTTAGGGCTAGGGTTAGGTTTAGGATTAGGTTTGGGGTTGGGCTTGGGCTTGGGGTTGAGGTTAGGTTTAGGGTTATGACTAGGGCTAGGCCTGGGCTAGGGTTAGTGTTAGCGGTAGGGCTAGGGCTAGGGTTAGGGCTATTGCTTGGGTTAGGTTTGGGGTTGGGGTTGGGGTGGGGGTTGGATTTGGGGTTGGTGTGGGGGTCGGGGTTGGTTTTAGGTTTAGGGTTAGGCTTCGGGTTAGGGTTAGGGCTATGGCTAGGGTTAGGTTTAATTTGTGGGTTAGGTTTAGGGCTAGGGATAGGCTAAGGTTTTGGGTAGGGCTAAGGATATGTTTGGGATTAGGGTTAGGGCTAGGATTAGGGCTAGGGCTAGGGTTAGGGTTACTGTTAGGTTTAGGGTTAGGGTTAGGGTTAGGGCTAGGATTTGTGTTAGCATTAGGGTTAGGGCTAGGGCCAATCTAAGCCTTGGGTTAGATTAAGTTTTAGGGTGAGGCCTAGGTCTAGGGTTAGAGCTAGTGTTCAGTTTAGGGTTAGTGTTAGGGCTAGGGCTAGGGCTAGGGCTAGGGCTAGGCTTAGGGTTCGTGCTAGGGTTAGGGCTAGGGCTAGGATTATGGTTAGGGTTAGGGCTAGTGATAGGGCTAGGGTTAGGGTTAGGATTAGTGCTAGGGTTAGTGTTAGGGCTAGGGTTAGGGTTAGTGTTAGGGTTAGGTTTAGATTAGGGTTAGGATTAGGGTTAGGGTTAGGGTTAGGTTTAGGGTTATGGCTAGGTTTAGGGGTAGGGTTAGGGTTAGGGCTAGGGCCAGGGCTAGGGCTAGGGCTAGGGTTATGGTTAGGGTTTGGTTTAGGACTAGGGTTAGGGTTAGGTCTATCGTTAGGGTTAGGGTTAGTGTTAGGGCTAAGGTTAAGGTTAGTGTTAGGCTTAGGTTTAGGGCTAGGTCAAGGGTCATGGTTAGGGTTATGGTTAGGATTAGTTTTAGGGTTAGAGTTAGGGCTAGGGCAAGGCTAAGGGTAGGGCTAGGGCTAGGGTTACGGTTAGGGCTAGGACTAAGGCTATGCCTAGGTTTAGGGCTAGGTCTAGCGCTAGGATTAGCGTTAGAGTTATGGTTAGGTTTAGTGCTAGGTTTAGGGTTAGGTTTAGGGCTAGGGCTAGGAGTAGTGCTAGGGTTAGGGTTAGGTTTAGGGCTAGGGATAGGGTAAGCTTATGGTTAGGTTTAGGTTTAGGGCTACGGCTAGGGTTAGGTTTAGGGTTAGGTATATGGTCAGTGCTAGGGCTAGGGCTATTTTTAGGGTTAGTGTTAGGGCTAGGGCTAGGTTTATGGTTAGGGCTAGGGCTAGGATTAGGGCTAGGTCTAGGCCTAGCTTTAGGTCTAGGTCTGCGCAAGGATTAGCGTTAGAGTTATGGTTAGGTTTCGTGCTAGGTTTAGGGTTAGGGTTAGGGCTAGAGCCAGTGCTAGGGCTAGGGTTAGATTTAGGTTCAGGGTGAGGGCTAGAGCTAGGGTTAAGTTTAGGGTTAGTGTCAGGACTAGGGCTAGAGCTAGGGCTAGCTTTATGTTCAGTGCTAGGTTTAGGGTTTGGGCTAGGGCTTGGTTCAGGTTGAGGGCTAGGGCTAGGGTTAAGTTATGGTTAGTGTTAGGGCTAGGGCTAGGGCTAGGGCTAGGGCAATGTTTAGGGATTGGGTTAGAGTTAGGGTCAGGGCTAGTGCTGGGGCTAGGCCTAGGTTTAGGGTTAAGGCCATAGCTAGGGTTAGGGTTAGAGTTAGGATTAGGGATAGGGTTAGGTTTAGGGTTAGCGTTAGGGCTAGGGCTAGGGCTAGTGCTAGGGCTAGGGCTAGAGCTAAGGCTAGGGTAAGGGTTTGGGTTAGGGCTAGGGCTTTAGTTAGGGTTAGGTTTAGGGTTAGGTTTAGGGCTAGGGTTAGGGTTAGGGTTAGGGTTAGGGCTAGGGCCAGGGCTAGGGCTAGGGTTAGATTTAGGTTCAGGGTGAGGGCTAGGGCTAGGGTCAAGTTTAGGGTTAGTTTTAGGACTTGTTCTAGAGCTAGGATTAGCTTTAGGTTCTGTGCTAGGTTTAGGGTTAAGGCTATGGTGAGGTTTAGGGTTAGGTCTAGGTCTAGAGTTAGGGTTAGGGTTAGGTTTAGTGCTAGGGTTATGGTTAGACTAGGGTAAGGGCTAGGTTTAGGGTTAGTGTTAGGGTTAGGGTTAGGGCTAGGGCTTGGGTTAGGGTTATGGTTAGGGCTAGGGTTAGGGCTAGGGCCAGGTCTACGTTTTGGTTATCGTTAGGTTTAGGGGTAGGGTTAGGGTCAGGGTTAGGGTTTCAGGTAGGGCTAGGAATAGGGCTAGGGCTAGGCTTAGGGTTAGGGTTTGGGTTAGGGCTAGGGGTCTGGTTAGGTTTAGGATTAGGGTTAGTGTTAGAGGTAGAGCTATGATTATGGTTAGGGTTAGGGTTAGGGTTAGGTTTAGAGTTAGAGCTTGGGTTAAGGCTATGGCTAGGGCTAGGTCAGGGTTAGGGCTAGGGCTAGGGCTAGGGCTAGGTCTAGGCCACGGGTTAGGTTTAGGGTTAGAGTTAGGGTTAGGGCTAGAGTTGGGGCTAGGTCTAGGTTTAGGATTAGGAATAGGTCTAGGTTTAGGGCTAGTGTTAGGGTTAGGGCTAGGGCTATGGCTAGGCCTAGGGTTAGTGTTAGGGTTAGTTTTAGGCCTAGGGCTAGGGTTAGGTCTAGTGTTAGGGTTTGGGTTTGGGCTAGGGCTAGGGTTAGGTTTAGCGTTAGTGTTAGGATTAGGGCTAGGGCTAGTATTAGGGTTAGGTTTAGGGTTAGGGATAGGGTTAGGTTTAGGGTTAGCGTTAGGGCTAGGGCTACGGCTAGGGCTAGGGCTAGGGCTAGGGTTAGGGTAAGGGTTTGGGTTAGGGCTAGGGCTTTAGTTAGGTTTAGGGTTAGTGTTAGGTTTAGGGTTAGGGTTAGGGCTAGATCTAGGGTTAGGGTTAGGGTTAGGACTAAGGTTAGGGCTAGCGCTAGGGTTAGGGCTAGGGTTTGGTTTAGTGTTAGGGTTAGGTCTAGGGCTAGGTCTACGTTTAGGTTTATCGTTAGGATTAGGGATAACGTTAGGGTTAGGGTTAGGGTTTCGTGTAGGGCTAGGAATAGGGCTGCGGCCAGGTTTAGTTTTAGGGTTTGGGTAAGGTCTAGGGCTATGTTAGTGTTAGTGTTAGTGTTAGGGTTAGGTTTAGGATTAGGGCTAGTGTTAATTCAATCGTTAGGGTTAGGGTTAGGGCTAGGGCTAGGGTAGGGTTAGTATTAGACTTAGGGCTAGGGCTACGTCTTGGGTTAGGGTTAGGTCTAGCACTAGGGTTAGCGTTAGAGTTATGGTTAGGTTTAGTGCTAGGTTTTGTGTTAGGTTAGGGCTAGGGCTAGGGCTAGGGTTAGGGTTAGGTTTAGGGCTAGGCATAGGAGAAGTTCTATGGTTAGGGTTATGCTTAAGGCTAGAGCTAGGGTTAGGGTTAGTGTTAGGCTTAGGGCTAGGGCTAGGGCTTGTGTTAGGGTTAGGGTTACGCTTAGGGCTAGGGTTAGGGTTAGGGTTAGTGTTAGGGCTAGGACTAGGGGTAGGGCTAGGCCTAGGGCTATGGTTAGGGTTAGTGTTTGGGTTAGGGTTAGGGCAAGTGTAGGGCTAGTGTTATTGTTAGGGTTAATGCTAGGTTTTCTCCAGGGCAAGGGCTAGGGTTAGGGTTAGGATTACGGTTAAGGCTAGGGTAACGGCTAGGGCTAGGGTTAGGGTTAGGTGTAGAGTTAGGGCTAAGTCTTGGACTAGGTCTAGTGTTAGGTTTATGTTTAGGGTTAAGGCTAGAGCTAGAGTTAGGTTTAGCATTAGGTTTAGTGCTAGGGTTAGGGTTAGGCCTAGTGCTAGTGTTAGGGTTAGGGTTAATATTAGTGTTATGCCTAGGCCTAGGTTAAGGGCTTGGTTCGTGCTAGGGCTAGGGCTAGGGCTAGGGTTAGGGCTAGGACTAGGGCTAGGGCTAGGGCTAGGGTTATGCCTAGGGTTAGGGCTAGGGCTAGATTTAGGGTTAGGGTTAGGGTTAGGGCTAGGGCTAGTGTTAGGTTTAATTTGTGGTTTAGGGTTAGGGCTAGGGTTAGGATTAGGGTTATATTTTGGGTTGTGGTTGTGGTTGGGGTTGGGGTTGGGGTTGTGGTTGGGGTTAAGTTTAGGACTAGGGCTAAGACTAGGGCTAGGGTTAGGGTTAGGGTTAGTGTAAGCTCTAGGGCTCTGCCTTGGGCTAGAGTTAAGTTTAGGGTTAGGGCTGGGGTTTGGTTCAGTGTTAGGGTTAGGTCTTGGGCTAGGGCTAGGGTTAGGGCTAGCGTTCGGGTTAGGGTTAGTGCTAGTGCAAGGGCTAGTGCTAGGGTTAGGGTTATGGTTATGGTTACGGCTCGGGCTACGATTAGGTTTACGGTTAGGGCTAGGGCAAGGGTTAGGTTTAGCGCTAGGTCTAGGGCTAGGCCTATGTTTAGGCCTTGGTTTAGACCTTGGGCTAGGTTTAGGTCTATGGTTAGTATTAGGTCTAGGTTTAGGGTACGGGCTAGTGTTAGGGTTAGGTCTAGGTTTAGGGTACGGGCTAGGGTTAGGGTTAGGGCTAGTGTTAGGGTCAGGGTTAGGGTTAGGTCTAGTGCTAGGACTAGGTTTAGGGTAGGCGTTCAGGTTAGGGCTAGGGCTAGGGCTAGGGTTAGGGTTTGGACTAGGGTTAGGTTTAGGGTTAGTTTTAGGGCTATGGCTAGTTTTAGTTCTATGGTTAGGGTTAGGGTTAGGGCTAGGGCTAGGGTTAGGGTTAGTGTTAGGTTTAGCTTAGGGCTAGGACTTGGGTTAGGTTTAGGGTTACGGTTAGGGCTAGGTTTAGGGTTAGGGCTATGACTAGGTCTAGGGCTAGGGCTAGGGTTAGGGTGAGGGTTTGGGTTAGGGCCAGCACTATGATTAGGGTTAGGTTTAGGGTTAGGTTTAAAGCTAGGGCTAGGGTAAGTTTTAGGGTTATGGTTAGGGTTAGGGTTAGGGTGAGGGCTAGGTTTAGGGTGAGTGTTATGGTTAGGGTTAGGGTAGTTCCAGAGCAAGGGCTATGGTTAGGGTTAGGGTTAGGGTTAGGTTTAGGGCTACGGCAAGGGCTAGGGCTAGGGTTAGGGTTAGGGTTAGAGTTAGGGCTAGGTCTATGACTAGGTCTTGGGTTAGGGTTAGGTTTAAAGTTAAAGCTAGGAATAGGGTTAGCTTTAGGGTTAGTGCTAGGGTTAGGGTTTAGGCTAGGGCTAGGGTTAGGGTTAGGGTTCGGGTTAGGGCTAGGGCTAGGCTTGGGCTAGGGTTATTGTTACGGTTAGGTTTATTGCTAGTGCTAGGGCTAGGGCTAGGTTTAGGGTAGTGCTAGGACTAGTGTTAGGATTAAGTTGTAGTTTAGAGTTATGGCTAGGGTTAGGATTAGGGTTACGGTTTGTGTTGGGTTTGTTGTTAAGGTTGGGGTTAGGTCTAGGGCTTGGGTTAGGGTTACGGTTAGGGCTAGGGCTAAGGCAAGGGCTAGGGTTAGGATTAGGGTTTGTGTTAGGGTTAGGGCTAGGGTAGGGTTAGTTTTAGGGCTAGGGTTAGGGTTAGGGTTAGGATTAGGGTTAGGGTTAGGTTTAGGACTAGGGCTAGGTTTAGGTCTATTGTTAGGGTTAGGGTTAAGGCTAGGGCTAGGGTTACGGTTAGTGTTAGGCTTAGGGCTAGGTCTAGGTCTTGGGTTACTGTTAGGGTTATGATTAGGGTTAGTTTTAGGGTTAGAGTTAGGGCTAGGGCTAGTGCTAGGGCTAGGGCTAGGGTTATGGTTAGGCCTAGGGCTAGGGTAAGTTCTGTGGTTAGGGTTAGGTTTTGGGCTCGAGCTAGAGTTATGGTTAGGGTTAGGGTTAGGTTTAGGACTAGGACTAGGGTGATGTTTAGGTTTAGGGTTAGGGATAGATCTAGGGTTAGGGTTAAGGCTAGTGCTAGGATTAGGGCTAGGGCTAGGCTGAGGTTTACGTCTAGGGCTTGCTAGTGTTAGCGTTAGAGTTATGTTAGGTTTAGTGTTAGGGTTAGTGTTATTTTTAGGGCTAGGTCTAGGGCTAGGTTTAGGGTTACGGTTAAGTTTAGGGCTAGGGCTATGGTTAGGTCTATGGTTAGGGTTAGTGTTAGGCTTAAGGCTAGGGCTAGGTTTAGGGTTAGTGTTAGGCTTAAGGCTAGGGCTAGGGTTAGGGTTATGGTTACGGTTAGATCTACGGTTAGGTTTATGGTTATTGCTAGTGCTAGGACCATGGTTAGGACTGGTGCTAGGTTTAGGGTTAGGGTTAAGGTTAGTGTTAGAGCTAGGCATAGGACTAGGTCTAGGCTTAGGGTTAGGGTGAGGGCTAGGGCTGGGGTTATTTTTAGCGTTAGGGTTCGTGCTAGGGTTAGGGTTATGGCTGGGGCTAGGGTTAGGGTTAGGTTTAGGGCTTGACAACGGTTAGGGTTAGGGTTAGGGCTAGGGTTAGGGTTAGGGTTAGAGCTAGGGCTAAGGCTAGGGCTGGGGCTAGGGTCTGCGTTAGGGCTAGGCTTAGGGCTAGGCCAGGTCAAGGGTTAGGGTTTGGGTTAGAGTTAGGGTTTGGGCTACAGCTGGGGCTGGGCCTAAGTTTAGGGTTAGCACTATGGCTTGGGTTAGGTTTAGAGTGAGGAATAGGGATAGGGCTAGGTTTAGGGTTAGTGTTAGGGTGAGTTTTAGGCCTAGTGCTAGGGTTAGTGTTAGTGTTAGTGTTAGGGGCAGGGGCTAGGACTAGGACTAGGGCTAGCGCTAGGTTTAGGGTTAATGTTACGTTTATAGCTAGGGCTCGGGTTAGGGTTAGGGTTAGGGTTAGTGTTAGGTTTAGCGTTAGGGTTAGGGCTAGGGGTAGGGGTATGGTTAGGTTTAGGGCTAGGGCCAGGGCTAGGGCTAGGGCTAGGGTTAGCTCTATCGTTAGGGTTAGGTTTAGGGCTAGGGCTAGTGTTAGGGTTATGGTTACGGTTAGGGTTAGGGTTGCGTATAGGTTAGGGCTAGGGCTAGGGCTAGGTTTAGGGTTAGTGTTAGGCTTAGGTCTAGGGCTAGGGCTTGGGTTACGGTTAGGGCTAGGGTTACGGTTAGGATTAGGGTTAGGGTTAGGGTTAGGGTTAGGGCTAGGACCTGGGCTAGGGCTATGTCTAGGGTTATGGTTAGGGTTTGGGTTAGGGTTAGCACTATGATTAGTGTTAGGGTTAGGGTTAGGATTAGGTTTAGGTCTAGGGCTAGGGTTAGGGTTAGGGTTAGGGCTAGGAATAGGGCTAGGGCTAGGGTTAGGGTTATGGTTAGTGTGAGGCCTAGAATTAGGGTTAGGGCTAGGGTTATGTTTAGGGTTAGGGTAAGCGCTAGGGCTATGCCTTGGGATAGGGTTAGGGTTAAGGCTAGTGCTAGGGTTAGGGTTAGGGCTAGTGCTAGGATTAGGGTGAGGGTTAGAGTTCGGGCTAGGGTTAGGGTTAGGGCTAGGGTTAGGGTTAGGTTTAGGGTAAGCGCTAGGGCAATGCCTTGGGCTAGGGTTAGGGTTAGAGTTCGGCCTGTGGTTCGGGTCAGTGTTAGGGTTAGGTTTAGGGCTAGACCTATGGTTAGGGTTAGGGTTAGGTTTAGGGTTAGGATTAGGGCTACGCCTAGGATTAGAATTAGGTTTAGGGTTACGGCTAGGGCTAGGATTAGGGTTAGGGTTAGGGCTAGGGTTTTGGTCTAGGACTAGGGTTAGGGTTAGCGCTAGGGCTAGGGCTAGGGCTAGGCCTACGTTTAGGCCTAGGGCTAGGTTTAGGTCTATGGTTACGGTTAGCTTTAGGGCTAGGTCTAGGGTTAGGGTAGGTCTAGGGTAGGGTACGTGCTCGGTTTAGGTTTAAGGCTAGTGTTAGGTTCAGATTTAGGGTTAGGTCTAGTGCTAGGGCTTGGGTTAGGTTTGGGGTTGAGGTTGAGGTTTTATTTGGGGTTGGGGTTGTGGTTGGGGTTATGGTACGGTTAGGGCTAGGTATCGGTCTAGGGCTACTGTAGGATTAGGTTTATGGCTAGGGCTAGGGCTAGGTCTAGGGCTAGGGCTAGTGTTAGGGCTAGGGCTAGGGCAAGGCCTTCATTTAGGGTTAGGGTTAGGGCTAGTGCTAGGGTTACAGTTAGGGTTAGGGTTATGGCTAGGGCTAGGGCTAGGGTTAGGTTTAGGTTTAGGGTTAGGGCTTTGGTTAGGGCTAGGGTTAGGGTTAGGTTTAGGTCTAAGGCTAGGTTTATGGTTAGGGTTAGGGCTACTGCTAGGGTTATGTTTAGGGTTAGGGTTATGGGTAGGGCTAGGGCTAGGGCTATGGTTAGGGTTAGGGTTAGGGTTAGGGCTAGCGTTAGTGTTAGGGTTAGTGTTAGGGCTAGGACTTGCGATAGGTTTAGGGTTAGGGTTAGAGTTCAGGCAGGTGTTAGGTTTAGGGCTAGGGTTAGGTTCAGCGTTAGGGTTAGTGCTAGCGTTAGTTTTAGGGCTAGGGCTAGGGTTAGGATTAGGGTTAGGATTAGGGCTAGGGCTAGGGTTAGGATAAGGGCTAGGGTTAGTTTTAGGGTTAGATCTAGGGCTTAGGCTAGGGCGAGGGCTAGGGTTATGTTTAGGGCTAGGGCTTGTGCTAGGGCTAGGTCTAGGTTTAGGGTTAGGGTTAGGGCTAGAGCAAGGGCTAGGGTTAGGGTTAGGGGTAGGGCTAGGCCTAGGCCTAGTTTTAGAGCTAGGGCTAGGGCTAGGGTTAGCGTTAAAGTTATGGTTAGGTAAATGCTAGGGTTAGAGTTAGGTTTAGGGCTAGGGTTTGGGTTAGGGTTGGGGTTGGGGTTGGGGTTGGGTTTTTTGTTTGGTTTTAGGGTTTGGGTTAGGGTTCGGGTTTGGTTTTGGTTTAGTGCTTGGGCTAGGGCTAGGGTAGGGTTAGGGTTAGGTCTTGGGCTAGGTTTAGGTTTAGGGTTAGGGCTAGTGCTAGGGTTAGGGTTAGGGTTAGGGTTAGGGTTAGGGTTATGACTAGGGCTTGGGCTTGGGCTAAGTTTTGGGTTTTGGTTACATTTAGTGCTAGGGCTGGGGTAAAGATTAGTGTTAGGTTATGGTTAGGGCTAGGACTTGTGATAGGTTTATGGTTAGGGCTAGAGTTCGGGCTAGGGTTAGGGTTAGGTCTATTGTTAGGGTACGGGCTAGGGTTAGGGTTAGGGCTAAGGTTAGGGTCAGAGTTAGGGCTAGGTCTAGGAATAGGGTTAGCATTCCGGTTAGGGTTAGGGGTAGGGCTGGGGTTAGGATTAGGGATATGGTTAGGGCTAGGGCTAGGGCTAGGTTTAGGGTTAGGGTTACGGCTAGGGCTAGGGTTAGGGTTAGGGTTAGGGCTTGGTCTAGGATTAGGGTTAGGGTTAGGCCTAGGTTTAGGTCTAGGGCTAGGACTAGGGTTAGAGTTAGGGTTAGGTTTAGGGCTAGGTCTAAGGTTAGGTTTAGTGTTAGGGCTAGGGCTAGGGTTAGGTTTAGTGTTATCCTTAAGGCTAGGGCTGGGTTCAGGGTTAGGGTTAGGGTTATGGTTAGGTCAAGCGTTAGGTATAGGGTTATTGCTATGGCTAGGACTAAGGCTAGGACTGGTGCTAGAGTTAGGTTTAGGGTTAAGGTTAGTGTTAGAGCTAGGCATAGGACTAGGTCTAGGCTTAGGGTTAGGGTTTGGTCTAGGGCTAGGGTTATTGTTAGCGTTAGGGTTCATGCTAGGGTTAGTGTTGGTGCAAGGGCTAGGGTTAGGGTTATGGTTAGGGTTGGGGCTGGGGCTAGGGTAAGGGTTAGGGTTAGGGCTAGGGTTAGGGTTAGGGTAGAACTAGGGCTAAGGCTAGGGCTAGGGCTAGGGTCTGGGTTAGGGCTAGGGCTAGGGCTAGGGCTAGTGCTAGGCCTAGGTTTAGAGTTAGGTCTAAGGCTAGGTTTAGGGTTACAGTTAGGATTATGGATAGGGCTAGACTTTGGGCTAGTGTTAGAGCTAGGGCTAGGCCTAGGGTTTTTGTTAGGGTTAGTTTTAGGCCTAGGGCTAGGGTTAGGTCTAGGGTTCGATTTTGGATTTGGGCTAGGGCTAGCTTTAGGTTTAGCATTAGGATTAGGGCTGGGTTAGGGCTAGGTTTTGGGTTAGGTTTAGGGTTAGCAATAGGGTTAGGTTTAGGGTTAGGTTTAGGGTTAGGGCTAGGGTTAGGGTTAGGGTTAGGGTTTGGGTTATGGCTGGGGCTAGGGTTTTGGCTAGGGTTAGGGTTAGGCCTAGGGCT
>CM027390.1:122760328-122777828 GCA_015711505.1 Sylvilagus bachmani | reverse complement strand
GTTAGGGTTAGGGTTAGGGCTAGTCTAGGGTTAGGGTTAGTTTTAGGGTTAGTGTTATGGCGACGGCTAGGGCTAGGGCTAAGGCTAGGGTTAGGGTTATGGTTAGGGTCAGGCCTAGAATTAGGGTTAGGTTTAGTGTTAGTTCTAGGACTTTCGATAGGTTTAGGGTTAGGTTTAGAGGACGGGCTAGGGTTAGGGTTAGGGCTAGGGTTAGGGTTAGTGTTAGCGTTCTGGTTAGGGTTAGGGCTAGGCCTAGTGTTAGGGTTATGGTTAGGGTTTGGCCTAGGTCTAGTGCTAGGGCTAGGGTTAGTGCTAGGGCTAGGGCTAGGCCTAGGTTTAGGCCTAGGGCTAGGTTTAGGTCTACGGGTAGGGTTAGGGTTAGGGCTAGGGCTAGGGTTAGGGTTAGGTCTATGTTTAGGGTATGGGCTAGGGTTAGGGTTAGGGCTAGTGTTAGGGTCAGGGTTAGGGTTAGGTCTAGTGCTACGTCTAGGGATAGGGTTAGCGTTCTGCTTAGGACTAAGGCTAGGGATAGGGTTAGTGTTAGGGCTAGGTTTAGGTTTAGGGTTAGTTTTAGTGCTATGGCTAGGTTTAGGTCTATGGTTAGGGTTAGGGTTAGCGCTAGGGCTAGGGTTATGGTTAGGGTTAGTGTTAGACTTAGGGTTAGGGCTAGGACTTGGGTTAGGATCAGGGTTACCATTAGGGTTAGTGTTAGGGTTAGGGCTAGGGCTAGGGCTTGGCCTAGGGTTAGTTTAGGGTGAGTTTTAGGCCTAGGGCTAGGGTTAGTGTTAGTGTTAGTGTTAGTTTTAGGGCTAGGGCTAGGGCTAGGGCTAGGGCTAGGGCTAGGGCTAGGGTTAGGGTTAGTGTTACGTTTATAGCTAGGGCTAGGGTTAGGGTTAGGGTTAGGGTTAGTGCTAGGGGTAGGGGTAGGGTTAGGTTTAGGGCTAGGGCCAGGGCTAGGGCTAGGGCTAGGGTTAGGGTAAGTTTAAGGTTTAGGGCTAGGGCTAGGGTTAGTTCTATGTTTAGAGTTAGGGATAGTGCAAGGGCTAGGGTTAGCTCTATGGTTAGTGTTAGGGTTAGGGCTAGGGCTAGGTTTAGGGTTAGGGTTACGGTTAGGGTTGCAAATAGGTTAGGGCTAGGGCTAGGTTTAGGGTTAGTGTTAGGCTTAGGTCTAGGTATAGGGCTAGGACTTGGGTTACGGTTAGGGCTAGGGTTACAGTTAGGGTTAGGGTTAGGGCTAGGACCTGGGCTAAGGCTATGGCTAGGGTTATGGTTAGGGTTTGGGTTATGTTTAGTGTTAGTGTTAGGGTTAGGATAGTTTTAGTGCTAGTGCCAGGGTTAGGGTTAGGGTTAGGGTTAGGGCTCGGGCTAGGGCTAGGTCTACAGTTAGAGTTAGTGTTAGAATTACGGCTAGGTGTAGGACTAGGTCTAGGGTTAGGGTTAGGGTTCCCGGTTATGTCTAGGGTTAGGGTTAGCATTAGGGTTAGTGCTAGGTTTAGGGTTAGGGCTAGGGTTAGTGTTAGGCTTAGGTTTATGGCTAGGGCTAGGGTTAAGGTTAGGGCTAGGGTTAGGGTTTGGGTTAGATCTAGGGCTAAGGCTAGGGCTAGGGCTAGGGTTAGGTTTAGGGCTAGGATTAGCGCTAGAGCTAGGGCTAGGGCTAGGGTAAGGGTTAGGGCTAGAGCTGGGTCCATGACTAGGGTTAGGGCTAGGGCTAGGTTTAGGGATAGGGTTAGAGTTAGGGTTAGGGTTATGGCTAGTGCTAGGGCTAGGGCTAGGGTAGGGTTAGGTTTAGGGCTAGGGCTAGGGCTAGGGCTAGGGCTAGTGTTAGGGCTAGGTTTAGGGTGTGAGTGAAGTTAATGGCTAGGGTTAGGGTTAGGAATAGGGTTGGGGTTGGGGTTGGGGTTGGGCTTTTGTTTGGGGTTAGGTTTAGGGTTAGGGTTATGCCTAGGTCTAGTGTTAGGGTTAGGGTTAGGGTTAGGGTTAGGGTTAGGGTTAGGGCTAGGATTAGGGGTAGGTTAGGGTTAGGGCTAGGACCAGGGCTAAGGCTAGGTTTAGGGTTAGGGCTAGGATTAGGGGTAGGTTAGGGTTAGGGCTAGGACCAGGGCTAAGGCTAGGTTTAGGGTTAGGGTTAGGGTTAGGGTTAGGGTTAGGGTTAGGGTTAGGGTTAGGTTTAGGGTTAGGGTTAGGTTTAGGGTTAGGGCTAGGGACATGGTTAGCACTAGGTTTAGGGTTAGGTTTATGGCTAAGGCTAGTTTTAGGGTTAGTGTTAGGGTTAGGGCTAGGGCTAGGCTAATGCTAGGTCTAGGGTGAGGGTTAGTGTTAGTGTTAGGGTTCGGGCTAGGTCTACGTTTAGGATTAATGGTTTAGGGATAGGGTTAGGGTTAGTGTTTCGGGTAGGGCTAGGAATAGAGCTAGGGCTAGGGTTACGGTTTGGGTTAGGGCTAGGGCTATGGTTACTGTTAGGGTTACGGTTAGCGTTAGGGTTAGGGTTAGGGCTAGGGATAGTGTTAGCTCTATGTTTAGGTTTAGGGTTATGGCTAGGTCTAAGGTTACCTCTATGTTTAGGGTTAGGGTTATGGCTAGGGCTAGGGTTAGGGTTAGGGTTAGGGTTAGGGCTTTGGTTAGGGTTGGGGTTGGTGTTGGGGTTGGGTTTTGGGTTGGGGTTGGGGTTGAGGTTAGGGTTAGGGTTAGGTTTAGTATTAGGGCTTGGGTTAGGGCTAGGATTAGGGTTAGGTTTAGGGCTAGGGCTATGATTCGGGTTAGGGTTAGGGCTAGGGTTAGGGTTAATGTAATGTCTAGGGCTAGGGCTAGGGCTAGGGTTAGGGTTATGGTTAGGGTGAGGCCTAGAATTAGGGTTAGGGTTAGGGTTAGGGCTAGGGTTAGGGTTAGGGTTAGGGTAAGCGTTAGGGCAATGCCTTGGGCTAGGGTTAGGGTTAAGGTTAGGGTTAGGGCTGTGGTTAGGGTCAGTGTTAGTGTTAGGTCCAGGGCTAGGGCTAGGGTTTGGTTAACCTTCGGGTTAGGGTTACGGCTAGGTCTAGGATTAGGGTCTGGTTTAGGGTTATGGCTAGGGCTAGGGTTAGGTTTAGGGTTAGGGTTAGGGCTACTGCTGGGTCTAGGACTAGGCTTAGGGTTAGCGCCAGGGCTAGGGCTAGGCCTAGGTTTATGCTTAGGTCTAGGTTTAGGTCTATGGTTACGGTTAGCTTTAGGGCTAGGGCCAAGTTTAGGGTTAGGTCTAGGTTTAGGGTACGTGCTCGGGTTAGGTTTAGGGCTAGGGTTAGGTCTATGGTTCGGGTTAGTGTTAGGGTTAGGGTTAGGGCTAGGGTTAGCGTTAGCGTTCGGGTTAGGGCTAGGGCTTGGGCTAGGTTAGGGTTAGGGCTAGGGTTAGGGATAGAGTTAGTTTTAGGCCCATGGCTAGGTTTAGGTCTATGGTTAGGATTAGGATTAGGGCTAGGGTTAGGGTTAGTGTTAGGCTTAGGGCTAGGGATAGGGTTAGGGTTAGCGCTAGGGCTAGGGTTAGGCATAGGTTTAGGCCTAGGGCTAGGTTTAGGTCTATGGTTATTGTTAGGGTTAGTTTACGGGCTAGGATTAGGGTCAGAGTTAGGGTTAGAGGTAGGGCTAAGGCTAGGGCTGGGGCTAGTGTCAGCGTTAGGGCTAGGGCTAGGTCTAGGTCTAGGGCTAGGTCAAGGGTTAGGGTTTGGGTTAGAGTTAGGGTTTGGGCTAGAGCTGGGGCTAGGCCTAAGTTTAGGGTTAGGGCTATGGCTAGGGTTAGGGTTAGAGTGAGGATTAGTGATAGGGCTAGGGTTAGGGTTTGTGTTAGGGTTAGGGCTAGGGCTAGGGCTAGGCCTAGGGTTAGTTTAGGGTGAGTTTTAGGCCTAGGGCTAGGGTTAGTGTTAGGGTTAGGGCTAGGGCTAGGGCTAGGGCTAGGGCTAGGGTTAGGGTTAGGGTTTGGATTACGGCTACGGCTATGGTTAGTGTTAGGGTTACGGTTAGCATTATAGCTAGGGCTATGTATAGGGTTAGGTTTAGGGTTAGGGTTAGGGTTAGGGTTAGGGTTAGGGTTAGGGCTAGGGATAGTGTTAGCTCTATGTTTAGGGTTAGGGTTATGGCTAGGGCTAGGGTTACCTCTATGTTTAGGGTTAGTGTTATGGCTAGGGCTAGGGTTAGGATTAGGTTTAGGGTTATGGCTAGGGCTAGGTTTAGGGTTAGGGTTAGGGTTAGGGCTAGGACTTGGGTTAGGGTTGCGGTTGGTGTTGGGGTTGGGTTTGGGGTTAGGGTTGTGGTTGAGGTTAGGGTTAAGGTTAGGTTTAGGGTTAGGTCTTGGGTTAGGGCTAGGGTAGGGTTAGTTTTAGGGCTAGGGCTATGTTTTGGGTTAGGGTTAGGGCTAGTGCTAGGGTTAGGTTTAGGGTTAATGTTATGGCTACGGCTAGGGCTAGGGTTAGGGTTATGGTTAGGGTGAGGCCTAGATTTAGGGTTAGGTTTAGGGTTAGGTTTATGGCTAGGGTTAGGGTTAGGGTTAGGGCTATGGTTTAGGGTTAGGGTTAGGGTTTGGGTTAGGGCTACGGCTATGGTTAGTGTTAGGGTTACGGTTAGCATTATAGCTAGGGCTATGTATAGGGTTAGGTTTAGGGTTAGGGTTAGGGTTAGGGTTAGGGTTAGGGCTAGTAATAGTGTTAGCTCTATGTTTAGGGTTAGGGTTATGGCTAGGGCTAGGGTTACCTCTATGTTTAAGGTTAGGGTTATGGCTAGGTCTAAGGTTAGGATTAGGGTTAGGGTTATGGCTAGGGCTAGGTTTAGGGTTAGGGCTAGGGCTAGGGCTTGGGTTAGGGTTGGGGTTGGTGTTGGGTTTGGGTTTGGGGTTGGAGTTGTGGTTGAGGTTAGGGTTAGGGTTAGGTTTAGGGTTAGGGCTTGGGTTAGGGCTAGGGTTAGGGTTAGGTTTAGGGCTAGGGCTATGTTTCGGGTTAGGGTTAGGGCTAGTGCTAGGGTTATGTTTAAGGTTAATGTTATGGCTAGGGCTAGGGCTAGGGTTAGGGTTATGGTTAGGGTGAGGCCTAGAATTAGGGTTAGGGTTAGGGTTAGGGCTAGGGTTAGGGTTAGGGTTAGGGTAAGCGCTAGGTCAATGCCTTGGTCTAGGTTTTGGGTTAAGGTTAGGGATAGGGTTAGTGTTAGGGCTTGGTTAGGGTCAGTGTTAGCATTAGATCTAGGTGTAGGGCTAGGGTTAGGTTTAGCGTTAGGGTTAGGGTTAGGGCTAGGCCTAGGATTAGGGTTAGGTTTAGGGTTATGGCTAGGGCTAGGGTTAGGGTTAGGTTTAGGGCTACTGCTGTGTCTAGGACTAGGGTTAGGGTTTGCGCTTGTCTAGGGCTAGACCTAGGTTTAGGCTAGGTCTAGGTTTAGTTCTATGGTTATAGTTAGCTTTAGGGCTAGGGCTAGGGTTAGGGTTAGGTCTAGGTTTAGGGTACGTGTTCGGTTTACGTTTAGGGCTAGTGTTAGGCCTACGGTTAGGGTTAGGGTTAGGGCTAGTGTTAGCGTTAGCTTTCGGGTTAGGGCTAGGTCTTGGGCTAGGTTAGGTTTAGGGCTAGGGTTAGGGTTAGAGTTAGTTTTAGGGCTAAGGCTAGGTTAGGTCTATGGTTAGGATTATTGTTAGGGCTAGGTTTAGGGTTAGTGTTAAGCTTAGGGCTAGGGCTAGGGTTAGGGTTATGGTTAGGGCTAGGGCTAGGGCTAGGGCTCGGGTTAGGGTTAGCGCTAGGGCTAGGTTTAGGTCTATGTTTAGGGTTAGGGCTATGGCTAGGGCTAGGTTTAGGGTTAGGTCTAGGTTTAGGGTACGGGCTAGGTTTAGGGTTAGGGCTAGTGTTAGGTTCAGGGTTAGGGTTAGGTCTAGTGGACGGCTAGGGTTAGGGTTAGCATTTGGGTTAGGGCTAGGGCTAGGGTTAGGGTTAGGGCTAGTTTTAGGTTTAGGGTTACTTTTAGGGCTAGGGCTAGGTTTAGGTCTTTGGTTAGGGTTAGGTTTAGGGCTAAGGCTAGGGTTAGGGTTAGTGTTAGGCTTAGCGCTAGGTCTAGGGCTTGGGATAGGGTTAGGGTTATGGTTAGGGCTAGGGTTAGGGTTAGGTTTAGGGTTAGGGCTAGGACTAGGGCTAGGGCTAGGGTTAGGGTGAGGGTTTGGGTTAGGGCTAGCACTATGATTATGTTTAGGTTTAGGTTTAGGTTTAGAGCTAGGGCTAGGGTAAGCGTTAGGGTTAGTGTTAGGGTTTGGTTGAGGTCTAAGTTTACGGTTAGGGATAGGGTTAGGATTAGGGTAGTTCCAGGGCAAGGGCAAGGGCAAGGGTTAGGGTTAAGGTTAGGGTTAGGGTTAGGGCTAAATCTAGGGTTAGGTTTAGCTTTAGGGTTAGTGCTAGAGTTAGGGTTCAGGCTAGGGCTAGGATGTGGGTTAGGGTTAGGGCTAGGCCTAGGGCTAGGCCTAGGTTTAGGGTTAGGTTTAGGGTTAGGGCTAGGGCTAGTGTTAGGTTTAGGATTTGGGTTAAGGTTAGGGCTAGGGTTAGTTTTAGTATTAGGTTTGGGGTTGGGGTTGGGCTTGGGCTTGGGGTGAGGTTAGGTTTAGAGTTATGGCTAGGGCTAGGGCTAGGGCTAGGGTTAGTGTTAGAGATAGGGCTAGGGCTAGGTACGGCTAGGGCTAGGGCTAGGGCTTGGGTTAGGTTTGGTGTTGGGTTTGGGGTTGGGGTTGGATTTGGGGTTGGGGTTGGGGTTGGTGTTGGTGTTGGGGTTGGGGTTAGGTTTAGGGTTAGGGTTAGGTTTATGGCTAGGGTTAGGCTTAATTTTTAGGTTAGGGCTAGATCTAGTGTTTGGTCTACAGTTAGGGTTAGTGTTAGACTTACGGCTAGGTCTAGGACTAGGTCTAGGGTTAGGGTTAGCGTTCGGGTTAGTGCTAGGGTTAGAGTTAGGGCTAGGGATAGTTTTAGTATTAGGCTAATGGTTAGGGCTTGGGCTAGGGTTTGGGTTAGGGCTAGGGTTAGGGTTTGGGTTTGGGTTAGATCTAGGGCTAAGGCGAGGGCTAGGGATAGGGTTAGGTTTAGGGCTAAGACTAGGGCCAGGGCTAGGGCTAGGGCTAGGGCTAGGGCTAGGGCTAGGGCTAGTGTTAGGGTTAGTGTTAGAATTAGGGCTAGAGCTGGGTCTATGGCTCGGGTTAGGGCTAGGGCTAGGGCTAGGGCTAGGGTTAGGGCTAGGTTAGAGTTAGTGTTAGGGTTATTGCTAGGGCTAGGGCTAGGGCTAAGGCTATGGTATGGTTAGGTTTAGGGCTTGGGCTAGGCCTAGGGTTAGGGCTAGGGTTAGGGATAGGGATAGGGTTAGCTCTAAGTTTAAGGTTAGGGTTATGGCTAGGGCTAGATTTAGGGTTAGTGTTAGGGTTAGGTCTAGGGCTAGGGCTAAGGCTAGGGCTAGGTTTAGGGTTAGTGTCAGGGTTAGGGCTCAGGCTAGGTCTATGTTTAGCATTATCTTTAGGTTTAGGGGTGGGGTTAGGGTTAGGGTTAGGGTTTCGGGTAGGGCTAGTAGTAGGGCTAGGCCTAGGGTTAGGGTTAGGGTTTGGGTTAGGGCTAGGGCTAAGGTTAGGGTAGGTTTAGGGTTAGTGTTAGCATTAGAGCTAGGGCTATGGTTAGGGTTAGGGTTAGGGTTAGGGTTAGGGTTAGGGTTAGGGTTAGGGCTAGGATTAGGGGGAGGGTTAGGTTTAGGGCAAGGCCAGGGCTAGGTCTAGTGCTAGGGTTAGAGTTAGGGTTAGGGTTAGGGTTAGGGCTAGGGATAGTGTTAGCTCTATGGTTAGGGTTAGGGTTATGGCTAGGTCTAGGGTTAGCTCTATGTTTAGGATAAGATTTATGGCTAGGGCTAGGGTTAGGGGTAGGTCTATGGCTAGGTTTATGGTTAGGGTTATGGCTAGGGCTTGGGTTAGGGTTGGGGTTGGTGTTGGGTTGGGTTTGTTGTTGAGGTTAGGGTTATGGATTTAGGTTTAGGGTTAGGGCTTGGGTTAGGGTTAGGTTTAGGGCTAGGGCTAGGTTTCGGTTTAGGGTTAGGGCTAATGCTAGGGTTAGGGTTAGGGTTAGGGTTATGGCTAGGGCTAGGGCTAGGGCTAGGGTTATGGTTATGGTTATGGTTATGGCTAGGGCTAGTGCTAGTGTTAGGGTTATGGTTAGGGTGAGGCCTAGAATTAGGGTTAGATTTAGTGTTAGGGCTTGGACTTGCAATAGGTTTAGGGTTAGGGTTAGGTTTCAGTCTAGGGTTACGGTTAGAGCTAGGGTTAGGGTAATGTTAGGGTAAGTGCTAGGGCTATGCCTTGGGCTAGGGTTAGGGGTAGGGTTAGGGTTGGGGCTAGGTTTCGGGTTAGGGTTTGGGCTAGTGCTAGGGTTAGGGTTAGGGTTTGGGTTATGGCTAGGGCTAGGTTTAGGTTTAGGGTTAGTGTTAGTGTTATGGCTAGGGCTAGGGCTAGGGCTAATGTTAGGGTTAGGGCTAGGACTTTCGATAGATTTAGGGTTAGGGTTAGAGTTCGGGCTAGGATTAGGGTTAGGGTTAGGGTTAGGGTTAGGGTAAGCGCTAGAGCTATCCCTTGGGCAGGGCTAGGGTTAGGGTTAGGGTTAGGGTTAGGGTTAGGGTTAGGGTTAGGGCTACATCTAGGCCTAGGTTTAGACCTAGGGCTAGGTTAGGTCTATGGTTAGGGTTAGCTTTAGAGCTAGGGCTAGGGTTATGGTTAGGTCTACGTTTAGGGTACTTGCTCGCGTTAGGTTTAGGGCAAGTGTTAGGTTCAGGGTTAGGATTAGGTCCTATGCTAGGGCTAGAGTTAGCATTAGCATTCGGGTTAGGGCTAGGGCTAGGGTACGGTTAGGGCTAGGGTTAGGGTTAGGGTTAGGGTTAGGGTTAGGGTAAGCGCTAGGGCTATGCCTTGGCCTAGTGTTAGGGTTAGGGTTAGGGTTAGGGTTAGGGTTAGGGTTAGGGTAAGCGCTAGGGCTATGCCTTGGCCTAGTGTTAGGGTTAGGGTTAGGGCTGGGATTAGGGTCAGTGTTAGGGTTAGGTCTAGGGATATGGCTAGGGTTAGGGTTAGTGTTCGGGTTAGGGTTAGAGCTAGTCCTAGGGTTAGGGTTATGGTTAGGGTTAGTGCTAGCTCTAGGGCTCGGGTTAGGGTTAGTGCTAGGGCTAGAGCTAGGCCTAGGTTTAGGCCTAGGGCTAGGTTTAGGTCTATGGTTAGGGTTAGGGTTAGGGCTACTGCTAGGGTTAGGGTTACGTCTCGGTTTATGGTACGGTCTAGGGTTAGGGTTAGGGCTAGTGTTAGGGTCAGGGTTAGGGTTAGGTCTAGTGAAAGTCTAGGGTTAGGGTTAGCGTTTGGTTTAGGGCTAGGGCTAATGCTAGCGTTAGGTTTAGCGCTAGTTTTAGGGTTAGGGTTACTTTTAGGGCTAGGGCTAGGTTTAGGTCTATGGTTAGGGTTAGGTTTAGTGCTAAGGCTAGGGTTAGGGTTAGTGTTATGCTTAGGGCTAGGGCTAGGGCTTGGGTTAGGGTTAGGATTGCATTTAGGGCTAGGGTTAGAGTTAGGTTTAAGGTTAGGGCTAGGTCTAGGGCTAGGGCTAAGGTTAGGGTTTGCATTTGGGTTAGGATTAGTGCTATGGCTAGGGTTATGGTTAGGGTTAGGTTTACGGCTAGATCTAGGGTTAGGGTTAGGGTTAGGGTTAGGGCTAGGTCTAGGGCTAGAGCTAGGGCTAGGGCTAGGGTGAGGGTTAGTTTTAGCGCTAATGCTAGGGCTAGGCCTAGGTTTAGGGCTAGGACTAGAGTTAGGTCTATGGTTAGGGTTAGGGTTAGGATCAGCGTTAGGGTTATGGTTAAGTCTAGGGTTATGTTTAGGGTTATGGTTAGGGCTAGGGCAATGGCTAGGGCTATGGTTAGTGTTAGTGTTAGAGTTAGGGCTAGGTCTAGGAAAAGGTCTAGGGTTAGGGTTATTATTATGGTTATGGTTAGGGCTAGCTTTAGGGTTAGGGCTAGGGCTAGGGCTAGTGTTAGGGTTGGGGCTAGGTTTAGGGCTATTGCTAGGGCTATGGTTAGGTCAAGGGCTAAGGCTAGGCTTAGGTTTAGGTTTCGGGTTATGGTTGGGGTGGGGTTAGGGCTATGGCTAGGGTTAGGTTTAATTTGTTGGTTAGGGTTAGGGTTAGGGTTAGGGCTAGGGCTAGTGCTACGGCTACTGCTAGTGTTAGGGTTAGTGTTAGGGCTAGAGCTAGGGCTCGGCCTAGGTTAGGGTTAGGCCTATGGCTAGGGTTAGGGTTAGAGTTAGGGTTAGGGTTAGGGCTAAGATTAGGGCTAGGGCTAGGGTAGGGCTAGGTTTAGGGCTAGGGCTAGTGCTAGGGCTAGGCCAAGTGTTAGGGTTAGGTCTAGGGTTAGGATTAGGATTAGGGTTAGGGCTACGGTTATGCCTAGGGCTAGTGCTAGGGTTAGGGCTTGTCTTATTGTTAGGGGTAGGGTTAGGGCCAGGGATAGATTTAGGTTTAATTTGTGGTTTAGGGTAAGGTTTAGGGTTAGGGCTAGGGCTAGGGCTAGGATTAGGGTTAGGGTTATTGCTAGAGCTAGGGCTAGACCTAGGTTTAGGGTTTGGGCTATGGCTAGGGTTAGGGTTAGAGTTAGTGTTAGGGTAAGAGCTAGGGATAGGGCTAGGGTAGTGCTAGGTTTAGGGCTAGGGCTAGGGCTAGGGCTATGGCTAGAGCTAGAGTTAGGGCTAGGGCTAGGGTTAGGGTTAGGGCTAGGGTAGGAATAGGGTTAGGTTTAGGGTTAGGGTTATGCCTAGGTCTACGGCTAGGGCTAGGTTTAGGTAGGGTTAGCGTTAGGTGTAGTGCTAGGTTTAGGGTTCGGGCTAGGGCTAGGATTAGGGTTAGGGTTAGGGCTATGGCTAGGGTTAGGGTTAGGGTTAGGGTTATTGCTAGGGCTAGGTCTAGGTTTAAGTTGGGTTAGGGTTAGGGCTAGGGTTAGGGTTATGGTTATGGTTTGGGTTGTGGTTGGGGTTGGGGTTGTGGTTGGGGTTATGGTTAGGGCTGAGGCTAAGGCTAGGATTAGGGTTAGTGTTAGGGTTACAGTTAGGGTTAGGGCTAGGGCTATGGCTAGGGTTAGGGTTTTGTGAGCGCTAAGGCTAGGCTATGGGCTAGTGTTAGGGTTAGGGTTAGTGCTGGGGCTAAGGTATGGTTAGGGCGAAGGCTAGGGTTAGGGCTACGTTTATGGTTAGGGTTAGGTCTAAGGCTTGGTTTAGGGTTGGGGTTAGGGTTTGAGTTGGATTTGGGGTTTGAGTTGGTAGGGGTTAGTGTTAGGGTTTGTTTAGGGTTAGGGCTAGGGTTAGGGTTAGGGTTAGGGCTAGTGCTAGGGTTAGGGTTAGGTTTAGGGCTAGGTCTAGGGCTAGGTCTAGGGCTAGAATTAGGGTTAGGGTTAGGGTTCGGGCTAGGGCTATGGTTAGGGTTAGGTTTAGTGTTAGGGCTAGGGTTAGGGTTAGGTCTAGGTTTAGTGTATGGGCTAAGGTTAGGGTTAGGGCTGGTGTTAGGGTCAGAGTTTGGGTTAGGTCTAGGGCTAGGCCTAGGGTTAGTGTTAGGGTAAGCGCTAAGGCTAGGCCATGGGCTAGTGTTAGGGTTAGGGTTATGGCTGGGGCTATTGTTATGGTTAGGGCGACGGCTAGGGCTAGGGCTAGGTTTAGGGTTAGGGTTTGGGCTAGGGCTAAGGCTAGGTTTAGGGTTAGGGTTAGGGCTAAGGCTTGGGTTAGGGTTGGGGTTGGATTTGGGGTTTGAGTTGGTAGGGGTTAGTGTTAGGGTTAGGTTTAGGTTTAGGGCATGGGCTAGGGCTAGGGTTAGGGTTAGGTTTAGGGCTACAGCTAGGGTTAGGGTTAGGGGTAAGGCTAGTGCTAGGGTTAGTGTTAGGTTTAGGGTTATGGCTAGGGCTAGGGCTAGGGTTAGCGTTATGGTTAGTGTTAGGGCTAGGCCTAGGTTTAGGGTTAGGGTTAGGGTTAGGGTTAGGGCTAGGACTAGCGTTAGTTTTATGTTAAGGGTTAGAGTTTGGGCTAGGGTTAGTGTTAGGTCTAGTGTTAGGGTATGGGCTAGGGTTAGGGGTAGGGCTGGGTTAGGGTCACTGTTAGTGTTAGGTTAGGGCTAGGGCTAGTGTTAGGGTTAGTGTTCGGGTTAGGATTAGTGCTATGGCTAAGGCTAGGGCTAGGGTTAGGGTTACGGCTGGTTCTATGGTTAGGGTTAGGTTTAGGGCTAAGGCTAGTGCTAGGGCTAGGGCTAGGGCTAGGTCTAGGGCTAGGGTTATGGTTAGCGCTAGGGCTAGGGCTAGGCCTAGGTGTAGGGCTAGGGCTAGGGCTAAGCTAGAGCCAGGGCTAGGGTTATGGTTAGCGCTAGGGCTAGGGCTAGGCCTAGGTGTAGGGCTAGGGCTATGGTTAGGTCTATGGTTAGGGTTAGGGTTAGGGTTAGGGTGAGACTAGGTTTAGGTCTAGTGTTTGGGTACGGGCTAGGGTTTGCGTTATGGCTAAGGTTATGGTCAAGGTTATGGTTACGGTTAGGGCTAGGGTTAGGGTTATGTTTATTGTTAGGGTTAGGGCAATGGCTAGGGCTAGGTTTAGGGTTAGGGTTAGACTTAGGGCTAGGGCTAGGACTAGGTCTAGGGTTAGTTTTATTATTAGGGTTACGGCTAGGGCTTGGTTTAGGGTTAGTGCTATGGCTAGGGCTAGTGTTAGGGTTAGGTTTAATTTGTGGGTTAGGGTTAGGGTTAGGGCTAGGGCTAGGGCTAGGATTAGGTTTAGTGTTAGGGTTGGGGTTGGGGTTAGGGCTAGGGCTATGCTTACGTTTAATTTGTAGGTTAGGTTTAGTGTTAGGTCTAGGGCTAGGTTTAGGGCTAGGGTTAGGGTTAGGGTTAGGGCTAGGTCTAGGGCTACTTCTAGGGTTAGGGTTAGGGTTAGGGCTAGAGCTAGGGCTAGGCCTAGGTTTAGGTTTTGTTCTATGGCTAGGGTTAGGGTTAGAATTAGGGTTAGGGTTAGGGCTAGGACTAGGGCTAGGGTATGTTTACCTTTAGGGCTAGGGCTAGGGCTAGGGCCAAGCCTAGGGCTAGGGTTAGGGCTAGGGCTAGGGCTAGGAATAGGGTTAGGGTTAGGGTTAGTGCTAGGGATATGTTTGGTTTAATTTGTGGGTTAGGTTTAGGGTTAGGGTTAAGATAAGGGTTAGGGATAGTTCTAGGCCTAGGGCTAGGCCTAGGGCTAGGGTTAGGGTTAGGGTTATTGCTAGAGCTAGGGCTAGGCCTAGGTTTAGGGTTTGGGCTATGGCTAGGGTTAGGGTTAGAGTTAGTGATAGGGTTAGAGCTAGGGATAGGGCTAGGGTAGTGCTAGGTTTAGGGCTAGGGCTAAGGCTAGGGCTAGAGTTAGGGCTAGGTCTAGGGTTATGCCTAGGGCTAGGGCTAGGGCTAGGGTAGGGTTAGGGTTAGGGTTAGGGCTAGGGCTAGGGTTAAGTTTAATTTGGGTTAGGGTTAGTGCTAGGGTTGGGATTAGGGTTATGGTTTGGATTGTGGTTGTCGTGCGGTTGGTGTTGTGGTTGGGTTAAGGTTAGGGCTAGGGCTAAGGCTAGGTTTAGGGTTAGGGCTTAGGGCTAGAGCTAGGGTTAGGGTTAGGGCTAGGGCTAGTGCTAGGGTTAGTGTTAGGTTTAGGGTTATGGCTAGGTCTAGGGCTAGGGTTAGGTTTATGGTAGTGTTAGGGCTAGGCCAACGTTTAGGGTTAGGATTATGGTTAGGGTTAGGGTTAGGATTAGGGCTAGCGTTAGTTTTATGGTAAGGGTTAGAGTTCGGGCTAGGGTTAGTGTTAGGTCTAGGGTTGGGGTATGGGCTAGGGTTAGGTTTAGGGCTGGGGTTAGTGTCAGGGTTTGTTTAGGTTAGGGCTAGGGCTAGGGTTAGGGTTAGTGTTCGGGTTAGGTTTAGTGCTATGGCTAAGGTTAGGGTAACGGCTGGGTCTATGGTTAGGTTTAGGGTTAGGGTTAGGTTTAGGGCTAGGGTTAGGTCTAGGGCTAGGGTTATGGTTAGCGCTAGGGTTAGGGCTAGGCCTAGGTGTAGGGCTAGGGCTAGGGTTAGGTATATGGTTAGGGTGAGGGTTAGGGCTAGGTCTAGGGTTAGGGTTAGGTCTAGTGTTTGGGTACGGGCTGGGTTAGCGTTATGTCTAAGGTTATGGTCAAGGTTAGGGTTACGGTTAGGGCTAGGGTTAGGGTTAGGGTTAGGGTTAGTGTTAGGGTTAGGGCATTGGCTAGGGCTAGGTTTAGGGTTAGGGTTAGACTTAGGGCTAGGTCTAGGAGTAGGTCTAGGGTTAGTTTTATTATTAGGGTTAGGGCTAGGGCTAGGGCTAGGTTTAGGTTTAGGGCTAGGGCTAGGGCTAGGGCTAGGCCTAGGGTTAGGTTTAGGGTTAGGGTTGGTGTTGGGGTTAGGGCTAGGGATAGGGTTACGTTTAATTTGTAGGTTAGGTTTAGGGTTAGGTCTAGGGCTAGGTTTAGGGCTAGGGTTAGGGTTAGGGTTAGGGCTGGGGCTAGGGCTAGGGCTAGGGCTAGGGTTAGGTTTAGTTCTATGGCTAGGGATAGGGTTAGAGTTAGGGTTAGGGTTAGGGCTAGGACTAAGGCTAGGGTAGGTCTAGCTTTAGGGCTAGGGCTAGGGCTAGGGCTAGGGCCAAGCCTAGGGCTAGGGTTTGGGCGAGGGCTAGGAATAGGGTTAGGGTTAGGGTTAGTGCATGGGATAGGGTTTGGTTTAATTTGTGGGTTAGGGTTAAGGTTATGGTTAAGATTTGGGTTAGGGTTAGGGCTAGGACTAGGGCTAGGACTAGGTTTAGGGTTTGCTAGAGCTAGGGCTAGGCCTAGGTTTAGGGTTTGGGCTATGGCTAGGGTTAGGTTTAGAGTTAGTGTTAGGGTTAGAGCTAGGGATAGGGCTAGGGTAGTGCTAGGTTTAGGGCTAGGGCTATGGCTAGGGCTAGAGTTAGGGCTAGGTCTAGGATTAGGGCTAGGGCTAGGGGTAGGAATAGAATTAGGTTTATGGTTAGGGTTATGCCTAGGGCAAGGGCTAGGGTAGGGTTAGGGTTAGGGTTAGGGCTAGGGCTAGGGTTAGGTTTAATTTGGGTTGGGGATAGTGCTTGGGTTGGGATTAGGGTTATGGTTTGGATTGTGGTTGTCGTGCGGTTGCTGTTGTGGTTGGGTTAAGGTTAGAGCTAGGGCTAAGGCTAGGGTTAGGGTTAGGGTTAGGGTTAAGTCTAGGGCTAGGGCTAGGGTTATGTTTGGCATCAGGTTAGGGTTAGGGCTAGGGCTAGGGTTAGGGTTAGGTTTAGGGTTACGGATAGGCCTAGGGTTAGTGTTAGGGTTCCTGTTAGGGTTAGGGCTAGGGCTATGGTTAACGTTAGAGTTAGGGCTAGGTCTAGGACTATGTCTAGGGTTATGATTATTATTAGGGTTAGGGCTAGGGCTAGGTTTAGGGTTAGGGCTAGGGCTAGGGTTAGGTCTAGTGCTAGTGCTATGGTTAAGGCTAGGGCTATGGCTAGGCTTAGAGTTTGTGTTAGGGTTAGGGTTGGGTTTGGGGTTAGGTCTAGGGCTAGGGTTAGGTTTAATTTGTGGGTTATGGCTAGGGTTATGACTAGGGCTAAGGCTAGGCCTAGGGTTAGGTTTAGTGTTAGAGTTAGGGCTAGGTCCAGGACTAGTTCTAGGCTTAGGGTTATTATTAGTGTTTGGGCTAGGGCCAAGCCTAGGGCTAGGGTTAGGGCTAGGGCTAGGGCTAGGAATAGGGTTAGGGATAGGTTTAGTGCTAGGGATAGGGTTAGGTTTAATTTCTGGGTTAGGGTTAGGGTTAGGGTTAAGATTAAGGTTAGGCTTAGGGCTAGGGCTAGGGCTAGGGCTAGGGCTATTGCTAGGGTTAGGGTTATTGCTAGAGCTAGGGCTAGGCCTAGGTTTAGGTTATGGGATATGGCTAGGGTTAGGGTTAGAGTTAGTGTTAGGGTTAGAGCTAGGGATAGGGCTAGGGTAGTGCTAGGTTTAGGGCTAGGCCTAGGGCTAGGGCTAGGGATAGGGATAGGGATAGGGATAGGGCTAGGGCTAGAGTTAGGGCTAGGTCTAGGGTTAGGGCTAGGGCTAGGTTTAGGGTTAGGGCTAGGGCTAGTGTTCTGACTAGGGCTAGTGCTATGGTTAGGGCTAGGGCTAGGGCTGGGTTTAGAGTTAGTGTTATGGTTAGAGTTGGGGTTGGTGTTCGGTCTAAGGCTAGGGCTAGGGTTAGGGCAAGGCTAGGGCTAGGGCTAGGCTCTTGGTTAGGGTTAGGGTTAGGGTTGGGGTTGAGGTTATGGCTAGGGCTAGAGTTAGCTTTAATTAGTGGGTTAGGGTTAGGGTTAGGTCTAGGGCTAGGGTTAGGGCTAGTGTTAGTGTTAGGTTTAGGGCTAGGGATAGGGCTAGTGCAAGGGCTTGGTTTAGGGTTATGGTTAGGGTTACTTCTAGGGCTAGGATTGGATTTAATTTGTGGGTTAGGGTTAGTGTTAGGGCTAGGGCTAGGGCTAGGGCTACTGCTAGTATTAGGGTTAGGGTTAGGGTTAGGGTTAGGGTTAGGGTTAGGGTTAGGGCTAGAGCTTGACTAGGCCAAGGTTTAGGGTTAGGGCTATGCCTAGGGTTAGCGTTAGAGTTAGGGTTGGGTTAGGGCTAAGGCTAGGGCTAGGGTAGGGCTAGGTTCAGGGCTAGGGCTAGGGCTAGGGCTAGAGTTAGGGCTAGGGCTAGGGTTATGGTTAGGGTTAGGGTTAGGGCTAGGGTTATGCCTAGGGCTAGGGCTAGGTCTAGGGCTAGGTCTAGGGCTATGCTTATTGTTAGGGTTAGGGCTAGGGATAGGGCTAGGGTAGTGCTAAGTTTAGGGCTAAGGCTAGGGCTAGGGCTATGGCTAGAGCTAGAGTTAGGGCTAGGGCTAGGGTTAGGGCTAGGGCTAGGGTTAGGAATAGGGTTAGGTTTAGGGTTAGGGTTATGCCTAGGTCTAGGGCTAGTGCTAGGGTTAGTTAGGGTTAGTGTTAGGTGTAGTTCTAGGTTTAGGGTTCGGGCTAGGCCTAGGGCTAGGGCTAGGGTTAGGGTAGGGTTAGGGTTAGGGTTAGGGTTAGGGTTAGGGTTATTGCTAGAGCTAGGGCTAGGGCTCGGTTTAGGCTTAGGGTTAGAGCTAAGGCTTGGGTTAGGGTTGGGGTTAGGGTTCGCGTTGTATGTGGGGTTGGGCTGGGTTGGGGTTAGGGTTAGTGTTTCGTTTAGGGTTAGGGCATGGGCTAGGGCTAGGGTTAGGGTTAGGGTAAGAGCAAAGGCTAGGCCATGGGCTAGTGTTAGGGTTAGGGTTAGGGTTAGGGCTGGGGCTAGGGTTATGGTGAGGGCGAGGGTTAGGGCTAGGAATAGGTTTAGGGTTAGGATTTGGGCTAAGGCTTGGGTTAGTGTTGGTGTTAGTTTTGGGGTTGTATGTGGGTTTGGGCATGGTTGGGGTTAGGGTTCGGGTTACGTTTAGC
>CM027390.1:122740446-122759828 GCA_015711505.1 Sylvilagus bachmani | reverse complement strand
AAGGCTAGGCCATGGGCTAGTGTTAGGGTTAGGGTTAGGGTTAGGGCTGGGGCTAGGGTTATGGTGAGGGCGAGGGTTAGGGCTAGGAATAGGTTTAGGGTTAGGATTTGGGCTAAGGCTTGGGTTAGTGTTGGTGTTAGTTTTGGGGTTGTATGTGGGTTTGGGCATGGTTGGGGTTAGGGTTCGGGTTACGTTTAGCGTTAGGGCATGGGCTAGGGCTAGGGTTAGGGTTAGGGTTAGGGCTAGTGCTAAGGTTAGGGTTAGGGTTAGGGCTAGGGCTAGGGCTAGGGCTAGGGCTAGGGCTAGGATTAGGGCTAGGGCTAGGGCTAGGGCTAGAGCTAGGATTAGGTTTATCATTATGGTTAGGACTAGGGCTAGGGTTAGGGTTAGGTTTAGATTTAGGGATAGGGTTAGTGTTATGTCTATGGTTATGGTTAGGATTACGGCTAGGGCTAGTGTTAGTGTTAGTGTTAGCTTAAGGATAGGGCTAGCACTTGGGTTAGGGTTAGGATTACGGTTAGGGCTAGGGTTAGTGTTAGGGTTAGTGTTAGGGCTAGGACTAGGGCTATGACTAGGTCTAAGGTTAGTGATAGGGTTCGGGCTAGGGCTAAGGTTAGGGTTAGGGTTAGGTCTAGGGCTAGGGCTAGGGCTAGGGCTAGGGTTAGGGTTAGGGTTATTGCTAGGGCTATGGCTAGGGCTAGGTTTACGGTTGGGTTTAGGGTTAGGGCTAGGTCTAGGGTTAGGATTAAGCTGTGGGTTAGGGTTAGAGCCAAGGCGAGGGTTAGGGCTAGGGTTAGAATTATGGCTAGGGCTAGGTTTAGGGTTAGGGCTAGGGCTAGTGGTAGTGTTAGTCCTAGGGCTAGGGTTAGGGCTAGGGCTAGGGTTAGGGCTAGGGCTAGGCTTAGGGTTAGTGTTAGGGTTAGGGTTGTTGTTGGGGTTAGTGCTAGGGCTAGGGTTAGGATTAAGCTGTGGGTTAGGGCTAGGGCTAGGGCTAGGCCTAGGGTTAGGGTTAGGGTTAGGGTTAGGGTTGGGGTTTGGGATAGGGCTATGGCTAGGGTTAGGTTTAATTTTTGGGTTAGGGCTAGGGCTAGGGCTAAGGCTAGGGTTAGGTTTAGGGTTAGGGTTAGGGTTAGGGCTAGGGTTGGGGTTGGGGTTAGGGTAAGCGCTAGGGTAGCCTTAGGGCTAAGGCTAGGTTTAGGTTTAGGGTTATTGCTAGAGCTAGGGCTAGGCCTAGGTTTAGGGTTTGGGCTAGGGCTAAGGTTAGGGTTATGGTTTGGGTTGTGGTTGTGGTTGGGGTTAAGGTTAGGGCCAGGGCTAAGGCTAGGGTTAGGGTTTGGGTTAGGGTTAGTGTTAGGGCTAGGGCTATGGCTAGAGCTGGAGTTAGGGCTAGGGTTAGTGTTAGGGCTAGGGCTAGGAATAGGGTTATGTTTAGGGTTATGGTTATGCCTAGGTCTAGGGCTAGGGCTAGGTTTAGGTAGGGTTAGCGTTAGGTGTAGTGCTAAGTTTAGGTTTCGGGATAGGGCTAGGGTTAGGGTTAGGGCGAGGGCTAGGGCTAGGGCTAGGTTTTGGCTTAGGGTTAGTGCTAAGGCTTGGGTTATGGTTGGGGTTAGGGTTGTTTTTGTATGTGGGGTTGGGCTTGGTTGGGGTTAGGGTTAGGGTTACGTTTAGGGTTAGGGCATGGGCTAGGGCTAGGGTTAGGGTTAGAGTTAGGGCTAGTGCTAAGGTTAGGGCTAGGGTTAGGGCTAGGGCTAGGGCTAGGGCTAGTATTAGGTTTTTCGTTATGGCTAGGGCTAGGCCCAGTGTTAGGGTTAGGGTTAGATTTAGGGATAGGTCTAGGGTTATGTCTATGGTTATGGTTAGGGTTACAGCTAGGGCTAAAGTTAGTGTTAGTGTTAGCTTAGGGTTAGGGCTAGGGCTTGGATTAGTGTTAGGATTACGGTTAGGGCTAGTGTTAGTGTTTGGGTTAGTGTTAGGGCTAGGACTAGGGCTCTGTCTAGGTCTAAGTTTAGTGTTAGGGCTAGGGCTAGGGCTAGGGCTAGTGCTAGGGCTAGGGTTAGGGTTAGGGTTATTGCTAGGGCTATGGCTAGGGCTAGGTTTACGGTTGGGTTTAGGGTTAGGGCTAGGTCTAGGGTTAGGATTAAGCTGTGGGTTAGGGTTAGAGCCAAAGCGAGTGTTAGGGTTAGGGTTAGGATTATGGCTAGGGCTAGATTTAGGGTTAGGGCTAGGCTTAGGGTTAGTGTTAGGGTTAGGGTTGTTGTTGGGGTTAGGGCTAGCGCTAGGGTTAGGTTTAATTTGTGGGTTAGGGCTAGGGCTAGGGCTAGGCCTAGGGTTAGGGTTAGGGTTAGGGTTGGGGTTGGTGTTAGGGCTAGGGCTAAGTTTAGGTTTAAGCTGTGGGTTAGGATTAGGGCTAGGGTTAGTGTTAGGGTTATGGTTTGGGTTTGGGTTGTGGTGGGTTTGGGGTTGGGTTTGGGTTAAGGTTAGGGATAGGGCTAAGGCTAGGTTTAGGTTTAGGGTTAGGGTTAGGGTTAGGGCTAGGGTTAGGGTAAGCGCTAGGGCTAGCCCTAGGCTAGGGTTAGGGTTATGGTTAGGGTTAGGGCTAGGGCTAGGATTAGGTTTAATTTGGGTTAGGGTTAGGGCTAGGGTTAGGTTTATGGTTATGGTTTGGGTTGTGGTTGTGGTTGTGTTTGGGCTTGGGGTTGTGGTTGGGGTTAAGGTTAGGGCTAGGGCTAAGGTTAGGGTTAGGGTTAGGGTTAGGGCTTGGGCTAGGGCTATGTATATGGTTAGGGTTAGTGTAAGCGCTAAATCTAGGCCATGGTCTAGTGTTAGGGTTAGGGTTAGTGCTGGTGCTAGGGTATGGTTAGGGCGAGGGCTAGGGCTAGGCCTAGGTTTATTTTTAGGGTCAGAGCTAAGGCTTGGTTTATGGTTGGGGTTAGGCTTGGTTATTGATTTGGGGTTTGAGTTAGTAGGGGTTAGTTTTAGGGTTAGGTTTAGGGTTAGGGCATGGGCTAGGGCTAGGGTTAGGGTTAGGTTTAGGGCTAGGGCTATGGTTCGGGTAATTCTTAGGGCTAGTGCTAGGGTTAGGGTTAGGTTTAGGGCTAGATCTAAGGCTAGGTCTAGGTTTAGGGTTAGGGTTAGGGTTAGGGTTAGGGCTAGACCTAGGGTTAGGGTTAGGGTTAGGGTTAGGGTTAGGGTTAGGGCTAGGGTTAGGGTTAGGTCAGGGTTAGGGTATGGGCTAAGGTGTAGGGTTTGGATTATTATTAGGGTTAGGGCTACGGCTAGGTTTAGGGTTAGGTCTAGGTCTAGGGCTAGTATTAGGGCTAGGGCTACGGTTAGGGCTATTGTAGGGCTATGGTTAAGGCTAGGGTTCGTGCTAGGGCTAGGCTTAGGGTTAGGGTTGTGGTTAGGGTTGGGGTTGGGGTTGGGGTTAGGGCTAGGGCTAGGGTTAGGGTTAGGTTTAGGGCTAGGTATGGCTAGGGCTAGGGTTAGGGTTAGGGTTAAGTTTAAGGCGAGGGCTAGGGTTATGGTTAGGGTTAGGGCTATTGCTAGGGATACCGTTAGGTTTAGGGTTATGTCTAGGGCTAGGGCTAGGGTTAGGGTTTTTGTTAGTGTTAGAGCTAGGGCTACGGTTAGGGTTAGCGTTAGGGTTAGCGTTCGGGTTAGGGCTAGGACTAGCGTTAGTTTTATGCTTAGGGTTAGAGTTCGGTCTAGGGTTAGTGTTAGGTCTAGGTTTGCGGTATGGGCTAGGGTTAGGGTTAGGGCTGGGGTTAGGGTCAGGGTGAGGTTTAGGTCTAGGGCTAGGGCTAGAGTTAGGGTTAGTGTTCAGGTTAGGATTAGTGCTATGGCTAGGGTTAGGGTTAGGTTTAGTGCTAGGGCTCGGTCTAGGGTTAGGTTCAGGGTTAAGGCTAGAGGCAGGTCTAGGGCTAGGGTTACGGTTAGTGCTAGGGGTAGGCCTAGGCCTAGGTTTATGGCTAGGGCTTGGCCGGCGCCTTGGCTTAACAGGCTAATCCTCCGCCTAGCGGCGCCGGCATACCGGGTTCTAGTCCTGGTTGGGGCGCCGGATTCTGTGCCAGTTGCCCCTCTTCCAGGCCAGCTCTCTGCTGTGGCCCGGGAGTGCAGTGGAGGATGGCCCAGTTGCTTTTGCCCTGCACCCCATGGGAGACCAGGAGAAGCATCTGGCTCCTGCCTTCGGATCAGCGTGGCACGCCGGCCACAGTACACCAGCTGCGGTGGCCATTGGAGGGTGAACCAACGGCAAAGGAAGACCTTTCTCTCTCTCTCTCTCACTGTCCACTCTACCTGTCAAAAAAAAAAAAGCCAAGGCTAGGGCTAGGGATAGGTCTATGGTTAGGGTTAGGGTTAGGGCTCAGTCTAGGGTTAGGGTTAGGTCTAGGGTATGGGTACAGGTTAGGGTTAGAATTAGGGCTCGGGTTAGGGTCAGGGTTAGGGTTACGGTTAGGGCTAGGGTTAGGGTTAGGGTAAGGGTTAGGGTTAGGGTTAGGGTTAGGGTTAGGGCTAGGGCTAGGTTTAGGGTTTTAGTTAGGGCTAGGTCTATGACTAGGTCTAGGGTTAGGGTAATTTTTAGGTTTAGGGTTAGGGCTAGGGCTAGTGTTAGGGCTAGGGCTAGTGTTAGGGCTAGGGCTAGGGCTATGGTTAGGGCTAGGGCTATGGCTAGGAATAGGGTTAGTGTTAGGGTTAGGGTTGGGGTTGGGGTTAGGGCTTGGGCTAGGGTTAGGTTTAATTTTTGGGTTAGGGCTAGGGTTAGGGCTAGGGCTAGGGTTAGGCCTAGGGTTAGGGTTAGGGTTAGAGTTATGGCTAGGTCTAGGACTAGGTCTAGGGTTTGGGGTATTATTAGGGTTAGGGCTAGGGCTAGGTTTAGGTTAGGGCTAGGGCTAGGGCTAGTGTTAGGGCTAGGGCTAGAGTTCGGACTAGGCCTAGGGCTATGGTTAGGGCTAGGGCTAGTCCTAGGCTTAGGGTTAGGTTTAGAATTAGGGTTAGGGTTGGGGTTGATGTTCGGGCTAGGGCTAGGGCTAAGGTTCGGGCTAGGGCTAGGTTTAGGTTTAATAGGGGATTAGTGTTAGGTTAGGGTAGGGGTTGAGGTTAGGGGAAGAGTTAATGTTAGGGTTGTGGTTACGGCTTTTTTTAAGGCTAGGGCTAGGGTTAGGGCTAGGGATAGGGATAGGGCTAGTGCTAGGGCTAGGGCTAGGGCTAGGTCTAGGGCTAGGGCTAGGTTTAGGGTTAGTGTTAGGGTTAGGGTTAGGGCTAGGGTTAGGTTTAATTTGTTGTTTAGGGTTAGGGTTAGGGTTAGGGATAGGGCTAGGGCTACTGCTAGTGTTAGGGTTAGGGTTAGGGTTAGGGCTAGGGCTAGGCCTAGGTGTAGGGTTAGGGCTATGGCTAGGGTTAGGGTTAGAGTTAGGGTTAGGGTTAGGGCTAAGATTAGGGCTAGGGTAGGGCTAGGGTAGGGCTAGGTTTAGGGCTAGGTTACTGCTAGGGCTAGGGCTAGAGTTAGGGCTAGGTCCAGGGTTAGGGTTAGGATTAAGGTTAGGGCTAGGGTTATGCCTAGGGCTAGGGCTAGGGCTAGGGCTTGGCTAAGGGTAAGGGGTAGGGTTAGGGCTAGGGATAGGGTTAGGTTTAATTTGTTGTTTAGGTTTAGGTTTAGGGTTAGGGCTAGGGCTATGGCCAGGGCTAGGGCTAGGGCTAGGGCTAGGGCTAGGGTTATTGGTAGAGCTAGGGCTAGGCCTAGGTATAGGGTTTGGGCTATGGCTAGGGTTAGGGTTAGAGTTAGTGTTAGGGTTAGAGCTAGGGATAGGGCTAGGGTAGTGCTACGTTTAGGGCTAGGGCTAGGGCTAGGGATATGGTTAGAGCTAGAGTTAGGGCTAGGGCTAGTGTTAGGGCTAGGGCTAGGGTAGGAATAGGGTTAGGTTTAGGGTTAGGGTTATGCCTAGGACTAGGGTTAGGTAGGGTTAGCGTTAGGTGTAGTGCTAGGTTTAGGGTTTGGGCTAGGGCTAGGGTTAGGGTTAGGGTTAGGGCTAGGGCTAGGGTTAGGGTTAAGGTTCGGGTTAGTGTTATTGCTAGGGCTAGGGCTAGGGCTAGGTTTATGGTAGGGTTATGATTAGGAATAGTGCTAGGGATAGGAATAAGTTGTGGGTTAGGGTTAGGGCTACTGTAGGGTTAGGGTTATGTTTTGGGTTGTGGTTGGGGTTGGGGTTGTGGTTGGGGTTAAGTTTAGGGCTAGGGCTACGGCGAGGGTTAAGGTTAAGGTTAAGGTTAGCGTTAGGGTTAGAGCTAGGGCTAGGGTTAGGGTTAGGGTTTTGGTTAGGTTTAGGCCTAGGGCTAGGGTTAGGTCTAGGGTTAGGTTTAGGATTAGGATGATTGTTAGGGCTAGTGCTAGGTCTATGGCTAGGGCTAGGGCTAGGGCTAGGGATAGGGATAGGGTTAGGTTTATGGCTCGGGCTAGGGCTGGGCTAGGGCTAGGTTTAGGGTTAGGGTTAGGATTAGGACTAGGGCTGGTGTTAGGGTTAGGGTGTGGGTTAAGGTTAGGACTAGGTTTAGGTTAAGGATTAGGTAGGTTATTGTTAGGTGGAGGGCTATGGTTAGGGTTATGGTTAGCGGTCGGGTTAGGGTTAGGGTTAGGGCTAGAGCTACATTTATTGTTAGGGTTAGTGTTACGGCAGGGCTAGGTTTACGGTTAGGGCTAGTGCTAGGGCTAGTGTTAGGGCTAGGGCTAGGATTAGGGCTATGGTTAGGGTTAGGGTTATGGCTAGCGCTAGGGCTAGGGTTAGTTTTAGGGCTAGGGCTAGGGCTATGGCTAGGGTTATGGTTAGCGCTAGGGCTAGGCCTAGGCCTAGGTTTAGGGCTAGGGCTTGGGTCAGGTCTATGGTTAGTGTTAGGGTTAGGGCTAGGTCTAGGTTTAGGGTTAGGTCTAGGGTTTGGGTATGGCCTAGCATTACCATTGGGGCTAGGGTTAGGGTCAGGGTTAGGGTCACGGTTAGGGCTAGGGTTAGCGTTAGGGTTAGGGTTAGGGTTAGGGCTAGGGCTAGGGTTAGGGTTAGAGTTAGGGCTAGGTCTAGGACTAGGTCTAATTAGGGGTATTATTAGGGTTAGGGCTAGGGCTAGGGCAAGGGTTAAGGCTCGGTCTAGGGCTAGGTTTAGGGTTAGGTCTAGTGGTAGTGCTAGGGCTAGGGCTAGGTCTAGGGCAAGGTCTAGGTTTAGGGTTAGGTTTAGGGTTAGGTTTAGGGCTAGGGTTAGGTTTAATTTGTTCGTTAGGGTTAGGGTTAGGGCTAGGGCTAGGGCTAGGGCTAGGCCTAGGTTTAGGGTTAGGGCTATGGCTAGGGTTCTGGTTAGAGTTAGGATTAGGGTTAGGGCTAAGGCTAGGGCTAGGGTAGGGCTAGGTTTAGGGCTAGGGCTAGTGCTAGGCCTAGGGCTAGAGTTAGGGCGAGGTCTAGGGATAGGTTTAGGGAGAGGGTTAGGGCTATTGATAGGGTTAGGTTTAACTTGTGGTTTAGGGCTAGGTTTGGGGTTAGGGCTAGGGCTATGGCTAGGGCTAGGGCTAGGGTTAATGTTAGGGTTATTGCTAGAGCTAGGGCTAGGCCTAGGTTTAGGTGTGGGCTATGGCTAGGGTTAGGGTTAGAGTTAGTGTTACGGTTAGAGCTAGGGATATGGCTAGGGTAGTGCTACGTTTAGGGCTAGGGCTAGGGCTAGGGCTAGGGCTAGAGCTAGAGTTAGGGCTAGGGCTAGGGTTAGGGCTAGGGCTAGGGCTAGGAATAGGTTTAGGTTTAGGGTTAGGGTTATGCCTAGGTCTAGGGCTAGGGCTAGGGTTATTTAGGGTTAGCGTTAGGTGTATTGCTAGGTTTAGGGTTCGGGCTAGGGCTACGGTTATGGTTAGGTTAGGGCTAGGGCAAGTGTTAGGGTTAGGGTTAGGGTTATTGCTAGGGCTAGGGCTAGGGCTAGGTTGAGGGTTACGGTTAGGAAGAGGACTAGTGATAGAGATAGGAATAAGTTGTGGGTTAGGGTTAGGGCTACTTTTAGTGTTAGGGTTAGGGTTATGGTTTGGGTTGGGGTTGTGGTTTTGGTTTGGGTTGGGATTATGGTTAGGACTAGGGCTAAGGCTAGGGTTAAGGTTAGGGTTAGCGTTAGGTTTAGGGCTAGGGCTAGGGTTAGGGTTAGGATTAGGGTTAGGTTTAGGCCTATGGCTAGGGTTAGGTCTAGGGTTAGTGTTAGGATTAGGGCAAGTGCTAGGGCTAGGGTTAGGGTTAGGGTTAGGTTTATGGCTAGGGCTAGGGCTAGGCTAGGTTTTGGCCTAGGGCTAGGGTTAGGTCTATGGTTAGGGTTAGGGTGTGGGTTAAGGTTAGGGCTAGGTTGAGGGTTAGGATTAGAGTTGTGGTTGGGTTTGGGGTTGGGCTTGGGTTTGGGGTATGGTTTAGGGTTAAGGCTAGGGCTAGGGCTAGGTTTAGAGTTAGGGGTAGGGCTAGGGCTAGGGTTAGGGCTAGGTTCATGGTTAGGGCGAGGACTAGGTCTAGGGCTAGGTTTAGTGTTAGCGCTAGGTCTAGGGCTAGGCCTAGGTTTAGGTCTAGGGCTAGGGCTAGCATTAGGGTTAGGTTTAGGGCTAGGCCTAGGGCCAGGGCTAGGGTTAGGTTTAATTTGTGGGTTAGGTTAGGGTTAGGGCTAAGGCTAGGGTTAGGACTAGGGTGATGTCTAGGGCTAAGGCTAGTGCTAGGGTTATGGTTAGGGCGAGGGCTAGGGCTTGGGCTAGGTCTAGGGCTAGGTTTAGGGTTAGGGTTAGGGCTAGTGTTAGGGTTAGTGTTATGGTTTGGATTGTGGTTCTGGTTAGGGTTGGTATTGTGGTTGGGGTTAAGGTTAGGCCTAGTGCGAAGGCAGGATTGGGATTAGGGTTAGGGTTAGGGTTAGGTTTATGTTTAGGGCTAGGGCTAGGGTTAGGGTTAGGGTTAGGGGTAGTGCTAGCTATAGGGCTAGGGTTAAGGGTAGGGCTAGGGCTAGGGTAAGGGTGAGGTTTATCGTTAGGGTTAGGGCTGGGGCCTGGGTTAGGGTTAGGGTTAGATTTAGGGATAGGGCTAGGGTTATGTCCATGGTTATGGTTAGGGTTAGGGCTAGAGCTAGGGTTAGTGTTAGTATATGCTTAGGGATAGGGCTAGGGCTTGGGTTAGGGTTAGGTTTACGGTTAGGGCTAGAGTTAGGGTTAGCGTGAGGGTTAGGGCTAGGACTAGGGCTATGACTAGGTCTAAGGTTAGTGTTAGGGCAGGCTAGGGCTAGGGTTAGAGTTAGGGTTCGGGCTAGGGCTAGGGCTAGGGCTAGTGTTAGGGTTAGGGTTAGGGTTATTGCTATGGCTGTGGCTAGGGCTAGGTTTACGGTTGGGGTTAGGGTTAGGGCTAGGTCTAGAGTTAGGATTAAGCTGTGGGTTAGGATTAGGGCTAGGGCTAGGGTTAGGGTTAGGGATAGGGTTACGGCGAGGGCTAGGTTTATGGTTAGGCCTAGGGCAAGGGCTAGTGTTAGGGCTAGGGCTAGGGTTAGGGCTAGGGCTAGGGCTAGGCTTAGGGTTAGGGTTAGGGTTAGGGTTGGGGTTGGGTTTAGGTCTAGGGCTAGGGTTAGGATTAAGCTGTGGGTTAGGATTTCAGCTAGGATTAGTGATAGGATTTTGGTTTGGGTTTGGGTTGTGGTTGGGTTTCGGTTTGTGTTTGGGTTAAGGTTAGGGCTATTGCTAAGGCTAGGGTTAGGTTACGGTTTGGGTTCGGGTTAGGGTTATGGCTAGGGTTAGGGTTAAGGCTAAGTTTAGGGTTAGGTTTAGGTTTAGAGTCCGGGCTAGGGTTAGGGTTAGGGCTAGGCCTAGGGTTAGGTTTAATTTGGGGTAGGGTTACGGCTAGTGTTAGGGTTATGGTTATGGTTTGGGCAGCGGATTTTTTGGGGTTGGGGTTGTGGTTGGGGTTAAGGTTACGGCTAGGGCTAAGGCTAGGTTTAGGGTTAGGTTTAGGGTTAGGGTTAGGGTTAGGGCTAGGGCTATGGCTAGGTTAGGGTTAGGGTTGGGACTGGGGCTAGGGTAAGGTTAGGGCAAGGGCTAGGGTTAAGGTTAGGGTTAGGGTTAGGGCTAGGACTATGGTTAGGGTTAGGGTTAGGGTTAGTGCTAGGGTTAGGGTTAGGTCTAGGGTTAGGGTATGGGCTAAGGTCTAGGGTTAGGGTTATCATTAGGGTTAGGGCTACAGCTAGGTTTAGGGATAGGGCTAGGGCTAGGGCTAGTGTTAGGGCTAGGGCTAGGGATAGGGCTAGGGCTAGGGCTAGGGCTATGTTTAGGGCTACGGCTACGGCTAGACTTAAGGTTAGGGTTAGGGTTAGGTTTTGGGTTGGGGTTATGGCTAGGGCTAGGGTTAGGTTTAATTTGTGGGTTAGGGCTAGGGTTAGGGCTAGGGCTAGGTCTAGGGCTAGGGTTAGGGTTATGTTTAGGGTTAGGGTTAGGGCTAGGTTTAGGGTTAGGGTTAGGTCTAGGACTAGCGTTATGTTTAGGGTTAGTGTTAGAGTTCGGGCGAGGGTTAGGTTTAGGTCTAGGGTTAGAGTATGGTCTAGGGTTAGGGTTAGGGCTGGGGTTAGGGTCAGGGTTAGGGTTATGTCTAGGGCTAGGGCTAGGTTTACGGTTACCGTTTGGGTTAGGGTTAGGTTTAGGGCTAGGATTAATGTTAGGGTTAGGGTTTCAGCTAAGGCTAGGGTTAGGGTTAGGGTTAGGGTTAGGGTTAGGGTTAGGGTTAGGGTTACGGTTAGTGCTAGTGTTAGCGTTCAGGCTAGGGCTAAGGTTAGGGTTACGGTTAGGGCTAGGGCGAGGGCTAGGGCTAGGGTTAGGTTTAGGTTAGTGTTAGGGAGAGGGCTAGGGTTAGGGTTAGGATTAAGCTGTGCATTAGGGTTAGGGCTAGAGTTGGTGTTAGGGTTATGGTTTGGGAATGGGTTGTGATTGGGTTTGGTGTTGGGGTTTGGGTTAATGTTAGGGCTAGTGTTCGGGCTAGGGCTAGGGCTATGGTTAGGGCTAGGGCTAGGGCTAGGGCTAGGCTTAGGGTTGGGGTTGTGATTGGGGTTAGGGCTAGGGCTAGGGCTAGGGCTAGTTTGAGGGCTAGGGCTAGGATTAGTTTTAGTTTGTGTGTTAGGGTTAGGGTTAGGTCTAGGGCTAGGGTTAGGTTTAGGGCTAGGCCTAGGGCTAGGGCTAGGGCTAGGGCTAGTGTTAAGGCTATGGCTAGGGTTAGGGCTAGGGCTAGGCCTAGGTTTAGGGTTAGGGTTAGAGTTGGGGCTAGGTCTAGGACTAGGTCTAGGGTTGGGGTATTATGGTTAGGGCTAGGGCTAGGTTTAGGGTTAGGGCTAGGGCTAGGGCTAGTGTTAGGGCTAGGGCTAGTGTTCTGACTATGGCTAGGACTATGGTTTTCTAGGGCTAGGGCTAGGCCTAGGGCTAGTGTTAGGGTTAGGGTTAGGGTTAGGGCTAGGGCTAGGGCTACGGTTAACGCTATGGCTAGGGTTAGGGCTAGGGCTAGGCCTAGGGCTAGGGTTAGGGTTACGGTTAGGGCTAGGGCTAGGGCTACGGTTAACGCTATGACTAGGGTTAGGGCTAGGGCTAGGGCTAGTGTTAGGGGTAGGGTTAGGGCTAGGGCTAGAGCTAGGGCTAGTGCTAGGCTAGGGCTAGGCTAGGGCTACTGCTAGTGTTAGAGTTGGGGTTAGGGTTATGCCTAGGGCTAGGGCTAAGGCTAGAATTAGGTAGGGTTAGCGTTAGGTGTAGTGCTAGGTTTAGGTTTCTGGCTAGGCTAGTGTTATGGTTAGTGTTAGGTTTAGGGCTAGGCCTAGGGCCAGGGCTAGGGTTAGGTTTAATTTGTGGGTTAGGGTTAGGGTTAGGGCTAGGGCTAAGGTTAGGGCTAGGGTTAGGTCTAGGGCTAGGTTTAGGTCTAGGTTTAGGGCTAGGAATAAGGCCAGAGCAAGGGTTATGTTTAGGGCTCGGGCTAGGGCTAGGTTTAGGGTTAGTGTTTGGGCTAGGGTTAGGGTTAGTGTTATGGTTTGGATTGTGGTTGTGGTTGTGGTTGGGGTTGGGGTTGTGGTTGGTGTTAAGTTTAGGGCTTGGGCTAAGGCTAGGATTAGGGTGAGGGTTAGGGTTAGGGATAGGTCTTGGGTTAGGATATGGGCTAGGGTTATGGTTAGGGCTGGGAATAGGGTTAGGGTTAGGGTTAGGTCCAGGGCTAGGGCTAGGGTTAGGGTTAGCGTTCAGGTTAGGGTTAGGGCTAGGGCTAGGGTTAAGGTTAGAGTTAGGGTTTCAGCTAAGGCTAGGGTTAGTGTTAGGGTTAGGGTTATGATTAGTGCTAGTCTTAGGGTTCGGGCTACGGTTAAGGTTATGGTTAGGGTTAGGGCTAGGGCGAGGGCAAGGGCTAGGGCTAGGGCTAGGATTAGGTTAGTGTTAGGGTTAGGGCTATGGTTAGGGTTAGGATTAAGCTGTGGGTTACCGTTTGGGCTAGGGTTGGTGTTAGGGTTATGGTTTGGGTATGGGTTGTGATTGGCTTTGGGGTTGCGGTTTGGGTTAAGGTTAGGGCTAGGGCTAAGGCTAGGGTTAGGGTTACTGTTAGGGCTCCGCCTAGGGCTACGGTTAGTGTTAGGGTTAGGATTAGGGCTAAAGCTAGGGTTAGGTATAATTTGCGTTAGGGTTAGGGCTAGGGTTAGGGTTATGATTATGGTTTGGGTTGTGGTTGGTGTTGGGGTTGTGGTTAGGGTTAAGCTTACGGCTAGGGTTAAGGCTAGGGTTAGGGTTAGGGTTAGGGTTAGGTTTAGGGCTAGGTCTATGGCTAGGGTTAGGGTTAGGGTAAGTGCTAAGGCTAGGCCATGGGCTAGTGTTAGGGTTAGGGTTAGGGCTGGGGCTAGGGTTATGGTTAGGGCGAGAGCTAGTGCTAGGGCTAGGGCTAGGGCTAGCTTTAGGGTTAGGGTTAGGGCTAGGGCTAGGGCTAAGCCTAGGTTTATGGTTAGGGTTAGGGCTAAGACTTGGGTTAGGGTTGGAGTTAGTTTTGGGTTTGGATTTGTGGTTTGAGTTTGTAGGGGTTGCTATTAGGGTTAGGTTTATGATTAGGGCATGGGCTAGGGCTAGGGACTGGGTTAGGTTTAGGGTTAGGGCTAGGGTTAGGGTTAGGGTTAAGGCTATTGCTGGGTTAGATTAGGTTTAGGGCTAGGGCTAGGGCTAGGGTTAGGGTTATGGTTAGGGTTAGGGCTAGGGCTACAGTTAGGGTTAGCGTTAGGGTTAGGGGTAGGACTAGCGTTAGTTTTATGGTTAGGGTTAGAGTTCAGTCTAGGGTTAGTGTTAGGTCTATGGTTGGTGTATGGCCTACTGTTAGGGTTAGGGCTGGGGTTAGGTTCAGGGTTAGGATTAGGTCTAGGGCTAGGGCCAAGTCTAGGGTTAGGGTTAGTGTATGGGTTAGGATTAGTGCTATGGTTAGGGTTAGGTTAGTGTTAGGTTTAGGGTTAGGGTTAGTGCTAGGGCTATGTTTAGGGTTAGGTTTAGTGCTAGGGCTAGGACTAGGGCTAGGGTTAGGGATAGCGCTAGGGCTAGGCCTAGGCCTAGGTTTAGGGCTAGTGCTAGGGTTAGGTCTAGGGTTTGGGTACGGGCTAGGGTTAGCGTTTTGGCTAGGGTTAGGGTCAGTCTTAGGGTTACGGTTATGGCTAGGGTTAGGGTTATGTTTAGGGTTAGGGTTACGGTTAGGGCTAGGGCTAGTGTTAGGGTTAGAGTTAGGGCTATGTCTAGGACTAGGTCTAGGGTTAGGTTTATTATTAGGGTTAGGTCTATCGTTAGGTTTAGGGTTAGGGCTAGGGCTAGAGCTAGTGTTAGGGCTAGGGCTAGTGTTAGGGCTAGGGCTAGCGCTATGTTTAGGGCTATTGCTAGGGCTAGGCTTAGGGTTAGTGTTACGGTTAGGGTTGGGTTTGGGGTTAGGGCTAGGGCTAGGGCTAGGTTTAATTTGTGGGTTAGGGCTAGGATTAGGGCTAGGGCTAAGGCTAGGGCTAGGTTTATGCTTAGGGTTCGGGCTAGGGCTCGGGCTAGGGCTAGGTTTAGGGTTAGGGTGAGGGCTAGAGTTAGGGTTAGTGTTATGGTTTGGATTGTGGTTGTGGTTGGGGTTAAGTTTAGGGCTAGGGCTAAGGCTAGGATTAGGGTGAGGTTTAGGGTTAGGGTTAGGTTTAGGACTAAGGCTAGGGTCAGGGTTAGGGTTAGGTTAAGCGCTAGGGCTAGGCCACGGGCTAGTGTTAGGGTTAGGGTTAGGGCTGGGGCTAGGGTTATGGTTAGTGCGAGGGCTAGGATTAGGGCTAGGTTTAGGCTTAAGGTTAGGGTTGGGGTTAGGGTTGGGATTGTATTTGGGGTTGGGCTTGTTTGGTGTTAGGGTTTGGGTTAGGTTTAGGGTTAGGGAATGTGCTAGGGCTAGGGTTAGTGTTAGGTTTAGGGCTAGTGCTAGGGTTAGGGTTAGGGTTGGGGCTAGGGCTAGGGTTAGGTCTAGGTTTTGGGTACGGGCTAGGGTTAGCATTAGGTCTAGGGTTAGGGTCAGAGTTAGGGTTACGGTAGGGCTAGGGTTAGGGTTAGGGTTTGGGTTAGAGCTAGGGCTAGGGCTAGGGTTAGGGTTAGAGTTAGGGCTAGGTCTGGGACTAGTTCTAGGCTTAGGGTTATTATTAGGGTTAGGGTTGGGGTTGGGGTTAGGGCTAGGGCTAGGATTAGGTTTAATTTGTGGGTTAGGGCTAGGGTTAGGGCTAGGGCTAGGGCTTAGCCTAGGGTTAGGGTTAGGGTTAGAGTTATGGCTAGGTCTAGGACTAGGTCTAGGTTTTGGGGTATTATTAGGGTTAGGGCTAGGGCTAGGTTTAGGGTTAGTGCTAGGGCTAGGGCTAGTGTTAGGGCTAGGGCTAGTGTTCGGACTAGGGCTAGGGCTATGGTTAGGGCTAGGGCTAGGTCTAGGCTTAGGCTTAGGTTTAGGGTTAGGGTTCCGGTTGGGGTTCGGGCTAGTGCTAGGGCTAGGTTTAGGGCTAAGCCTAGGGTTAGGTTTAATTTCTGGGTTATGGTTAGTGTTAGTTCTAGGCTAGGGTTAGGGCTAGGGCTAGGGTTAGTGTTAGGTTTAGGGCTAGGGCTAGGGCTAGGCCTAGGGCTAGGGCTAGTGTTAGGGCTAGGTCTAGGGCTAGGGCTTGGGCAAGGGCTAGGTTTCGGGTTTGGGCTATGGCTAGGGTTAGGGTTAGAGTTAGTGTTTGGTTTAGAGCTAGGGATAGGGCTAGTGTAGTGCTAAGTTTAGGGCTAGGGCTAGTGCTAGGGCTATGGCTAGAGCTAGAGTTAGGGCTAGGGCTAGGGTTAGGGCTAGGGCTAGGGCTAGGGCTAGGGCTAGGAATAGGGTCAAGTTTAGGGTTAGGGTTATTCCTAAGTCTAGGACTAGGGCTAGGGTTAGGTAGGGTTATCATTAGGTGTAGTGCTAGGTTTAGGGTTCGGACTAGGGCTAGGATTATGGTTAAGGTTACGTCTAGGGCTAGGGTTAGGGTTAGGGTTAGGGTTATTACTAGGGCTAGGGCTAGGGCTAGGTTTATGGTTAGGGTTGGGATTAGGACTAGTGCTAGGGATAGGAATAAGTTGTGGGATAGGGTTAGGATTAGGGTTAGGGTTATGGTTTGGGTTGGGGTTGTGGTTTTGGTTGGGGTTGGGGTTAAGGTTAGGGCTAGGGATAAGGCTAGGGTTAAGGTTAGGGTTAGCGTTAGGGTTAGGGCTAGGGTTAGGGTAGGTTTAGCTTTAGGCCTAGGGTTAGGGTTAGGTCTAGGGTTAGGGTTAGGATTAGGGCGAGTGCTAGGTTTAGGGCTAGGGCTAGGGTAGGGTTAGGGTGAGGTTTATGGCTAGGGCTAGGGCTAGGTTTAGGGTTAGGGTGTGGGTTAAGGTTAGGGCTAGTTTTAGGGTTAGGATTAGGGTTGGGGTTCGGGTTGGGGTTGGGCTTGGGGTTGGGGTTTGGTTTAGGGTTATGTCTAGGTCTAGAGCTAGGGTTAGGTTTAGGGGTAAGGCTAGGGCTAGGGTTAGGCCTAGGTTTAGTGTTAGGGCTAGGGCTAGGTCTAGGGCTAGGTTTAGGTTAGCACTTGGGCTAGGGCAAGGCCTAGGTTTAGGTCTAGGGCTAGGGCTAGGGTTAGGGTTAGGTTTAGGGCTAGGCCTAGGGCTAGAACTAGGGTTAGGTTTAATTTGTGGGTTAGGGTTAGGGTTAGGGCTAGGGCTAGGGTTAGGGCTAGGGTTAGGGCTAGGGCTAAGGCTAAGGTTAGGGCTAGGGTTATGGCTAGGACTAAGGCTAGGGCTAGGGTTATGTTTAGGGCGAGGGCTAGGGCTAGCGCTAGGTTTATGGTTACGGTTAGGGCTAGGGTTAGGGTTAGTGTTATGGTTTGGATTGGGGTTGTGTTTGGGGTTAAGGTTATGTCTATGGCAAAGGCTAGGGTTAGGGTTAGGGTTAGGTTTAGGCCTAGGGCTAAGGCTAGGGTCAGGGTTAGGTTAAGCACTAGGGCTAGGCCACGGGCTAGTGTTATATATAGGGTTAGGGCTGGCGCTAGTGTTATGATTAGGGCTAGGGCTAGGTTTAGGATTAGGGTTAGGACTAAGGCTTGCGTTAAGTTTGGTTTTGTATGTGGGGTTGCGCTTGGTTGGGGTTAGGGTTAGATTTACATTTAGGGATAGGGCATGGACTAGGGCTAGGGTTAGTGTTAGGTTTAGGGCTAGGGCTAGGGTTAGGGTTAGGGTTAGTGCTAGGGTTAGGGTTAGGTTTAGGGTTAGAGCTAGGGCTTGGGCTAGGGCTAGGGTTAGGGTTATTGTTAGGGTTAGGGATAGGGCCACAGTTAGTGTTAGGGTTAGGTTTAGGAATAGGGCTAGGGTTAGTTCTATGCTTATGGTTAGGGTTAGGGCTAGGGCTAGGGTTAGTGTTAGTGTTAGCTGAGGGATTGGCTAGGGCTTGGGTTAGGGTTAGGATTACGGTTAGGGATACGGTTAGGGTTAGGGTTAGGGTTGGGGCTTTGACTAGGGCTATACCAGGTCTAAGGTTAGTGTTAGGGTTTGGGCTAGGGCTAGGGATAGTGTTAGAATTAGGGCTAGGGCTAGGGCTAGGGCTAGGGCTAGGGTTAGGGTTAGGGTTAGGGCTAGGGTTAGGGTTAGGGCTAGGCTTAGGGTTAGGGTTGGGGTTGGGGTTAGGGCTAAGTCTAGGGTTAGGTTTAGGGTTAGAGTTCGGGCTAGGGTTAGGGTTAGGGTACGGGCTAGGGTTAGGTTTAGGGCTGGGGTTAGGGTCAGGGTGAATGTTAGTTGTTTGGGTAGGGCTAGGGATAGGGCTAGGGCTAGGGTTAGAGTTAGGGCTAGGGTTAGGGCGAGGGCTAAGGCTATGGCTAGGGCTAGGGTTACTGTTAGGGCTACCTCTAGGGCTAGGGTTTGGTTTAGGGTTAGGGCTAGAGCTGGGGCTAGACCTAGGTTTAGGTTTAGGTTTAGGCTTAGGTTTAGGTCTAGGGCTAAGGCTAGGGTTAGGGTTAGGGTTAGGGTTATATCTAGGGCTAGGGCTAAGACTAAGGTTACTTTTAGGTTTAGGGTTAGGGCTAGGTTTAGTGATAGGTTTAGGTTTAGGGCTAGGGCTAGGGCTCGGCCTAGGGTTCGGTTAGGGTTAGGTTTAGGCCGAGGGCTAGGGTTAGGTTTATGGTTAGGGTTATGGTTTGGGCTAGGTCTAGGGCTAGGGTTAAAGTTAGCACTAGGGCTGGGCCTAGTCCTAGGTTTAGGTCTAGGGCTAGGGCTAGGGTTAGTTGTAGGGTTGGGGTTCGGGCTAGGGTTAGGGCTAGGGCTAGGGTAAGGGTTAGCTTTAGGGATAGGGCTAGAGCTAGGTTTATGGTTAAGGTTAGGGCCAGGGCTAGGTTCTAGGGCTAGGGTTAGGATTAGGGTTAGGACTAGGGCTAGGCCTAGGTTTAGTGCTAGGGCTAGGTCTAGGGTTAGGGTTAAGTTTAGGGCTAGGCCTAGGGCTAGGGCTAGGGTTAGGGTTAGGGTTAGGTTTAGGGCTAGGGTAGGTTTAGGTCTATGGTTAGGGTTAGGGTTATGGCTAGGGCTAGGGTTAGTGTTATTGTTAGGCTTAGAATTAGGGCTAGGGCTTGGCTTAGGGTTATGGTTCTGGTTAACTCTAGGTTTATGGTTTGGGTTTGGGTTAAGGCTAGGACTAGTGCTAGTGCTACTGCTATGTTTAGGGTTAGGGTTTGGGTTAGGGTTAGAGCTAGGGCTAGGGTTAGGATTAGGGTTAGGTTTAGGGTAAGAGCTACGGTTAGGTCTATGTTTAGGGCTAGGTTTAGGGCTAGGTCTAGGGTTAGGATTAGGGTTAGTGCTAGGGCTGGGGTTAGGGTTGATGTTGGGTTTGTGGTTGGGTTTGGGGTTTGGTTGGGGTTGGGGTTAGTGTTAGTGTTAGGTTTAGGGTTAGGGTTAGGACTTGGGCTAGTGCTAGGTTTAGGGTTAGTGTTAGGGCTAGGGCTAAGGTTAGGTCTATGGTTAGGGTTAGGGTTAGTGCTAGGGCTAGGGTTTGGGTTATGGTAGGGTTAGGGTTAGGGCTAGGACTAGCTTTAGGGTTAGGGTTAGGGTTAGGGCTAGGACTAGCCTTATGTTTAGGTTTAGGGTTAGAGGACTGGCTAGGGTCAGGGTTAGGGTACACTGGGGTTAGGTTTAGGGCTGGGCTTAGGGTCAGGATTATTCTTAGGTGTAGGGCTAGTGCTAGGGTTAGGGTTAGCGTTCGAGTTAGAGTTAGGGCTAGGGCTAGGTTTAGGGTTAGGGTTAGGGTTATGACTATGGTTAGGGTTAGGGTTAGGGTTAGGGTTAGTGTTAGGGTAAGGGCTAGGGCTAGGGCCAGGGCTAGGGTTAGGGTTAGGGCTTGGGCTAGGGCTAGGCCTAGGTTTAGGGCTAGGGCTAGGGTTAGGTCAATGGTTAGGGTTAGGGTTAACGCTATGTTTAGGGCTAGGTCTAGGGTTAGGGTACGGGCTAGGGTTTGGGTTAGGGCTAGGGTTAGGGTCAGGGTAAGGGTTAGGTCTAGGGCTAGGGCTAGGTTTAGGGTTAGCGTTCGGGTTAGGGCTAGGGCTAGAGCTAGGGTTAGGGTTAGGGCTACGATTAGAGCTAGGGCTAGTGCTAGGGCTATGGTGAGGGTTTGGTTTTGGTTTAAAGCTAGGGCTAGTGTTAGGCTTAGGGTTAGGGTTAGGTCTAGGGCTAGGGTTAGGGTTAGGGTTAGGTCTAGGTCTAGGGCTAGGGTAGAGTTAGGGTTAGGGTTATGGCTAGGGATAGGGTTAGGGTTAGGGTTAGGGTTAGGTTTAGGGCTAGGACTAGCGTTAGGTTTAAGGTTAGGGTTAGAGTTCGGGCTAGGATTAGGGCTATGGTACGGGCT
>CM027390.1:122717995-122739946 GCA_015711505.1 Sylvilagus bachmani | reverse complement strand
GGTTAGTCTTATGGCTTGGGCTATGGTTAGGGTTAGGGTTAGGTTTAGTGCTTTGTTTAGGGTTAGGGCAACGGTAAGGGCTAGGGTTAGGGTTAGTGTTAGGGTTAGGGTTAGGGCTAGGGCTTGGGCTAAGGTTAGATGTAGGGATTAGTGCTAGGGTTAGGGTTAGGGCTAGGTTAAGGGCTAGGGTTAGGGTTAGTGTTAGGGCTTGGGATTGGTTTATGGTTAGGGCTAGGGCTAGGTTTATGGTTAGGTTTTGTGTTAGGGTTACGGCTAGGTCAAGGATCAGGGTTAGTGTTAGGGTTAGGGCTAGGGTTAGGGTTAGGGTTAGGGATAGATTTAGGGCTAGGGCTTGCATTAGGGTTAGGGCTACTGCAAAGTTTAGGTCAATGGTTAGGGTTAGGCTTAGGGCTAGGGCCATGTTAAGGGTGAGGTCTAGGGTTTGTGTAGGTGCTAGGGTTAGGTTTAGGGCTAGGGTTAGGGTCAGGGTTAGGGTTCAGTCTAGGACTAGGGCTAGGTTAGGGTTAGTGTTCGGGTTAGGACTAGGGCTAGGGCTAGTGCAAGTGTTAAGATTTGGTCTGGGGTTATGGTTAGGGTTAGGTTTAGGGCTATGGCTAGGTTTAGGTCTATGAATAGGGTTAGGTATAGGGCCACGGCTAGGGTTAGTGTTAGTGTTAGCCTTATGGCTAGACTAGGGATTGGGTTAAGGTTAGGGTTACGGTTAGGGCTAGGATTAAGGTGAGGGTTAGGATTAGGGTTAGGGCTAGGACTAGGGTTAGGTCTAGGGCTAGGTTTAGGGTGAGGGTTTGGGTTAGGGCTAGCACTATGATTAGGGTTAGGTTTAGTGTTACGGTTAGAGCTAGGGCTATGGTAAGGGTTAGGGTTAGGGTGAGGGTGAGGGCTAGGGTTAGGGTAATGGTTAGTGTTAGGGCTAGTTCCAGGGCAAGGGTAGGGTTAGTTTTAGGGTTAAGGTTATACCTAGCTAAGGTCTAGGGTTAGGGTTAGGGTTAGGTCTAGGGCTAGGGCTAGGGTTAGGGTTAGGTTTATGGCTTGGGCTAGGGTTAGGGTTAGGTTTTGGGTTAGGGCTAGGGATATAGTTAGGATTAGGGTTAGGGTTCCGGTTAGAGCTAGGGCTAGGGTTAGGGTTAGGTTTAGGGTTAGGGGTAGGGTTTGGGTTAGGGTTAGGGTTAGGGCTAGGGCCAGGGCTGGGACTAGGTTTAGGGTTCGAGCTAAGGCTTGGACTAGGTCTAGGGCTAGGGTTATTGTTATGGCTAGGGCTAGGGCTAGGGCTAGGCGTAGGTTTATGCCTAGGGCTTGGGCTAGGGTTAGGGTTAGAGTTATGGTTAGGTTTAGTGCTAGGTTAGGGCTAGGTTTAGGGCTAGGCCAAGGGTTAGGACTAGGGTTAGTGTTAGGGTTAGGGTTTGGGCTAGGGCTAGGTTTAGGGATATCGTTAGGATTATGGTTAGGTTTAGTGCTAGGATGAGGGTTAGTTTTAGGGTAGGGCTCGGGCTAGCACTAGGGTTAGTGTAATGCATGGGCTAGGGCTAAGGCTAGGGTTAGGTCTATGGTTAGTGTTAGGATTAGGTCTATGGCTAGGGCTTGTGTTAGAGTTAATGTTACGGTTAGGGCTAGGGTTGGGGTTATTATTAGGGTTAGGGCTAGGACTAGGGCTACTTCTAGGGCTAGGGTTAAGGTTATGGTTAGGGCTAGGGTTAGGGCTAGGATTAGGGCTGTGACTAGGGCTAGAGCTAGTGCTAGGGTTAGGGTTAGGGTTTGGGTTATGGTTAGAGCTAGGGCTAGGTTTAGGGTTAGGGTTAGGGTACGGGCTAGGGTTAGGTAGGGCTGGGTTTAGTGTCAGGGTTATTTTTAGGTGTAGGTCTAGGGCTAGGGTTAGGGTTAGCATTCAGGTTAGGGTTAGGGCTAGGGCTAGGGTTAGGGCTAAGGTTACGGTTAGGGTAGGGTTAGGGTTAGGGTTAGGGTTAGGGTTAGGGTTACAGATAGGGCTACGGCTACGGCTAGGTTTAGAGTTAGGGCTAGCGTTAGGTCTTTGGTTAGGGTTAGGGTTAGTTCTAGGGCTAGGGCTAGGTCTAGGGTTAGGGTACAGGCTAGGGTTTGGGTTAGGGCTATGGTTAGGGTCAGGGTTAGGGTTAGGGCTAGGGCTAGGGCTAGGGCTATGGCTAGGGTTAGCGTTTGGGTAGGGCTTGGGCCAGGGCTAGGGTTATGTGTAGGGCTAGGGTTAGCGTTTGGGTAGGGCTTGGGCTAGGGCTAGGGTTATGTGTAGGGCTAGGGTTAGAGCTAGGGCTAATATAGGGGTAGTTCTAGGGTTTGGGTTAGGGCTAGATGTAGGTCTAGGGCTAGGGCTTGGGCTAGGGTTAGGTTTAGGTTAGGTCTAGGGCTAGGGATAGGGCAAGGGTTAGGGTTAGGGTTATGGTTAGGGCTAGGTTTAGGGTTAGTATTAGGGATAGGGCTAGGCCTAGGGCTAGGCCTAGGGTTCGGTTAGGTTTAGGTTTAGGCCTAAGGCTTGGGTTTGGTCTAGGTTCATGGTTTGGTTTTGGGCTAAGGCTAGGGTTAGGGTTAGTGTTAGGGTTAGGGCTATGGCTAGGGTTAGGGCTAGGTTTAGGGTTAGGGTTAGGGTTAGTGATAGGGTTAGGTTTAGGGTTAGCGTTAGGCCTAGGGCTCGGGCTATGGCTATGGATAGATTTAGGGTTTGGTTTTGGGTTAGGTCTAGGGATAGGGTTTTGGTTGGGGTTAGGGCTAGGGTTAGGGTTAGGGGTAAGGTCAGGGCTAGTGGCAGGGCTAGGGCTAAATTTAGATTTAGGTTTAGGTTGAGGGCTAGGGCTAGGGCTAGTGCTAGGTTTTGTGTTAGTGTTAGGGTTAGGGCTAGTTCTAGGACTGGGTGTATTGTTAGGGTTAGGGTTAGGGCTAGGGCTAGCGCTAGGCCCAGGTTTAGGGCTAGGGCTAGGGCTAGGTTTAGGTTTAGGGTTAGGGTTAGGGTTAGGGTTAGGGTTAGGCATAGGGTTAGGTTTTCGGTTAGGGTTAGGCCTAGGGCTCGGGCTAGGGCTATGGTTAGGTTTAATTTGGGTTAGGGTTAGGGCTAGGGTTAGGGTTAGGGTTAGGGTTAGGGCTACTGCTATGGTTAGGGTTAGTGTTATGGTTAGGGTTAGGGCTAGGGCTAGGACTAGCGTTAGGTTTAGGGTTAGTGTTAGAGTTTGGACTAGTATTAGGGTTAGGGTATGAGCTAGGGTTAAGTTTAGGGATGGGGTTAGGGTCAGGGTTATTGTTAGGTGTAGGGCTAGGGCTAGGTTTAGGACTTGCATTCGGGTTAGTGTTAGGGCTAGTTTTAGTGTTAGGGTTAGGGCTAGGGTTTGGGTTAGGGTTAGGTTTAGGGTAGGGCTAGGGTCAGGGTTCCGCTAGGTCTAGTGCTAGGCCTAGGATTAGGGCTAGGGCTAGGGTTAAGTCTATGATTAGGGTTAGGGCTAGGGGTAGGGATAGGGCTAGGTCTAGGTTTAGGGTACGTGCTAGGGATTTGGTTAGGTCTAGGCTTAGTTTCAGGGTTAGTTTTAGGGCTTGGTCTAGGTCTAGGGTTAGGGTTAGCCTTCGGGTTAGGGCAAGGGCTAGGGCTGGGGTTAGGGTTAGGGCTAGGGTTAGAGCTAGGGCTAAATCTAGGGCTAGTGCTAGGGCAGGGTTAGGGCTTGGTCTAGAGCTAGGGCTATGGCTAGGGTTAGGGTTAGGGTAGGGCTAGGGCTTGGGTTAGGGTTAGGGTAGGGCTAGGGCTAGGGCTAGACCTAGGTTTAGGGTAATGTCTAGGGCTAGGGATAGGGCTAAGGTTAGGGTTAGGGTTAGGTCTAGGGCTAGGGATAGGGCTAGGGTTAGGGTTAGGGTTAGGGTTAGGTTTAGGGATTGGGCTAGGGTTAGGGTTAGTATTAGGGTTAGGGCTAGGGCTAGGGCTAGGCCTAGTGTTTGGTTACGGTTAGGGTTAGGCCTAGGGCTAGGGTTAAGTCTAGGATTAGGGTTAGGGCTTGGTCTAGGGATAGGGTTATGGTTAGTTTTAGGGTTAGGGCTAGGGCTAAGGCTAGGGTTAGGTTTAGATTTAGGGTTAGGTTTAGGGTTAGGGATAGGGTTAGGTTTAGGGTTAGGGTTAGGCCTAGGGCTAGGGCTAGGGCTAGGGCTAGGGCTAGGTCTACGGCTAGGTTTAGGGTTTGTTTTCGGTTAGGGCAAGGGATATGGTTAGGATTAGGGTTAGGGTTGGCATTAGAGCTAAGGCTAGGGCTAGGGTTAGGTTTAGGTTTAGGTCTAGGGATAGTGTTAGTTCTATGGTTAGTGTTAGGGTTAGGGCTAGAACTAGGGTTAGGCTTAGTGTTAGGCTGAAGTATAGGGCTTGGGCTTGTGTTAGGTTTAGGATTACGGTTAGGGCTAGGGTTAGGGTTAGGCTTAGGCTAGGTCTAGGGCTAGGGCTTGGGCTAGGGCTATGGTTAGGGTTTGGGTTCTGGTTAGGGTTAGTGCTAGGGCTAGGTTTAGGGTTAGGTTTAGGGCTAGGGCTAGGTCTAGGGCTAGGGTTAGGTTTAGCGCTAGGGCTAAGGCTAGGCCTAGGTTTAGGGCTAGGGCTAGGAATAAGTCTATTTTTAGAGTTAGGGTTAGGGCTAGGGCTATGGTTAGGGTTAGGTCTACTGTTAGGGTACGGGCTAGGGTTAGCGTTAGGTCTAGTGTTAGGGTCAGGGTTAGGGTTAGGTCTAGGGCTAGGGCTAGGTTTAGGATTAGCATTAGGTTTAGGGCTAGGGCTAGGTTTAGGGTTAGCGTTAGTTTTAAGGCTAGGGCTAGGGTTAGGTCTATGTTTAGGGTTAGGGTTAGGGCTAGGGCTAGGGTTAGTGTTATTGTTAGCTTAGGGCTAGGGCTAGGGCTTGGGTTAGGGTTAGGATTACGGTTAGGGCTAGGGTTATTGTTAAGGTTAGGGTTAGGGCTAGGACAAGGGCTATGTCTAGGTCTAAGGTTAGGGTTATGTTTCGGGCTTGTTTATGGTTGGGGTTAGTGTTAGGGCTAGATCTATCTTTAGGATTAAGCTTTGGGTTAGGGTTAGGGCTAGAATTAGTTTTAGGGTTATGGTTTGGGTTTGGGTTGTGGTTGGGTTTGGGTTTGGGTTTTGGGTTAATGTTAGGGCTAGGGATAAGGCTAGGGTTAGGTTTAAGGTTAGGTTTAGGTTTAGGGCTAGTGTTAAGGTAACGGTTAGTGCAAGCGCTAGGGCTAGGCCTAGGGCTAGGGTTAGTGTTAGGGTTAGGGTTAAGGCTAGGGTCAGGGTTAGGTTTAATTTGAATTAGGGTTAGGGCTAGGGTTAGGGTTAGGGTTAGGGCTAGGGTTAGGAATAGGGCTAGGGTTAGTGTTACAGTTAGGGCTAGGGCTAGGGTTAGGGTTATGGTTAGGGTTAGGGCTTGGACTAGCGTTAAGTTTAGGGTTAGTGTTAGAGTTTGGGCTAGGGTTAGGGTTAGGGTACGGACTAGGATAAGGTTTAGGGATGGGGTTAGAACAGGGTTATTGTTAGGTGTAGGGCTAGGGCTAGGTTTAGGGCTAGCGTTCGGGATAGGATTAGGGCTAGGTTTTGGTTAGGGGTAGGTCTAGGGTTAGGGTTAGGGCTAGGGCAAAGGTTAGGGATCACCTAGGGCTAGTGCTAGGCCTAGGTTTAGGGCTAGGGCTAGGGTTAGGTGTATGGTTAGGGTTAGGGTTAGGGCTAGGGTTAGGGTTAGGGTTAGGTCTACGGCAACGGCTAGGGCTAGTGTTAGGGTTAGGGTTAGAGTAAGGGCTAGTTCTAGGACTGGGTCTAGGGTTAGGGTTATTATTATGGCAAAGCTAGTTTTAGGGCTAGGGCTAGGGCTAGGTTTAGGGCTAGGTCTAGGGCTAGGCTCAGGTTTAGGGTTAGGGTTACGGTTTGGGCTGGCATTAGGGCTACGGCTAGGGTTAGGTTTAATTTGTGGGTTAGGGTTAGGGTTAGGGTTGGGGTTAGGGTTAGGGTTAGGGCTAGGGCTAGGCCTAGGATTAGGGTTAGGGTTTGTTTGGGGTTGGGGTTAGGGCTAGGGCTAGGGATAGGTTTAATTTGTGGGTTAAGGTTAGAGTTAGTGCTAGGCCTAGGGTTAGGGCTATGTTTAGGGTTAGGGTTATGTCTAGGGCTTGGGCTAGGGCTAGGGTTAGGGCTAGGGCAAGGGTTAGGGCTAGGGTTAGGGTTAGGTCTAGGGCTAGGGGTAGGGTTAGGGCTAGGGCTAGGGCTAGGGCTAGGTCTAGAGCTAGGGCTAGGGCTAGGGTTAGGGTTAGGGCTAGGGTAGGGTTAGGTTTAATTTGTGGGTTAGGGTTAGGGTTAGTGGTAGGGCTAGGGCTAGGGCTAGAGCTAGGGCTAGGTTTAGGCTTAGGACTTAAGCTATGGCTAGGCCTAGGTTTAAGATTAGGGTTAGGGCTAGGGCCAGGGCTACGGCTAGGGTTAGATTTAGGTTCAGGGTGAGGGCTAGGGTTAAGATTATTGTTATTTTTAGGGCTAGGACTAGGGCTTGTGCTAGAGTTAGGGCTAGGGCTAGGGCTAGGGTTAGGGCTAGGACTAGGTCTAGGAATAGGGTTTGGGTTAGGGTTAGGGTTATGCCTAGGGCTAGGGCTAGGGTTTGGGCCTAGGTTAGGGTTAGGGTTAGGGTTAAGGCTAGGGATAGTGTTAGGTTTAATTTGTGGGTTAGGTTTAGGGTTAGTGTTAGGGCTAGAGTTAGGGCTAGAGCAAGGGCAAGGCTTAGCATTAGGGTTATTGCTAGAGCTAGGTCTAGGCATAGGTTTAATGTTTGGTCTATGGCTAGGGTTAGGGTTAGAGTTTTTTTTAGGGTTAGGGCTCGGGATAGGTCTAGGTTACTGCTAGGTTTAGGGCTAGGGCTAGGGCTAGGGCTAGGTCTAGAGCTAGGGCTAGAGTTAGGGATAAGGCTAGGGTTAGTTCTAGGGCTAGGGCTAGGAATAGGGTTAGGGTTAGGGTTATGCCTAGGACTAGGGCTAGGGCTAGTGTTAGGGTTAGGTTTAGGGTCAGCGCTAGGGCTAGGGTTAGGTTTAATTTGGGTTCGGGTTAGGGCTAGGTTTAGGATTAGGCTTATGGTTTGAATTGCAGTTGTCGTTCAGTTGGTGTTGTGGTTGGGTTAAGGTTAGGGTTAGGGCTAAGGCTAGGGTTAGGTTTAGGGTTAGGGTTAGGGTTAGGGCTAGGGCTAGGTTAGGGTTAGTGTTAGGGTAAGCGCTAGGGCTAGGCCATGGGCTAGTTTTAGGATTAGGGTTAGTGCTGAGGCTAGAGTTATGTTTAGGGCGAGGGCTAGGGCTAGGGTAGGGCTTGCTTTTGGGTTAGGGTTAGGGCTAAGGCTAGCGTTATGGTTGGGGTTTGGGTTGGGGTTAGATTTGGGATTGGGTTTGGTTGGGGTTTGGGTTAGGGTTTCCTGAAGGGTTAGGGCATGGGCTACGGCTAGGAATAGGGCTAGGGTTAGGGTTACAGTTATGCCTAGGGCTAGGGTTAGGGCTAGTGCTAGGGTTGGGGTTTGGGTTAGGACTAGGGCTTGGGCTAGGGCTAGGGTTAGGTTTATGCTTAGGGTTAGAGTTAGGGCTAGGGTTAGGGTTAGGGTTAGGTCTAGGACTAGCGTTAAGTTTAGGGTTAAGGTTAGAGTTCGGGCTAAGGTTAGGGTTATGTCTATGGTTTCGATATTGGCTCAGTTTAGGGTTAGGGCTAGGGTTAGGTCAGGGTTACGTTTAGGTCTAGGGCTAGGGCAAGGGTTAGGGTTAGCATTCGTATTAGGGTTAGGGTAGGGCTAGGGTTAGGTTTAGGTTTAGGGTTAGGGTTACAGCTAAGGCTAGGTTTAGGGTTAGGGCTAGGGCTAGGGCTAGGTCTAGGGTTAGGGTTAGGGTTAGGGATAGGGTTAGGTTTAATTTTTGGGTTAGGTTTAGGGCTAGGGTTAGGGTTAGGTTTCTGGTTTGGGTTGGAGTTGTGGTTGGGTTGTGGTTGTGGTTGGGGTTAAGGTTAGGGCTAGGGCAAATCAAGGGTTTGGGTTAGGATTAGGGTTCGGGCTAGGGTTAGGATTTGTTTAGATCTAGGGCTAAGAGTAGGGCTAGGGCTAGGGTTAGCGCTAGGGTAAGAGTTAGGGTTAGGGTTAGGGTTAGTGTTAGAGCTAGGGCTGTGTTTACGGTTAGGGTTAGGGTTAGGGTTAGGGTTAGGGTTAGGGTTAGGGCTAGGGTTAGGGTGTGGGTTAGGGTTAGGGTTAGGGTTAGGGTTAGGGCTATGTCTAGGGCTAGGTTTAGGGTTAGGATTAGTTTTGGGGCTAGGGATACGGTTAGCTCTATGTTTAGGGTTAGGGTTATGGCTAGGGCTAGGGTTAGGGTTAAGGTTACGGCTATGTCTAGGGCTAGTTTCAGGGTTAGGTTTAGGGCTAGGGCGTGGGTTAGGGTTCGGTTTCGAGTTAGGTTTGGGTTTGGGTTTGGGGTTGAGGTTAGGGTTAGGCTTATGTTTAGGGTTAGTGCTTGGGTTAGGCCTAGGGTTAGGGTTAGGGTTAGGGCTAGTTCTAGGGCTAGGGCTAGGTTTAGGGTTATGGTTAGGGCTAGGGCTAGGGCCAGGGTTAGGGCTAGGGCTAGGGCTAGGGCTAGGGCTAGGGTTAGGGTTAGAGCTAGGGCTAGGTTAAATTTAATTTGTGGGTTAGGTTTAGGCTTATGGTTAGGGCTAGGGCTAGCCTAGGTCTAGGGCTATTGTTAGGTTTAGGTTTAGGGCTAGAGTTAGGGCTAGGCCTAGTTTTAGTGTTAGGTCTATGGCTAGGTTAGAGTTAGGTTTAGGTTTAGGGCTAGAGTTAGGGCTAGGCCTAGGTTTAGTGTTAGGTCTATGGCTAGGTTAGAGTTAGGTTTAGGTTTAGGGCTAGAGTTAGGGCTAGGTTTTCGGCTATGGCTAAAGCTAGGGGTAGGGTTAGGGGTAGAGTTAGGGCTAGAGCTAGGTTTAGGGCTAGGGCTAAGGTTAGGGTAGGGCTAGGGCTAGAGTTATGGCTAGGGCTAGGTGTAGTGCTAGGGCTAAGGTTAGGGTTAGGGTTAGGTTTAGGTCTAGGGCTAGGGTTATGTTTAATTTGTGGGTAAGGGTTAGGGTTAGGGCTAGGGCTAGGGGTAGGTCTAGGAATAGGGTTAGGGTTAGGGTTAGGGTTATGCCTAGGGCTAGGGCTAGGGCTAGTTTTAGGGTTAGGGTTAGGGTTAGGGCTCAGGTTAGGGTTAGGTTTAATTTGGGTTAGTGTTAGGGCTAGGGTTAGGATTAGGGTTATGGTTTGGATTGTGGTTGTCGTTGGGGTTGTGGTTGTGGTTGGGGTTAAGATTAGCGTTAGGGTTAAGGCTAGGGTTAGGGTTAGGGTTAGGGTTAGGGTTAGGGTTAGGGCTGAGGCTAGGGTTATGGTTAGGGCGAGGGCTAGAACTAGGGCTAGGGCTAGGTTAAGGTTAGGGTTAGAGTAAGACTTGCATTAGGGTTGGGTTTAGGGTTGGGTTTGGATTTTTATTGGGGTTGGGGTTATAGCTAGGGTTAGAGCTAGGGCTAAATCTAGGGCTTGGGCTAGGGTAGGGTTAGGGCTAGGTCTAGAGCTAGGGCTAGGGCTAGGGCTAGGGTTAGGGTAGGGCTAGGGCTAGGGTTAGGATTAGGGTAGGGCTACAGCTAGGGTTAGACCTAGGTTTAGTTTAATGTGTAGGGATAGGGATAGGGCTAGGGTTATGGTTAGAGTTAGGCTTAGGGCTAGGGCTAGGGACAGGGCTAGGGTTAGGTTTAGGATTAGGGTTAGTGATAGGGCTAGGGTTAGGGTTAGTAGTAGGGTTAGTTCTAGGGCTAGGGCTAAGCCTAGTATTCGGTTAGGGTTAGGTTTAGGCCTTGGGCTAGGGTTAGGTCTAGGATTAGGGTTAGGGCTTGGTCTAGGGCTAGGGTTATGGTTAGCTTTAGGGTTTGGGCTAGGGCTAGGGCTAGGGTTAGGTTTAGAGTTAGGGTTAGCTTTAGGGTTAGGGATAGGGTTAGGTTTAGGGTTAGGGTTAGGCATAGGGCTAGGGCTAGGGCTACGTCTAGGGCTAGGTTTAGGGTTAGATTTTGGGTTAGGGCAAGGGATACGGTTAGGATCAGGGTTAGGGTTGCTAAGGCTAGGGCTAGGGTAGGGTTAGGTTTAGGTCTAGGGATAGTGTTAGTTCTATGGTTAGGGTTAGGGCTATGGCTAGGGTTAGGGTTAGAGTTAGGCTGAGGACTAGGGCTTGGGCTTGTGTTAGGGTTAGTGTTACAGTTAGGGCTAGGGTTAATGTTAGTGTTAAGGTTGTGGCTAGGATTAGGGCTACGTCTAGGACTAGCTCTATGGTTAGGGTTATTTTTAAGGCTAGGATTAGGGCTAGGGCTAGGGCTAGGCTTAGGGTTAAGAATAGGGTTAGGGCTTGTTTCAGGGCAAGGGCTTGGGTTAGGGTTAGGCTTAGTGTAAAGGCTAGGGCAGCGTCTCGGGCTAGGGTTAGCGTTAGAGTTAGAGTTAGGGCTATGTCTAGGACTAGCTCTATGGTTAGGGTTATTTTTTGGGTTAGGGCAACGGCTAGGATTAGGGTTAGCATTAGTTTTAGTGCTAGGGTAGGGTTAGGGCTAGGGTTGGGTTAGGGTTAGGGTTAGGGTTAGGGTTAGGGTTAGGGCTAGGTCTAGGTTTCGGGTTAGGGCTAGGGTTAGTGTTAGGGTTAGGGCTAGGGCTAGGGCTAGGGCTAGGGCTAGGGCTAGGGCTAGCTTTAGGTCTAGGCCTAGTGTTAGGACTAGGGCTAGGTCTAGGGTTAGGGCTAGCACTAGGGCTAGCCCTAGAGTTATGGTTAGGGTTAGGTTTGGGGTTGGTAATAGGGCTAGGTCTACGGTTAGGTTTAATTTGTGGGTTAGGGTTAGGGTTAGGGCTAGGGCTAGGGTTAGGGCTAGGATTAGGGCTAGGGTTAGGGTAAGGGTTAGGGCTAGGGGTAGGGCTAGGGCTAGGGCTAGGGTTAGGTTTAGCGCTAGGTCTAGGGCTAGGGTTTGGTTTAGCGCTAGGGCTAGAGCTAGGCCTAGGTTTAGAGCTAGGGCTAGGGTTAGTTCTATTGTTAGAGTTATGGTTAGGGCTAGGGCTATGGTTAGGGTTAGGTCTATGGTTAGGGTACAGGCTAGGGTTAGCGTTAGTGCTAGTGTTAGGGTCAGGGTTAGGATTAGGTTTAGGGATAGGGCTAGGGTTAGGGTTAGGGTTACTTTTAAGGCTAGGGCTAGGGCTAGGTCTATGTTTAGGGTTAGGGTTAGGGCTAGGGCTAGTGTTAGTGTTAGTGTTAGCTTAGGTCTAGGGCTAGGGCTTGGGTTAGGGTTAGGATTACGGTTAGGGCTAGGTTTAGTGTTAGGTTTAGGGTTAGGGCTAGGACTAGGGCTATGACTAGGTCTATGGTTAGGGTTAGGTTTCGGGCTAGTTTTATGGTTGGGGTTAGGATTAGGGCTAGGTCTAGGTTTAGGATTATGCTGTGGGTTAGGCTTAGTGCTAGGGTTAGTGTTATGGTTATGGTTTGGGTTTAGATTGTTGTGTTTGTAATTGGGTTTTGCGTTAATGTTAGGGCTAGGGATAAAGCTAGGGTTAACTTTAGGGTTAGGGTTAGGGTTAGGGCTAGGGCTAGGTTACGGTAAGGGCAAGCACTAGGGCTAGGCCTAGGGCTAGGGTTAGGGTTAGGTTTAGGACTAGGGCTAGGGTTAGGTCTATCGTTAGGGTTAGGGTTAGGGCTAGTGTTAGGGTTAGGTTTAGGGCTTGGACTAGCGTTAGGTTTAGGGTTAGTGTTAGAGTTTGTTCTAGGGTTGGGTTAGAGTTCGGGCTAGGTTTAGGTTCAGGGATGGGGTTAGGGTCAGAGTTATTGTTAGGTGTAAGGCTAGGGCTAGGTTTAGGGCTAGCGTTCGGGTTAGGGTTAGGACTAGGGTTATGGTTAGGGTTAGCTCTAGGGTTAGGGTTAGGGTTAGGGTTAGGTCTACGGCTAATGTTAGGGTTCGGCTAGGGCTAGTGCTAGGCCTAGGTTTAGGGCTAGGGCTAGGGTTAGGTCTATGGTTATGGTTAGGGTTAGTGCTAGGTATAGGGCTAGGTCTAGGGTTAGGGTACATGCTAAGGTTTTGGAAAGGGCTACGCTTAGTTTCAGGGTTAGTTTTAGGTCTAGGGCTAGGTCTAGTGTTAGGGTTAGCCTTCGGGTTAGGGTTAGGGCTAGGATTAGTGCTAGGGTTAGGATTAGGGCTAGGGTTAGAGCTAGTGCTAAGTCTAGGGCTAGGGCTAGGGTTAGGGTTAGGGCTAGGTCTAGAGCTAGGGCTAGGTCTAGGGCTAGGGTTAGGGTTAGGGTTAGGGCTAGAGCTAGGGCTAGACCTAGGTTTAGGGTTATGTCTAGGGCTAGGGATAGGGCTAGGGTTAGGGTTAGGGTTAGGTCTTGGGCTAGGGATAGTGCTAGGATTATGGTTAGGGTTAGGGTTTGGGTTAGGTTTAGGGCTAGGGTTAGGGTTAATGTTAGGTTTAGGTTTAGGCATAGGGCTATGGTTAGGTCTCGGATTAGGGTTAGGGTTTAGTGTATTGCTAGGGTTATGGTTAGTGTTAGTGTTAGGTCTAGGGCTAGGACTAGGGCTAGCTTTAGAGTTAGGGTAGGGTTAGGTTTAGGGTTAGGGTTAGGGTTAGGGATAGGGTTACGTTTAGGATTAGGGTTAGGTTTAGGGTTTGGTTTAGGGCTAGGTCAAGGGCTAGGGCTAGGCTTAGGTTTAGGGTTAGTTAGGGCTAGGTCAGGGCTAAGGCTAGGCTTAGGGTTAGGCTTAGAGTAAAGGGTAGGGCAACGTCGCGGGCTAGGGTTAGAATTAGGGTTAGAGGTAGGGCTCTGTCTAGGACTAGATCTAGGGTTAGGGTTATTTTTATGGTTAGGGCTACGGCTAGGGTTAGGGTTAGCATTAGGTTTAGTTCTAGGGTAATTTTAGGGCTAGGGCTAGGGTTAGGGTTAGGGCTAGGGCCAGGTTTCGGGTTAGGGCTAGGGTTAGGGTTACCGCTAGGGCTAGGTCTAGGGCTAGGGCTAGCTTTAGGTCTAGGCCTAGTGTTAAGGCTAGGGCTAGGTCTAGGGTTAGGGCTAGGGCTAGGGCTAGGGCTAGGCCTAGGGTTAAGTTTAGTGTTAGGGTTGGTGTTTGGGATAGGGCTAAGCTAGGGTAGGTTTAATTTGTGGGTTAGGGTTAGGGTTAGGTCTAGGGCTAGGGTTTGGGCTCGGGTAAGGTTTAGGGTTAGGGCTAGGTCTAGGGCTATGGTTAGGGTTAGGTCTAGGGCTAGGTTTTGGGCTAGGGCTAGTGCTAGGGCTAAGGCTAGGGCTAGGGTTATGTTTAGGACGAGGGCTAGGGCTTGGGCTAGGTTTATGGTTAGGGGTAGGGATAGGTTTAGGGTTAGTGTTATGGTTTGGATTGTGGTGGTTGGGGTTGGGGTTGTGTTTGGGGTTAAGGTTAGGGCTAGGGCTAAGGCTAGGGTTAGGATTAGGGTTAGGGTTAGGGTTAGGGTTAGGGTTAGGGTTAGGGTTAGGTTTAGGGCTAGGGCTAGGGCTAGGGTTAGGGTTAGGTTTAGGTAAGAGCTAGGGCTAGGCCATGGGCTAGTGTTAGGGTTAGTGTTAAGGCTAGTGCTAGGTTTATGGTTAGGGCGAGGGCTAGGGCTAGGGCTAGGGCTAGGTTTAGGGGTAGGGTTTGGGCTAAGGCTTGGGTTAGGTTTGGGGTTGTATGTGGGGTTGTATGTAGGGTTGTGGTTGGTTGGGGTCACAGTTTTGGTTATGTTTAAGGTTATGGTTGGGGTTAGGGTTGTTTTTGTATGTGGGGTTGGGCTTGGTTGGGGTTAGTGTTAGGGTTACGTTTAGGGTTAGGGCATGGGCTAGTGCTAGGGTTAGGGCTAGGGTTAGGGCTAGTGCTAGGGTTAGGGTTAGGGCTAGGGCTAGGGTTAGGGTTAGGGTTATCGTTGGTTAGGGCTAGGGCTAGCGTTAGGGTTAAGGTTAGGTTTAGGGCTAGGACTAGCGTTAGGTTTAGGGTTAGGGTAAGAGTTCGGGCTAGTGTCAGTGTTAGGTCTATTGTTAGGTTATTGGCTAAGATTAAGGTTAGAGCTGGGGTTAGGGTCAGGGTTAAGGTTAGGTCCAGGGCTAAGGCTAGGGTTAGGGTTAGCATTAGGGTTAGGGCTAGGGATAGTGTTATGTTTAATTTGTGGGTTAGGTTTAGGGTTAGTGTTAGGGCTAGAGCTAGGGCTTTAGACAGGGCAAGGCTTAGCGTTAGGGTTATTGCTAGAGCTAGGTCTAGGCATAGGTTTAATGTTTGGTCTATGGCTAGGGTTAGGGTTAGAGTTTTTTTTAGGGTTAGAGCTCGGGATAGGTCTAGGTTACTGCTAGGTTTAGGGCTAGGGCTAGGGCTAGGGCTAGGGCTAGGGCTAGGGCTAGGTCTAGAGCTAGGGCTAGAGTTAGGGATAAGGCTAGGGTTAGTTCTAGGGCTAGGGCTAGGAATAGGGTTAGGGTTAGGGTTATGCCTAGGACTAGGGCTAGGGCTAGTGTTAGGGTTAGGTTTAGGGTCAGCGCTAGGGCTAGGGTTAGGTTTAATTTGGGTTAGGGTTATGGCTAGGGTTAGGATTAGGCTTATGGTTTGGATTGTGGTTGTCGTTCGGTTGGTGTTGTGGTTGGGTTAAGGTTAGGGTTAGGGCTAAGGCTAGGGTTAGGTTTAGGGTTAGGGTTAGTGTTACGGCTAGGGCTAGGTTAGGGTTAGTGTTAGGTTAAGCGCTAGGGCTAGACCATGGGCTAGTTTTAGGATTAGGGTTAGTGCTGAGGCTAGGGTTATGTTTAGGGCGAGGGCTAGGGCTAGGGTAGGGCTTGCTTTTGGGTTAGGCTTAGGGCTAAGGCTAGCGTTATGGTTGGGGTTTGGGTTGGGGTTAGATTTGGGATTGGGTTTGGTTGGGGTTTGGGTTAGGGTTTCGTGTAGAGTTAGGGCATGGGCTACAGCTAGGAATAGGGCTAGGGTTAGGGTTACAGTTATGCCTAGGGCTAGGGTTAGGGCTAGTGCTAGGGTTGGGGTTTGGGTTAGGACTAGGGCTTGGGCTAGGGCTAGGGTTAGGGTTAGAGCTTGTTCCAGGGCAAAGGCTTGGTTTATGGTTAGGCTTAGGGTAAAGATAGGGCAACGTCTCGGTCTAGGGTTTAGCGTTAGGGTTAGAGTTAAGGCTAGGTGTAGGACTAGATCTAGGGTTAGGGTTATTTTTAGGGTTAGGGCTACGGCTAGGGTTAGGGTTCACATGGTTTAGTGCTAGGGTAGGGTTAGGGCTTGGGCTAGGGTTAGGGTTAGGGTTAGGGCTAGGGCTAGGTTTCGGGTTAGGTCTAGGGTTAGGGCTAGGGTAGGGCTAGGGCTAGGGCTAGGGCTCGCTTTAGGGCTAGGCCTAGTGTTAGGGCTAGGGTTAGGTCTAGGGTTAGGGCTAGGGCTAGGGTTAGGGTTAGTGTTAGGGTTAGTGTTAGGTTTGGTTTTGGGGATTGGGATAGGGCTAGGGTTAGGTTTAATTTGTGGGTTATGGTTTGGGTTACAGCTAGGGCTAGGGTTAGGGCTAGGGTTATGGTTAGGGTTATTGCTAGTGCTAGGGCTAGGGCTTGGGTTAGATCTAGGGCTATGGTTAGGGATAGGACTAGGGCTAGGGCTAATGCTAGTGCTAGGGTAATGGTTAGGGCGAGGGCTAGGGCTATGGCTAGGTTTTGGTTAGGGTTAGGACTAGGGTTAGGGTTAGTGTTATGGTTTGGATTTTGGTGTAGTTGTTGTTGGGGTTGTGGTTGGGTTTAAGGTTAGGGCTAGGGCTAAGGCTAGGGTTAGGATTAGGGTTAGGGTTAGGTTTAGGGCTAGGGCTAGGGTTAGGGTTAAGGTTAGGTTAAGCGCTAGGGCTAGGCAATGGGCTAGTGTTAGGGTTAGGATTAAGGCTGGGGCTAGGGTTATGGTTACGGCGAGGGTAGGGCTAGGGCTAGTGCTAGGTTTAGGGCTAGGATTAGTGCTAAGGCTTGGGTTAGGGTTGGGGTTAGGGTTGGGTTTTTATGTAGGGTTGTGGTTGGTTGGGGTCATGGTTTTGGTTACGTTTAATGTTAGGGCATGGGCTAGTGCTAGGGTTAGGGTTACGGTTATGGCTTGGGCTAGGGTTAGGGTTAGGGTTATCGTTAGCGTTAGGGCTAGGGCTAGCGTTAGGGCTAAGGTTAGGTTTAGGACTAGGACTAGCGTTAGGTTTAGGGTTAGGGTGAGAGTTCGGGCTAGTGTTAGGGTTAAGCCTATTGTTAGGGTATTGGCTAAGGTTAGGGTTAGAGCTTGGGTTAGGGTTAGGGTTAGGTTTAGGTCTAGGCCTACGGCTAGGGTTAGGGTTAGCGTTAGGGTTAGGGTTTGGGCTAGGGCTAGGGCTAGGGTTTGGGTTCATGCTAGGGTTAGGGTTAGGGTTAGTTTTAGGGCTAGGGCTAGGGTTAGGTCTATGTTTAGGTTTTGGTTTAGGGCTAGGCTAGGGTTAGTGTTAGTGTTAGCTTACGGCTAGGGCTAGGGCTTGGGTTAGGGTTAGGATTACGGTTAGGGCTAGGGTTATTGTTAGGGTTAGGTTTAGTTTTAGTGCTAGGACTAGGGGTATGACTAGGTCTATGTTTAGGGTTAGGGTTCGGGCTGGGGCTAGTGTTAGGGTTAGCGTTAGGGCTAGTGCTAGGGCTAGTGCTAGGTTTTGGGTTAGGGTTACTGCTAGGGCTACGGCTAGGTTTAGGGTTGGGGTTAGGGTTAGAGCTAGGTCTAGGGTAGGATTAAGCAGTGGGTTAGTGTTAGGGCTATGGTTAGTGTTAGGGTTATGGTTTGGGTTTGGGTGGTGGGTGGGTTTTGTGTTGGGGTTTGTGTTAATGTATTGGCTAGTGCTAAGTCTAGCGTTAGGTTTAGGGTTAGGGTTAGGGTTAGGGTAAGTGCTTGGGCTAGGCCTGGGGCTAGGGTTAGGGTTAGGGTTAGGGTTAAGGCTAGGGCTAGGTTTAGGTTTAATTTGGGTTTGGGTTAGGGTTAGGGCTAGGTTTAGTGTTATGGTTATGGTTTGGGTTGTGGTTGTGTTTGGGGTTGGGGTTGTGGTTGGGGTTAAGGTTAGGGTTATGGCTAAGGCTACGATTAGGGTTAGGTTTAGGGTTAGGGTTAGGGCTAGGGCTATGTCTAGGGTTAGGGTTAGGGTAAGCGCTAAGGGTAGGCCATGGGCTAGTGTTAGGGTTAGGGTTAGGGCTGGGACTTGGGGTATGGTTAGGGCGAGGGCTAGGGGTAGGGCTTGGGCTAGGTTTAGGGTTAGGGTTAGTCTAGGGCTAGGGCTAGGGCTAGGTTTATGGTTAGGGTTAGGTCTAAGGCTGGGTCAGGTTGGGCTTAGGTTTAGGTCTAGGGTTAGGTCTAGAGTTAGGGTTAGCATTTCGGTTAGGATTAGTGCTATGGCTAAGGTTAGGGTTAGGGTTAGGTTTACAGCAAGTTCTAGGGTTAGGGTTAGGGTTAGGGTTAGTGTTGGGGTTGGGGTTGGACTTGGGGTTGGGGTTAGGGTTAGGGTTAGTGTTAGGGTTAGGACTAGGGCTAGGGCTAGGGTTAGGTCTATGGTTAGTGTTAGGATTAGGGCTAGGGCTAGGTTTTGGGTTAGGTCTAGGGTTTGGTTACGGCCTAGGGTTAGTGTTAGGGCTAGGGTTAGGGTTAGGGTTAGGGTTATGGTTAGGGCTAGATTTAGGGTTAGGGTTAGGGTTAGGGCTAGGGCAATGGCTAGGGCTAGTGTTAGGGTTAGGGTTAGAGTTAGGGTTAGGGTTTGTTTAGATCTAGGGCTAGGGCTAGGGTTAGGGCTAGGTCTAGGATTGGGCTTGTGTTAGGGTTATTATTAGGGTAAGGGTTAGGGCTAGGTTTAGGGCCAGGGCTAGGGCTAGGGTTAGGGCTAGGGCTAGGCTTAGGTTTAGGGTTAGGGTACGGTTGATTTGGGGTTAGGGCTAGGGTTAGGGTTAGGTTTAATTAGTGGGTTAGGGGTAGTGTTAGGGCTAGGGCTAGGGCTAGCGCTAGGCCTAGGGTTAGGGTTAGGGTTAGGGTTAGGGTTAGGGTTAGGGTTAGGGTTAGGGTTAGGGTTAGTGTTGGAGTTGGGGTTAGGGTTAGGGCTGGGGTTGGGGCTAGCGCTAGGGCTAGGGTTAGGGTTAGGATTATGCCTAGGGCTAAGACTAGGGCTAGGGTTAGGGTTAGGGTTATGGTTAGGAATAGGGTTAGGGTTAGTGTTAGGGTTAGGGTTAGAGTTAGGGCTAGGGCTAGGTCTAGGTTTATGGTTATCGTTAGGTTTAGGGATAGGATAACGTTTAGGGTTAGGGTTTCAGGTATAGCTAGGAATAGTGCTAGGGCTAGGGTTAGGGTTAGTGTTAGGGTTTGGGTTAGGGCAGGAGCTATGGTTAGGGTTAGGGTTAGGGTTAGCGTTAGAGCTAGGGTTAGGGTTAGGGTTAGGGTTAGGTCTAGGACTAGCGTTAAGTTTAGGGTTTAGGTTAGAGTTCAGGCTAAGGTTAGGGTTAGGTCTATGGTTAGGGTATTGGCTAGGCTTTGGATAGGGCTGGGGTTAGGGTCAGGGTTAGGGTTTGGTCTAGGGCTAGGGCTAGGTTTAGGGTTAGGGTTAGAGTTACGACTAAGCCTAGGGTTAGGGTTAGGGTTAGGGCTAGGGCTAGGTCTAGGGCTAGGGTTAGGGTTAGGGCTTGGGCTAGGGTTAGGGTTTGTTTAGATCTAGGGCTAGGGCTAGGGCTAGGGATAGGGATAGGGCTAGTGTTAGGGCTAGGACTAGGACTAGGCCTAGGGTTAGCATTAGGGTTAGGTTTAGTGTTGGGTTTGGGGTTAGGGTTAGGGCTGTGGTTGGGGCTAGGTTAGTGTTAGGGTTAGCGTTAGGGTTAGGGTTATTCCTAGGGATAGGGTTAGGTTTAATATATGGGTTAGGGTTAGGGTTAGGGCTAGGCTTAGGGTTAGGTTTATGGTTTGGGTTGGAGTTGTGGTTGGGTTGTGGTTATGGTTGGTGTTAAGGTTAGGGCTAGGGCTAAGGCAAGGGTTTGGGTTACGGTTTGGGTTAGGGCTAGGGCTACGGCTAGGGTTAGGGTTAGGGATTGGTTAGTGCTTGGGTAGGCCTAGGGCTAGGGTTAGGTTTAGGGTTAGGGTTAGGGCAAGGGCTAGGTCTAGATTTATGGTTATCGTTAGGTTTAGGGATAGGGTTAAGTTTAGGGTTAGGGTTTCAGGTATGGCTAGGAATAGGGCTAGGGCTAGGTTTAGGGTTAGGGATTGGGTTAGGGCTAGGGCTAGGGCTATGGTTAGGTTTAGGGTTAGGGCTAGCGCTAGAGCTAGGGTTAGGGTTAGGGTTAGAGTTAGGGTTAGGGCTAGGGCTAGGGCTAGGGCTAGGAATATGGTTAGGGTTAGGGTTAGGGTTAGGGTTAGGGTTAGGGTTAGGGTTATCCCTAGGGCTAGGCCTGGGGCTAGGGCTAGGGCTAGGTTTAGGGTCAGGGCTAGGGCTAGCGTTAGGGTTGGGGTTAGGGTTGGGGTTGGATTAGGGATTGGGGTTGGTTGGGGTTTGGGTTAGCGTTTCGTGTAGGGTTAGGGCATGGGCTACGGCTAGATATAGGGCTAGGGTTAGGGTTATGGTTATGCCTAGGCCTAGGGTTAGGGTTAGTGCTAGGGTTGGGATTAGGGTTAGGACTAGGGCTTGGGCTAGGGCTAGGGTTAGGTTTATGGTTAGGGTTAGCGTTAGTTCTAGGGTTAGGGTTAGGTTAGGGTTAGGTTTAGGACTAGCGTTAAGTTTATGGTTAAGGTTAGAGTTCGGGCTAATGTTATGGTTAGGTCTATGTTTAGGGTATTGGCTATGGTTAGGGTTAGGGCTGGGGTTAGGGTCAGGGTTAGGGTTGGGTCTAGGGCTAGGGGTAGCGTTAGGGTTAGCATTTGTTTAGGGTTAGGACTAGGGCTAGGGTTAGGGTTAGGGTTAGAGTTTTGGTTAGGCTTAGGGTTACTGCTAAGTCTAGGGTTAGGGTTAGGTTTAGGGCTAGGGCTAGGTGTAGTGCTAGTGTTAGGGTTAGGGTAAGGGTTAGGGTTAGGTCTAGGGTTAGGTGTAATTTGTGGGTTAGGGTTAGGGTTAGGTTTAGCGTTAGGTTTCTGCTTTGGGTTGGAGTTGTGGTTGGGTTGTGGTTGTGGTTGGGGTTAAGGTTAGGGCTAAGGCTAAGGTAAGGGCTTGGTTTAGGGTTAGGGTTAGGGCTAGTGCTAGGGTTAGGTTTTGTTTATATCTAGGGCTAGGGTTAGGGCTAGGGTTAGCGCTAGTGTTAGAGTTAGGGTTAGGGTTAGGGCTAGGGCTAGGGCTAGGGTAGGGTTCGGTTTATGGCTAGGGCTAGGGCTAGGGCTAGGGCTAGTGTTAGGGCTAGGGCTAGTGTTAAGTCTAGGGCTAGGGCTAGGGCTAGGGCTAGGGTTAGGGTTAGGGTTAGGGTTAGGGTTAGGGTTAGTGTTGGGTTCGGGGTTAGGTTTAGGGCTGGTGTTGGGGCTAGAGCTAGGACTAGGGTTAGGGTTAGGGTTAGGGTTACGGTTAGGGTTATGCCTAGGGCTAGGGCTAGGGTTAGGGTTAGGGTTAGGGTTAGGGATACGGCTAGGGTTTAGGTTTAGTTTGTCGGTTAGGGTTAGGGCTAGGGTTAGGCTTAGGTTTATGTTTTGCGATGGAGTGGTGGTTTGGTTGTGGTTGTGGTTGGGGTTAAGGTTAGGCCTAGTTCTAAGGTAAGGGTTTGGGTTAAGGTTAGGGTTAAGCCTAGGGCTGGGGCTAGGATTAGGATTAGGGTTAGGGTTTGCGCTTGGGTTGGCCTAGGGCTAGGGTTACGTTTAGGGTTAAGGCTGGGGCTAGGGTTAGGGTTTGGGTGAGGGCTAGGTAGGGCTAGGGCTAGGGCTAGGGCTAGGGCTAGGGCTAGGGTTAGGGTTAGTGTTAGGGTTAGGGCTAGGGCTAGGTCTAGGTTCATGGTTATCGTTAGGTTTAGGGATAGGATTACGTTTAGGGTTAGGGTTTCAGGTATGGCTAGGAATAGGGCTAGGTCTAGGGTTAGGGTTAGGGTTAGGGATTGGGTTAGGGATAGGGCTATGGTTAGGTTTAGGTTAGAGTTAGCGTTAGACCTAGGGTTAGGGTTAGGTTTAGGGTTAGGTCTAGGACTAGCGTTAAATTTAGCGTTAAGGTGAGAGTTCGGGCTAAGGTTAGGGTTAGGTCTATGGTTAGGGTATTGGCTAGGGTTTTGGATAGGGCTGGGATTAGGGTCAGGGTTAGGGTTAGATCTAGGGCTAGGGCTTGGGTTAGGGTTAGCATTCGTGTTAGGGTTAGGACTAGGGCTAGGGTTAGGTTTAGGGTTATAGTTAGTTTAAGGGATAGGGTTACGTTTAGGTTTAGGGTTTCAGGTATGGCTAGGAATAGGGCTAGGGCTAGGGTTAGGGTTAGGTTTTGGGTTTCGGTTAGGGCTATGGTTATGGTTAGGGTTAGGGTTAGTGTTAGCGTTAGAGCTAGGGCTATGTTTAGGGTTAGGTTTAGGGTTAGGGCTGGGTTTAGGGTTAGGGCTAGGGTTAGGGTCGGGGTTAGGGTTAGGACTAGGGCCAGGGCTAGGGCTATGGCTAGGTTCAGGGTTAGGGTTAGGTTTTGGGCTAGGGATAGGGTTAGCTCTATGTTTATTGTTAGGGTTATGGCTAGGACTAGGGTTATGGTTAGGGTTAGGTTTAGGGGTAGGTCTAGGGCTAATTTCAGGGTTAGGGATAGGGCTAGGGCGTGGGTTAGGGTTGGAGTTGGCGTTAGATTTGTGTTTGGGGTTGGGGTTGAGTTTGGGTTTAGGCTTAGGTTTAGGGTTAGGGCTTGGGTTAGGGCTAGGGTTAGGTTTAGGGTTAGGGTTAGGGCTAGTGCTAGGGCTAGGGTTAGGTTTAGGGTTAGGGCTAGGGCTAGGGCTAGGGCTAGGTTT
>CM027390.1:122711260-122717495 GCA_015711505.1 Sylvilagus bachmani | reverse complement strand
TTTAGGGATAGGGTTACGTTTAAGGTTAGGTTTTCAGATATGGCTAAGAATAGGGCTAGGGCTAGTGTTAGTGTTAGGGTTTGGGTTAGGGCTAGGGCTATGGTTAGGGTTAGGTTAAGGGTTAGCGTTAGAGCTAGGTTTAGTGTTAGGGTTAGGTTTAGGGTTAGGGTTAGGTTTAGGGTTAGGGTTAGGGTTAGGGTTAGGGCTAGGGCTAGGTCTAGGACTGAGTCTGGGGTTAATGTTAGAATTACGGCTAGGTCTAAACTAGGTAGTGTTTAGATTAGGGTTAGGGCTAGGGTAGGGTTAGGGTTAGCGTTAGGTTTAGTGCTAGAGCTAGCATTAGGGATAGGGTAGGGTTAGGATTAGGTTTAGGGTTAGGGCTAGGGCCTGGGTTAGGGTTATGGCTAGGGTTATGATTTGGGTTAGATCTAGGGCTAAGGCTAGGGCTAGGGCTAGGGTTAGTGCTAGGGTTAGAGTTAGGGTTAGGGTTAGGTTTAGGGCTAAGGCTAGGGTCAAGGTTAGGGTTAGGGTTAGCGCTTGGGTAGGCCTAGGGCTAGGGTTAGGTTTAGGGTTAGGGCTGGGGCTAGGGTTAGGGTTTGGGTGAGGGCTAGACTATGGCTAGGGCTAGGGTTAGGGTTAGTGTTAGGGTTAGGGTTAGGGTTAGGGTTAGGGTTAGGGTTAGGTTTAATTTGGTTTAGGGTTAGGGCTAGGGTTAGGATTAGGGTTATGGTTTGGATTGTGGTTGTCGTTGGTGTTGGGATTGTGGTTGGGGTTAAGATTAGGGCTAGGGCTAAGGCTATGGTTAGGGTTAGGGTTAGTGTTAGTGTTAGGGTTAGGGCTTGGGCTAGGGTTGGTTTTTGGGTTAGGGGTGCTCTAGGGCTATGCCATGGGCTAGTTTTAGTGTTAGGGTTAGGGCTGAGGCTAGGGTTATGGTTAGGCGGGGGCTAGAACTAGGGCTAGGGCTATGTTAAGGTTAAGGTTAGAGTAAGAGTTGTGTTAGCGTTGGCGTTAGGGTTGGGTTTGGATTTGTGATTGGGGTTGGTTGGGTTTAGGGTTAGGGCTTGGTTTAGGCTTAAGGCATGGGCTAGGGCTAGGAATAGGGCTAGGGCTAGGTTTAGGGTTATGCCTAGGGCTACGATTAGGGTTAGGTCTAGTACTAGCGTTAGTTTAGGGTTAGGGTTAGAGTTCGGGCTAGGGTTAAGGTTAGGTTTATGGTTACGGTATGGTCTAGGGTTAGGTTTAGGTCTGGGGTAGGGTTAGTGTAGGGTTAGGTCTAGGGCTAGGACTAGGGTTAGAGTTAGCATTCGGGTTAGGGTTACGGCTAAGGCTAGGGTTAGGGTTAGGGTTAGGTTTAGGGTTACGGCTAAGCCTAGTGTTAGGGTTAGGGTTAGGGCTAGGGCTAGGTCTAGGGCTAGGGTTAGGGTTAGCGCTAGGGCTATGGCTAGGTCTAGGTCTAGGGATAGGGATAGGGTTAGGGTTACCTTTCGGGTTAGGGTTAGGGCTAGGTTTAGGGTATGGGCTAGGGTTATTGTTAGGGCAGGGGTTAGGGTCAGGGTTAGTATTAGGGTAAGTTTTAGGGCTAGGGCTAGGATTAGGTCTATGGTTAGGGTTAGGGTTAGGGCTAGGGCTAGGGTTAGGGTTAGTGTTAAGCTTAGGGCTAGCACTAGGGCTTGGGTTGGGACTTGGTTATGGTTAGGGCTAGGGTTAGGGTTAGGGTTAGGGCTAGGACTAGGGCTAGGGCTAGGACTAGGTCTAGGGTTAGGGTTAGAGTTAGTTTTAGGTCTAGGGTTAGGGTTAGTGTTAGGGTTAGTGGTAGGGTTAGGGTTAGGGCTAGGGCTAGGGTTAGGGTTAGGGTTAGAGCTAGGGCTAGGGCTAGAGCTAGGACTAGTTCTAGGGTTAGGGTTATTTCTAGGCCTAGGGTTTATGGTTTGGGTGTGGGTTGTGGTTGGTTTTGAAGTTGGGGTTTGGGTTAAGGTTAGGGCCAGGGGTAAGGCTAGGTTTAGGGTTAGGTTTAGGGTTACAGTTAGGGCTAGGTCTAGGGTTATGTTTAGGGTTAGGGTAAGCTCTAGGGCTAGGCCTAGGGCTAGGGTTAGGTTTAGGGCTAGGGTTAGTGTTAGAGTTAGGGTTAGGTTTAGGGATAGTGCTAGGGTTAGGGTTAGGGTTAGTGCTAGAGCTAGGGCTAGGCCTAGTTCTAGGAATAGGGTTAGGGCTAGGGTTAGTGTGTTAGAGTTAGGGTTAGGTTTAGGGCTAGCGCTAAGCTAGAGTGGGGTAGGTTTAGGGCTAGGGCTAGGGATAGAGCTAGGGCTAGGGCTAGAGTAGGGCAAGGGCTAGGGTTAGGGATAGGGCTAGGAATAGGTCTAGGGTTAGGGTTAGGGTTATGCCTAGGGCTAGAGCTAGGGCTAGGGTTAAAGCTAGAGCTAGGGCTAGAGTAGTGCTAGGGTTAGGCATAATGCTAGGGCTAGGGCCAGGGCTAGGGTTAGGGTTAGGGTAAGGGCTAGAGCTAGGGCTAGGCCTAGGTTTAGGGTTAGGGCTATGGCTATGGTTAGGGTTAGAGTTAGGGTTATGGTTAGGGCTAGAGCGAGGGCTAGGTTAGGGCTAGGTTTAGGTCTAGGGCTAGGGCTAGGGTTAGGTCTAGGGCTAGTGTTAGGGTTATGGTTAGAGCTAGAGCTAGGGCTAGGGTTAGGGGTAGGGTTAGTTCTAGGACTAGCGTTAATTTTAGGATTCATGTTAGAGTTCGGGCTAGGGTTAGGGTTAGGTCTAAGATTAGGCTACGGTCTAGGGTTAGGGTTAAGGCTGGCGTTAGGTCCAGGTTAGGGTTAGGTCTAGGGCTAGGACTGGGTTTAGGGTTAGCGTTCGGGTTAGGGATAGGGTTTGGGTTAAAGCTAGGGCTAGGGTTAGGGTTAGGGTTAGGGTTAGGGTTACGGATAGGGTTAGCATTAGGTTTAGGGTTTGGTCTAGGGCTAGGAATAGGGCTAGGGCTAGGGTTAGTGTTAGGGTTTTTGTTAGGGCTAGGGCTATGTTTAGGGTAGGGTTAGTGTTCGGTTTATCGCTAGGGCTAAGGTTAGGGTTAGGGTTAGGGCTAGGGTTAGGGCTATAGTTAGGGTTAGTGTTAGGATTAGGTCTAGAGCTAGGGCTTGTGTTACGCTTAGAGCAATGGTTACGGTTACGGTTAGGGTTAGGGTTAGGGCTAGGACCTGGGCTAGGGCTAGGGCTAAGGTTATGGTTAGGGTTTGGGTTAGGGCTAGCGCTATAATTAGTGTTAGGATTAGGTTTAGGGCTTGGGCTAGGGTGAGGGTTAGGTTTAGTGTTAGGGTTAGGACTAGGGCTAAGGCTAGGTCTACAGATAGGGTCAGTGTTAGAATTATGGCTAGGTCTAGGACTAGGTCTAGGGTTAGGGTTAGGATTTGGACTAGAGCTAGGGTTAGGGTTAGCATTAAGGTTAGTGCTAGGGTTAGGGTTAGGGCTAGGGTAGGGTTAGGATTAGAGCTAGGGCTAGGCCTAGGTTTTGGTCTAGGGCTAGGGCTAGGGCAGCTTTAGAGTTATGGTTAGCTTTAGTGCTAGGGTTAGTGTTAGGTTTAGGGCTAGGCCTAGGGCTATGGCTAGGGTTAGGGTTAGTGTTAGGGATAGGGCTAGGGTTAGGGTTAGTGTTAGGCTTAAGGCTAGGGCTAGGTTTAGGTTTAGGGTTAAGGTTAGAGTTCGGGTTAGGGTTAGGGCTAGGCCTAGGATTAGGGTTAGGTTTAGGGTTAGGGCTAGGGCTACGATTAGGGTTAGGGTTAGGGCTAGGGCTGGGTCTAGGAATAGGTTTAAGGTTAATGCTAGGGCTAGGGCTAGGCCTAGGTTTAGGCCTAGGGCTAGGTTTAGGTCTATGATTACAGTTAGCTTTAGGGCTAGAGCTAGGGTTAGGGTTAGGTCTAGGTTTAGGTTAGGGGCTAGGGTTAGGGTTAGGGATAGTGTTAGGTTCAGGGTTAGACTTAGGTCTAGTGCTAGAGCTAGGGTTAGGGTTAGGTTTAGCGTTCGGGTTAGGGCCAGGGCTAGGGCTAGGGTTAGGGTTAGGGCTATGGTTATGGTTAGGGTTAGTTTTAGGGCTAGGGCTAGGTTTAGGTCTATGGTTAGTGTTCGGATTAGGGCTAGGGCTAGGGTTAGTGTTAGGATTACGGTTAGGGCTAGGACTAGGGTTAGTGTTAGGGTTACGATTAGGGCTAGTGTTAGGGTTAGGTTTAGGGTAAGGGCTAGGACTAGGGTTAGGGCTAGGGTTACAGTTAGGGTTTGGGTTAGGGCTAGGGCTATGGTTACCGGTAGGTTTAGGGTTAGCGTTAGAGCTAGGGCTATTGTTAGGGTTAGGCTTAGGGTTAGAGTTAGGGCTAGGGTTAGGAGTAGGGTTAGGGTTAGGGCTAGGGCCAGGGCTAGGGCTAGGGCTAGGGTTAGGGTTAGTGTTAGGAGTAGGTTAGGTCTAGGTTTAGGGTTATGGTTAGGGCTAGGGCTTGGGTTAGGGTTGGGGTTGTGGTTGGGGTTTTGTTTGCGGTTGGGGTTGGGTTTGAGGTTAGGGTTAGGGTTAGGTTTAGAATTAGGGCTTGGGTTAGGGCTAGGGTTAGGGTTAGGTTTAGGGCTAGAGCTAGGGATAGGGTTAGGGTAGTGCTAGGTTTAGTGTTAGAGTTGGGGTTCGGGTTATGGCTAGGGTTAGGGCTGGGGCTAAGGTTAGGGTTATGGTTATGCTTAGGGTTAGGCCTAGCATTAGGGTTAGGGTTAATATTAGGGCTAGGACTTGCGATAGGTTTAGGGTTAGGGATAGAGTTTGGGCTAGGGTTAGGATTAGGGCTAGGGTTAGGGTTAACGTTAGGGCAAGTGCTAGGTCTATGGCTTGGGCTAGGGTTAGGGTTAGGGTTAGGGCTGGGGTTAGGGTCAGTGTTAGGGTTAGGTCTAGGTCTAGGGCTAACGTTAGGGTTAGCGTTCTGGTTAGGGTTAGGGCTAGGCCTGGGGTTAGGGTTATGGTTAGGGTTAAGGCTAGGGCTAGGGTTAGTGTTAGGTTTAGGGCTAGGGCTAGGTCTAGGGCTAGGTTAGGGTTAGCACTAGGGCTAGGGTTAGGCCTAGGTTTAGGCCTAGGGCTCGGTTTAGGTCTATGGTTAGGTTTAGGGTTAGGTCTAGGGCTAGGGTTAGGGTTAGGTTTAGGTTTAGGGTACGGGCTAGGGTTAGGGTTAGGGCTAGTGTTAGGGTCAGGGTCAGGGTTTGGTCCTGTGGTAGGGCTATGCTTAGGGTTAGCGTTCGGTTTAGGGCTAGGGCTAGGTCTAGGGTTAGGGTTAGGGTTAGTTTTAGGGCTAGGGCTATGTTTAGGTCTATGGTTAGGGTTAGGTTTAGGGCTAGGGCTAGGGTTAGGGTTACTCATAGGCTTAGGGTTAGGGCTATGGCTTGGGTTAGTGTTAGGGTTACGGTTGGGGCTAGGCTTAGGGTTAAGTTTAGGGTTAGGGCTAGGACTAGGGCTAGGGCCATGGTTAGGGCTAGGATTAGGGTGAGGGTTTGGGTTAGGGCTAGCACTATGATTACGGTTAGGTTTAGGGTTAGGTTTAGAGCTAGGGCTAGGGTAAGGGTTAGGGTTAAGGTTAGGGTTAGGGTTAGGGTTAGAGTTAGGGTTAGGGTGAGGGCTAAGGTTAGGGTTAGGATTAGGGTTATCGTTTGGGTAGTTCCAGGGCAAGGGCAGGGTTAGGGGTAGGGTTAAGTTAGGGCTAAAGCTAGGGTTAATGATAGCTTTAGTGTTAGTGCTAGGGTTAGGGTTCAGGCTAGGGCTAGGGTCGGGTTATGGTTAGGGCTAGGCCTGGGGCTAGGGCTAGGTTTAGGGTTAGGTTAGGGTTATTGCTAGTGCTAGGGCTAAGGCTAGGTTTAGGGTTAGGTTTAGGGTTAGGGCTAGGGCTAGGGTTAGGATTAAGTTGTGAGTTAGGGTTAGGTCTAGGGTTAGGGTTAGGGTAATTGTTTCATTTGGGGTTGTGCTTGGGGTTGAGGTTGTTGTTAGGTAAGGTTAGTGTTAGGGCTAAGGCTAGTGTTAGGGTTAGGTTTAGGGTTAGGGTTATGATTAGGTTTCGGGGTAGGGCTAGGGTTAGGGTTAGGGTTAGGGTGAAGCCTAGGTTTAGGGTTAGGGCTAGGGCTAGGTTTAGGGCTAGGGCTAGGACTAGGGTTAGGGTTAGAGTTAGGGTTATGGCTAGGGCTAGGGCTAGGGCTAGGTTTAGGATTTGGGTTAGGGTTAGGG
>CM027390.1:122641260-122708760 GCA_015711505.1 Sylvilagus bachmani | reverse complement strand
TAGGTTTAGGGTTTGGGTGAGGGTTAGAGTTTGGGTAGGCCTAGGTCTAGGGTTAGGTTTAGGGTTAGGGCTGGGGCTAGGGTTAGTGTTTGGTTGAGGGCTAGGGCTAGGGCTAGGCCTCGGCCTAGGGTAAGAGTTAGAGTTAAGGTTTGGATTGGAGTTGTGGTTGGGTTGGGGTTGTGGTTCAGGTTAAGCTAGGTCTAGGGCTAAGACTAGGGTTTGGGTTAGGGTTAGGGTTAAGTCTAGGGCTAGGGCTATGGTTAGGGTTAGTGCGAGGGTTAGCATTTGTGTAGGCCTAGGTCTAGGGTTAGGTTTAGGGTTAGGGCTGGAGCTAGGGTAAGTGTTTGGTTGAGGGCTAGGGCTAGGGCTAGGGCTCGGCCTAAGGTTAGAGTTAGAGTTAAGGTTTGGGTTGGAGTTGTGGTTGGGTTGGGGTTGTGGTTCGGGTTAAGCTTAGGTCTAGGGCTAATACTAGGGTTTGGGTTAGGGTTAGGGTTAGTGCTAGGACTAGGGCTAGGGCTAGGTTTAGGGTTAGGGTGAGGGTTAGCGTTTGGGTAGGCCTAGGTCTAGGGTTAGGTTTAGGGTTAGGGCTGGAGCTAGGGTAAGTGTTTGTTTGAGGGCTAGGGCTAGGGCTAGGGCTAGGCTAGGATTAGGTTTAGGGTTAGGGCTAGAGCTAGGGCTAGGCTAGGGTTAGGGCTAGAGCTAGGGCTAGGCCTAGTTTTAGGGCTAGGGCTAGTGCTAGGGTTAGCGTTAAAGTTATGGTTAGGTTTATTGCTAGGGTTATATTTAGGTTTATGGCTAGGGCTTGGGTTAGGGTTGGGGTTGCGGTTGGGTTTGGGTTTGGGTTTCGGTTTGGGGTTTGGGTTAGGGTTCAGGTTAGGTTTAGGGTTAGAGCTTGTGCTACGGCTAGGGTCGGGTTAGGGTTACGTCTAGGGCTAGGTTTAGGGTTAGGTTTAGGGCTAGTGCTAGGGTTAGGATTAGGGTTAGGGTTATGACTAGGGCTAGGGCTAGGGTTACGATCAGTGTTAGGTTTAGGGTTAGGGCTAGGACTTGCGATAGGTTTATGGTTAGGGTTAGAGTTCAGGATAGGGTTAGTGTTAGGTCTAATGTTAGGGTACGGGCTAAGGTTAGGGTTAGGGTTAGGGTTAGGGTTAGGGTTAGGTCTAGGGCTAGGTCTAGGGATAGGGTTAGCATTCCGGTTAGGGTTAGGCCTAGGGCTAGGGTTAGGATTAGGGGTAGGGTTAGGGCTAGGGCTAGGGCTAGGTTTAGGGTTAGGGTTAGGGATAGGGCTAGGGTTAGGGTTAGCTTTAGAGCTAGGGTAGGGTTAGCGTTAGGTCTAGGTTTAGGGTACGGGCTAGGGTTAGGTTTAGGGCTAGTGTTAGTGTCAGGGTTAGGGTTAGGTCTAGTGCAAAGGCTAGGGTTAAGGTTAGCTTCGGGTTACGGTTAGGGCTAGGACTAGGGTTAGGGTTAGGGCTAGGGTAAGGGTTAGCGTTAGTTTTATGGCTATGGCTAGGTTTAAGTCTATGGTTAGGGTTAGGATTAGGGCTAGGGCTCGGGTTAGGGTTAGTGTTAGGCTTAGGGCTAGGGCTAGGGTTAGGGTTAGTGTTACAGTTAGGGCTAGGGTTATGGTTAGGTTTAGGGTTAGGGCTAGGACTAGGGCTAGTTCTAGGGTTAGGGTTAGGGTTTGGGTTAGGGCTAGGTCTACAGTTAGGGTTAGTGTTAGAATTACGGCTAGGTCTAGGACTAGGTCTAGGGTTAGGGTTAGGGTTCCGTCTAGGTCTAGGGTTAGGGTTAGTGTTAGGGTTAGTGCTAGGTTTAGGGTTAGGGCTAGCGCTAGGGTTAGGATTAGGCTTAGATTTAGGGCTGGGCTGGGTTAGGGTTAGGGCTAGGGTTAGGGTATGGGTTAGATCTAGGGCTAAGGCTAGGGAAGGGCTAGGGTTAGGTTTATGGCTAGGACTAGCGCTACAGCTAAGGCTAGGGCTAAGGCTAGTTCTAGGGTTTGGGTTAGTGTTAGCGTTAGGGCTTGGGCTAGGTCTACGTTTAGTTTATCGTTAGGTTTAGGGATAGGGTTAGGGTTAGGGTCAGGGTTTCGGATAGGGCTAAGAATACGGCTAGGGCTAGGGTTAGGGTTAGGGTTTGTGTTAGGGCTAGGGCTATGGTTAGGGTTAGTTTTAGGGTTAGCGTTAGATATAGGGCTATGGTTTGGGTTAGGGTTAGGGTTAGTGTTAGAGCTAGGATTACGGGGTGGGTTAGGTTTAGGGCTAGGGCTAGGGCTAGGGCTAGGGTTAGGGTTAGGGTTAGGTCTAGGGATAGTGTTAGCTCGATGTTTATTATTAGCGTTATGGCTAGGGCTAGCGTTACCTCTTTTTTTAGGGTAGGGTTATGGCTAGAGCTAGGGTTAGTGTTAGTTTTAGGGCTAGGGCTTGGGTTATGGTTGGGGTTGGTGTTGGTGTTGGGTTTGGGGTTGGGGTTGGGGTTGGGTTTGAGGTTAGGTTTAGCCTTAGGTTTAGGGTTAGGGCTTGGGTTAGGGCTAGGGTTAGGGTTAGGTTTAAAGCTAGGGCTAGGTTTAGGTCATGGTTTGGGTAGGCTTAGGGTTAGGTCTAGGTTTAGGGTACGGGCTAGGGTTTTGGTTGGGGCTAGTGTTAGGGTTAGGGCTAGTGTTACGGTCAGGGTTAGGGTTCGGGCTAGTGCTAGCGTTAGGGTTAGGATTAGGGTTATGGCTAGGGCTAGGGCTAGGGCAAGGGTGAGGGTTATGTTTAGGGTCAGACCTAGAATTTGGTTTAGGGTTAGTGTTAGGGCTAGGACTTGCGATAGGTTTAGGGTTAGGGTTAGAGGTCGGGGTAGGGTTAGGGTTAGGGCTAGCGTTAGGGTTAGTTTTAGGGTAAGTGCTAGGGCTCTGCCTTGGGCTAGGGTTAGGGTTAGGTTTAGGGCTGGGGTTAGGGTCAGTGTTAGGGTTAGGTGTAGGGCTAGGGCTAGGGCTAGGGTTAGGGTTAGCGTTCGGGTTAGGGTTAGGCCTAGGCCTAGGGTTAGTGTTATGTTTAGGGTTACGGCTAGGGTTAGGGTTAGGGTTAGTGCTAGTGCTGGGTCTAGTACTAGGCTTAGGATTAGCACTAGGGCTAGGGCTAGGCCTAGGTTTAGGCCTGGGGTTAGGTTTAGGTCTATGGTTACGGTTAGCTTTAGGGCTAGGGCTAGGTTTAGGGTTAGGTCTATGTTTAGGGTACAGGCTAGGGTTAGGTTTAGGGCTAGGGATAGGGATAGGCTTAGGGTTAGGTCTAGTGCTAGGGCTAGGGTTAAGGTTAGCTTCGGGTTACGGCTAGGGCTAAGGCTAGCATTAGGGTGAGGGCTAGGGTTAGGGTTAGTGTTAGTTTTAGGGCTATGGCTAGGTTTAGGTCTATGGTTAGGTTTAGTGTTCGGGTTAGGGCTCAGGTTAGGGTTAGTGTTAGGCTAGGAGTAGGGATAGGGCTAGGGCTTGTGTTAGGGTTAGGGTTATGGTTAGGGCTAGGGTTATGGTTAGGTTTAGGGTTAGGGCTAGGACTAGGGCTAGGGCTAGGGTTAGGATTTGGGTTTGGGTTAGGGCTAGGGCTATGGTTAGGGTTAGGGTTAGTGTTAGCGTTAGAGCTAGGGCTATGGTTAGGGTTAGGGTTAGGTTTAGGGTTAGGGCTAGGATTTCGGGGAGGAATAGGTTTCGGGCTAGGGCCAGGGCTTGGGCTAGGGCTAGGGTTAGGGTTAGGGTTAGGTTAGGGTTAGTTCTAGGGATAGTGTTAGCTCTATGTTTAGGATTAGGGTTATGGCTGGGGCTAGGCTTACCTCTTTGTTTAGGGTTAGGCTTATGGCTAGGGCTAGGGTTAGTGTTAGCGTTAGGGCTAGGGCTCGGGTTAGGGTTGGGGTTGGTGTTGGGGTTGGGTTTGGGGTTGGGGTTGGGGTTGAGATTAGGGTTAAGGTTAGGTTTAGGGCTAGGGCTAGGTTTAGGTCTTGTGTGGGTTAGGGTTAGCGTTAGGTCTAGGTTTAGGGTACGGTCTAGGGTTAGGGTTATGGCTTGTGTTAGGGTTAGGGCTAGTGTTACAGTCAGGGTTAGGGTTATGGCTAGTGCTACGGTTAGGGTTAGGGTTAGGGTTATGGCTAGGGCTAGGGTTAGGGCAAGGGTGAGGGTTATGTTTAGGGTCAGCCCTAGAATTAGAGCTAGGGTTAGTGTTAGGGCTAGGACTTGCGATAGGTTTAGGGTAAGGGTTAGAGTTCAGGCTAGCGTTAAGGTTAGGGCTAGAGTTAGGGTTAGGGTTAGGGTAAGCGCTAGGGCTATGACTTGGGCTAGGGTTAGGGTTAGGTTTAGGGCTGGGGTTAGGGTCAGTGTTAGGGTTAGGTGTAGGGCTAGAGCTAGGGTTAGGGTTAGCGTTCGGGTTAGGGTTAGGCCTAGGTCTAGGATTAGGGTTAGATTTAGGGTTACGGCTAGGGCTAGTGTTAGTGTTAGGGTTAGGGCTAGGGCTGGGTCTAGGACTAGGGTTTGTGTTAGCACTAGGGCTAGGGCTAGGCCTAGGTTTAGGCCTCGGGCTAGGTTTAGGTCTATGGTTACGGTTAGCTTTAGGGCTAGGGCTAGGGTTAGGGTTAGGTCTATGTTTAGGGTACGGGTTAGGGTTAGGTTTAGGGCTAGTGTTAGGGTCAGGGTTAGGGTTAGGTCTATTGCTAGTGCTAGTGTTAGGGTTATCTTCGGGTTACAGTTAGGGCTAGGACTAGGGTTAGGGTTAGGGCTAGGGTTAGGGTTAGGGTTAGGGTTAGGGTTAGGGCTATGGCTAGGTTTATGTGTATGGTTAGGGTTAGGGTTAGGCTTAGCGCTAGGGCTATGGCTAGGGTTAGCGTTAGGCTTATGGTTAGGATTAGATTAGGCCTAGGATTAGGGTAAGGTTAGTTTTAGGGTTATGGCTAGGTTTAGGGGTAGGCTTAGAGCTAGTGTTAGGGTTAGGGCTATGGCTAGGGCTAGGCCTAGGTTTAGTGTTAGGGTTAGTTTTAGGCTTAGGGCTAGGGTTAGGTCTAGGGTTCGGTTTTGGGTTTGGGCTAGGGCTAGGGTTAGGTTTAGCATTCGTATTAGGGCTAGAGCTAGGGCTAGGTTTCGGGTTAGGTTTACGGTTAGGGATAGGGTTAGGTTTATGGTTAGCGTTAGGGTAGTTCTAGGTCTAGGGTTAGGGTTAGGGTTAGGGTAAGTGTTTGGGTTAGGGCTAGGGCTTTAGTTAGGGTTAGGGTTAGGATTAGGGTTAGAGCTAGGGCTAGGGTTAGGTTTAGGGTAAGCGCTAGGTCTATGCCTTAGGCTAGGGTTAGGGTTAGGTTTAGGGCTGGGGTTAGGGTCGGTGTTAGGGTTAGGTGTAGGGCTAGGGCTAGGGTTATGGTTAGCATTCAGGTTAGGGTTAGGCCTAGGCCTAGGATTAGGGTTAGATTTAGTGTTAGCGTTAGGGTTACGGCTAGGGCTAGGATTAGGGTTAGGTTAGGGCTAGGGCTGGCTCTAGGACTAGGATTAGGGTTAGTGCTAGGGTTAGGGCTAGGGCTAGGCCTAGGGCTAGGTTTAAGTCTATGGTTACGGTTAGCTTTAGGGCTAGGGCTAGGGTTAGGTTTAGGTCTATGTTCAGGGTATGGGCTAGGGTTAGGTTTAGGGCTAGTGTTAGGGTCAGGGTTAGGGTTAGGTAGGTGCTAGGGCTAGGGTTAGGGTTAGCTTCGGGGTACGACTAGGGCTATGGCTAGGGTTAGGTTTAGGGTTAGGGTTACGTTTAGGGCTAGGGCTAGGTTTAGGTCTATTGTTAGGGTTAGGGCTAGGGCTAGGGTTAAGGTTATTGTTAGGCTTAGGGCTAGGGCTAGGGCTAGGGTTAGCGTTAGTGTTACGGTTAGGGCTAGGGTTATGGTTAGGTTTAGGGTTAGGGCTAGGACTAGGGCTAGGGCTAGGGCTAGGTTTAGGGTTCTTGTAGGGTTAGGGCTAGGGCTAGGATTATGGTTAGTTTTACTGCTAGTGATAGGGCTAGGGCTAGGGTTAGGGTTTGGGTTTGTGCTAGGTTTAGGGTTAGGGGTAAGGTAAGGGCTAGGGTTAGTGTTTGTGTAGGGTTAGGGTTAGGTCTAGGGCTTGGGTTAGGGTTACGGTTGGGCTAGGGCTAGGGTTAGGGCTAGGGTTAGGATTAGGGTTTGTGTTAGGGTTAGGGCTAGGGTAGGGTTAGTGTTAGGATTAGTGATAGGGTTAGGTTTAGGGTTAGGTTTTGGGCTAGGGCTAGGAATAGGGCTAGGGCTAGGATTAGGGTTAGGGTTAGGGTTTCGGTTAGGGCTAGGGCTATGGTTAGGGTTAGGCTTAGGCTTAGGGTTAGGATTAGATTAGGGCTCGGATTAGGGTTAGGGTTAGTTTTAGGGTAATGGCTAGGTTTAGGGGTAGGGTTTGGGTTAGGGTTAGGGCTAGGATTAGGGCTAGGGCTAGGCCTAGGTTTTGGGTTAGGTGTATAGCTAGGGTTAGGGTTACAGTTAGGATTAGGAATAGGGCTAGTCTTAGGGCTAGTGTTAGGGTTTGGGCTAGGGCTAGGGCTAGGCCTAGGGTTAGTGTTAGGGTCAGTTTTAGGCTTAGGGCCAGGGTTAGGTCTAGGGTTCGGTTTTGGGTTTGGGCTAGGGCTAGGGTTAGGTTTAGCGTTAGGATTAGGGCTAGAGCTAGGGCTAGGTTTCGGGTTAGGTTTAGGGTTAGGGATAGTGTTAGGTTTACGGTTAGCGTTAGGGTAGGGCTAGGGCTAGGGCTAGGGTTAGGGTAAATGTTTGGGTTACGGCTAGGGCTTTAGTTAGGGTTAGGGTTAGGGTTAGGGTTAGAGCTAGGGCTAGGGTTAGGGTTAGGGTTAGGCTTAGGCTTAGGCTTAGGGCTAGGGTTAGGTTTAGGGTTAGGGTGAGTGTTAGGGTTAGGGCTCTGGCCTGGGCTACGGCTAGGGTTAGATTTAGGTTCAGGGTGAGGGCTAGGGCTAGGTTTAAGTTTAGGGTTAGTGTTAGAGCTAGGGCTAGGGCTAGGTCTAGGGCTAGGTTTAGGGTTAGTGCTAGGGTTAGGTTTAGGGCTATGGTTAGGTTTAGGTTTAGGTCTAGGGCTAGGGTGAGGGTCAGGGTTATGGTTATGGCTAGGGTTATGGTTAGGCCTAGGGTAAGAGCTAGGTTCAGGGTTAGTGTTAGGGTTAGGGTTAGGGCTAGGGCTTGCTTTAGGGTTATTGTTAGGGCTAGGTCTAGGGCTAAGGCTAGGGCTAGGGTTAGTGTTACTGTTAGGTTTAGAGTTAGGGCTAGGGCTAGGTAACGTTTAGGGTTATCGTTAGTTTTAGGGATAGGTTAAGGGTTAGGGTTTCAGGTAGGGCTAGGAATAGGGCTATGGCAAGGGTTAGGGTTAGGGTTTGGGTTAGGGCTAGGGCTATGATTAGGGTTCGGGTTAGGGTTAGCGTTACAGCTAGGGATATGGTTAGGGTTAGGTTTAGGGTTAGGGTTAGAGCTAGGGATAGGGTTAGCTCTATGTTTAGGGTTAGGGATATGGCTAGGGCTAGGGTTATTGTTAGTATTAGGGTTAGAGCTAAGGCTAGGGCTAAGGCTAGGGCTAGGGTTCGGTTTAGCATTAGAGCTAGGGATAGTTTTAGGGTTAGGGTTAGGGTTAGGGTTAGGGTTAGGGTTAGGGTTTGGGCTAGCATTAGGGGTAGGGTTAGGGTTAGGGTTAGGGCTAGGGCCAGGGCTAGGGCTACGGCTAGGGTTAGGGCTAGTGTTAGGGTTAGGGCTAGCGATAGGGTTAGCTCAGTGTTTAGGGTTAGGGTTATGGCGAGGGCTAGAGTTAGGGTAGGGTTAGAGTTAGGTCTCGGGCTAGGTTTAGGGTTAGGTTAGGGCTACGGCTTGGGTTAGGGTTGGGGTTGGTGTTGGTGTTGGTGTTGGGGTTGGGGTTGGGTTTGGGGTTGAGGTTAGGGTTAAGGTTAGGTTTATGGTTTAGGTTTGGGTTAGGGCTAAGTTTAGGGTTAGGTTTAGGGCTAGGGCTAGGTTTAGGGTTAGGGTTAGGGCTAGTGCTAGTGTTAGGGTAAGGGTTAGGGTTAGGGTTAGTTTTAGGGTTATGGCTAGGGCTAGGGCTAGGGCAAGGGTTAGGGTTATGTTTAGGGTCAGTCCTAGAATTAGGGTTAGGGTTAGTGTTAGGGCTAGGACTTGCGATAGATTTAGGGTTAGGGTTAGAGGTCGGGCTAGTGTTAGGGTTAGGGCTAGGGTTAGGGTAAGGGTTAGGGTAAGCGCTAGGGCTGTGCCTTGGGCTATGGTAAGGGTAGGTTTAGGGCTGGGGTTAGGGTCAGTGCTAGGGTTAGTTGTGGGACTAGGGCTAGGGTTAGGGTTAGTGTTCATGTAAGGATTAGTCCTAGGCCTAGTTTTAGGGTTAGATTTAGGGTTATGGCTAGGGCTAGGGTTAGGGTTAGGGTTAGGGCTACAGCTGGGTCTAGGACTAGGGTTAGGGTTAGCGCTAGGGCTAGGGCTAGGCCTAGGTTTAGGCCTAGGGCTAGGTTTAGGTCTATGCTTACGGTTAGCTTTAGGGCTAGGGCTAGGGATAGGGTTAGGTCTATTTTTGGGGTACGGGCTAGGTTTAGGTTTAGGGCTAGAGTTAGGGTCAGGTTTAGGGTTAGGTCTAGTGCTAGGGCTAGGGTTAGAGTTAGCTTCGGTTTGCGACTAGGGCTAGGGCTAGGGTTAGGGTTAGGTCTAGGGCTAGGGTTAGGGTTAGTTTTAGGGCTATGGCTAGGTTTAGGTCTATGGTTAGGATTAGGGTTAGGGTTAGGGCTAGGGTCAGGGTAGGGTTAGGGGTTGGTCTAGGGCTAGGGCTAGGGTTAGGGCTAGTGTTACGGTTAGGGCTAGGGTTATGGTTAGGTTTAGGTTTAGGGCTAGGACTAGGGCTAGGTCTAGGGTTAGGCTTAGGGTTTGGGTTAGGGCTAGGGCTATGGTTTCCATTAGTGTTAGTGTTAGCGTTAGAGCTAGGGCTTGGGTTAGGTTTTGGGTTAGGGGTAGGGGTAGGGTGCGGGATAGGAGTAGGGTTAGTGTTAGGGCTAGGGCCAGGGCTAGAGCTAGGGCTAGGGTTAGGTTTAGTGTTAGGGGTAGGTTAGGGTTAGGTTTAGGGTTATGGCTAGGGCTAGGGATAGGGTTAGGGTTAGCGGTAGGTTTCGGGCTAGGTTTAGGGTTAGATTAGGGCTAGTTCTTGGTTTAGGGTTGCGGTTGGGTTTGGGTTTGGGTTTGGCGTTGAGGTTGGTGTTGGGTTAGCGTTAGGGTTAGGTTTAGGGTTAGGGCTTGGGTTAGTCCTAGGGTTAGGTTTAGGGTTAGGCCTACGGCTAGGTTTCGGGTTAGAATTAGGGCTAGTGCTAGGGTTAGGGTTATGGCTAGGGCTAGGGCTAGGGCTAGGGTTAGGGTTATGGTTAGGGTTTGGACTATCGTTAGAGTTAGGGTTATTGTTAGGGCTAGGACTTTCGATAGGTTTAGTGTTAGGGTTAGAGTTCTGGCTAGCGTTAAGGTTAGTGCTAGGGTTAGGGTTAGGGTTAGGGTTATGGTTAGGGCTATGGCTAGGGTTAGGTTTAATTTGTGGGTTAGGGTTAGGGTTAGGGCTAGGGTTAGGGTTAGGGCTAGGCCTAGGGTTAGGGATATGTTTAGGATTAGGGTTAGGGTTAGAATTAGGGCTAGGTCTAGGGTTAGGGTTAGTGTTAGGGTTAGTGTTTGGGTTAGGGCTAGGATTAGTGTTAGGGTTAGGGTTAGGGCTAGGGCCAGTCTAAGGCATGGGTTAGATTAAGGTTTTGGGTGAGGGCTAGGTCTAGTTTTAGGGCTAGTGTTCAGTTTAGGGTTAGTGTTAGGGCCAGGGCTAGGTCTAGGGCTAGGGCTAGGTTTAGGGTTCGTGCTATGGTTAGGGCTAGGGCTAGGATTATGGTTAGGGTTAGGGCTAGTGATAAGGCTAGGGCTAGGGTTAGCATTAGGTTTAGTGCTAGGGTTAGAGTTAGGGCTAGGGTAAGGGATAGGGTTAGGGTTAGTGTTAGGGTTAGGGATTGGTATAGGGCTTGGGTTAGGGTTACGGTTAGGGCTAGGGCTAGGGTTAGGGCTAGGGCTTTAGTTAGGTTTGGGGTTGGGTTTGGGGTTGGATTTGGGGTTGGGGTTGGGGTTGGGTTTAGGGTTAGGTTTAGGGTTAGGGTTAGGGTTAGGTTTAATTAGGTTTAATTAGGTTTAGGGTTATGGCTAGGGCTAGGGCTAGGGCTAGGGTTAGTGTTAGGGGTAGGGCTAGGGCTAGGGTTAGGGCTAGGGCTTGGGTTAGGTTTGGGGTTGGGTTTGGGGTTGGATTTGGGGTTGGGGTTGGGTTTAGGGTTAGGGTTTGTGTTAGGGTTAGGGCTAGGGTAGGGTTAGTGTTTGGGTTATGGATAGCGTTATGTTTAGGGTTAGGTTTTGGGCTAGAGCTAGGAATAGGGCTAATGCTAGGGTTAGGGTTAGGGTAGGCTTTGGGTTAGGGCTAGGGCTATGGATAGGGTTAGGGTTAGGCTTACGGTTAGGATTAGATTAGGGCTAGGATTAGGGTTAGGGTTAGTTTTAGGGTTATGGCTAGGTTTAGGGGTAGGGTTATGGTTAGGATTAGGGCTAGGATTAGGGCTAGGGCTAGGCCTAGGTTTAGGGTTAGGTCTATAGCTAGGGTTAGGGTTACAGTTAGGATTAGGAATAGGGCTAGGCTTAGGGCTAGTGTTAGGGTTAGGGCTAGGGCTAGGGCTAGGCTTAGGGTTAGTGTTAGGGTTAGTTTTAGGCTTAGGGTTAGATTTAGGGTTACGGCTAGGGTTAGGGTTAGGGTTAGGTCTAGGGCTGGGTATAGGACTAGGTCTTGGGTTAGTGCTAGGTCTAGGGCTAGGCCTAGGTTTAGGCTTTGGGCTAGGTTTAGGACTATGCTTACGGTTAGCTTTAGGTTAGGGCTAGGTTTAGATTTAGGTCTATGTTTAGGGTACGGGCTAGGGTTAGGTTTAGGGCTAGTGTTAGTGTCAGGGTTAGGGTTAGGTCTAGTGCTAGGACTAGGGTTAGGGTTAGCTTTTGGTTACGATAGGGCTACGTCTAGGGTTAGGGTTAGGGCCTGGGTTAGGGTTAGCGTTAGTTTTAGGGCTATGGCTAGGTTTAGGTCTATGGTTAGGGTTAGGGTTAGGGCTAGGGCTAAGGTTAAGGTTAGTTTTAGGCTTAGGGATAGGGCAAGGGCTAGGATTAGGATTAGGGTTACGGTTAGGGCTAGAGTTATTTTTAGGTTTAGGGTTAGGGCTAGGACTAGGGCTAGGGCTAGGGCTATGGTTTGGGTTAGGGCTAGCACTATGATTAGTGTTAGGTTTAGAGCTAGGGCTAGGGTAAAGGTTAGGTTTAGGGTTAGTGTTAGGATAGGGTGAGGGCTAAGTTTAGTTTTAGGGATAGGGTGAGGTTTAGGGTAGTTCCAGGAGAAGGGCAAGGGCAAGGGTTACGTTTAGGGTTAGGGCTTGGGCTAAAGCTAGGTTTAGGGTTAGGGTTAGGGTTAGGGTTAGGGTTAGGGCTAGTGCTAGGGCTAGGCCTAGGGTTATGATTAGGTTTAGCGTTAGTGCTAGGGCTAGGGCTAGGGTTAGGGTTATGGCTAGGTCTAGGACTAGGGCTAGGTTTAGGATTAGCGTTATGGCTAGGGCTAGGTTTAGGATTAGGGTTAAGGTTAGGGCTAGGGCTAGTGTTAGATTTAGGGTTTGGGTTAAGTTTAGGGCTAGGGTTAGGTTTAGGATTAGGGTTGTTGTTGGGGTTGGGGTTGTGCTTGGGGTTGAGGTTAGGTTTAGGGTTATGGCTATGGCTAGGGTTAGGTCTAGGGTTAGTGTTAGGGGTAGGGCCAGGGTTTGGTTAGGGCTAGGGCTTGGGTTAGGTTTGGGGTTGGGTTTGGGGTTGGATTTGGGGTTGGGGTTGGGGTTGGGCTTAGGATTAGGGTTAGTTTTAGGGTTAGGGGTAGGTTTCGGGTTAGGGGTAGGGTTAGGTTTAATTTGTGGGTTTGGGTTAGGGCTAGGGTTAGGGTAAGGGTTAGGGTTAGGGCTATGGCCAGGGCTAGGGCTAGGGCTAGTGCTAGGTTTAGGGTTAGGGTTAGGGTTAGGGTTAGGGTTAGGGCTAGGGCTAGGATTAGCTCTATGTTTAGGTTTAGGGTTAAGGCTAGGGCTAGGGATATGGTTAGGGTTAGGGCTAGGTTTATTGTTAGGGTTAGGGCTAGGTTTAGGGTTAGGGTTACTTTTAGGGCTAGGGCCAGGTTTAGGTCTATGGTTATGGTTAGGGTTTGGGCTAGGGCTAGGGGTTATTGTTAGGCTTAGGGCTAGGGCTAGGGCTTCGGTTAGGATTAGCGTTACACTTAGGGCTAGTATTAGGTGTAGGTTTAGGGTTAGGGCTAGGACTAGGGCTAGGGCTAGGGCTAGGATTATGGTTAGGGTTAGGGCTAGTGATAGGGCTATGGCTGTGGTATGGGTTATGGTTCGGGTTAGTGCTAGTGTTAGGGTTAGGGTTAGGATAAGGGCTAGGGTTAGGGTTAGGGTTAGGGTTAGGGTTAGGTCTAGGGCTTGCGTTAGGGTTACGGTTAGGGTTATGGCTAGGGCTAGGGCTAGGTTTAGGATTAGGGTTTGTGTTAGGGTTAGGGTTAGGGTTAGGGTTAGTTTCAGGGTTAGGGCTAGGGCTAGGGCTAGGGCTAGGGCTAGGGTTAGGTTTAGGGTTAGGGCTAGGGCTAGGGTTAGGGTTAGGGTTAGTTTCAGGGTTAGGTTTAGGGCTAGGGCTAGGGCTAGGGCTAGGGCTAGGGCTAGGGCTAGGGTTAGGTTTAGGGTTAAGGCTAGGGCTAGGGTTAGGATTAGGTCTAGGGCAAAGGCTAGGGTTAGGGTTACGGTTAGCGCTAGGGCTAGGGCTAGAGTTAGGGCTAGGGCTAGGGCTGGGGCTAGGGCTAGGTTTATGCTTAGTTTAGGGTTAGGGTTAGGGTTAGGGCTAGGTCTAGGGCTAGGGTTAGGGTTAGGGTTAGGGCTATTGCTAGGGCTAGGGCTAGGTTTAGGATTAGGGTTTGTGTTAGGGTTAGGGCTAGGCTCGGGTTAGGGTTAGGTCTAGTGCTAGGGCTAGGGTTAGTGCTAGCGTTCGGGTTAGGGCTAGGGCTAGGGCTAGGATAGTGTTAGTGCTCGGGTTAGGGTTAAGGTTAGTTTTAGGTCTATGACTATGGTGTTGTCTATTGTTAGGTTTAGCCATAGGGCTAGGGCTAGGGCTAGGGTTAGGGTTACGGTTCGGGCTAGGGCTAGGGTTAGGGTTAGTGTTAGTGTTAGTGTTAGTGTTATTACTATGGTTAGGTTTCGGGCTACGGCTAGGTTCAGGATTAGGCTTAGGGTTAGGGCTAGGCCTGGGCTAGGTTTAGGGTTAGGGCTCGGTGTTGGGTTTGGATTAGATCTAGGGCTAAGGCAAGGGCTAGGGCTAGGGTTAGGTTTAGGGCTAGGACTAGGCCTAGGGTTAGAGCTAGGGCTAGGTCTAGGGTTAGGGATAGGGTTAGGGCTAGTGCTGGGTCTAGGGCTAGGGCTAGGGCTAGGGTAGGGTTAGGTTTATGGCTAGGGCTAGGGCTAGGGCTAGGGGTAGCGTTATATCTAGGGCTAGGGCTAGAGTTAGGGCTAGGGCTAAGCCTTCGTTTAGGGTGAGGGTTAGGGTTAGTGATGGGGTTGGGGTTAGGGTTAGGGCTGGGTTTGGGGCTAGGGCTAGGGCTAGGGTTAAGGTTAGTGATTGGGTTATTCCTAGGGCTAGGGCTAGGGGTAGGGTTAGGGTGAGGGTTAGGGTTAAGGCTAGGGCTAGGTTTAGGTTTAATTTGTGGGTTAGGGTTACTGCTAGTGTTAGGGGTAGATTTATGATTTGAGTTGGAGTTGTGGTTGGGTTGGGGTTGTGGTTGGTGTTAAGGTTAGGGCTAAGACTAAGGCTAGGTTTTGGGTTAGGGTTAGGTTTAGGGCTATGGCTAGGGCTTGGGCTAGGTTTAGGTTTAGGGTTACCACTTGGGTAGGCCTAGGTCTAGTGTTAGGGCTAGGGCTAGTGCTAGGCCTAGGGTTAGGGTTACGGTTAGGGTTAGTGTTGGGGTTGGGGTTAGGGTTAGGGCTGGGGTTGGGCTTAGGGCTAGGTCCTGGGTTAGGGTTAGGTTTAGGGTCATTCCTAGGGATAGGGCTAGGGCTAGGGTTAGGGTTAGGTTTAGTGTTAGTTCTATGTCTAGAGTTAAGTTTAATTTGTGGGTTTGGGTTAGTGCTAGGGTTAGGGTAAGGTTTATGGTTTGGGTTGGAGTTGTGGTTGGGTTGGGCTTGTGGTTGGGCTTAAGCTTAGGTCTAGGGCTATTATAGGTTTGGGTTAGGGTTAGGGTTAGGGTTAGGGCTAGGGCTAGGGTTAGGGTTAGGGTTAGGGTTAACCTTTGGGTAGGCCTATAACTAGGGTTAAGTTTAGGGTTAGGGCTGGGGCTAGGGTTAGTGTTTGGTTGAGGGCTAGGGCTAGGGCTAGGGCTCGGCCTAGGGTTAGAGTTAGAGTTAAGGTTATGGCTAGGTCTATAGCTAGGGCTAGGTTTAGGGTTAGTGTTAGGGTTAGGGCTATGGCAAGGGTTAAGTTTAGGGTGTGGGTGAAATTAGGGTTAGGGTTAGGATTAGGATTAGGCTTGGGGTTGGGGTTGGGCTTGGGGTTGGGGTTAGGTTTAGGGTTAGATTTAGGGCTAGGTCTAGGGTTACGATTAATGGTTAGCGGTAGGTCTATGCCTAGGTTCAGGGTTAGAGTTAGGGCTAGGGCTTGTGTTAGGTTTGGGGTTGATGTTGGGGTTGGGTTTGGGGTTGGGTTGGTGTTGAGGTTAGGGTTAGGATTAGGTTTAGGGTTAGGGCTTGGGTTAGGGCTAGGCTTAGGGTTAGGTTTAGGGCTAGGGCTAGGTTTAGGGTTAGGGTTAGGGCCAGTGCTAGGGTTAGGTTTAGGGTTAGGGTTATGGCTAGGGCTAGGGCTAGTTTTAGGGCTAGGGCTAGGGCTAGGGTTAGCGTTAAAGTTATGGTTAGGTTTAGTGCTAGGGTTAGGGTTAGGTTTAGGTCTAGGGCTTGGGTTAGGGTTGGGGTTGGGCTTGGGGTTGGGTTTTTTGTTTGGTTTTAGGGTTTGGGTTAGGGTTCGAATTTGGTTTAGGGTTACGGCTTGGGCTAGGGCTATGGTCGGGTTAGGGTTATGTCTAGGGCTAGGTTTAGGGTTAGGGTTAGGGCTAGTGCTAGGGTTAGGGTTAGTGTTAGGGTTATGACTAGGGCTTGGGCTAGGACTAACTTAGGGTTTTGGTTAGGTTTAGTGCTAGGGTTGGGTTACGATTAGCGTTAGGTTATGGTTAGGGCTAGGACTTGCGATAGGTTTATGGTTAGGGTTAGATTTCGGGCTAGGGTTAGGATTAGGTCTATTGTTAGGGTACGGGCTAGGGTTAGGGTTAGGGCTAAGGTTAGGGTCAGGGTTAGGGTTAGGTCTAGGGCTAGGTCTAGGTATAGGGTTAGCATTCCGGTTAGGGTTAGGGCTAGGGCTATGGTTAGGATTAGTGATAGGGATAGGGTTAGGGCTAGTGCTAGGGCTAGTTTTAGGGTTAGGGTTAGGGCTAGGGCTAGCGTTATTGTTAGCATTAGGGTTCATGCTAGGGTTAGTGTTAGTGCTAGGGCTAGGGTTAGGGCTAGGGTTAGGGTTAGGGTTAGGGCTGGGGCTAGGGTTAGGGTTAGGGTTAGGCTTAGGGTTAGGGTTAGTGTTAGGGTCAGAGCTAGGGCTAAGGCTAGGGCTAGTGCTAGGTCAGGGTTTGGGCTAGGGCTAGGGCTAGGCCTAGGTTTAGGGTTAGATCTATAGCTACGGTTAGGGTTACAGTTAGGATTAGGGATAGGGCTAGGCTTAGGGCTAGTGTTAGGGTTAGGGCTAGAGCTAGGCCTGGCCTAGGGTTAGTGTTAGGGTTAGTTTTAGGCCTAGGGCTAGGGTTAGGTCTAGGGTTCGGTTTTGGGTTTGGGCTAGGGCTAGGGTTAGGTTTAGCGTTAGGATTAGGGCTAGAGCTAGGGCTAGGTTTCGGGTTAGGTTTAGTGTTAGTGATAGGGTTAGGTTTATGGTTAGTGTTAGGGTAGGGCTAGGTCTAGGGCTAGGTCTAGGGCTAGGGCTAGGGTTCGGGTAAGGGTTGGGGTAAGGGCTAGGGCTTTCGTTAGGGTTAGGGTTAGGGTTAGGGCTAGGACCAGGGCTACGGCTAGGGTTAGATTTAGGTTCATGGTGAGGGCTAGGGCTAGGGTTAAGTTTAGTGTTAGTGTTAGGGGTAGGGCTAGGGCTATTTTTTAGGGCAACGTTTAGTGTTAGTCCTAGGGTTAGGGTTAGGGCTATGGTTGGCTTTAGGGTTAGGTCTAGGTCTAGGGTCTAGGGTTAGGTCTAGGTGAGGTCTAGGGTTAGGTCTAGGTCTAGGTCTAGGTCTAGGTGTGGGTTAGGGTTAGGTTTAGTGCTAGGGCTATGTTAGGCCTAGGGTAAGGGCTAGGTTTAGGGTTAGTGTTAGGGTTAGGGTTAGGGCTAGGGCTTGCATTAGGGTTATGGTTAGGGCTAGGGCTAGGGCTAGGGCTAAGGCTAGGGCTAGGGTGAGCGTTAGGGTTACTGTTAGGGTTAGGGCTAGGTCTATGTCTACGTTTAGGTTTATCTTTAGTGTTAGGGATAGGGTTAGGGTTAGGGTTAGGGTTTCAGGTAGGTCTAGGAATAGCGCTAGGGCTAGAGTTAGGGTTAGGGTTTTTGGTTAGGGCTAGGACTATGATTAGGTTTTGGGTTAGTGTTAACGTTAGAGCTATGGCTATGGTTAGGGTTAGGATTAAGGTTAGGGTTAGGGTTAGGGTTAGGTTTAGGGTTAGTTTTAGGGTTAGTCTTAGGGCCAAGTTTAGGGGTAGGGTTAGGGTTAGGGCTAGGGCCAGGGCTAGGGCTAGGGCTAGGTTTAGGTTTAGGTTTAGGTTTAGGTTTAGGGTTAGGGTTAGGGTTAGGGCTAGGGACAAGGTGAGCTCTATGTTTAGGGTTAGGGTTATGGCTAGGGCTAGGGTTAGGGTTTAGTGTTAGGGTTAGGGCTAAGGCTAGGCTAAGGCTAGGGCTAGAGTTAGGGTGAGTGTTAGTGTTAGGGTTACGGTTAGGGCTAGGCCTAAGGCTTGGTTTAGGGTTGGGGTTGTTGTTGAGGTTGGGGTTGGTGTTGGGGTTGAGTTTAGGGTTAGGGTTAGTTTTAGGGTTAGGGTTAGTTTTAGGGTTAGGGCTTGGGTTAGGGCTAGGGTTAGGGTTAGGTTTAGGGCTAGGGCTAGGTTTAGGGTTAGGGTTAGGGCTAGTGCTAGGGTTAGGGTTAGGGTTAGGGTTATGGCTACGGCTAGGGCTAGGGCTATGGTTAGAATTAGGGTTAGGGTCAGTCCTAGAATTAGGATTAGGGTTTGTGTTAGGGCTGGGACTTTCGATAAATTTAGGGTTAGGGTTAGAGTTCGGGCTAGGTTTAGGGTTAGAGCTTGGGTTAGGGTTAGGGTTAGGGTAAGCGCTAGGGCTCTGCCTTGGGCTAGGGTTAGGGTTAGGGTTAGGGCTGGGGTTAGGGTCAGTGTTAGGGTTAGGTCTAGGGCTAGGGCTAGGGTTAGGGTTTGCGTTCGGGTTAGGGTTAGGCCTAGCCCTAGGATTAGCTTTAGATTTAGGGTTACGGCTTGGGTAGAGTTAGGGTTAGGGTTAGGGTTAGGGCTGGGTCTAGGACTAGGGCTAGGGTTAGGGCTAGGTCTAGGGATAGGCCTAGGTTTAGGCCTAGGGCTAGTTTTAGGTCTATGGTTACGGTTAGCTTTAGGGCTAGGGCTAGGGTTAGGGTTAGGTCTATGTTAAGGGTACGGGCTAGGGTTAGGTTTAGGGCGAGTGTTAGAGTCAGGGTTAGGGTTAGGTCTAGTGCTAGGGCTAGGGTTAGGGTTAGCTTCAGGTTAGGGCTAGGGTTAGGGTTAGGGTTAGCGTTAGTTTTAGGGCTAGGGCTAGGTTTAGGTCTATTGTAGGGTTAGGGTTAGGGCTAGGGCTAGGGTTAGGATTAGTGTTAGGCTTAGCGCTAGGGCTAGGGCTAGGGCTTGGGTTAGGGTTATGGTTATGGTTAGTGCTAGGGTTATGGTTAGGTTAGGGTTAGGGCTAGGCCTAGGGTTAGGGTAGGATTAGGGTTAGTTTTTGGGTTAGGGCTAGGTCTAAGGTTAGGGTTAGGGTTAGGGTTATCGTTAGAGCTAGGGCTAGGGTTAGGGTTAGGGTTAGCGGTAGGGTTAGGGTTAGGGGTATGGTTAGGGTTTGGGCTATGGCCAGGGCTAGGGCTAGGGCTCCTTTTTGTGTTAGGGTTAAGTTTAGGGCTAGGGCTAGGGTTAGCTCTATGTTTAGGGTTTGGGTTATTCCTAGGGCTAGGGAAATGGTTAGGGTTAGGGTTAGGTCTCAGGCTAGGATTAGGGTTAGGTTAGGGCTAGGGCTAGGGCTTGGGTTAGGGTTGCGGTTGGGGTTGGGGTTGGGTTTGGGGTTGAGGATGGTGTTGAGGTTAGGGTTAGGGTTAGGTTTAGGGTTAGAGCTTGGGTTAGGGCTATGGTTAGGGTTTGGGTTAGGGCTAGGGCTAGGTTTAGGGTTAGGGTTAGGGCTAATGCTAGGGTTAGGGTTAGGGTTAGGTTTATGGCTAGGACTATGGCTAGGGCTAGGGTTAGGGTTATGGTGAGGCTTAGGCCTAGCGTTAGGGTTAGGTTTGTTGTTAGGGCTAGGACTTGTGATAAGTTTAGGTTTAGGGTTAGAGTTCGGGCTAGCGTTATGGTTAGGGCTAGCGTTAGGGTTAGGGTTAGGGTAAGCGCTCGAGCTCTGCCTTGGCCTAGTGTTAGGGTTAGGGTTAGGGCTGGGATTAGGGTCAGTGTTAGGGTTAGGTCTAGGGCTAGGGCTAGGATTAGGGTTAGAGTTCGGGTTAGGGTGAGGGCCAGGCCTAGGGTTAGGGTTATTGTTAGGGTTAAGGCTAGGTGTAGGGCTCGGGTTAGGGTTAGTGCTAGGGCTAGGGCTAGGCCTAGGTTTAGGCCTAGGGCTAGGTTTAGGTCTATGGTTAGGGTTAGGGTTAGGGCTAGGACTAGGGCTAGGTCTAGGGCTAGGGTTAGGGTTAGTGCTAGGGTTAGGGTTAGGGCTATGTTTAGGTTTAGGGTTAGGTCTAGGTCTAGTGTGAGGTTTAGGTTTACGTTTAGTGCTAGGGTTATGGTTAGGCCTAGGGTAAGTGCTAGGTTTAGGGTTAGTGTTAGGGTAAGGGTTAGGGCTAGGGCTTGTGTTAGGGTTATGGTTAGGGCTAGGGCTAGGGCTAAGGCTAGGGCTAGGGTTAGGGTTACTGTTAGGGTTAGGGCTAGGGCTAGGTCTGTGTTTAGGGTTATCGTTAGTTTTAGGGATAGGGTTAGGGTTAGGGTTAGGGTTTCGGGTAGGTCTAGGAATAGCGCTAGGGCTAGGGTTAGGGTTAGGGTTGGGTTAGGGCTAGGGCTATGATTAGGATCGGGTTAGGGTTAGCCTTAGAGCTAGGGCTATGATTAGGGTTAGGGTTAGGGTTAGTGTTAGGTTTAGGCTTAGGGCTAGGTTTAGGGGTAGGGTTAGTGTTAGGGCTAGGGCCAGGGCTAGGGCTATGGCTAGGTTTAGGGATAGGTTTAGGGTTAGGCCTAGGGAGAGGTTGAATTCTATGTTTAGGGTTAGGGTTATGGCTAGGGCTAGGGTTAGGGTTAGTGTTAGGGTTAGCGTTAGGGCTAAGGCTAAGGCTAGGGCTAAGGCTAGGGCTAGGGTTAGGGTGAGTGTTAGTGTTAGGGTTAGGGCTAGGGCTAGGTCTACGTTTAGGGTTATCGTTAGGTTTAGGGATAGGGTTCGGGTTAGGGTTAGTGTTTCGGGTAGGGCTAGGAATAGGGCTTGGGCTAGGGTTAGGGTTAGGGTTTGGGTTATGGCTAGGGCTATGGTTTGGTTTAGGGTTAGGTTTAGCGTTAGAGCTAGGGCTATGGTTAGGTTTAGGGTTAGGGTTAGGGTTAGGGTTATGGTTAGGGTTAGGATTAGGGCTAGGATTAGGGGTAGGGTTAGGGTTAGGGCTAGGACCAGGGCTAGGGCTTGGGCTAGGGCTAGGGCTAGGGTTAGGGCTAGCGATAGGGTTAGCTCTATGTTTAGGGTTAGGGTTATGGCTAGGTCTAGGGTTACCTCTATGTTTAGGGTTAGGGTTATGGCTAGGTTTAGGGTTAGGGTTAGGGGTAGGTCTAGGGCTAGGTTTAGGGTTAGTGTTAGGGCTAGGGCTTGGGTTAGGGTTGGGGTTGGTGTTGGCATTGGGGTTGGGGTTGAGTTTAGGGTTAGAGTTATGTTTAGGGTTAGGGCTTGGGTTAGGGCTAGTGCTAGGGTTAGGGTTAGGTTTAGGGTTATGGCTAGGGCTAGGGCTACGGCTATGGTTAGGTTTAGGGTTTAGTGTTAGACCTAAAATTAGGGTTAGGGTTAGTGTTAGGGCAAGGACTTTCGATAGGTTTATGGCTAGGGTTAGAGGTTGGGCTAGGGTTAGATTTAGGGCTAGGGTTAGGGTTAGGTTTAGGGTAAGCGCTAGGGCTATGCCTTGGGCTAGGGTTAGGTTTAGGGTTAGGACTGGGGTTAGGGTCAGTGTTAGGGTTATGTCTAGGGCTAGGGCTAGGGTTAGGGTTAGCGTTCGGTTTAGGGTTAGGCCTAGCCCAAGGACTAGGGTTAGATTTAGGGTTACGGCTAGTGCTAGGGTTAGGGTTAGGGTTAGGGCTAGGGCTGGGTCTAGGACTATGGCTAGGGTTAGTGCTAGGGCTTGGGCTAGGCCTAGGTTTAGGCCTAGGGCTAGGGTTAGCGCTAGGGCTTGAGCTAGGCCTAGGTTTAGGCCTAGGGCTAGGTTTAGGTCTATGGTTACGGTTAGCTTTAGGGCTAGGTATAGGGATAGGGTTAGGTCTATGTTTAGTGTACGGGCTAGGGTAGGTTTAGGGCTAGTGTTAGGGTCAGGGTTAGGGTTAGGTCTAGTGCTAGGGCTAGGGTTAAGGTTAGCGTTCGGGTTAGGGCTAGGGCTAGGACTAGGGTTAGGGTTTGGGCTAGCGTTATGTTTAGCGTTAGTTTTAGGGCTATGGCTAGGTTTAGGTCTATTGTAGGGTTAGGGTTAGGGCTAGGGCTAGGGTTAGGGTTAGTGTTAGTCTTAGGGCTAGGGCTAGGGCTAGGGCTAGGGCTAGGGCTTGGGTTAGGGTTAGGGTTATGGTTAGTGCTACGGTTATGGTTAGGTTTAGGGTTAGGGCTAGGACTAGGGCTAGGGCTAGGGTTAGGTTTAGGGTTGGGTTAGGGCTAGGGCTATGGTTAGGGTTAGGTTTAGGGTTATCATTAGAGCTAGGGCTAGGGTTAGGGGTAGGGGTAGGGTTAGGGTTAGGGCTATGGCCAGGGCTAGGGCTAGGGCTAGGATTAGGTTTAGTGTTAAGTTTAGGGCTAGGGCTAGGGTTAGCTCTATGTTTAAGGTTTGGGTTATGGGTAGGGCTAGGGATAGGGTTAGGGTTAGGGCAGGTCTCGGGCTAGGATTAGGGTTAGGTTAGGGCTAGGGCTTGGGTTAGGGTTGCGGTTGGGGTTGGGGTTGGGTTTGGGGTTGTGGTTGGTGTTGAGGTTTGGGTTAGTGTTAGGTTTAGGTTTAGGGCTTGGGTTAGGGCTATGGTTAGGGTTTGGGTTAGGGCTAGGGCTAGGTTTAGGGTTAGGCTTGGGCTAGTGCTGGGGTTAGGGTTAGGGTTATGGCTAGGGCTATGGCTAGGGCTAGGTTTAGGGTTATGTTTAGGATTAGGCCTAGCGTTAGGGTTACGTTTATTGTTAGGGCTAGGACTTTCGATAGGTTTAAGGTTAGGGTTAGAGTTTGGGCTAGCGTTATGGTTAGGGCTAGGGTTAGGGTTAGAGTTAGGGTAAGCACTCGGGCTCTGCCTTGGCCTAGTGTTAGGGTTAGGGTCAGGGCTTTGATTAGGTTCAGTGTTAGGGTTAGATCTAGTGCTAGGCCTTGGATTAGGGTTAGCGTTCAGGTTAGGGTTAGGGCTAGGCCTAGGGTTAGGGTTATGGTTCGGGTTAAGGCTAGGTCTAGTGCTCGGGTTAGGGTTAGCTCTAGGGCTAGGGCTAGGCCTAGGTTTAGGCCTGGGGCTAGGTTTAGGTCTATGGTTAGGGTTAGGGTTAGGGCTAAGGCTAGGGTTAGGGTTAGGTCTAGGTTTAGGGTATGGGCTAGGGTTAGGGTTAGGGCTAGTGTTAGGGTCAGGGTTAGGGTTAGGTCTAGTGCTAGGGCTAGGTTTAGGGTTAGTGTTTGGCTTAGGGCTAGGGCTACGGCTAGGGTTAGGGTTAGGGAGATTTTAGGGTTAGGGTTAGTTTTAGGGCTATGGCTAGGTTTAGGTCTATGGTTTGGGTTATGGTTGGGGCTAGGGCTAGGGTTAGGGTTAGGGTTAAGCTTAGGGCTAGGGCTATGGCTTGGGTTAGGGTTAGGATTACGGTTAGGGATAGGGTTAGGGTTAGGTTTAGGGTTAGGTCTAGGACTAGGGCTAGGTCTAGGGCTAGGGCTAGGGTTTGGGTTAGGGTTAATACTATGATTAGTGTTAAGTTTAGAGCTAGGGCTAGGGTAAGGGTTAGGGTTAGGGTTAGGGTTAGGGTTGGGGTTGGGGTTGGGGTTGGGCTTGGGGTTGGGGTTAGGTTTAGGGTTAGAGTTAGGGCTAGGTCTAGGGTTACGATTAAGGGTTAGGGGTAGGTCTAGGGCTAGGTTTATGGTTAGGGTTAGGGCTAGGGCTTGTGTTAGGTTTGGGGTTGGTGTTGGGGTTGGGTTTGGTGTTGAGTTGGTGTTGAGGTTAGGATTAGGATTAGGTTTAGGGTTAGGGCTAGGGTTAGGGCTAGGCTTAGGGTTAGGTTTAGGGCTAGGGCTAGGGCTAGGGTTAGGGTTAGGGGTAGTGCTAGGGTTAGGGTTAGGGTTAGGGTTATGGCTAGGTATGGGCTAGGGATAGGGTTAGGGTTAGGGTTAGGGTTAGGGTTAGGGTTAGGGTTAGGGTTAGGGTTAGGGCTAGCGTTAGGGTTAGTGTTAGTGTTAGTGTTAGGGCTAGGACTTGCGATAGTTTTAGGATTAGGGTTAGAGTTCAGGCTAGGGTTAGGTTTAGGGCTAGGTTTAGGGTCAGGGTTAGAGTTAGTGCTAGCATTAGGTTTAGGACTAGGGCTAGGTTTAGGATTAGGGTTAGGGTTAGGACTAGGGCTAGGGTTACGATTAGGGCTAGGGTTAGGTTTAGGGTTAGATCTAGGGCTAAGGCTAGGGCTAGGTCTAGGGCTAGGGTTCCGTTTTCTCTAGGGCTTGTGCTAGGGCTAGGGCTAGGGCTAGGGTTATGGTTAGGGCTAGAGCTAGGGCTAGGGCTAGTGTTAAGGGTAGGGCTAGGGCTAGGCCTAGTTTTAGGGCTAGGGCTAGGGCTAGTGTTAGCATTAAAATTATGGTTAGGTTTAGTGCTAGGGTTTGGGTTAGGGTTGGGGTTGGGGTTGGGGTTGGGTTTGGGTTTGGGTTTGGGTTACTTTTAGGTTTAGCACTTGGGCTATGGCTAGGGTCGGGTTAGTGTTAGGTCTAGGGCTAGGTTTAGTGTTAGGTTTAGAGTTCAGGCTACGGTTAGGTTTAGGGCTAGGGTTAGGGTCAGGGTTAGGGTTTTTGCTAGCATTAGGTTTAGGGCTAGGTCTAGGGTTAGGATTAGTGTTAGGGTGAGGGCTAGGGCTAGGGTTATGATTAGGGCTAGCGTTAGGTTTAGGGTTAGATCTAGGGCTAAGGCTAGGGCTAGGGCTAGGGCTAGGATTAGGGATAGGGTTAGGGCTAAAGCTAGGGCTAGGGCTAGTGTTAGGGGTAGGGCTAGGGTTATATTTAGGGTTAGGTCTAGGGCTAGGTTTAGGGTTAGGGTTAGGGCTAGTGCTAGGGTTAGGGTTAGGGTTAGGGTTATGACTAGGGCTAGGGCTAGGGCTAAGGTTAGGGTTATGGTTAGGTTTAGTACTAGGGCTAGGGTTACGATTAGCGTTAGGTTATGGTTAGGGCTAGGACTTGCGATAGGTTTATGGTTAGGGTTAGATTTCGGGCTAGGATTAGGGTTAGGTCTATTGTTAGGGTACGGGCTAGGGTTAGTGTTAGGGCTAAGGTTAGGGTCAGGGTTAGGGTTAGGTCTAGGGCTAGGTCTATGGATAGGGTTAGCATTCCGGTTAGGGTTAGGGCTAGGGCTAGGGCTAGGGTTAGGATTAGGAATAGGGTAGGGCTTGGGCTAGGGCTAGCTTTAGGGTTAGGGTTAGGGCTAGGGCTAGTGTTAGGGTTAGGGCTAGGGCTAGGATTAGTTCTAGGGCTAGGCCTAGGTTTAGCTCTAGGGCTAGGGCTAGGGCGAGGGTTAGTTTTAGGGTACGTTTAGCGCTAGGGCTATGGTTAGGTCTATGGTTAGGGTTAGTGTTAGGGCTAGGGCTAGGGTTAGGGTTAGGGTTAGGGTTAGGGATAGGGTTAGGGTTACTATTAGGGTTAGGCCTAGGGCTAGGGCTAGCCTAGGTTCGGTTAGGGTTAGGGTTAGGATTAGGGTTAGGGTTAGGGTTAGGGTTAGGCTTGGGGCTAGGGCTAGGGCTAGGGCTTGGGTTAGGGTTAGAGTTACGGTTGGGCTAGGGTTATGGTTAGGTTTAGGTTTAGGGCTAGGACTAGGGCTAAGACTAAGGTTAGGTTTAGGTTTTGGTTAGGGCTAGGGCTATGGTTACAATTAGGGTTATCGTTAGAGCTAGGGCTAGGATTATGGTTAGGGTTAGGGGTAGGGGTAGGGTTAGGGTTAGGGCTATGGACAGGGCTAGGGCTAGACTCTGGTTAGGGTTAGGGTTAGATTAGGGCTAGGGCTAGGGTTAGCTCTATGTTTAGTGTTAGGGTTATGGCTAGAACTAGGGATAGGGTTAGTGTTAGTGTAGGTTTCGGGCTAGGATTAGGGTTAGGTTAGGTCTAGGGCTTGGATTAGGGTTGCGGTTGGGGTTGGGGTTGTGTTTGGGGTTGAGGTTGGTGTTGAGGTTAGTATTAGGGTTAGGTTTAGGGTTACTGCTTGGGTTAGGGCTAGGGTTAGGGTTAGGATTAGGGCTAGGGCTAGCTTTAGGGTTAGGTTTAGGGCTAGTGCTAGGGTTAGGGTTAGGGTTAGGGTTATGGCTAGTGCTATGGCTAGGGCTAGGGTTAGGGTTATGGTTAGGCTTAGACCTAGCGTTAGGGTTAGGTTTATTGTTAGGGCTAGGACTTTCGATAGGTTTAGGGTTAGGGTTAGAATTCGGGCTAGTGTATGGTTAGGGCTAGGGTTAGGGTTAGAGTTAGTGTAAGCGCTTGGGCTCTGCCTTGGCCTAGTGTTAGGGTAAGGGTTAGGGCTGGGATTAGGGTCAGTGTTAGGTTTAGGTCTAGGGCTAGGGTTAGGTTTAGCCTTCGGGTTAGGGTTAGGCCAGGCCTAGGGTTAGGGTTATGGTTAGGGTTAAGGCTAGGGCTAGGGCTCGGGGTAGGGTTAGCGCTAGGGCTAGGGCTAGGCCTAGGTTTAGGCCTAGGGCTAGTTTTAGGTCTTTGTTTAGGGTTAGGGTTAGGGCTAGGGCTAGGGTTAGGGTTAGGTCTAGGTTTAGGGTATGGGCTAGGGTTAGGGTTAGGGCTAGTGTTAGGGTCAGGGTTAGGGTTAGATCTAGTGCTAGGGCTAGGGCTAGGTTTAGGGTTAGGGTTAGGGCTAGGGCTAGGGCTAGGCCTAGGGTTAGGTTTAGGTTTAGGTTTAGGGCTAGGGCTAGGGTTAGGGTTATGGCTAGGTCTAGGTCTAGGGCTAGGTTTAGGATTAGGGTTATGGCTAGGTCTAGGTCTAGGGCTAGGTTTAGAATTAGGGTTAGGGTTAGGGCTAGGGCTAGGCCTAGGTCTAGTTTTAGGGTTAGCATTCGGTTTAGGTCTATGGTGAGGGTTAGGGTTAGGGTTAGGGCTAGGGTTAGGGCTAGGGTTATGGTTAGTGTTAGGCTTAGGGCTAGTGCTAGGACTTGGGTTAGGATTAGTGTTACGGTTAGGGCTAGTGTTAGGGTTAGGTTTAGGGTTAGGGCTAGGGCTAGGGCTAGGGCTAGGGTTAGGGTGAGGGTTTGGGTTATGGCTAGCACTATGATTAGGGATAGGTTTAGAGCTAGGTCTTGGGTAAGGTTTAGGGTTAAGGTTAGTGTTAGGGTGAGGGAAAGTTTATGGTTAAGGATAGGGTTAGGGTTAGGGTAGTTCCAAGGCAAGGGCAAGGGCAAGGGTTAGGGTTAGGTTTAGGGTTAGGGCTAGGGTTAGGGTTCAGGCTAGGGCTAGGGTTAGGGTTAGGGTTTGGGCTAGGGATAGGGCTGGGCCTAGGGTTAGGTTTAGGTTTAGGGTTAGGGCTAGGGCTAGGGTTAGGGTTATGGCTAGGTCTAGGTCTAGGGCTAGGTTTAGGATTAGGGTTAAGGCTAGGTTTAGGTCTAGGGCTAGGTTTAGGATTAGGGTTAGGGTTAGGGCTAGGGCTTGTGTTAGGTTTATGGTTTGGGTTAAGGTTAGGGCTAGGGTTAGGTTTAGGATTAGGTTTGGGGTTGGGTGTGGTTGGGCTTGGCATTGATGTTAGGTTTAGGCTTAGGGCTAGGGCTAGGGCTAGGGCTAGGGTTTGTGTTAGGGGTAAGGCTAGGGCTAGGGTTAGGGCTAGGGCTTGGATTAGGTTTGGGGTTGTGGTTGAGGTTGGGTGGAGTTAAGTTTAGGGTTTGGGTTAGGGTTAGGGTTAGGGCTATTGCTAGGGTTAGGTTTAATTTGTGGGTTAGGGTTAGGCCTAGGGTTAGGGTAAGGGTTTGGTTTACGTCTAGGGATATTGTTAGGATTAGGTTAGGGTTAGGATTAGGGCTAGGGCTAGGGTTAGGGTATGGGTTTGGGTTAGGGCTAGGGATATTGTTAGGATTAGGTTAGGGTTAGGGTTAGGGTTAGGATTAGGGTTAGGGCTAGGTTTAGGGTTACTGTTAGGGTTAGGGATAGTGCTAGGGCCAGGGCTAGGGCCAGGGCTAGGGTTAGGGTTAGGATTAGGGTTAGGGTTATGTTTAGGACTAGGGCTAGGGTTCGGTCTATCGTTAGGGTTAGGTTTAGGGCTAAGGCTAGGGTTAGGGTTAGTGTTAGGCTTAGGGCTAGGGCTAGGTTTTGGGTTATGGTTAGGGTTATGGTTAGGGTTAGTTTTAGGGTTAGAGTTAGGGCTAGGGCTAGGGCTAGGGTTACGGTTAGGGCTAGGGCTTGAGCTAGGCCTAGGTTTAGGGCTAGGTCTAGCCCTAGGATTAGCATTAGAGTTATGGTTAGGTTTAGTGCTAGGTTTAGGGTTAGGTTTAGGGCTAGGGCTAGGGCTAGGGCTAGGGCTAGTGCTAGGGATAGGGTTAGGTTTAGGGCTAGGGATAGGGTTAGGGTTAGGGTTAGGGTTAGGTTTAGGGCTATGGCTAGGGTTAGGGTTAGGGTTAGGGATATGTTTATGGCTAGGGCTAGGGTTAGGGTTAGGGTTAGGTCTAGGACTAGGGCTAGGGTTAGGGTTAGGGCTAGGGCTAGGATTAGGGCTAGGGCCAGGCCTAGGTTTAGGTCATGGTCTTGCTAGAGTTAGCGTTAGAGTTATGGTTAGGTTTAGTGCTAGGGTTAGGGTTAGATTTAGGGCTAGGGCTAGGGCTAGGTCTAGGGCTAGGGCTAGAGTTAGGGTTACGGAAGATTTAGGGCTAGGGCTATGGTTAGGTCTATGGTTAGGGTTAGTGTTAGGCTAGTGCTAGTGTTAGGGTTAGTGTTAGGCTTAAGGCTAGGGCTGGGGTTAGGGTTAGGGTTACGGTAAGATCTAGGGTTAGGTTTAGGGTTATTACTAGTGCTAGGACCATGGCTAGGACTGGTGCTAGGTTTAGGGTTAGGGTTAAGGTTAGTGTTAGAGCTAGGCATTGGACTAGGTCTAGGCTTAGGGTTAGGGTGAGGGCTAGGGCTGGGGTTATTTTTAGTGTTAGGGTTCGTGCTAGGGTTAGGGTTATGGCTAGGGCTAGGGTTAGGGTTAGGGTTAGGGTTAGGGTTAGGGTTAGGGCTTGACTACGGTTAGGGTTAGGGTTAGGGCTTGGGTTAGGTTTAGGGTTAGAGGTAGGGCGAAGGCTAGGGCTGGGGCTAGGGTCAGCGTTAGGGCTAGGGCTACAGCTTGGTCAAGGGTTAGGGTTTGGGTTAGAGTTAGGGTTTGGGCTAGAGCTGGGGCAAGGCCTAAGTTTAGGGTTAGGGCTATGGCTAGGGTTAGGTTTAGAGTGAGGATTAGGGATAGGACTAGGGTTAGGGTTAGTGTTAGGGTTAGGGCTAGGGCAAGGGGTAGAGGTAGGGTTAGGTTTAGGGCTAGGGCCAAGGCTAGGGCTAGGGCTAGGGTTAGGGTAAGTTTAAGGTTTAGGGTTAGGGCTAGGGTTAGCTCTATGGTTAGGGTTAGGGTTAGGGCTAGGGCTAGGGTTCGGTTAAGTTTAAGGTTTAGGGCTAGGGCTAGGGTTAGCTCTATGGTTAGGGTTAGGGTTAGGGCTAGGTCTAGGGTTAGGGTTAGGGTTACGGTTAAGGTTAGGTTTAGGGTTAGGGCTTGGGTTAGGGCTAGGGCTAGGGCTAGGGTTAGTGTTAGTGTTAGGCTTAGGTCTAGGGCTAGGGCTTGGGTTACGGTTAGGGCTAGGGTTACGGTTAGGGTTAGGGTTAGGGCTAGGACCTGGGCTAGGGCTATGGCTAGGGTTATGGTTAGGGTTTGGGTTAGGGCTAGTGCTATGATTAGTGTTAGGGTTAGGGTTAGGACTGGGGTTAGGGTCAGTGTTAGGGTTAGGTCTAGGGCTAGGGCTAGGGTTAGGGTTACCCTTCGGGTTAGGCTTAGGCCTAGGCCTAGGATTAGGGTTAGGTTTAGGGTTATGGCTAGGGCTAGGGTTAGGGTTAGGGTTAGGGCTACAGCTGGGTCTAGGACTAGGGTTAGGGTTAGCGCTAGGGCTAGGGCTAGGCCTAGGTTTAGGCCTAGGGCTAGGTTTAGGTCTATGGTTATGATTAGCTTTAGGGCTAGGGCTAGGGTTAGGGTTAGGTCTAGGTTTAGGGTACGTGCTCGGGTTAGGTTTAGGGCTAGGGTTAGGTCTATGGTTAGGGTTAGGGTTAGGATTAGGGTTAGGGCTAGGGTTAGCGTTAGCGTTCGGGTGAGGGGTAGGGCTTGGGCTAGGTTAGGGTTAAGGCTAGGGTTAGGGTTAGAGTTAGTTTTAGGGCTATGCTTAGGTTTAGGTCTATGGTTAGGATTAGGGTTAGGGCTAGGGCTAGGGTTAGGGTTAGTGTTTGGCTTAGGGCTAAGGTTAGGGTTAGGGTTAGTGTTAGGGTTAGGGCTAGGGCTAGGGTTAGGGTTATGGTTAGGTCTAGGTTTAGGGTACGGGCTAGCACTATGTTTAGGGTTAGGTTTAGGGCTAGGGCTAGGGTTAGGTTTAGGGCTAGGGCTAGGATTAGGGCTAGGGCCAGGCCTAGGTTTAGGTCATGGGCTTGCTAGGGTTTGCATTAGAGTTATGGTTAGGTTTAGTGCTAGGGTTAGGGTTAGGTTTAGGTCTCGGGCTAGGGCTAGGTAGGGCTAGGGCTAGAGTTAGGGTTACAGAAGATTTAGGGCTAGGGCTATGGTTAGGTCTATGGTTAGGGTTAGTGTTAGGGCTAGTGCTAGTGTTAGGGTTAGTGTTAGGCTTAAGGCTAGGGCTAGGGTTAGGGTTAGGGTTACGGTTAGATCTAGGGTTAGGTTTAGGGTTATTACTAGTGCTAGGACCATGGCTAGGACTGGTGCTAGGTTTAGGGTTAGGGTTAAGGTTAGTGTTAGAGCTAGGCATAGGACTAGGTCTAGGCTTAGGGTTAGGGTGAGGGCTAGGGCTGGGGTTATTTTTAGCGTTAGGGTTCGTGCTAGGGTTAGGGTTATGGCTAGGGCTAGGGTTAGGGTTAGGGTTAGGGTTAGGGTTAGGATTAGGACTTGACTACGGTTAGGGTTAGGGTTAGGGCTATGGTTAGGTTTAGGGTTAGAGGTTGGCGAAGACTAGGGCTGGGGCTAGGGTCAGCGTTAGTGCTAGGGCTACAGCTTGGTCAAGGGTTAGGGTTTGGGTTAGAGTTAGGGTTTGGGCTAGAGCTGGGGCAAGGCCTAAGTTTAGGGTTAAGGCTTGGCTAGGGTTAGGGTTAGGGTTAGAGTGAGGATTAGGGATAGGGCTAGGGTTAGGGTTAGTGTTAGGGTTAGGGTTAGGACTGGGGTTAGGGTTACCCTTCGGGTTAGGGTTAGGCCTAGGCCTAGGATTAGGGTTAGGTTTAGGGTTATGGCTAGGGCTAGGGTTAGGGTAAGTGTAAGGTTTAGGGTTAGGGCTAGGGTTAGCTCTATCGTTAGGTTTAGGGTTAGGGCTAGGGCTAGGGTTAGGGTTAGGGTTACGGTTATGGTTACGTTTAGGGTTGCGAATAGGTTAGGGCTAGGGCTAGGGCTAGGGTTAGGGTTAGGGTTAGTGTTAGGCTTAGGTCTAGGGCTAGGGCTTGGGTTACGGTTAGGGCTAGGGTTACGGTTAGGGTTAGGGTTAGGGCTAGGACCTGGGCTAGGGCTATGGCTAGGGTTATGGTTAGGGTTTGGGTTAGGGCTAGCGCTATGATTAGTGTTAGGGTTAGGGTTAGGACTGGGGTTAGGGTTACCCTTCGGGTTAGGGTTAGGGCTAGTCCTAGGATTAGGGTTAGGTTTAGGGTTATGGCTAGGGCTAGGGTTAGTGCAAGTTTAAGGTTTAGGGTTAGGGCTAGGGCTAGGGTTAAGTTAAGTTTAAGGTTTAGGGCTAGGGCTAGGGTTAGCTCTATGGTTAGGTTTAGGGTTAGGGCTAGGGCTAGGGTTAGGGTTAGGGTTACGGTTATGGTTACGAATAGGTTAGGGCTAGGGCTAGGGCTAGGGTTAGGGTTAGGGTTAGTGTTAGGTTTAGGTCTAGGGCTATGGCTTGGGTTACGCTTAGGGCTAGGGTTACGGTTAGTGTTAGGGTTAGGGCTAGGAAGTGGGCTAGGGCTATGGCTAAGGTTATGGTTAGGGTTCGGGTTAGGGCTATCGCTATGATTAGTGTTAGGGTTAGGTTTAGGATAGTATTACGGCTAGGGCTAGGGTTAGGATTATGGTTAGGGTTAGGGCTAGGGCTGGGGCTAGGTCTACAGTTCCGGTTAGTGTTAGAATTACAGCTAGGTCTAGGACTAGGTCTAGGGTTAGGGTTAGGGTTCCCGGCTAGGTCTATGGTTAGGGTTAGCATTAGGGTAGTGCTAGGTTTAGGGTTAGGGTTAGGGCTAGGGTTAGTGTTACGCTTATGTTTAGGGCTAGGGCTAGGGTTAGGGTTAGGGCTAGGGTTAGGGTTTGGGTTAGATCTAGGGCTAAGGCTAGGGCTAGGGCTTGGGTTAGGGTTAGGGTTATGGCTAGAGCTCTGTCTAGGGCTAGGGTTAGGGCTAGGGCTAGGTTTAGGGATAGGGTTAGAGTTAGGGTTAGGGTTATGGTTAGTGCTAGGGCTAGGGCTAGGTCTAGGGCTAGGGTAGGGTTAGGTTTAGGGCTAGGGCTAGGTCTAGGGCTAGGGCTAGGTTTAGGGTTAGGGGTAGAGTTAGGGTTAGGGTTATTGTTATCTCTAGGTTTAGGGTTAGGTTTATGGCTAGGGCTAGGTTTAGGGTTAGTGTTAGGGTTAGGGCTAGGGCTAGGCTAAGGCTAGGTCTAGGGATATGGTTAGTGTTAGTGTTAGTGTTAGTGTTAGTGTTAGGGCTCGGGCTAGGTCTACGTTTAGGATTATCGTTAGGTTTAGGGATAGGGATAGGGTTAGGGTTAGTGTTTTGGTTAGGGCTAGTTATTGGGCTAGGGCTAGGGTTAGGGTTAGGGTTTGGGTTATGGCTAGGGCTATGGTTAGGGTTAGGATTAGGGTTAGGGTTAGGGCTAGGGATAGTGTTAGCTCTATGTTTAGGGTTAGGGTTATGACTAGGTCTAGGGTTACCTCTATGTTTAGGGTTAGGGTTATGGCTAGGGCTAGGGTTAGGGTTAGGGTTAGGGCTAGGGCTTGGGTTAGGGTTGGGGTTGGTGTTGGGGTTGGGTTTGGTGTTGGAGTTGGGGTTGAGGTTAGGGTTAGGTTTAGGTTTAGGGTTAGGGCTTGGGTTAGGGCTAGGGTTAGGGTTAAGGTTAGGGCTAGGGTAGGTTTCAGGTTAGGGTTAGGGCTAGTGATAGGGTTAGGGTTATGGTTAATGCTATTGCTAGGGCTAGGGCTAGGTTTAGGGTTATGGTTTGGGTGAGGCCTAGAATTAGGGTTATTGTTAGGCTTAGTGCAAGGGTTAGGGTTAGGGTTAGGGTGAGTGCTCGGGTAATGCCTTGGGCTAGGGTTAGGGTTAGGGTTAGGACTGGGGTTAGGGTCAGTGTTAGGGTTAGGTCTAGGGCTAGGGCTAGGGTTAGGGTTACCCTTCGGGTTAGGCTTAGGCCTAGGCCTAGGATTAGGGTTAGTTTTAGGGTTATGGCTAGGGCTAGGGTTAGGGTTAGGGTTAGGGCTACAGCTGGGTCTAGGACTAGGGTTATGGTTAGCGCTAGGGCTAGGGCTAGGCCTAGGTTTAGGCCTAGGGCTAGGTTTAGGTCTATGGTTATGGTTAGCTTTGGGGCTAGGGCTAGGGTTAGGGTTAGGTCTAGGTTTAGGGTACGTGCTCGGGTTAGGTTTAGGGCTAGGGTTGGGTCCATGGTTAGGGTTATGGTTAGGGTTAGGGCTATGGTTAGTGTTAGCATTCGGGTTAGGGCTAGGGCTTGGGCTAAGTTAGGGTTAAGGCTAGGGTTAGGGTTAGAGTTAGTTTTAGGCCTATGGCTAGGTGTAGGTCTATGGTTAGGATTAGGGTTAGGGCTAGGGCTAGGGTTAGGGTTAGTGTTAGGTTTAGGGCTAGGGCTAGGGTTAGTGTTAGGGTTAGGGCTAGGGCTAGGTCTAGGGCTCGGGTTAGGGTTAGCGCTAGGGCTAAGACTAGGCCTAGGTTTAGGCCTAGTTCTAGGTTTAGGTCTATGGTTAGTGTTAGGGTTAGGGCTAAGGCTAGGTTTAGGGTTAGGGTTAGGTCTAGGTTTAGGGTACGGGCTAGGGTTAGTGTTAGGTCTAGTGTTAGGGTCAGGGTTAGGGTTAGAGGTAGGGCTAAGGCTAGGGCTGGGGCTAGGGTCAGTGTTAGGGCTAGGGCTAGGGCTAGGGCTAGGGCTAGGTCAAGGGTTAGGGTTTGGGTTAGTGTTAGGGTTTGGGCTAGAGCTGGGGCTTGGCCTAAGTTTAGGGTTAGGGCTATGGCTAGGGTTAAGGTTAGTGTTTCGTTTATAGCTAGGGTTAGGTTTAGGGTTAGGGTTAGGGTTAGGGTTAGGGTTAGGGTTAGGGTTAGGGTTAGGTTTAGGGCTAGGGCCAGGGCTATGCCTAGGGCTAGGGCTAGGGTTATGGTAAGTTTAAGGTTTAGGGCTAGGGCTAGTGTTAGCTCTATGGTTAGGTTTAGGGTTAGGGCTAGGGCTAGGGTTAGGGTTGGGGTTACCATTAGGTTTGCAAATAGGTTAGGGCTCGTGCTATGGCTATGGCTAGGGTTAGGGTTAGTGTTAGGCTTAGGTCTAGGGCTAGGACTTGGGTTACAGTTAGGGCTAGGTTTACGGTTAGGGTTAGGGTTAGGGTTAGGGCTAGGACCTGGGCTAGGGCTATGGCTAGGGTTATGGTTAGGGTTTGGGTTAGGGCTAGCGCTATGATTAGTGTTAGCGTTAGGGTTAGGATTAGGTTTAGTGCTAGGGCTAGGGTAATGGTTAGGGCTAGAGCTAGGGCTAGGTCTACAGTTAGGGTTAGTTTTAGAATTACGGCTAGGTCTAGGGCTAGGTCTAGGGTTAGGGTGAGGGTTCCCGGCTAGGTCTATGGTTAGGGTTAGCTTAGGGTAGTGCTAGGTTTAGGGTTAGGGCTAGGGCTAGGGCTAGGGTTAGTGTTACGCTTAGTTTTAGGGCTAGGGCTAGGGTTAGGGTTAGGGCTAGGGTTAGGGTTTGGGTTAGATCTAGGGCTAAGGTTAGGGCTAGGGATAGGGTTAGGTTTAGGGCTAGGACTAGCACTAGGGCTAGGGCTATGGCTAGTGTTAGGGTTAGTGTTAGGGCTAGAGCTGGGTCTAGGGCTAGGGTTAGGGCTAGGGCTAGGTTTAGGGATAGGGTTAGAGTTAGGGTTAGGGTTATGGCTAGTGCTAGGGCTAGGGCTAGTGCTAGGGCTAGGGTAGGGTAGGGTTAGGTTTAGGGCTAGGGCTAGGGCTATGGCTAGGGTGAGGGCTAGGGTTAGGGTTAGTGTTAGTGTTAGTGTTAGTGTTAGTGTTAGTGTTAGGGCTCGGGCTAGATCTACGTTTAGGATTATCGTTAGGTTTAGGGATAGGGTTAGGGTTCGGGTTAGGGTTTCGGGTAGGGCTACCGTTAGGGTTTGGGTTACGGTTAGCGTTAGAGCTAGGGCTATGTTTAGGGTTAGGGTTAAGGTTCGGGCTAGGGATACTGTTAGCTCTATGTTTAGGGTTAGGGTTATGGCTAGGTCTAGAGTTACCTCTATGTTTAAGGTTAGGGTTATGGCTAGGGCTAGGTTTAGGGTTATGGCTAGGGCTAGGGTTAGGTTTAGGGTTAGGGCTAGGGCTTGGGTTAGGGTTGGGGTTGGGGTTGGTGTTGGGGTTGGGTTTGGTGTTGGGGTTGGGGTTGAGGTTAGGGTTAGGTTTAGGTTTAGGGTTAGGGCTTGGGTTAGGGCTAGGGTTAGGTTTAGGTTTAGGGTTAGGGCTTGGGTTAGGGCTAGGCTTAGGGTTAGGGTTAGGGCTATGTCTAGGGCTATGTTTCGGGTTAGGGTTAAGGCTACTGCTAGGGTTAGGGTTAGGGTTAATGTTATGGCTAGGGCTAGGGTTAGGATTATGGTTAGGGTGAGGCCTAGAATTAGGGTTAGGGTTAGGGTTAGGGTTAGGGCTAGGGTTAGGGTTAGGGTTAGGGTCAGTGTTAGGGTTAAGTCTAGGGCTAGGGCTAGGGTTAGGGTTACCCTTCGGGTTAGGGTTAGGCCTAGACCTAGGATTAGGGTTAGATTTAGGGTTATTGCTAGGGCTAGGGTTAGAGTTAGGGTTAGGCCTAGGGCTGGGTCTAGGACTAGGGTTAGGGTTAGCGCTAGGGCTAGGGCTAGGCCTAGGTTTAGGCCTAGGGCTAGGTTTAGGTCTATGGTTACAGTTAGCTTTAGGGCTAGGGCTAGGGTTAGGGTTAGGTCTAGGTTTAGGGTACGTGCTCCGGTCAGGTTTAGGGCTAGGGTTAGGTCTATGGTTAGGGTTAGGGTTAGGGTTAGGGTTAGGGTTAGGGCTAGGGTTAGCGTTAGCGTTCAGGTTAGGGCTAGGGCTTGGGCTAGCTTAGGGTTAGGGCTATGGTTAGGGTTAGAGTTAGTTTTAGGCCTATGGCTAGGTGTAGGTCTATGGTTAGGATTAGGGTTAGGGCTAGGGCTAGGGTTAGGGTTAGTGTTAGGCTTAGTGCTAGGGCTAGGGTTAGGGTTATGGTTAGGGCTAGGGCTAGGTCTATGGCTCGGGTTAGGGTTAGCGCTAGGGCTAGGGCTAGGCCTAGGTTTAGGCCTAGTTCTAGGTTTAGGGCTAGGGCTAGGGTTAGGGTTAGGGCTAGGGCTAGGGTTAGGGTTAAGGTTAGGTCTAGGTTTAGGGTACGGGCTAGGGTTAGTGTTAGGGCTAGTGTTAGGGTCAGTGTTAGTGTTAGGTCTAGTGTAGGGCTAGGGTTAGGGTTAGCGTTCAGGTTAGGGCTAGGGCTAGGGCTAGAGTTAGGGTTAGGGCTAGTTTTAGGGTTAGGGTTACTTCTAGGGCTAGGACTAGGTTTAGGTCTTTGGTTAGGATTAGGTTTAGGGCTAAGGCTAGGGTTAGGGTTAGTGTTAGGCTTAGGGATAGGGTTATGGCTTGGGTTAGGGTTAGGGTTATGGTTAGGGCTAGTGTTAGGGTTAGGTTTAGGGTTAGGTCTAGGACTAGGGATATGGCTAGGTCTAGGTTTAGCGTGAGGATTTGGGTTAAGGCTAGCACTATGATTAGTGTTAGGTTTAGGGTTAGGTTTAGAGCTAGGGCTAGGGTAAGCATTAGGGTTAGTGTTACGATCAGGGTGAGGGCTTGGGTTAGGGCTAGTGCTAGGGCTAGGGCTAGGGCTAGGGTTAGGGTTAGTGTTAGGCTTAGGTCTAGGGCTAGGGCTTGGGTTACGGTTAGGGCTAGGGTTACGGTTAGGGTTAGGGTTAGGGCTAGGACCTGGGTTAGGGCTATGGCTAGGTTTATGGTTAGGGTTTGGATTAGGGCTAGCGCTATGATTAGTGTTAGGGTTAGGGTTAGGACTGGGATTAGGGTTACCCTTCGGGTTAGGGTTAGGGCTAGTCCTAGGATTAGGGTTAGGTTTAGGGTTATGGCTAGGGCTAGGGTTAGGGTTAGGGTTAGGGCTACAGCTGGGTCTAGGACTAGGGTTAGGGTTAGCGCTAGAGCTAGGACTTGGCCTAGGTTTATGCCTAGGGCTATGTTTAGTTCTATGGTTATGGTTAGCGTTAGGGCTAGGGTTAGGGTTAGGGTTAGGTCTAGGTTTAGGGTACGTGCTCGGGTTAGGTTTAGGACTAGGTTTAGGTCTATGGTTAGGGTTAGTGTTAGGGCTAGGGTTAGCGTTAGCTTTCGGGTTAGGGTTAGGGCTTGGGCTAGCTTAGGGTTAGGGCTAGGGTTAGGGTTAGAGTTAGTTTTAGGCCTATGACTAGGTTTAGGTCTATGGTTAGGATTAGGGTTATGGCTAGGGCTAGGATTAGGGTTAGTGTTAGGCTTAGGGCTAGGGCTAGGGTTAGGGTTATGGTTAGGGCTAGGGCTAGGTCTATGGCTCGGGTTAGGGTTAGCGCTAGGGCTAGGGCTAGGCCTAGGTTTAGGCCTAGTTCTAGGTTTAGGTCTATGGTTAGGGTTAGGGTTAGGGCTAGGGCTAGGGTTAGGGTTAGTGTTAGGTCTAGGTTTAGGGTACGGGCTAGGGTTAGTGTTATGGCTAGTGTTAGGGTCAGTGTTAGGGTTAGGTCTAGTGGAGGGCTAGGGTTAGGGTTAGCGTTCAGGTTAGGGATAGGGCTAGGGCTAGGGTTAGTGTTAGGGCTAGTTTTAGGGTTAGGGTTACTTTTAGGGCTAGGGCTAGGTTTAGGTCTTTGATTAGGGTTAGGTTTAGGGCTAAGGCTAGGGTTAGGGTTAGTGTTAGGCTTAGGGATAGGGCTAGGGCTTGGGTTAGGGTAGGGTTATGGTTAGGGCTAGTGTTAGGGTTAGGGTTATGGTTAGGGCTAGTGTTAGGGTTAGGTTTAGGGTTAGGTCTAGGACTAGGGATACGGCTAGGTCTAGGTTTAGCGTGAGGGTTTGGGTTAAGTCTAGCACTATGATTAGTGTTAGGTTTAGGGTTAGGTTTAGAGCTAGGGCCAGGGTAAGCGTTAGGGTTAGTGTTACTGTTAGGGTGAGAGCTAAGTTTAGTGTTAGGGATAGGGTTAGGGTTAGGGTAGTTCCAGGGCAAGGGCAAGGGCAAGTTTTAGGTTTAGGGTTAGGGTGAGGGCTAAAGCTAGGGTAAGGTTTAGCTTTAGGGTTAGTGCTAGGCTTAGGGTTCAGGCTAGGGCTAGGGTTAGGTTTAGGGTTAGAGTTAGGGCTAGGGCTAGGCCTAGGTTTAGGGTTAGGTTTATCATTAGGGCTAGGGTTAGGGTTAGGGTTATGGCTAGGTCTAGGTCTAGGGCTAGGTTTAGAATTAGGGTTATGGCTAGGTCTAGGTCTAGGGCTAGGTTTAGGATTAGGATTAGGGTTAGGGCTAGGGCTAGGGCTAGGGCTAGTGTTAGGTTTAGGGTTTGGGTTAAGGTTAGGGCTAGGGTTTGGTTTAGGATTTGGGTTGGGGTTGGGGTTGGTGTTGGGCTTGGGGTTGAGGTTAGGTTTAGGGTTATGGCTAAGCCTAGGGCTAGGGTTAGTGTTAGGGGTAGGGCTAGGGCTAGGGTTAGGGCTAGGGCTTGGGTTAGGTTTGGGTTTGGGGTGGGGTTGGATTTTGGTTGGGGTTGGTGTTGGGGTTGGAGTTGGTGTGAGGGTTAGGGTTAGGGTTAGGGCTATGGCTAGGGTTAGGCTTAATTTGTGGGTTAGGGCTAGGCCTAGGGCTTGGTCTACAATTACGGTTAGTGTTAGAATTATGGCTAGATCTAGGACTAGGTCTAGTGTTAGGGTTAGGTTTCTGGCTAGGTCTAGGGTTAGGGTTAGCGTTAGGGTTAGTGCTAGGGTTAGAGTTAGGGCTAGGGATAGGTTTAGTATTAGGCTAAGGGTTAGGGCTAGGGTAGGGTTTGAGTTAGGGCTCGGGTTAGGGTTTGGGTTAGATGTAGGGCTAAGGCTAGGGCTAGGGCTAGGGTTAGGTTTAGGGCTAAGACTATGGCCAGGGCTAGGGCTAGGGCTAGGGCTAGGGCTAATGTAGGTTTAGTGTTAGAATTTGGGCTAGAGCTGGGTCTAGGGCTAGGGTTAGGGTTAGGGCTAGGGTTAGGGCTAGGTTTAGAGTTAGGGTTAGGATTAGGGCTAGGGCTAGGGCTAGGGTTAGGGTTAGTGTTAGGGTTAGGGCTTGGGCTAGGTCTATGTTTAGGATTATCTTTAGGTTTAGGGATGGGGTTAGGGTTAGGGTTAGGGTTTCAGGGAGGGCTAGTAATAGGGCTAGGGCTAGGGTTAGGGTTAGGGTTTGGGTTAGGTCTAGGGCTATGTTTAGGGTTAGGGTTAGGGTTAGTGTTAGCATTAGAGCTAGGGCTATGGTTAGGGTTAGGGTTAGGATTAGGGTTAGGGTTAGGGTTAGTGTTAGGGCTAGGATTAGGGGGAGGGTTAGGTTTAGGGCTAGGGCTAGGGTTATGCTTAGGGTTAGGGTTATGGCTAGGGCTAGGGTTAGCTCTTGTTTAGGGTTAGGGTTATGGCTAGCGCTAGGGTTAGGGTTAGGGTCAGGGTTAGGTCTAGGGCTAGGTTTAGGGTTAGGGTTAGGGCTAGGGCTTGGGTTAAGGATGGGGTTGGTGTTGGGGTTGGGTTTCGGGTTGGGTTTGTTGTTGAGGTCAGGGTTAGGGTTAGGTTTAGGGTTAGGGCTTGGGTTAGGGCTTGGATTAGGGCTAGGATTAGGGTTAAGTTTAGGGCTAGGGCTAGGTTTCGGGTTAGGGTTAGGGCTAGTGCTAGGGTTAGGGTTAGGGTTAGGGTTAGGGTTAGGGTTATGGCTAGGGCTAGGGCTAGGGCTAGGGCTAGGGCTAGGGCTAGGGCTAGGGTTATGTTTATGGCTAGGGCTAGGGCTAGGGCTAAGGTTAGGGTGAGGCCTAGAATTAGGGTTAGGGTTATTGTTAGGGCTAGGACCTGCGATAGGTTTAGGGTTAGGGTTAGAGCTAGGGTTAGGGTAAGGTTAGGGTAAGCGCTAGGGCTATGCCTTGGGCTAGGGTTATGGTTAGGGTTAGGGCTGGGGTTAGGGTCAGTGTTAGGGTTAGGTCTAGGGCTAGGTTTAGGGTTAGGTTTAGGGTTACAGCTAGGGCGAGGGTTAGGGTTAGTGTTAGGGCTACGGCTAGCATTAGTGTTAGAGTTAGTTTTAGAGCTGTGGCTAGGTTTAGGTCTTGGTTAGGGTTAGGGTTAGGGTTAGGGCTAGGGCATGGGTTAGGGTTAGGCTTAGGGCTAGGGTATGGGTTAGGGTAGGGTTACGGTTAGGGCTAGGGTTAGGGTTCGGTTTATTATTAGGCTATGACTAGGGCTAGGGCTATTGTTAGGGTTAGTGTTTGGTTTAGGGCTAGGGCTATGGTTAGTGTCACGGCTAGGGTAGCGTTAGTGTTAGTGTTAGAGATAGTTTTAGGGTTATGGCTAGGTTTAGGTCTATGGTGAGGGTTAGGGTTAGGGTTAGGGCTAGGGTTAGGGCTAGGGTTAGGGTTAGTGTTAGGCTTAGGGCTAGGGCTAGGGCATGGGCTATGGTTAGGGTTACGCTAAGGCTAGGGTTAGGGTTAGATTTATGGTTAGGGCTATAACTAGGGCTAGGGCTAGTATTAGGGTTAGGGTTTGGGTTAGGGCTAGGGCTATGTTTAGGGTTAGGGTTAGGGTTAGCGTTAGAGCAAGGTCTATGGTTAGGGTTAGGGTTAGGGTTCGGGTTAGGGTGAGGGGTAGGGTTAGGGTTAGGGCTATGGCAAGGGCTAGGGCTAGGGCTAGGGCTAGTGTTAGGGCTTGGGTTAGGGCTAGGTTTAGGGCTAGAGCTAGGTTTTGGGTTAGGGTTAGGGTTAGTGTTAGTGCTAGTGTTAGGGTTAGGGTTAGGGTTATGTCTAGGGCTAGGGCTAGGGCTATGGTTAAGGTTATGGTTAGGATTAGGCCTAGCGTTAGGGTTAGGGTTATTGTTAGGGCTAGGACCTGCGATAGGTTTAGGCATAGGGTTAGAGTTCGGGCTAGGGTTAGGTTTAGGGCTAGGCTTACGGTTAGGTTTCATTTGTGGGTTTGGGCTAGGGCTAGGGCTAGTTCTACAATTAGGGTTAGTGTTAAAATTACGTCTAGGTCTAGGACTAGGTCTAGGGTTAGAGTTAGGGTTAGGATAGGTCTAGGGATAGGGTTAGCGTTAGGGTTAGTGCTAGGGTTAGGGTTAGGGCTAGGGCTAGGGTTGTATTAGGCTTAGGGTTAGGGCTAGGGTTAGGGTTTCGGTTAGATCTAGGGCTAGGGCTAGGGCTAGGGCTAGGGTTAGGTTTAGGGCTAGGACTAGGGCTAGGGCTTGGGCTTGGGCTAGGGCTAGGGCTAGTGTTAGGTTTAGGGTTAGGTTTAGGGTTAGGGTTAGGGTTAGGGTTAGGGCTAGAGCTGGGTCTCGGGCTAGGGTTAGGGCTAGGGCTAGGGTTAGGCCTAGGGTTAGAGTTAGGGTCAGGGCTAGTGCTATGGTTAGGGTTAGGGTTAGAGTTCGGGCTAGGGTTATGGTTAGGTAGGGTTAGGGTTAGGGTTAGGGTAAGTGCTAGGAATGTGCCTTGGGCTAGGGTTAGGGTTAGGGTTAGGGCTGGGGTTAGGGTCAGTGTTAGGGTTAGGTCTAGGGCTAGGCCTAGGGTTACTGTTACCCATCGGGTCAGGGTTTGGGCTAGGGCTAAGGTTAGGGTTAGGTTTAGGCTTATGGCTAGGGCTAGGTTTAGGGTTAGGGTTAGGGCTATAGCTGGGTCTAGGACTAGGGTTAGGGTTAGCCCTAGGGCTAGGGCTAGGCCTAGGTTTAGGCCTAGGGCTAGGTTTAGTTGTATGGTTACGGTTAGCTTTAGGGCTAGGGCTAGGGTTAGGGTTAGGTCTAGGTTTAGGGTATGTGCTAAGGTTAGGTTTAGGGCTAGTGTTAGATCTATGGTTAGGGTTAGGGATAGGGTTAGGGTTAGGGCTAGGGTTCGGGCCTAGGGTTAGCTTTAGAATTCGGGTTAGGGCTAGGGCTTGGGCTATGTTAGGGTTAGGGCTAAAGTTAGGGTTAGAGTTAGTTTTAGGGCTATGGCTAGGTTTAGGTCTATGGTTAGGATTAGGGTTAGGGCTAGGGCTAGGGTTAGGGTTAGTGTTAGGCTTAGGGCTAGGGCTAGGGTTAGGGTTATGGTTCAGGCTAGGGCTAGGTGTAGGGCTCGGGTTAGGGTTAGTGCTAGGGCTAGGGCTAGGCCTTGGTTTAGGCCTAGCTCTAGGTTTAGTTCTATGATTAGGGTTAGAGTTAGGGTTAGGGCTAGGGTTAGGGTTAGGTCTAGGTTTAGGGTACGGGCTAGGGTTAGTGTTAGGGCTAGTTTAGGGTCAGGGTTGGGTTAGGTAGTGGAGGGCTATGGTTAGGGTTAGGGTTAGGGTTAGGGCTAGGGCTAGGGCTAGGGGTAGGGTTAGGGCTATTTTTAGGGTTAGGGTTACTTTTAGGGCTAGGGCTAGGTTTAAGCCTTTGGTTAGGTTTAGGTTTAGGGCTAAGGCTAGGGTTAGGGTTAGTGTTAGGCTTAGGGATAGGCCTAGGGCTTGGGTTAGGTTTAGGGTCATGGTTAGGGCTAGGGTTAGGGTTAGGTTTTGGGTTTGCGCTAGGACTAGGGCTAGATCTAGGGCTTGGGCTAGGGTTAGGTTGAGGGTTTGGGTAAGGGCTAGCACTATGATTAGTGCTAGGTTTAGGGTTAGGTTTAGAGCTAGGGCTAGGATAAGCGTTAGGGTTAGTGTTAGGGTTAGGGTGAGGGCTAGGTTTAGGGTTAGGGATAGGGTTAGGGTTAGGGTAGTTCCAGGGCAAGGGCAAGGGCAAGGGTTAGGTTTAGGGTTAGGGCTAAAGCTAGGGTTAGCGTTAGCTTTAGGGTTAGTGCTAGGGTTAGGGTTCAGGCAGGGCCAGGGTTAGGGTTAGGGTTTGGGCTAGGGCTAGGGCTAGGCCTAGGGTTAGGGTTAGGTTTAGGGTTAGGGTTCGGGCTAGGTTTAGGGTTATGGCTAGGTCTAGGTCTAGGGCTAGGTTTAGAATTAGGGTTATGGCTAGGTCTAGCTCTTGGGCTAGGTTTAGGATTAGGGTTAGAGTTAGGGCTAGGGCTTGGGCTAGTGTTAGGTTTAGGGTTTGGGTTAAGGTTAGGGCTAGGGTTAGGTTTAGGATTAGGGTTGGGGTTGGGGTTGGTGTTGGGCTTGGGGTTGAGGTTAGGTTTAGGGTTATGGCTAGGGCTAAGGCTAGGGCTAGGGTCAGTGTAGGGGTAGGGCTAGGGCTAGGGTTATGGCTAAGGCTTGTGTTAGGTTTGGGGTTGGGGTTGGGGTTGGATTTTGGTTGGTGTTGGGGTTGGGGTTGGTGTGAGGGTTAGGGTTAGGGTTAGGGTAAGGCTATGGCTAGGGTTAGGCTTAATTTGTGGGTTAGGGCTAGGCCTAGGGCTTGGTCTACAGTTAGGGTTAGTGTTAGAATTACGGCTAGGTCTAGGACTAGGTCTAGTGTTAGGGTTAGGTTTCTGGCTAGGTCTAGGGTTAGGGTTAGCGTTAGGGTTAGTGCTAGGGTTAGAGTTAGGGCTAGGGATAGGTTTAGTATTAGGCTAAGTGTTAGGTCTAGGGTTAGGGTTAGGGCTAGGGCCAGGGCTATGGCTAGGGCTAGGGTTATGGTAAGGGTTTGGTTTAGGACTAGGGTTAGGGTTATGTCTATCGTTAGGGTTAGGGTTAGGGCTAGGGCTAAGGTTAGGGTTAGTGTTAGGCTTAGGGCTAGGGCTAGGTCTTGGGTTACGGTTAGGGTTATGGTTAGTGTTAGTTTTAGGGTTAGAGTTAGGGCTAGGGCTAGGGCTAGGGCTAGGGCTAGGGGTAGGGTTACTGTTAGGGCTAGGTCTAGGGCTAGGCCTAGGTTTAGGGCTAGGTCTAGCGCTAGGATTAGTGTTAGAGTTATGGTTAGGTTTAGTGCTAGGTTTAGGGTTAGGTTTAGGGCTAGGGCTAGGACTAGTGCTAGTGTTAGGGTTAGGTTTAGGGCTAGGGATAGGGTAAGTTCTATTGTTAGGTTTATGTTTAGGGCTACGGCTAGGGTTAGGGTTAGGGTTAGGTATACGATCAGTGCTAGGGCTAGGGCTATTTTGGGTTAGGTTTAGTGCTAGGGCTAGGTTTACGGTTAGGGCTAGGGCTAGGCCTAGGTTTAGGTCTAGGGCTTGCTAGGTTTAGCATTAGATTTATGGTTAGGTTTAGTGCTAGGGTTAGGGTTAGGTTTAGGGCTAGGCCTAGGGCTAGTACTAGGGCTAGAGTTACGGGTAGGTTTAGGGCTAGGGCTATGGTTAGGTCTATGGTTAGGGTTAGTGTTAGGGCTAGGGCTAGGGTTAGGGTTAATGTTAGCCTTAAGGCTAGGGCTAGGGTTAGGTTTGTGGTTAGGGTTACGGTTAGGTGTAGGGTTAGGTTTAGGGTTATTGCTAGTGCTAGTACTAGGGCTAGGACTGGTGCTAGGGTTAGGGTTAGGGTTAAGGTTAGTGTAAGAGCTAGGCATAGGACTAGGTCTAGGCTTGGGTTTAGGGTTAGGGCTAGGGCTAGGGTTATTTTTAGCGTTAGGTTTTGTGCTAGGTTTAGGGTTTTGGCTAGGGCTAGTGTTAGGGTTAGGGTGAGGTTTAGGGCTCGGCTACGGTTAGGGTTAGGGTTATGGCTAGGGTTAGGGTTATGGTTAGAGCTAGGGCTAAGGCTAGGGCTGGGGTTAGGTTCAGTGTTAGGGCTAGGGCAAGGGGTAGGACTAGGGCTAGGGCAAGAGTTAGGGTTTGGGTTAGAGTTAGGGTTTGGGCTAGAGCTGGGGCTAGGCCAAGGTTTAGGGTAGGGCTATGGCTACGGTTAGTGTTGAAGTGAGGATTAGCGATAGGGCTAGGGTTAGGTTTAGTGTTAGGGTTACGGTCACGGCTAGGCCTAGGGTTAGTGTAGGGTTAGTTTTAGGCCTACGGCTAGGGTTAGGTCTAGGGTTAGGGTTTGGGTTTGGGCTAGGGCTAGGTTTCGGGTTAGGTTTAGGGTTAGCATTAGGGCTAGGGCTAGGGCTAGGTCTAGGTTAAGGGTTTGGGTTAGGGCTGGGGCTTTAGTTAGGGTTAAGGTTAGAGTTAGGGTTAGAGCTAGGACTAAGGTTAGGTTTAGGGTTAGGGTTAGTACTAGGGTTAGGGTTATTTTTAGGGTTAGGGCTAGGGCCAGGGTAGGGCTAGGGTTAGATTTAGGTTCAGGGTTAGGTCTAGAGCTAAGGTTAAGTTTAGGGTTAGTGTCAGGATTAGGGCTAGAGCTAGGGCAAGCTTTATGTTCAGTGCTAGGTTTAGGGTTTGGGCTAGGGCTTGGTTCAGTTTGAGGGCTAGGGCTAGGGTTAAGTTATGGTTAGTGTTAGGGCTAGGGTTAGGGCTAGGGCTAGGGCAAGTTTTAGGGTTTGGGTTAGAGTTAGGGTCAGGGCTAGAGCTGGCGCTAGGCCTAGATTTAGGGTTAGGGCTATAGCTAGGGTTAGGGTTAGAGTTAGGATTAGGGATAGGGTTAGGTTTAGGGTTAGCGTTAGGGCTATGGCTAGGGCTAGTGCTAGGGCTAGGGCTTGAGCTAGGACTAGGGCAAGGGTAAGGGTTTTGGTTAGGGCTAGGGCTTTAGTTAGGGTTAGGTTTAGGGTTAGGGTTAGAGCTAGGGCTAGGGTTCGGTTTAGGATTAGGTTTAGGGCTAGGGTTTGGGTTAGGGTTAGGGTTAGGGCCAGGGCCAGGGCTAGGGCTAGGGTTAGATTTAGGTTCAGGGTGAGGGCTAGGGCTAGGGTCAAGTTTAGGGTTAGTTTTAGGACTAGGTCTAGAGCTAGGATTAGCTTTAGGTTCAGTGCTAGGTTTAGGGTTAGGGCTATGTTTAGGTTTAGGGTTAGGTCTAGGGCTAGAGTTAGGGTTAGGGTTAGGTTTAGTGCTAGGGCTATGGTTAGACTAGGGTAAGGGCTAGGTTTAGGGTTAGTGTTAGGGTTAGGGTTAGGGCTAGGGCTTGGGTTAGGGTTATGGTAGGGTTAGGGTTAGGGTTAGGGTTAGGGTTAGAGCTAGGGCTAAGTCTAAGGCTAGGGCTAGGGTCAGGGTTAGGGCTAGGGCTAGGGCTAGGGTTAGGGCTAGGTTTAGGGTTAGGGTCAGATTAGAGTTAGTGCTAGAGCTGGCGCTAGGCCAGGGTTAGGTTTAGGTCTATGGCTAGGGTTAGGGTTAGAGTTAGGATTAGGGATAGGGCTAGGGTTAGGGTTAGTGTTAGGATTAGGGCTAGGGCTAGGGCTAGGCCTTGGGTTAGTGTTAGGGTTAGTTTTAGGCCTAGGTCTAGGGTTAGGTCTAGGGTTAGGGTTTGGGTTTGGGATAGGGCTAGGGTTAGCTTCAGCGTTAGGGTTAGGGCTAGGGCTAGGGCTAGGTTTCGGGTTAGGGTTATGGTTAGGGATAGGGTTAGGTTTAGGGTTAGCGTTAGGGCTAGGGCTAGGCCTAGGGCTAGGGGTAGGGTTAGGGTAAGGGTTTGGGTTAGGGCTAGGGCTTTAGTTAGGTTTAGGGTTAGTGTTAGGGTTAGGGTTAGGGTTAGGGCTAGGGCTAGGGTTAGGGTTAGGACTAGGGCTAGGGCTAGGATTAGGCCTAGGGTTTGGTTTAGTGTTAGGGTTAGGTCTAGGGCTAGGTCTACGTTTAGGTTTATCGTTAGGATTAGGGATAGCGTTAGGGTTAGGGTTAGGGTTTCGTGTAGGGCTAGGAATAGGTCTAGGGCTATGGTTAGTTTTAGGGTTTGGGTTAGGTCTAGGGCTATGTTAGGGTTAGGGTTAGGGTTAGGGTTTGGGTTAGGGTTAGGTTTAGGACTAGGGCTAGTGTTAGGTCTATCGTTAGGGTTAGGGTTAGGGCTAGGGCTAGGGTAGGGTTAGTATTAGACTTAGGGCTAGGGCTACGTCTTGGGTTAGGGTTAGGTCTAGCACTAGGGTTAGCATTAGTGTTATGGTTAGGTTTAGTGCTAGGTTTTGGGTTAGGTTTAGGGCTAGGGCTAGGGCTAGGGCTAGGGTTAGGGTTTGGTTTAGGGCTAGGCATTGGGCAAGTTCTATGGTAGGGTTATGCTTAAGGCTAGAGCTAGGGTTAGGGTTAGTGTTAGGCTTAGGGCTAAGGCTAGGGCTTGTGTTAGGGTTAGGGTTTGGTTAGGGCTAGGGTTAGGGTTAGGGTTTGTGTTAGGGCTAGGACTAGGGGTAGGGCTAGGTCTAGGGCTATGGTTAGGGTTAGTGTTTGGGTTAGGGTTAGGGCAAGTGTAGGGATAGTGTTATTGTTAGGGTTAATGTTAGGGCTTGTTCCAGGGCAAGGGCTAGGGTTAGGGTTAGGATTACGGTTAGAGCTAGGGTAACGGCTAGGGCTAGGGTTAGGGTTAGAATTAGGTTTAGTGCTAGGGTTAGGGTTAGGCCTAGTGCTAGTGTTAGGGTTAGGGTTAATATTAGGGTTATGCCAAGGCCTAGGTCAAGGGCTAGGGTTAGTGCTAGGGCTAGGGCTAGGGCTAGGGTTAGGGCTAGGGCTAGGGCTAGGGCTAGGGCTATGGCTAGGGCTATGCCTAGGGTTAGGTCTAGGGCTAGATTTAGGGTTAGGGTTAGGGTTAGGGCTAGGGCTAGTGTTAGGTTTAATTTGTGGTTTAGGGTTAGGGCTAGGGTTAGGGTTAGGGTTATCGTTTGGGTTTTGGTTGGGGTTGGGGTTGGGGTTGTGGTTGGGGTTGAGTTTAGGACTAGGGCTAAGGCTAGGGCTAGGTTTAGGGTTAGGGTTGGCGTAAGCACTAGGGCACTGCCTTGGGTTAGAGTTAAGGTTAGGGTTAGGGCTGGGGTTTGGTTCAGTGTTAGGGTTAGGTCTTGGGCTAGGGCTAGGGTTAGGGTTAGCATTCAGGTTAAGGTTAGGGCTAGGGCAAGGGCTAGTGCTAATGTTAGGGTTATGGTTATGGTTACGGCTAGGGCTACGATTAGGTTTACGGTTAGGGCTACGATTAGGTTTACGGTTAGGGCTAGGGCATGGGTTAGGTTTAGCGCTAGGGCTAGGGCTAGGCCTATGTTTAGGCCTAGGTTTAATCCTTGGGCTAGGTTTAGGTCTATGGTTAGTATTAGGTCTAGGTTTAGGGTACGGGCTAGTGTTAGGGTAAGGTCTAGGTTTAGGGTACGGGCTAGGGTTAGGGTTAAGGCTAGTGTTAGGGTCATGGTTAGGGTTAGGTCTAGTGCTAGGACTAGGGTTAGGGTTAGCGTTAATTTTAGGGCTATGGCTAGTTTTAGTTCTATGGTTAGGGTTAGGGTTAGGGCTAGGGCTAGGGTTAGGGTTAGTGTTAGGTTTAGGGCTAGGGTTAGGGCTTCCATTAGGGTTAGGGTTACGGTTAGGGCTACCGTTAGGGTTAGGTTTAGGATTAGGGCTAGGACTAGGGCTAGGGCTAGGGCTAGAGTTAGGGTGAGGTTTTGGGTTAGGGCCAGCACTATGATTAGGGTTAGGTTTAGGGTTAGGTTTAGAGCTAGGGCAAGGGTAAGTGTTAGGGTTAGGTTTAGGGTTAGGGTGAGGGCTAGGGTTAGGGTGAGTGTATTGGTTAGGGTTAGGGTAGTTCCAGAGCAAGGGCTAGGGTTAGGGTTAGGGTTAGGTTTAGGGCTAGGGCTAGGGCTAGGGCTAGGGCTAGGGATAGGGTTAGGGCTAGGCTTAGGGTTAGGTTTAGGGCTAGGGCTAGGGCTAGGGTTAGGTTTAGGGCTAAATATAGGGTTAGGGTTAGCTTTAGGGTTCGTGCTAGGGTTTGGGTTCGGACTAGGGCTAGGGTTAGGGTTAGGGTTTGGGTTAGGGCTAGGGCTAGGCTAGGGCTAGGGTTAGGGTTACGGTTAGGTTTATTCCTAGGGCTAGGGCTATGGCTAGGTTTAGGGTGAGGTTTAGGGTAGGGCTAGGACTAGGGTTAGGATTAAGTTGTAGTTTAGAGTTAGGGCTAGGCTTAGGATCAGGGTTACGGTTTGTGTTGGGTTTGTTGTTATGGTTGGGGTTAGGTCTAGACTTGGGTTAGGGTTACGGTTAGGGCTAGGTCTAGGGCTAGGGCTAGGGTTAGGATTAGGGTTTGTGTTAGGGTTATGGCTAGGGTAGGGTTAGTGTTAGGGATAGGGCTAGGGTTAGGGTTAGGATTAGGGTTAGGGTTAGGTTTAGGACAAGGGCTAGGGTTAGGTCTATCGTTAGGGTTAAGGTTAAGGCTAGGGCTAGGGTTAGAGTTAGGGTTAGGTTTAGGGCTAGGTCCAGGTCTTGGGTTACAGTTAGGGTTATGATTAGCGTTAGTTTTAGGGTTAGAGTTAGGGCTAGGGCTAGGGCTAGGGCTAGGATTACGGTTAGGCCTAGGGCTAGGGTAAGTTCTGTGGTTAGGGTTAGGTTTAGGGCTCGGGCTAGGGTTTTTGTTAGGGTTAGGGATAGGTTTAGGACTAGGGCTAGGGTCAGCGTTAGGGCTAGGGCTAGGGCTAGGGCAAGGGTTAGGGTTTGGGTTAGAGTTAGGGTTTGGGCTACAGCTGGGGCTAGGCCTAAGTTTAGGTTTAGCACTATGGCTAGGGTTAGGGTTAGAGTGAGGATTAGGGATAGGGCTAGGTTTAGGGTTAGTGTTAGGTTTAGGGTTAGGGCTAGGGCTAGGTCTAGGGTTAGTGTAGGGTTAGTTTTAGGCCTAGGGCTAGGGTTAGTGTTAGTGTTAGTGTTAGTGTTAGGGTTAGGGATAGGGATAGGGGCTAGGGCTACGGCTAGGGCTAGGGCTAGGTTTAGGGTTAGTGTTACATTTATAGCTAGGGCTAGGTTTAGGGTTAGGGTTAGGGCTAGGGGTAGGGGTAGGGTTAGTTTTAGGGCTAGGGCCAGGGCGAGGGCTAGGGCTAGGGTTAGCTCTATGGTTAGGGTTAGGTTTAGGGCTAGGGCTAGGGTTAGGGTTAGGGTTACGGTAAGGGTTAGGTTTCTGAATAGGTTAGGGCTAGGGCTAGGGTTAGGGTTACGGTTAGTGTTAGGCTTAGGTCTAGGGCTAGGGCTTGGGTTACGGTTAGGGCTAGGGTTACGGTTAGGGTTAGGGTTAGGGTTAGGGCTAGGACCTGGGCTAGGGCTATGTCTAGGGTTATGGTTAGGGCTTGGGTTAGGGCTAGGGTTAGGGTTAGGTTTAGGAATAGGGCTATGTTTCGGGTTAGGGTTAGGGTTAGGGCTAGGGTTAGGGTTATGTAATGGCTAGGGCTAGGGCTAGGGTTAGGGTTATGGTTAGGGTGAGGCCTAGAATTAGGGTTAGGGTTAGGGTTAGGGCTAGGGTTAGTGTTAGGTTTAGGGTAAGCGCTAGGGCAATGCCTTGGTCTAGGGTTAGGTTTAGGGTTAGGGTTAGGGCTGTGGTTAGGGTCAGTGTTAGGGTTAGGTCTAGGGCTAGGACTAGGGTTAGGGTTACCCTTCAGGTTAGGGTTAGGGCTAGGCCTAGGATTAGTGTTAGGTTTAGGGTTATGGCTAGGGCTAGGGTTTGGGCTACTGCTGGGTCTAGTACTAGGGTTAGGGTTAGCGCTACGACTAGAGCTAAGCCTAGGTGTAGGCCTAGGGCTAGGTTTAGGTCTATGGTTACGGTTAGCTTTAGGGCTAGGGCTAGGGTTAGGGTTAGGTCTAGGTTTAGGGTCCGTGCTCGGGTTAGGTTTAGGGCTAGGGTTAGGTCAATGATTAGGGTTAGTGTTAGGGTTAGGTTTTGGGCTAGGATAAGCGTTAGCGTTAGGGTTAGGGCTAGGGCTACTGCTAGGTTAGGGTTATCGCTAGGGTTAGGGTTAGAGTTAGTTTTTTGCCTATGGCTAGGTTTAGGTCTATGGTTAGGATTAGGGTTAGGGCTAGGGATAGGGTTAAGTTTAGTGTTAGGCTTAGGGCTAGGGCTAGGGTTAGGGTTATGGTTAGGGCTAGGGCTAGGTCTAGGGCTCGGGTTAGGGTTAGCGCTAGGGCTAGGGCTAGGCCTAGGTTTAGGCCCAGGGCTAGGTTTAGGTCTATGGTTAGGGTTAGGGTTAGGGCTAGGGCTAGGGTTAGGGTTAGGGCTAGTATTAGGGTCAGGGTTAGGGTTAGAGGTAGGGCTAAGGCTAGGGCTGGGGCTAGGGTCAGCGTTAGGGCTAGGGCTAGGGCTAGGGCTAGGTCTAGGTCAAGGGTTAGGGTTTGGGTTAGAGTTATGGTTTGGGCTAGAGCTGGGGCTAGGCCTAAGTTTAGGGTTAGGGCTATGGCTAGGGTTAGGGTTAGAGTGAGGATTAGGGCTGGGGCTAGGGTTAGGGTTAGTGTTAGGGTTAGGGCTAGGGCTAGGGCTAGGCCTAGGGTTAGTTTACGGTGAGTTTTAGGCCTAGGGGTAGGGTTAGTGTTAGTGTTAGGGTTAGGGATAGGGCTAGGGCTAGAGTTAGGGTTAGGGTTTGGTTTAGGGCTAGGGCTATGGTTAGTGTTAGGGTTACGGTTAGCAATAGATCTACGGCTATGTTTAGGGTTAGGGTTATGGCTAGGGCTAGGGTTACCTCTATGTTTAGGGTTTGGGTTATGGCTAGGGCTAGGTTTAGGGTTATGGCTAGGGCTAGGTTTAGGTTTAGGGTTAGGTCTATGGCTAGGGTTAGGGTTAGAGTGAGGATTAGGGATAGGTCTAGGGTTAGGGTTAGGGTTAGGGTTAGGGCTAGGGCTAGGGCTAGGCCTAGGGTTAGTTTATGGTGAGTTTTAGGCCTAGGGCTAGGGTTAGTGTTAGTGTTAGGGTTAGGGATAGGGTAGGGCTAGGGTTAGGGTTAGGGTTAGGGTTTGGGTAGGCCTAAGGCTATGGTTAGTGTTAGGATTACGGTTAGCGTTAGAGCTAGGGCTATGTTTAGGGTTAGGGTTAGGGTTAGGGTTACGGTTAGCGTTAGGGCTAGGGATAGTGTTAGCTCTATGTTTAGGGTTAGGGTTATGGCTAGGGCTAGGGTTACCTCTATGTTTAGGGTTAGGGTTATGGCTAGGGCTAGGTTTAGGGTTATGGCAAGGGCTAGGGTTAGGTTTAGGGTTAGGGCTAGGGCTTGGGTTAGGGTTGGGGTTGGTGTTGGGGTTGGCTTTGGGGTTGGGGTTGGGGTTGAGGTTAGGGTTAGGGTTAGGTTTAGGGTTAGGGCTTGGGTTAGGACTAGGGTTAGGGTTAGGTTTAGGGCTCGGGCTATGTTTCGTGTTAGGGCTAGGGCTAGTGATAGTGTTAGAGTTATGGTTAATATTATGGCTAGGGATAGTGCTAGGGTTAGGATTATGGTTAGGGTGAGGCCTAGAATTAGGGTTAGTGTTAGGGTTAGGGCTAGGGTTAGGGTTAGGGTTAGGGTAAGCGCTAGGGCAATGCCTTGGTCTAGGGTTAGGGTTAGGGTTAGGGGTGTGGTTAGGGTCAGTGTTAGGGTTAGATCTAGGGCTGGGGCTAGGGTTAGGTTTAGCGTTCGGGTTAGTCTTAGGGCTAGGCCTAGGTTTAGGATTAGGTTTAGGGTTATGGCTAGGGCTAGGGTAGGGTTAGGGTTAGGGCTACTGCTCGGTCTAGGACTAGGGTTAGAGTTAGCGCTAGGGCTAGGGCTAGGCCTAGGTTTAGGCCTAGGGCTAGGTTTAGGTCTATGGTTATGGTTAGCTTTAGGGCTAGGGCTAGGGTTAGGGTTAGGTCTAGGTTTAGGGTACGTGCTCGGTTTAGGTTTAGGGCTAGTGTTAGGTCTATGGTTAGGGTTAGTGTTAGGGTTAGGGTTAGGGCTAGGGTTAGCGTTAGCGTTCGGGTTAGGGCTAGGGCTTGGGCTAGGTTAGGGTTAGGGCCATGGTTAGGGTTAGATTTAGTTTTAGGGCTATGGGTAGGTTTAGGTCTATGGTTAGGATTTGGGTTAGGGCTAGGGTTAGGGTTAGTGTTAGGCTTAGTGCTAGGGCTAGGGTTAGGGTTATGGTTAGGGCTAGGGCTTGGTCTAGGGCTGGGGTTAGGGTTAGCTCCAGGGCTAGGGCTAGGCCTAGGTTTAGGCCTAGGGCTAGTTTAGGTCTATGTTTAGGGTTAGGGCTATGGCTAGGGCTAGGTTTAGGGTTAGGTCTAGGTTTAGGGTACGGGCTAGGTTAGTGCTAGTGCTAGTGTTAGGGTGAGGGTTAGGGTTAGGTCTAGTGGAGGGCTAAGGTTAGGGTTAGCGTTCGGGTTAGGGCTAGGGCTAGGTTTAGGTTTAGGGCTAGTTTTAGGGTTAGGGTTACTTTTAGGGCTAGGGCTTGGTTTAGGTCTTTGGTTAGGGTTAGGTTAGGGCTAAGGCTTGGGTTAGGGTTAGTGTTAGGCTTAGGGCTAGGGCTAGGGCTTGGGCTTGGGTTAGGGTTAGGTTTATGGTTAGGGCTAGGGTTAGGGTTAGGTTTTTAGGGCTAGGACTAGGGCTAGGGATAGGGTTAGGTTGAGGGTTTTGGTTAGGGCTAGTACTATGATTAGGGTTAGGTTTAGGGTTAGGTTTAGAGCTAGGGCTAGGGTAAGCATTAGGGTTAGTGTTAGGGTTAGTTTGAGATCTAAGTTTAGGGTTAGGGATAGGGTTAGGTTTAGGGTAGTTCCAGGGAAGGGCAAGGGCAAGGGTTAGGGTTAGGGTTAGGGTTAGGGCTAAAGCTAGGGTTAGGGTTAGCTTTAGGGTTAGTGCTAGGGTTAGGGTTCAGGCTAGGGCTAGGGTTAGGGTTAGGGTTAGGGCTAGGGCTAGGGCCAGGCCTACGTTTAGGGTTAGGTTTTGGGTTAGTTTTAGGGCCAGGGTTAGGGTTAGGGTTAGGATGAGGGGTAGGTTTAGGGTTAGGACTAGGGCCATGGCTAGGGCTAGGGCTAGGGCTAGGGTTAGGGCTTGGGTTAGGGCTAGGGTTAGGGTTAGGTTTAGGGCTAGGGTAGGTTTCGGGTTAGGGTTAGGGGTAGTGCTAGGGTTAGGTTTAGGGTTAGGGTTAGCGTTTTGGCTAGGGTAGGGCTAGGGCTAGGGTTAAGGTTATGGTTAGGGTTAGGCCTAGCGTTAGGGTTAGGGTTATTGTTAGGGCTAGGACTTGTAATAGGTTTAGGGTTAGGGTTAGTATTCGCGCTAGGGTTAGGGTTAGGGCTAGGGTTAGGGTTACGGTTAGGGTTAGGGTAAGCGTTAGGGCTATGCCTTGGCCTAGTGTTAGGGTTAGGGTTAGGGTTGGGATTAGTTCAGTGTTAGGTTTAGGTTTAGGGCTAGGGGTAGGGTTAGGGTTAGCTTTCGGGTTAGGTTTAGAGCTAGGCCTAGGGTTAGGTTTATGGTTAGGGTTAGGGTTAGCTCTAGGGCTCGGGTTAGGGTTAGCGCTAGGGCTAGAGCTAGTCCCAGGTTTAGGCCTAGGGCTAGGTTTAGGTCTATTTTTAGGGTTTGGGTTAGGGCTAGGGCTAGGGTTAGGGTTAGGTCTAGGTTTATGATACGGTATAGGGTTAGGGTTAGGGCTAGTGTTAGGGTCAGGGTTAGGGTTAGGTCTAGTGAAAGGCTAGGGTTGGGGTTAGCGTTAGGTTTAGGGCTAGGGCTAATGCTAGCATTAGGGTTAGCACTAGTTTTAGGTTTAGGATTACTTTTAGGGCTAGGGCTAGGTTTAGGTCTATGGTATGGTTAGGTCTATGGCTAAGGCTAGGGTTAGGGTTAATGTTAGGCTTAGGGCTTGGGCTAGGGCTTGGGTTAGGGTGTGGGTTAAGGTTAGGGCTAGGGTTCGGGTTAGGTTTAGGTTAAGGCTAGGACTAGGGCTAGGGCTAGGGCTAGGGTTAGGGTGAGGGTTTCGATTAGGGCTAGCACAATGAATAGGGTTAGGTTTAGAGCTAGGGCTAGGATAAGGATTAGGGTTAGGGTTAGGGTTAGGGTTAGGGTTAGGGTTACGGTGAGGGCTAAGTTCAGGGTCAGGGATAGGTTTAGGGTTAGGCTTAGGGCAAGCATTAGGTTTAGGGTGAGGGTTAGGGCACTAGCTAGGGTTAGGGTTAGCTTTAGGGTTAGTGCTAGGGTTAGGGTTCAGGCTAGGGCTAGTGTTAGGGTTAGGGTTAGTTCTAGGGCTATGGCTAGCTCTAGGTCTAGGGCTACATTTAGGATTAGGTTTGGGGTTGGGTTGGGCTTGGGGTTGATGTTAGGTTTAGGGTTATGGCTAGGGCTAGGGCTAGGGCTAGGCTTTGTGTTAGGGGTAGGGCTAGGGCTAGGGTTAGGGATAGGGCTTGTGTTAGGTTTGGGGTTGGGTTTGGGGTGGGGGTTGAATTTGGAGTTGGGGTGGGTTTGGGGTTGGGGTTAGGGTTGGGGTTAGGGTTCGGGTTAGGGATAGGGCTATGGCTAGTGTTAGGTTTAATTTGTGGGTTAGGGTTAGGGCTAGGGTTAGGGTAAGGGTTTGGGTTAGGGCTAGGGATATTGTTAGGATTAGGTTAGGGTTAGGATTAGGGCTAGGGCTAGGTTTAGGGTTAGTGTTAGGTTTAGGGTTAGGTTTAGGGTTAGGGTTAGGGTTAGGGTTAGGGTTAGGGCTAGGATTAGTGTTAGTGTTAGGGTTAGGGTTAGGGTTAGGGCTAGGTCCAGTCTAAGGCATGGGTTAGATTAAGGTTTAGGGTGAGGCGTAGGTCTAGGGTTAGGGCTAATGTTAAGTTTAGGGTTAGTGTTAGGGCTAGGGCTAGGGCTAGGGTTAGGGCTAGGTTTAGGGTTCGTGCTAGGGTTAGGGCTAGGGCTAGGATTATGGTTAGGGTTAGGGCTAATGATAGGGCTAGGGCTAGGTTTAGGGTGAGGATTAGTGCTAGGATTAGGGTTAGGGCTAGGGTAAGGGCTAGGGTTAAGGTTAGTTTTAGGGTTAGGGTTATTTTAGAGCTAGGATTAGGGTTAGTGTTAGGGTTAGGTTTAGGGTTATGGCTAGGTTTAGGGGTAGGGTTAGGGTTAGGTTTAGGACTAGGGTTAGGTTTAGGTCTATGGTTAGGGTTAGGGTTAGGGCTAGGGCTAGGGTTAGGGTTAGTGTTAGGCTTAGGGCAATGGCTAGGTCTTGGGTTACGGTTAGGGTTATGGTTAGGGTTAGTTTTAGGGTTAGAGTTAGGGCTAGAGCTAGGGCTAGGGCTAGGGCTAGGGTTACGGTTAGGGCTAGGGCTAGGGCTAGGCCTAGGTTTAGGGCTAGGTCTTGCACTAGAGTTAGTGTTAGAGTTATGGTTAGGTTTAGTGCTAGGTTTAGGGTTAGGTTTAGGGCTAGGGCTAGGGCTAGTGCTAGGGTTATGGTTAGGTTTAGGGCTAGGGGTAGGGTAAGTTCTATGGTTAGTGTTAGGTTTAGGGCTAGGGTTAGGGTTAGGGTTAGTGTTAGGTATAGGGTTAGTGCTAGGGCTAGGGCTATGTTTAGGGTTAGGGTTAGGGCTAGGGCTAGGTTTATGGTTAGGGCTAGGGCTAGGATTAGGGCTAGGGCTAGGCCTAGGTTTAGGTCTTGGGCTTCTAGGGTTAGCATTAGAGTTATGGTTAGGTTTAGTGCTAGGGTTAGGGTTAGGATTAGGACTAGGCATAGGGCAAGTTCTTGGTTAGGGTTAGGCTTAAGGCTAGGGCTAAGGTTAGGGTTAGTGTTAGGCTTAGGGCTAGCGCTAGGGCTTGTGTTAGGTTTAGTGTTACGTTTAGGTCTAGGGTTAGGGTTAAGATTAGTGTTAGGGCTAGGACTAGGGGTAGGGCTAGGCCTAGGGCTATGGTTGTGGTTAGTGTTTGGGTTAGGGTTAGGGCAAGTGTAGGGCTAGTTTTATGGTTAGGGTTAATGTTAGGGCTTGTTCCAGGGCAAGGGCTAGGGTTAGGGTTAGGATTACGGTTAGGGCTAGGGTAACGGCTAGGGCTGTGATTAGGGTTAGGGTTAGATTTAGGGCTAGGTCTTGGACTAGGTCTAGTGTTAGGTTTATGTTTAGGTTTAAGGCTAGAGCTAGGGTTGGGTTAGCGTTAGGTTTAGTGCTAGGGTTAGGGTTAGGCCTAGGGCTAGTGTTAGGGTTAGGGTTAATATTAGGGTTATGCCTAGGCCTAGGTCAAGGGCTAGGGTTAGGGCTAGGTCTAGGGCTAGAGTTAATGTTAGGTTTAATTTGTGGTTTAGGGTTAGGGCTAGGGTTAGGGTTAGGGATATCATTTGGGTTGTGGTTGTGGTTGTGGTTGGGGTTGTGGTTGGGGTTAAATTTAGGGCTAGGTTTAAGCTTGGGTTAGGGTTAGGGTTAGGGTAAGCACTAGGGCTCTGCCTTGGGCTAGGGTTAAGGTTAGGGTTAGGGCTGGGGTTTGGGTCAGTGTTAGGGTTAGATCTAGGGCTAGGGCTAGGGTTAGGGTTAGCTTTCGGGTTAGGGTTAGGACTAGGGCTAGGGCTAGGGCTAGGGTTAAGTTTAGCGTTTGGGTTAGGGTTAGGGCTAGGGTAGCGCTAGAGCTAGGGTTAGGGTTATGGTTATGGTTATGTCTAGGGCTATGATTAGGTTTAGGGTTAGGGCTAGGGCTAGGGTTAGGGTTAGCGCTAGGGCTAGGGCTAGGCCTATGTTTAGGCCTAGGGTTAGACCTTTGGCTAGGTTTAGGTCTATGGTTAGGGTTAGGTTTAGGTTTATGGTACTGGCTAGTGTTAGGTTTGGTCTAGGTTTAGGGTACGGACTAGGGTTAGGATTAGGACTAGTGTTAGGGTTAGGGTTAGGTTTAGGTCTAGTGCTAGGACTAGGGTAAGGTTTAGCGTTCAGGTTAGGGCTAGGGCTTGGGGTAGGGTTAGGGTTTGGACTAGGGTTAGGATTAGGGTTAGTTTTAGGGCTAGGGCTAAGTTTAGGTCAATGGTTAGGGTTAGGGTTAGTGCTAGGTCTAGGTTTAGGGTTAGTGTTAGGTTTAGGGCTAGGGCTAGGGCTTGGGTTAGGGTTAGGGTTCCGGTTAGGGCTAGGACTAGGGCTAGGGCTAGGGCTAGGGTTAAGGTGAGGGTTTGGGTTAGGGCCACCACTATGATTAGGGTTAGGTTTGGGTTAGGTTTAGAGCTAGGGCTAGGGTAAGTGTTAGGGTTAGGGTTAGGGTTAGGGTGAGGGCTAGGGTTAGGGTGAGTTTTAGGGTTAGGGTTAGGGTAGTTCCAGGGCAAGGGCTAGGGTTAGGGTTAGGGTTAGGTTTAGGGCTAGGGCAAGGGCTAAGGCTAGGGCTAGGGTTAGGGATAGTGTTAGAGTTAGGGCTAGGTCTATGACTAGGTCTTGGGTTAGGGTTAGGTTTAGTGCTAAAGCTAGGGTTAGGGTTAGCTTTAGGGTTAGTGCTAGGGTTAGGGTTCGGGCTAGGGCTAGGGTTAGGGTTACGTTTCGGGTTACGGATAGGGCAAGGCTAGGGCTAGGGTTAGTGTTACGGTTAGGTTTATTGCTAGGGCTAGGGCTATGGCTAGGTTTAGGGTGTGGTTTAGGGTTAGGGCTTGGACTAGGGTTAGGATTAATTTGTAGTTTAGAGATAGGGCTAGGGTTAGGGTTAGGGTTATGGTTTGTGTTGGGTTTGTTGTTGTGATTGGGGTTGATGTTGGTTTTAAGGATAGGGTTAGTGCTAAGGCTAAGGTTAGGGTTAGGGTTAGGTCTAAGGCTAGCGATAGGGTTAGGGTGAGGGCTAGGTTTAGGGCTAGGTCTAGGGCTAGGATTAGGTTTAGAGTTAGGGTTATCGCTAGGGCTAGGTCTAGGGCTAGGTTAGGATTAGGGTTAGGGTTAGGGCTAGGGCTAGGGCTAGTGTTAGGGTTAGGGTTATGCCTAAGGCTTGGGCTAGGGCTAGATTTAGGGTTAGGGTTAGGGTTAGGGCTAGGGCTAGTGTTAGGTTTAATTTGTGGTTTAGGGTTATGGCTAGGGTTAGGGTTAGTGTTATGGTTTGGGTTGTGGTTGTGGTTGGGGTTGGGGTTGTGGTTGGGGTTAAGTTTAGGGCTAGGGTTAAGGCTAGGATTAGGGTTAGGATTAGTGTTAGTGTTGCGTCAGGGCTAGGGTTAGGGTTAGGGTTAGGGTAAGCACTAGGGCTCTGCCTTGGGCTAGGGTTAAGGTTAGGGTTAGGGCTGGGGTTTGGGTCAGTGTTAGGGTTAGGTCTAGTGCTAGGGCTAGGTTTAGGGTTAGCGTTCAGGTTAGGGCTAGGGCTAGGGTAAGGGTTAGGTTTTGGGCTTGGTTAGGGTTAGGGTTAATTTTGGGGCTAAGGCTAGGTTTAGGTCTATGGTTAGGGTTAGGGTTAGGGCTAGGGCTAGGGCTAGGGCTAGGGTTAGGGTTAGTGTTAGGTTAGGGCTACGGCTAGGGCTTGGGTTAGGGTTAGGGTTACAGTTAGGGCTAGGGTTTGTGTTAGGCTTAGGGTTAGGGCTAGGAGTAGGGCTAGGGCTAGGGTTAGGGTTAGGGTGAGGGTTTGGTTTAGGGCCAGCACTATGATTAGGGTTAGGTTTAGGGTTAGGTTTAGAGCTAGGGCTAGGGTAAGTGTTAGGGTTAGGGTTAGGGTTAGGGTGAGGGCTAGGGATAGGTTTAGATAGTTCCAGGGCAAGGGCTAGGGTTAGGGATAGGGTTAGGTTTAGGGCTAGGGCTAGGGCTAGTGTTAGGGTTAGGATTAGGGTTGGGGTTGGGGTTGGGCTTGGGCTTGGGGTTGAGGTTAGTTTTCGGGTTATCTAGGGCTAGGGCTAGAGATAGGGTTAGGGCTAGGGGCCGGGTTGGGGTTGGGGTTGGGGTTGGGTTTGTAGTTGGGGTTGGGGTTAGGGTTCGGGTTGGGGTTGGGCTTGGAGTTAGGGTTAGTGTTAGGTTTAGGATTGGGGCTTGGGCTAGACTAGGGTTAGCGTTAGGTTTAGGGCTAGGGCTAGGGTTATGGTTATGGTTAGGGCTAGTGCTAGGGTTAAGGTTAGTGTTAGGGTTATGGGTAGGGCTAGGGCTAGGGCTAGGGTTAGGGTTATGGTTAAGGCTAGGGCTTGGGCTAGGGTTAGGGTTAGGGTTAGGGCTAGGACTTGCGATAGGTTTAGGGTTAGGGTTAGAATTCGGGCTAGGGTTAGGGTTAGGTCTCGGGTTAGGGTACGCGCTAGTGTTAGGGTTAGGTCTAGGTTTCGGGTCAGGGTTAGGGTTAGGTCTAGGGATAGGTCTGGGGTTAGGGTTAGCATTCCGTTTAGGGTTAGGGCTAGGGCTAGGGCTAGGTTTAGGCTTATTGTTAGGGCTAGGGCTAGGTTTAAGGTAAGGTTAGGGCTAGGGCTAGGTTTAGGGTTATGGCTAAGGCTAGGGGTAGGGCTAGTGTTAGCTTTAGAGTTTTGGTTAGGTTTAGTGCTAGGTTTAGTGTTAGGTTTAGGGCTAGGGCTAGGGCTAGGGTTAGGGTTAGGGTTAGGGTTAGGTTTAGGGCTAGGTCTAGGGCTGTGGTTACGTCTATGGTTAGGGTTAGGGTAAGGGCTAGGGCTAGGTTTAAGGTTATTGTTAGGCTTAGGGCTAGGGTTAGGATTAGGGTTAGGGTTTGGGTTAGGGCTAGCGTTATGATTAGGGTTAGGTTTAGCGTTAGGATTAGATCTAGCTCTAGGTAAGGTTTAGGGCTATGGTTAGGGTTAGTATTAGGGTTAGGGCTAGTCCCAGGGCAAGGGTAAGGGTTAGGTTTTGTGTTAGTTTTAGGGCTAGGTCAAGGGCTAGGGCTAGGGTTAGGGTTAGGGTTAGAGTTAGGGCTAGTTCTAGGACTAGGTCTATTGTTAGGGTTAGGGTTAGGGCTAGGGCTAGGGTTATTGTTAGTGTTAGGGTTCGTGCTAGGGTTAGGGTTAGCACTAGGTCTAGGGTTAGGTTTAGGTTTAGGTTTAGGGTTAGGGCTAGGGTGAGGTTTAGGGTTAGGGCTAGGTTTAGGATTAGGGTTGGAGCTAAGGCTAAGTCTAGGGCTAGGGCTAGTGTTAAGGTTAAGGCTAGGTCTAGAGGTAGGGCTAGGTTTAGGTCTATGGTGAGGGTTAGGGTCAGGGCTAGGGCTTTGGTTAGGATTAGGGTTAGCGTTAGGATTAGGGTTATAGCTAGGGCTAGGGTTAGAGATATTGTTAGTGTTAGGGCTAGGGTTAAGTTTAGGGTTTGGGTTAGGGTTAGGTTTAGTGCGAGGGCCAGGACTAGGGATAGGGTTAGGGTTAGGGTTAGGGTAGTGTTATGCCTAGGGCTAGGGCTAGGGCTAGGGTTAAGTTTAGGTTTAGTTTTTGGCCAGGGCTAGGGCTAGGGCTAGCTTTAGGGTTAGAGCTATGGTTTGCGCTAGGGCTAGGATTAGGGTTAGGGTTAGGGCTAGTGTAGGGCTAGTGCTAGGGTTAGGGTAGGTTTTAGTTCTAGGGCTAGGGTTAGGAGTATGGTTAGGGCTAGGGCTAGGGTTAGGTTTATTGTTAGGTCTAGGGCTATGGCTAGTGTTAGGGTTAGGTTTAGGGCTTGGGCTAGGGTTATGGTTAGGGTTAGGTTTAGTGCTAGCGTTATGGTTAGGGCTAGGGTAAGGTCTAGGGTTAGAGTTACTGTTAAGGTTAGGGTTAGGCTAGGGCTTGGGTTAGGCTTAGGTTTAGGGCTAGGGTATGGCTAGTGCTAGGTTTAGGGTTAGTGTTAGGGTTATGGTTAGGGCTAGGGCTAGGGCTAGGTCTAGGTTTAGGGTTAGTTTTAGGGCTAGGTCAAGGGCTAGAGCTAGGGCTAGGGTTAGGGTTAGGGTTAGGGCTAGGTCTAGGACTGGGTGTATTGTTAGGGTTACGGTTAGGGCTAGGGCTATGGTTATTGTCAGTGTTAGGGTTCGTTCTAGAGTTAGGGTTAGGGCTAGGGCTAGGTTGAGGGTTAGTGTTAGGGCTAGGTTTAGGGTTAGGGTTAGAGCTAGGGCTAAGGCTAGTGCTAGGGTTAGGGTTAGGGTGAGTGCTAGGGCTAGGGCTAGGGTTAGGATTAGGGTTAGGGTTAGGTTTAGTGCTAGGGTTAGGGTTAGGGCTATGGTTAGGGTTAGTGCTAGGGTTAGGTTTAGGGTTAGGTCTAGGGCTAGGGCCAGGTTTAGGTTTAATTTTAGGGCTCGGGCTAGGGTTAGGGCTTGGGATAGGTTTAGATCTAGGGTTAAGTTTAGGGCTAGGGTTAGTGCTAGGGTTAGGTTTAGTGTTAGGGTTAGTGATAGGGCTAGGGCTTGGGTTAGGGTTACGGTTAGTTCTAGGGCTAGGGTTTAGGGCTAGGTTTAGGGTTAAACTGATGGTTAGGGCTAGGACTATGGCTAGGTTTAGGGTTAGGGTTAGGGTTAGGTTTAGTGGTATGGCTAGGGCTAGGGTTAGGGTTAGGGTTAGGGTTAGGGCTAGGGTTAAGGTTACGGTTTGGGTTACATCTAGGTCCAGGGCTAGGGTTAGGGTTAGGGTTAGGGTTAGGGCTAGGGCTATGGCTAGGGCTAGAGGTAGGGTTAGGGTTAGGGTTATTTCTAGAGCTAGGGCTAGGCCTAGGTTTAGGGTTGTGCTATGGCTAGGGTTAGCATTAGAGTTAGTGTTAGGGTTATAGCTAGGGATAGGGCTAGGGTAGTGCTAAGTTTAGGGCTAAGGCTAGGGCTAGGGCTATGGCTAGAGCTAGAGTTAGGGCTAAGGCTAGGGCTAGGAATAGGGTTAGGTTTAGGGTTAGGGTTATGCCTAGGTCTAGGGCTAGGGCTAGGGTTAGGTAGGGTTAGCGTTGGGTGTAGTTCTAGGTTTAGGGTTCGGGCTAGGGCTAGGGTTAGTGTTAGTGTAGGGCTAGGGCTAGGGTTAGGGTTAGGGTTAGGGTTAGGGTTATTGCTAGGGCTAGGGCTAGGGCAAGGTTTAGGGTAAGGGTTAGGATTAGGAATAGTGCTAGGGATAGGAATAAGTTGTGGGTTAGGGTTAGGGCTACTGTTAGGGTTAGGGTTATGGTTTGGGTTGGGGTTGTGGTTGTGGTTGGGGTTGGGGTTAAGGTTAGGGCTAGTTATAAGGCTAGGGTTAAGGTTATGTTTAGCGTTGGGGTTAACGCTAGGGCTAGAGTTAGGGTTAGGATTAGGGTTAGGTTTAGGCCTAGGGCTAGGGTTAGGTCTAGGGTTAGGGTTAGGATCAGGGCGAGTGCTAGGACTAGGGCTAGGGCTAGGGCTAGGTCTAGGTTTAGGGTTCAGTTTATGGCTAGGGCTAGGGCTAGGGCTAAGGCTAGGGCTAGGTTTAGGGTTAGGGTTATGTTTAGGGCTAGGGCTAGTGTTAGGGTTAGGGTGTGGGTTAAGTTTAGGGCTAGGTTTAGGGTTAGGATAGGGTTGGGGTTGGGGTTGGGATTGGGCTTGGGGTTGGGGTTAGGTTTAGGGTTATGGCTAGGGCTAGGACTAGGGTTAGGGGTAGGGCTAGGGCTAGGGCTAGGGTTAGGGCTAGGTTTATGCTTAGGGGTCTGTGTAGGTCTAGGATTAGTGTTAGGGTTGGTGTTGGGTTTAGGGCTAGGGATAGGGTTAGGTTTAATTTGTGGGTTAGGGTTAGTGTTAGGGCTAGGGCTAGGGTTAGGGCTAGGGTTATGGTTAGTGCTAGGGCTAGGGCTAGACCTAGGTATAGGGCTAGGTCTATGGTTAGGTCTATGATTAGGGTTAGGGTTAGGGCTAGGGCTAGGGCTAGGCCTAGGTTCAGGTTTAGGGTTAGGGTTGGGGTTGGGGTTAGGGCTAGGGCTAGGGCTAGGGTTACGTTTAATTTGTAGGTTAGGTTTAGGGTTAGGTCTAGGGCTAGGTTTAGGGATAGGTTTAGGTTTAGGGTTATGGCTGGGGCTAGGGCTAGGGCTAGGGTTAGGTTTAATTTGTGGGTTAGGGTTAGGGTTAGGGCTAGGTCTAGGGCTACTTCTAGTGTTAGGGTTATGATTAGGACTAGAGCTAGGGCTAGGCCTAGGTTTAGGTTTAGTTCTATGGCTAGGGTTAGGGTTAGAGTTAGGGTTAGTGTTAGGGCTAGGACTAGGGCTAGGGTAGGTCTAGATTTAGGGCTAGGTCTAGGGCTAGGGCTAGGGCCAAGCCTAGGGCTAGGGTTAGGGCTAGGGCTAGGGCTAGGAATAGGGTTAGGGATAGGGTTAGTGCTAGGGATAGGGTTAGGTTTAATTTTTGGGTTAGGTTTAGGGCTAGGGTTAAGATTAGGGTTAGGTTTAGGGCTAGGTCTAGGGCTAGGGCTAGGGCTAAGGTTGGGTTAGGGTTATTGCTAGAGCTAGGGCTAGGCCTAGGTTTAGGGTATGGGCTATGTCTAGGGTTAGGGTTAGAGTTAGTGTTAGGGTTAGGGTTAGATCTAGGGATAGGGCTAGGGTAGTGCTAGGTTTAGGGCTAGGCCTAGGGCTAGGGCTAGGGATAGGGCTAGGGCTAGGGCTAGAGTTAGGGCTAGGTCTAGGGTTAAGGCTAGGGCTAGGGGTAGGAATAGGATTAGGTTTAGAGTTAGGGTTATGCCTAGGGCTAGGGCTAGGGCTAGGGTAGGGTTAGGGTTAGGGTTAGGGCTAGGGCTAGGGTTAGGTTTAATTTGGGTTAGGGATAGTGCTAGTTTTGGGATTAGGGTTATGGTTTGGATTGTGGTTGTTTTTCGGTTGGTGTTGTGGTTGGGGTAAGGTTAGGGCTAAGGCTAGGGTTAGGGTTAGGGTTAGGGCTGGGTTTAGGGTCAGGGTTAGGGTTAGGTCTAGGGCGAGGGTTATGGTTGGCATTCGGGTTAGGGTTAGGGCCAGGGCTAATGTTAGGGTTAGGGTTAGGATTAGGGCTAGGGCCAGGGTTAGGGCTATGGCTAGGTTTAGGGTTAGGGTTAGTGCTAGTGTTAGGGTTTGGGCTAGGGCTAGGGTTAGGGTTAGGGTTAGGGTTAGGGTTAGGGTTAGGGCGAGAGCTAGGATTAGGTCTAGGTTTAGGGTATGGGCTAAGGTTAGGGTTAGGGCTGGTGTTAGGGTCAGAGTTAGGGTTAGGTCTAGGTCTAGGGCTAGGTTTAGTGTTGGGGTAAGCGCTAAGGCTAGGCAATGGGCTAGTGTTAGGGTTAGGGTTATGGCTGGGGCTAGTGTTATTGTTAGGGCGAGGGCTAGGGCTATGGCTAGGGCTAGGGTTAGGGTTAGGGTTTGGGCTAGGGCTAAGGCTAGGTTTATGGTTAGGGTTAGGGCTAAGGCTTGGGTTAGGGTTGGGGTTGGCTTTGGGGATTGAGTTGGTAGGGGTTAGTGTTAGGGTTAGGTTTAGGTTTAGGGAATGGGCTAGGGCTAGGGTTAGGGTTAGGTTTAGGGCTAGAGCTAGGGTTAGGGTTAGGGCTAGGGCTAGTGCTAGGGTTATCGTTAGGTTTAGGGTTATGGCTAGGGATAGGGCTAGGGTTAGGGTTATGGTTAGTGTTAGGGCTAGGCCTACTTTTATGGTTAGGGTTAGGGTTAGGGCAAGGACTAGCGTTAGTTTTTTGGTAAGGGTTAGAGTTCGGGCTAGGTTTAGTGTTAGGTCTAGGGTTAGGGTATGGGCTAGGGTTAGGGTTAGGGCTGGGGTTTGGGTCAGGGTTAGTGTTAGGTTAGGGCTAGGGCTAGAGTTAGGGTTAGTGTTCGGGTTAGGATTAGTGCTATGGCTAAGTTTAGGGCTAGGGTGTGGGTTACGGATGGGTCTATGGTTAGGGTTAGGGTTAGGGCTAGGGCTAGTGCTAGGGCTAGGGTTATGGTTATCGCTAGGGCTAGGGCTATGCCTAGGTGTAGGGCTAGGGCTATGGTTATGTCTATGGTTAGGGTTAGGGTTGGGCGAAGGCTAGGGTTAGGTCTAGTGTTTGGGTATGGGCTAGGGTTAGCGTTATGGCTATGGTTATGGTCAAGGTTAGGGTCACTTTTAGGGCTAGGGTTAGGTTTAGGGTTAGTGTTAGGGTTAGGGCAATGGCTAGGGCTGGGTTTAGGGTTAGGGTTAGACTTAGGGCTAGGTCTAGGACTAGGTCTAGGGTTAGTTTTATTATTAGGGTTAGGGCTAGGGCTAGGTTTAGGGTTAGGGCTAGGGCTAGGGCTAGGGTTAGGTTTAATTTGTGGGTTAGGGTTAGGGTTAGGGCTAGGGCTAGGGCTTGGCCTAGGGTTAGGTTTAGGGTTAGGGTTGGGGTTGGGGTTAGGGCTAGGGCTAGGGTTACGTTTAATTTGTAGGTTAGGTTTATGGTTAGGTCTAGGGCTAGGTTTAGGGATAGGGTTAGGGTTAGGGTTAGGGCTGGGGCTAGGGCTAGGGTTAGGTTTAATTTGTGGGTTAGTGTTAGGGTTAGGGTTAGGGCTAGGTCTAGGGCTACTTCTAGGGTTAAGGTTAGTTTTAGGGCTAGAGCTAGGGCTAGGCTAGGTTTAGGTTAGTTCTATGGCTAGGGTTAGTGTTAGAATTAGGGTTAGGGTTAGGGCTAGGACTAGGGCTAGGGTACGTCTAGTTTTAGGGCTAGGGCTAGGGCTAGGGCTAGGGCAAAGCCTAGGGCTAGGGTTAGGGCTAGGGCTAGGGCTAGGAATAGGGTTAGGTTAGGGTAAGTGCTAGGTATAGGGTTTGGTTTAATTTCTGGGTTAGGGTTAGGGTTAGGGTTAAGATTAAGGTTAGGCTTAGGGCTAGGGATAGGGCTAGGGCTAGGGCTATTGCTAGAGTTAGGGTTATTGCTAGAGCTAGGGCTAGGCCTAGGTTTAGGTTATGGGCTATGGCTAGGTTTAGGGTTAGAGTTAGTGTTAGGGTTAGAGCTAGGGATAGGGCTAGGGTAGTGCTAGGTTTAGGGCTAGGGCTAGGGCTAGGGCTAGGGCTAGAGTTAGGGCTAGGTCTAGGGTTAGGGCTAGGGCTAGGGGTAGGAATAGGATTAGGTTTAGGGTTAGGGTTATGCCTAGGGCTAGGGCTAGGGCTAGGGTAGGGTTAGGGTTAGGGTTAGGGCTAGGGCTAGGGTTAGGTTTAATTTCTGTTAGGGATATTGCTAGGGTTTGGATTAGGGTTATGGTTTGGATTGTGGTTGTTGTTCGTTTGGTGTTGTGGTTGGGTTAAGGTTAGGGCTAGGGCTAAGGCTAGGGTTAGGGTTAGGGCTGGGTTTAGGGTTAGGGTTAGGGTTAGGGCTAGGGTTAGGGTTAGGGTTAGGGTAAGCGCTAGGGTTACCCCTAGGGCTAGGGCTAGGTTTAGGTTTAGGGTTAGTGCTAGAGCTTGGGTTAGGCCTAGGTTTAGGGTTTGGTGTAGGGCTAAGGTTAGGGTTATGGTTTGGGTTGTGGTTGTGGTTGGGGTTGTGGTTGTGGTTGGGGTTAAGGTTAGGGCTAGGGCTAAGGCTAGGGTTAGGGTTTGGGTTAGGGTTAGAGCTAGGGCTATGGCTAGAGCTAGAGTTAAGGCTAGGGCTAGGGTTAGGGCTAGGGCTAGGGCTAGGAATAGGGTTAGGTTTAGGGTTAGGGTTATGCCTAGGTCTAGGGCTAGGGATAGGTTTAGGTAGGGTTAGCGTTTGGCGTAGTGCTAAGTTTAGGTTTCGGGCTAGGGCTAGGTTTAGGGTTAGGGTTAGGGCCAGGGCTAGGGTTAGGGTTAGGGTTAGGGTTATTGCTAGGGCTCGGGCTAGTGCTAGGTTTAGGTTTAGGTTTAAGATTAGGACTAGTGCTAGGGATAGGATTAAGTTGTGGGTTAGGGTTAGGGCTACTGTTAGGGTTAGGATTATGGTTTGGGTTGGGGTTGTGGTTGTGGTTGGGGTTGGGGTTAATGTTAGGGCTAGGGCCAATTCTTGGGTTAAGGTTAGGGTTGTCGTTAGGGTTAGGGCTAGGGCTAGAGTTAGGGTTAGGGTTAGGTTTAGGGTTTGGGCTAGGGCTTGGGTTAGGTTTAGGGCTATGATTAGGGTTAGGGTTAGAGCTAGGGCTAAGGCTAGGGCTAGGGCTAGGTTTAGGGTTAGGGTTAGGGTTTGGGCTAGTGTTAGGGTTAGGGTTAGGGTTAGAGTTAGCGCTAGCTCCCAGGCAAGGTCTAGTGTTAGTGTTAGGGTTAGGGTAGGGCTAGTGTGAGAGCTAGGGCTAGGCTAGGTTTAGGGTTATGGTTAGGATTAGGGCTAGGGCTAGTGTTAGGGTTAGTGTGTGGGTTGAGGTTAGGGCTAGGTTTAGGGTTAGGATTAGGGTTGGGGTTAGTGTTGGTGTTGGGCTTTGGGTTGGTTCAGTTTTAGGGTTATGGTTAGGTCTAGGGCTACGGTTAGGGTTAGGGGTAGGGCTAGGTCTGGGTTAGTACTAGGTTTATGGTTAGGGCTAGGGCTAGGTCTAGAGCTAAGTTTAGGGTTAGCGCTAGTGCTAGGGCTAGGCCTAGGTTTAGGTCTAGGGCTAGGGCTAGCGTAAGGGTTAGGTTTAGGGCTAGGCCTAGGGCTAGGCCTAGGGTTAGGATTAATTTGTGGATTAGGGTTGGGGTTAGGGCTATGGTTAGGATTAGTGTTATGGTTTGGATTGTGGTTCTGGTTGGGGTTGGG
>CM027390.1:122618967-122640760 GCA_015711505.1 Sylvilagus bachmani | reverse complement strand
CTAGTGCTAGGGCTAGGCCTAGGTTTAGGTCTAGGGCTAGGGCTAGCGTAAGGGTTAGGTTTAGGGCTAGGCCTAGGGCTAGGCCTAGGGTTAGGATTAATTTGTGGATTAGGGTTGGGGTTAGGGCTATGGTTAGGATTAGTGTTATGGTTTGGATTGTGGTTCTGGTTGGGGTTGGGTTTGTGGTTGGGGTTAAGGATAGGGCTAGGGCTAAGGCTAGGGTTAGCATTAGGGTTAGGGTTAGGGTGAGGTTTAGGGCTATGTCTAGGGTCAGGGTTAGGGTTAGGTTAAGCGCTAGGGCTAGGACACGGACTAGTGTTAGGGTTAGGGTTAGGGCTGGGGCTAGGGTTATGGTTAGGGCGAGGGCTAGGGCTAGGGCTAGGTTTAGGCTTAGGGTTAGTGCTAAGGCTTGGGTTAGGGTTGGGGTTAGGGTTCGGGTTGTATGTGGGGTTGGGCTTGGTTGGGGTTAGGGTTAGGGTTACGTTTAGGGTTAGGGCATGGGCTAGGGCTAGGGTTAGTGTTAGGTTTAGGGCTATGGCTAGGGTTAGGGTTAGGGTTAGGGCTAGGGCTAGGGCTAGGGCTAGTATTAGGTTTATCTTTAGGGTTAGGGCTAGGCCCAGGGTTAGGGTTAGGGTTAGATTTAGGGATAGGGCTAGGCTTATGTCTATGGTTATGGTTAGGGTTAGGGCTAGGGCTAAAGTTAGTGTTAGTGTTAGCTTAGGGTTAGGGCTAGGGCTTGGATTAGTGTTAGGATTACGGTTAGGGCTAGTGTTAGTGTTTGGGTTAGTGTTAGGGCTAGGACTAGGGCTATGTCTAGGTCTAAGGTTAGTGTTAGGGTTCGAACTAGTGCTAGGGCTAGGGTTAGGGTTAGGGTTAGGGTTAGGTTTAGGGTTATTGCTAGGGCTATGGCTAGGGCTAGTTTTACGGTTGGGTTTAGGGTTAGGGCTAGGTCTAGGGTTAGGATTAAGCTGTGGGTTAGGGTTAGAGCTAGGGCTAGGGTTTTGATTAGGGTTAGGGTTATGGCTAGGGCTAGGTTTAGGGTTAGGGCTTGGGCTAGGGGTAGTGTTAGTGCTAGCGTAGGGTTATGGCTAGGGCTAGGATTAGGTTTAGGGTTAGGGCTAGGCTGAGGGTTAGTGTTAGGTTTAGGGAAGGGCTAGGGTTAGGGCTAGGGCTGCGGTTAGGTTTAATTTGTGGGTAGGGCTGGTGTATGGCTAGGCTTAGGGTTAGGGTTAGGGTTAGGGTTAGGGTTAGGGTTAGGGCTAGGGTTAGGGTTAGGTCTAGGGTTAGGGTATGGGCTAAGGTGTAGGGTTTGGATTATTATTAGGGTTAGGGCTATGGCTAGGTTTAGGGTTAGGTCTAGGGCTAGGGCTAGTATTAGGGCTAGGGCTAGGGTTAGGGCTGGGGCTAGGCTATGGTTAAGGCTATGGTTAGGGCTATGGCTAGGCTTTGGGTTAGGGTTAGCTTAGGGTTGGTGTTGAGCTTAGGGCTAGGGCTAGGGTTAGGTTTAATTTGGGTTAGGGTAGGACTAGGGTTAGGATTAGGGTTATGGTTATGGTTTGGGTTGTGGTTGTGTTTGGGGTTAGGGTTGTGGTTGGGGTTAAGGTTAGGGCTAGGACCAAGGCTAGGGTTAGGGTTAGGGTTAGGGTTAGGGTTAGGGTTAGGGTTAGAGTTAGGGTTAGCGCTAGGGCTATGGCTATGGTTAGGGTTAGGGTAAGCGCTAAGGATAGACCATGGGCTAGTGTTAGGGTTAGGTTTAGTGCTGGTGCTAGGGTTTGGTTAGGGCAAGGGCTAGGGCTAGGGCTAGGTTTATTGTTAGGGTCAGAGCTAAGGCTTGGTTTAGGGTTGGGGTTAGGCTTGGTTATGTATTTTGGGTTTGGGTTAGTAGGGGTTAGTGTTAGGGTTAGGTTTAGGGTTAGGGCATGGGCTAGGGCTAGGGTTAGGGTTAGGTTTAGGGCTAGGGCTATGGTTCGAGTAATGGTTAGGGCTAGGGCTAGGGTTAGGGTTAGGTTTAGGGCTAGATCTAAGGCTAGGGCTAGGTTTATGGTTAGGGTTAGGGCTAGGCCTAGGGTTAGGGTTAGGGTTATGGTTAGGGCTTGGGTTAGGGTTAGGTCAGGATTAGGGTATGGGCTAAGGTGTAGGGTTTGGATTATTATTAGGGTTAGGGCTACGGCTAGGTTTAGGGTTAGGTCTAGGGCTAGGGCTAGTATTAGGGCTAGGGCTAGGGTTAGGGCTATGGTAGGGCTATGGTTAAGGCTAGGGTTAGGGCTAGGGCTAGGCTTAGGGTAGGTTTGGGTTAGGGTTGGCGTTGGGGTTAGGGCTAGGGCTAGGGTTAGGTTTGGTTTAGGGCTAGGTCTAGAGCTAGTCCTAGGGTTAGGGTTAGGGTTAGGTTTAGGGCTAGGGCTAGGGTTATGGTTAGGGTTAGGGCTAGATATAGGGATAGGGTTAGGTTTAGTGCTATGTCTAGGGCTAGGGCTAGGGTTAGGGTTAGGTTTAGTGTTAGAGCTAGGGCTACGGTTAGGGTTAGCGTTAGGGTTAGCGTTAGGGTTAGGGCTAGGACTAGCGTTAGTTTTATGGTTAGGGTTAGAGTTCGGTCTAGGGTTAGTGTTAGGTCTATGTTTGGGGTATGGGCTAGGGTTTGGGTTAGGGCTGGGGTTAGGGTCAGGGTTAGGGTTAGGTCTAGGGCTAGGGCTAGAGTTAGGGTTAGTGTTGGGGTTAGGATTAGTGCTATGGCAAGGGTTAGGGTTAGGTTTAGTGCTAGGACTTGGTCTAGAGTTAGTGTTAGGGTTAGGGCTAGGGCCAGGTATAGGGCTAGGGTTACGGTTAGTGCTAGGGGTAGGCCTAGGCCTAGGTTTAAGGCTAGGGCTAGGGTTAGGTCTATGGATAGGCTTAGGGTTAGAGCTCGGTCTAGGGTTAGGGTTTGGTCTAGGGTATGTGTACGGGTTAGGGTTAGAATTAGGGCTAGGGTTAGGGTCAGAGTTAGGGTTACGGTTAGTGCTAGGGTTAGGGTTAGGGTAAGTGTTAGGTTTAGGGTTAGGGCTAGGGCTAGGGCTAGGGTTAGGGTTTTAGTTAGGGCTAGGTCTAGGACTAGGCCTAGGGTTAGTGTAATTATTAGGTTTAGGGTTAGGGCTAGGGCTAGTGTTAGGGCTAGGCCTAGGGCTATGGTTAGGGCTAGGGCTAGGGCTATTCTTAGAGTTACTGTTAGGGTTAGGGTTGGGGTTGGGGTTAGTGCTAGGGCTAGGGTTAGGTTTAATTTGTAGATTAGGGCTATGGTTAGGGTTAGGTCTAGGGGTAGGCCTAGGGTTAGGGTTAGGGTTAGGGTTAGAGTTAGGGGTAGGTCTAGGGCTAGGGCTAGGGTTAGGGTTATTATTAGGGTTAGGGCTAGGGCTAGGTAGGGTTAGGGCTAGGGCTAGGGCTAGTGTTTGGGCTAGGGCTAGTGTCCGAGTTAGGGCTAGGGGTATGTTTAGGGCTAGGTCTAGTGTTAGGGCTAGGGTTAGGTTGAGGGTTAGGGTTAGGGTTGGGGTTGTGGTTCAATCTAGGCCTAGGGCTAGGGTTAGGGCTAGGGCTAGGGTTAGGTTTAATTTGTGGGTTAGTGTTATGGTTAGGGTAGGAGTTGAGGTTAGGGCTAGGGTTAATGTTAGGGTTATGGTTACCACTTTTGTTAAGGCTAGGGCTAGGGTTAGGGCTAGGGCTACGTCTAGGGCTAGTGTTAGGGCTAGGGCTAGGTCTAGGGCAAGGGCTAGGTTTAGGGTTAGTGTTAGGGTTAGGGTTAAGGCTAGGGTTAGGTTTAATTTGTTGGTTAGGGTTAGGATTAGGGATAGGGCTAGGGCTAGGGCTACTGCTAGTGTTAGGGTTAGGGTTAGGGCTAGAGCTAGGTCTAGGCCTAGGTTTAGGGTTAGGGCTATGGCTAGGGTTAGGGTTAGAGTTAGGGTTAGGGTTAGGGCTAAGATTAGGGCTAGGGTAGGGCTAGGTTTAGGCCTAGGGCTAGTGCTAGGGCTAAGGCTAGAGTTAGGGCTAGGTCTAGGGTTAGGGTTAGGATTAGGGTTAGGGCTAGGGTTTTGCCTAGGGCTAGGGCTAGGGCTAGGGCTAGGGCTTGTCTTAGGGTTAGAGGTAGGGTTAGGGCTAGGGATAGGGTTAGGTTTAATTTGTGGTTTAGGGTTACGTTTAGGGTTAGTGCTAGGGCTATGGCTAGGGCTAGGGCTAGGGTTAGGGTTACGGTTATTGCTAGAGCTAGGGCTAGGCCTAGGTTTACGGTTTGGGCTATGGCTAGAGTTAGGGTTAGAGTTAGTGTTAGGGTTAGAGCTATGGATAGGGCTAGGGTAGTGCTACGTTTAGGGCTAGGTCTAGGGCTAGGGCTAGGGTAATGGTTAGAGCTAGAGTTAGGGCTAGGGCTAGGATTAGGGCTAGGGCTAGGGTAGGAATAGGGTTAGGTTTAGGGTTAGGGTTATGCCTAGATCTAGGGCTAGGGCTAGGGTTAGGTAGGTTTAGCGTTAGGTGTAGTGCTAGGTTTAGGTTTCGGTCTAGGGCTAGGGTTAGGATTAGGGTTAGAGCTAGGGCTAGGGTTAGGGTTAAGGTTCGGGTTAGTGTTATTGCTAGGGCTAGGGCTAGGGCTAGGTTTATGGTATGGTTATGGTTAGGAATAGTGCTAGGGATAGGAATAAGTTGTGGGTAGGTTAGGGCTACTGTTAGGGTTAGGGTTATGTTTTGGGTTGTGGTTGGTGTTGGGGTTAAGGTTAGGGCTAGGTCTAAGGTGAGGGTTAAGGTTAAGGTTAGCGTTAGGGTTAGAGCTAGGGCTAGGGTTAGGGTTAGGGTTAGGTTTAGGCCTAGGGCTAGGGTTAGGTCTAGGGTTAGGGTTAGGATTAGGGTGAGTGCTAGGGCTAGGGCTAGGGCTAGGGCTAGGGCTAGGGCTAGGGTTAGGGTTAGGTTTATGGCTAGGGGTAGGGCTGGGCTAGGGCTAGGTTTAGGGTTAGGGTTAGGATTAGGACTAAGGCTGGTGTTAGGGTTAGGGTGTGGGTTAAGGTTAGGACTAGGTTTAGGTAGAGGATTAGGTAGGTTATTGTTAGGTGGACGGCTAGGGCTAGGGTTACGGTTAGCGTTCAGGTAGGGTTAGGGTTAGGACTAGAGCTACGTTTAGGGTTAGGGTTAGTGTTTCGACGAGGGCTAGGTTTACGGTTAGGACTAGGGCTAGGGCTAGTGTTAGGGCTAGGGCTAGAGTTAGGGCTAGGGCTAGGGTTAGGGTTAGGGTTACGGCTAGCACTAGGGTTAGGGTTAGGTTTAGGTCTAGGGCTAGGGCTAGGGCTAGGGTTAGGGTTAGCGCTAGGGCTAGGCCTAGGCCTAGGTTTAGGGCTAGGGCTTGGGTCAGGTCTATGGTTAGGGTTAGGGTGAGGGCTAGGTCTAGGGTTAGGGTTAGGTCTAGGGTTTGGGTACGGCCTAGGTTTAGCGATGGGGCTAGGTTTAGGGTCAGGGTTAGGGTTACGGTTAGGGCTAGGGTTAGTGTTAGGGTTAGGGTTAGGTATAGGGCTAGGGCTAGGTTAGGGTTAGAGTTAGGGCTAGGTCTATGACTAGGTCTAATTAGCGGTATTTTTAGGTTTAGGGCTAGGGCTAGGGCTAGCGTTTAGGCTCGGTCTAGGGCTAGGTTTAGGTTTAGGTCTAGTGCTAGTGCTAGGGCTAGGGCTAGGTCTAGGGCAAGTGCTAGGCTTAGGGTTAGGGTTAGGGTTAGAGCTAGGGCCAGGGTTAGGTTTAATTTGTTCGTTAGGGTTAGGGTTAGGTCTAGAGGTAGGGCTAGGCCTAGGTTTAGGTGTGGGCTATGGCTAGGGTTAGGGTTAGAGTTATTGTTAGGGTTAGAGCTAGGGATAGGGCTAGGGTAGTGCTACTTTTAGGGCTAGGCCTAGGGCTAGGGCTATGGCTATAGCTAGAGTTAGGGCTAGGGCTAGGGTTAGGGCTAGGGCTAAGGCTAGGAATAGGGTTAGGTTTAGGGTTAGGGTTATGCCTAGGTCTAGGGCTAGGGCTAGGTTAGGTAGTGTTAGCGTTAGGTGTAGTACTAGGTTTAGGGTTCGGGCTAGGGCTAGGGTTAGTGTTAGGGTAGGGCTAGGGCTAGGGTTAGGGTTAGTGTTAGGGTTATTGCTAGGGCTAGGGCTAGGGCTAGGTTGAGGGTTTGGGTTAGGAAGAGGACTAGTCCTAGGGATAGGAATAAGTTGTGGGTTAGGGTTAGGGCTACTGTTAGGGTTAGGGTTATGGTTTTGGTTGGGGTTGTGGTTGTGGTTTGGATTGGGGTTAATGTTAGGACTAGTGCTAAGGCTAGGGTTAAGGATAGGGTTAGCGTTAAGTTTAGGGCTAGGGCTAGGGTTAGGGTTAGGGTTAGGTTTAGGTTTAGGCCTATGGCTAGGGTTAGGTCTAGGGTTAGGGTTAGGATTAGGGCGAGTGCTAGGACAAGGGTTAGGGTTAGGTTTAGGTTTATGGCTAGGTCTAGGGCTAGGCTAGGTTTAGGCCTAGGGCTAGGGTTAGGTCTATGGTTAGGGTTAGGGTGTGGGTTAAGGGTAGGGCTAGGTTTAGGGTTAGGATTAGGGTTGGGTTTGGCTTTGGGGTTGGGCTTGGAGTTGGGGTATGGTTTAGGGTTATGGCTAGGGCTAGGGCTAGTGTTAGAATTAGGGGTAGGGCTAGTGCTAGGGTTAGGCCTAGGTTTATGGTTAGGGCGAGGACTAGGTCTAGGGCTAGGTTTAGGGTTAGCGCTAGGGCTAGGGCTAGGCCTAGGTTTAGGTCTAGGGCTAGGGCTAGGGTTAGGGTTAGGTTTAGGACTAGGCCTAGGGCCAGGGCTAGGGTTAGGTTTAATTTGTGGGTTAGGGTTAGGGTTAGGGCTAAGGCTAGGGTTAGGACTAGGGTGAGGTCTAGTTCTAAGGCTATGGCTAGGGTTATGGTTAGGGCTCGGTCTAGGTGTAGGTTTAGGGTTAGGGCTAGGTTTACGGTTAGTGTTATGGTTTGGATTGTGGTTCTGGTTGGGGTTGGGTTTGTGGTTGGGGTTAAGGTTAGGCCTAGGGCGAAGGCTAGGATTGGGATTAGGGTTAGGGTTAGGGTTAGGTTTAGGGCTAGGGCTAGGGTTAGTGTTAGGGTTAGGTTGAGGGCTAGTTGTAGCTATAGGGCTAGTATTAAGTGTAGGGCTAGGGCTAGGGCTATGGCTAGGGTTAGGTTTATCGTTAGGGTTAAGGCTAGGACCAGGGTTAAGGTTACGGTTAGATTTAGGGATAGGGCTAGGGTTATGTCTATGGTTATGGTTATGGTTAGGGCTTGAGCTAGGTTTAGTTTTAGTATTAGCTTAGGGATATGGCTATGGCTTGGGTTAGGGTTAGGATTACGGTTAGGGCTAGAGTTAGGGTTACAGTGAGGGTTAGGACTAGGACTTGGGCTATGACTAGGTCTAAGGTTAGTGTTAGGGTTCGGGCTAGGGCTAGGGTTAGGGTTAGGTTTCGGGCTAGGGCTAGGGCTAGGGCTAAGGTTAGGGTTAGGGTTAGGGTTATTTCTAGGGCTGTGGCTTGGGCTAGGTTTACGGTTGGGGTTAGGGTTAGGGCTAGGTCTAGGGTTAGGATTAAGCTGTGGGTTAGGGTTCTGGCTAGGGCTATGGTTAGAGTTAAGGTTTGGGTTACGGTGAGGGCTAGGTTTAGGGTTAGGCCTAGGGCAAGGGCTAGTGTTAGGACTAGGGCTAGGGTTAGGGCTAGGGCTAGGGTTAGGACTAGGGCTCGGCTAGGCTTAGGGTTAGGGTTAGGGTTAGGGTTGGTGTTGGGGTTGGGGTTAGGCCTAGGTCTAGGGTTAGGTTTAATTTGTGGGTTAGGGCTAGGGTTAGGGCTAGGGCTAGTGCTAGGCCTAGGGTTAGGGTTAGGGTTAGGGTTAGGGTTAGGTTTGGGGTTGGGTTTAGGGCTAGGGCTAGGGTTAGGATTAAGCTGTGGCTTAGGATTATGGCTAGGGTTAGTGTTAGGGTTTTGGTTTTGGTTTGGGTTGTGGTTGGGTTTCGGGTTGTGTTTGGGTTAAGGTTAGGGCTATTGCTAAGGCTAGGGTTAGGTTACGGTTAGGGTTCGGGTTAGGGTTAGGGCTAGGGTTAGGGTTAGGGTTAGGGTTAGTGTAAGCGCTAGGGCTATGCCTAGGGCTAGGGTTAGGGTTAGGGTTAGGGTTAGGGCTAGTCCTAGAGTTAGGTTTAATTTGGGGTAGGGTTACAGCTAGTGTTAGGGTTATGGTTATGATTTGGGCAGTGGTTTTTTGGGGTTGGGGTTGTGGTTGGGGTTAAGGTTAGGGCTAGCGCTAAGGCTAGGTTTAGGGTTAGGGTTAGGGTTAGGGCTAGGGCTATGCTAGCGTTAGGGTTAGGGTTAGTGCTGGGTCTAGGGTATGGTTAGGGCGAGGGCTAGGGTTAAGGTTAGGGTTAGGGTTTGGGCTAGGACTATGGTTAGGGTTAGGGTTAGGGTTAGGGCTAGGGTTAGGGTTAGGTCTAGGGTTAGGGTATGGGCTAAGGTCTAGGGTTAGGGTTATCATTAGGGTTAGGGCTACAGCTAGGTTTAGGGTTAGGGCTAGGGCTAGGGCTAGTGTTAGGGCTAGGGCTAGGGTTAGGGCCAGGGCTAGTTCTAGGGTTAGGGCTACGGCTAGGGCTAGGCTTAAGGTTAGGATTAGGGTTAGGTTGGGGTTGGGGTTAGGGCTAGGGCTAGGGTTAGGTTTAATTTGTGGGTTAGGGCTAGGGTTAGGGCTAGGGCTAGGTCTAGGGCTAGGGTTAGGGTTATGTTTAGGGTTAGGGTTAGGGCTAGGTTTAGGGTTAGGTTTAGGTCTAGGATTAGCGTTATGTTTAGTGTTAGTGATAGAGTTCGGGCGAGGGTTAGGTTTAGGTCTAGGATTAGGGTATGGGCTAGGGTTAGGGTTAGGGCTGGGGTTAGGGTCAGGGTTAGGGTTATGTCTAGCGCTAGGGCTAGGGTAAGGGTTACCGTTCAGGTTAGGGTTAGGGCTAGGGCTAGGGTTAAGTTTAGGGTTAGGGTTTCAGCTAAGGCTATGGTTAGGGTTAGGTTTAGGGTTAGGTTTAGGGTTAGTTCTAGTGTTCGCGTACGGGCTAGGGCTAAGGTTAGGGTTACGGTTAGGGCTAGGGCGAGGGCTAGGGCTAGGGCAAGGTTTAGGTTAGTGTTAGGGTTAGTGCTAGGGTTAGGGTTAGGATTAAGCTGTGGGTTAGCGTTAGGGCTAGTGTTGATGTTAGGGTTATGGTTTGGGTATGGGTTGTGATTGGATTTGGTGTTGGGGTTTGGATTAAGGTTAGGGCTAGTGTTCGGGCTAGGGCTAGGGCTATGGTTAGGGCTAGGGCTAGGCTTAGGGTGGGGTTGTTGTTGGGGTTAGGGCTAGGTTTAGGGCTAGGGTGAGGGCTAGGGCTAGGATTAGTTTTAATTTGTGGGTTAGGGTTAGGGTTAGGTCTAGGGCTGGGGTTAGGGCTAGGGTTAGGTTTAGGGCTAGGCCTAGGGCTAGGGCTAGGGCTAGGGTTAAGGCTACGGCTAGGGTTAGGGCTACGGCTAGGGCAAGGGTTAGGTTTAGGGTTAGGGTTAGGGTTAGGGCTAGGGCTAGGGTTATGTTTAATTTGTTGGTTAGGGTTAGGGTTAGGGCTAGGGCTAGGGCTAGGGCTAGTGCTAGGGCTACTGCTAGTTTTAGGGTTAGGGGTAGGGTTAGGGCTGGAGCTAGGGCTATGCCTAGGTTTAGGGTTAGGGCTATGGCTAGGGTTAGGGTTAGAGTTAAGGTAGTGTTAGGGCTAAGGCTAGGGCTAGGGTAGGGCTAGGTTTAGGGCTAGGTCTATTGCTAGGGCTAGGGCTAGAGTTAGGGCTAGGTCTAGGGTTAGGGTTAGGGTTAGGTTTAGGGCTAGGGTTATGCCTATTGCTAGGGCTAGGGCTAGGGCTAGGCCTAGGGTTAGGGGTAGGGTTAGGTCTAGGGATAGGGTTAGGTTTAATTTGTGGTTTAGGGTTAGGGTTAGGGTTAGTGCTAGGGCTATGGCTAGGAATAGGGCTAGGGTTAGCGTTAGGGTTTTTGCTAGAGCTAGGGCTAGGCCTAGGTTTAGGGTTTGGGCTATGGCTAGGATTAGGGTTAGAGTTAGTGTTAGGGTTAGAGCTAGTGATAGGGCTAGGGTAGTGCTAGGTTTAGGGCTAGGGCTAGGTCTAGGTCTATGGCTAGAGCTAGATTTGGTCTAGGGCTAGGGTTAGGGCTAGGGCTAAGGCTAGGAATAGGGTTAGGTTTAGGGTTATTGTTATGCGTAGGTCTAAGGCTAGGGCTAGGGTTAGGTAGGGTTAGCATTAGGTGTGGTGCTACATTTAGGGTTCGGGCTAGGGCTAGGGTCAGGGTTAGGGTTAGGTTTAGGGCTAGGCCTAGGGCCAGGGCTAGGGTTAGGTTTAATTTCTGGGTTAGGGTTAGGGTTGGGTTAGGGCTAGGGCTAGGGTTAGGTCTAGGGTTAGGTCTAGGGCTAGGGTTAGGGCTACGGTTAGGGCTAGGGCTAAGGCCAGGGCTAGGGTTATGGTTAGGGATCGGGCTAGGGCTCGGGCTAGGGCTAGGTTTTCGGTTAGGATTAGGGCTAGGGTTAGGGCTAGGGTTAGGGCTAGGTTTAGGTTTAGGGCTAGGCCTAGGCCTAGGGATAGGTCTAGGGTTAAGGCTACGGCCAGGGTTAGGGCTAGGGCTAGGGCTAGGGCTAGGGCTAGGTTTAGGGTTAGGGCTAGGGCTAGAGCTAGGGCTAGACTAGTGTTAGGGTTAGGGCTGGGTCTAGGGTTATGGTTAGGGCGAGGGCTAGTGCTAGGGCTAGGTTTAGGCTTAGAGTTAGGACTAAGGCTTGGGATATGGTTGGGGTTAGTGTTGGGGTTGTATGTGGGTTTGGGCTTGGTTGGGGTTAGGTTTAGGGTTACGTTTAGTGTTAGGGCATGGGCTTGGGCTAGGGTTAGATTTAGGTTTAGGGCTAGGGCTAGGTTTAGGGTTAGGGTTAGTGCTAGGGTTAGGGTTAGGGTTAGGTCTAGGGTTTGGGTACGGGCTAGGGTTAGCATTAGGGCTAGGTTTAGGTTCAGGGTTAGGGTTACGGTTAGGGCTAAGGTTAGGGTTAGGGTTAGGGTTAGGGCTAGGGCTATGGCTTGGGTTAGAGTTAGAGTTAGTGTTAGGGTTAGAGCTAGGGATAGGGCTAGGGTAGTGCTAGGTTTAGGGCTAGGGCTAGGGCTATGGCCAGAGCTAGAGTTACGCCTAGGGCTAGGGTTAGGGCTAGGGTTAGGGCTAGGGTTAAGGCTAGGGCTACGGATAGGTTTAGGTTTAGGGTCAGGGTTATTCCTAGGTAAAGGGCTAGGGTTAGGGTTATTATTAGGGTTAGGGCTAGGTCTAGGGCTAGTGTTAGGGCTAGGGCTAGTGTTCGGGCTAGGGCTAGGGCTATGGTTAGGGCTAGGCTTAGGGTTAGTGTTAGCGTTAGTGTTGGGGTTGGGGTTAGTGCTAGGGCTAGGGTTAGGTTTAATTTGTGGGTTAGGGCTAGAGTTAGGGCTAGGGCTAGGGCTAGGCCTAGGGTTAGGGTTAGGGTTAGGGTTAGTGTTAGAGTTAGCGCTAGGTCTAGGAATAGGTCTTGGATTTGGGGTATTATTAGCGTTGGGCTAGGACTAGTTTTAGAGTTAGGGCTAGGGCTAGGGCTAGTGTAAAGCCTAGGGCTAGTGTTCAGGCTAGGGCTAGGGCTAGGGTTAGGGCTAGGGCTAGGGCTAGGCTTAGGGTTAGGTTTAGGTTTAGGGCTAGGGCTAGGGTTAGGTAATTTGTTGGTTAGGGTTAGGGTTAGGGCTAGGGCTAGGGCTAGGGCTAGGGCTAGGGCTACAGCTAGTGTTAGGGCTAGGGTAGGGCTAGGGCTAGTGTTAGGGCTAGAGCTAGGCTAGGTTTAGGGTTAGGTTTAAGGTTAGGGCTAGGGCTAGGGTTAGGTTTAATTTGTTGGTTAGTGTTAGGGTTAGGCCTAGTGCTAGAGTTAGGGCTAGGGCTAGGGCTAGGTCTAGGAATAGGGTTAGTTTTAGGGTTAGGGTTATGCCTAGGTCTAGGGCTAGGGCTAGGGTTAGATAAGGTTAGCGTTAGGTGTAGTGCTATGTTTAGGTTTCGGGCTAAGGCTAGGGTTAGGGTTAGGGTTAGATTTAGGGCTAGGCCTAGGGCCAAGGCTAGGGTTAGGTTTAATTTGTGGGTTAGGGTTAGGGTTAGGTTTAGGGCTAGGGTTAGGGCTAGGGTTAGGGCTATGGCTAAGGCTAGGGATAGGGTTATGGTTAGGGCTTGGGCTAGGGCTCGAACTAGGGCTAGGTTTAGGGTTAGGGTTAGTGATAGGGTTAGGGTTAGTGTTGTGGTTTGGATTGTGGTTATGGTTGGGGTTGGGGTTGTGGTTGGGGTTAAGTTTAGGGCTAGGGTTAAGGCTAGGATTAGGCTTAGGGTTAGGGCTAGGGTTAGGGTTAGGTTTAGGGCTAAGGCTAGGGTCAAGGTTAGGGTTAGGTTAATCGCTAGGGCTAGGCCACGGGCTTCTGTTAGAGTTAGGGTTAGTGCTGGGGCTCGGGTTATGGTTAGGTCGAGGGCTAGGTCTAGGGCTAGGTTTAGGCTTAGGGTTAGGGCTAAGGCTTGGGTTAGGGTTGGGGTTAGGGATGGGGTTGTAAGTGGGGTTGAGCTTGGTTGTGGTTAGGGTTAGGTTTACGTTTAAGGTTAGGGCATGGGCTAGGGCTAGGGTTAGTGTTAGGTTTAGGGCTAGGGCTAGGGTTAGTGTTAGGGTTAGGGCTAGTGCTAAGGTTAGGGTTAGGGCTAGGGCTAGGGCTAGGGCTAGGTCTAGGGCTTGGGTATGGGCTAGGGCTAGCGCTAGGGCTAGGGTTAGGGTCAAGGTTAGGGTTACGGTTAGGGCTAGGGTTAGGGTTAGGGTTAGGGCTAGGGCTAGGGCTAGGGTTAGGGTTAGAGTTAGGGCTTGGTCTAGGACTAGTTCTAGGCTTAGGATTATTATTAGGGTTAGGCCTAGGTCTAGGGCTGATGTTAGGGCTAGGACTAGTGTTTGGGCTAGGGCTAGGGCTATGGTTAGGGATAGGGCTGGGGCTAGGCTTAGGGTTAGTGTTAGGGTTGGGGTTCGGGTTAGGGCTAGGGTAAGGGCTGGGTTTAATTTGTGGGTTAGGGCTAGGGTTAGGGCTAGGTCTAGGGATAGGCCTAGGGTTATGTTTAGGGTTAGGGTTAGCTTAAATTTCTGGGTTAGGGCTATGGTTAGGGCTAGGACTAGGGATAGGCCTAGGGTAAGGGTTATGGTTAGAGTTAGGGCTAGGTCTAGGAATAGGTCTATGGTTTGGGGTATTATTAGGGTTAGGGCTAGGGTTAGGGCTAGTGTTAGGGCTAGGGCTAGTGTTCAGGTTAGGGCTAGGGCTATGGTTAGGGCTAGGGTTAGGGCTAGGCTTAGGGTTAGTTTTAGGGTTGGGGTTGGATTTGGGGTTCGGGCTAGGGCTAGGGCTAGGGTTAGGGCTAGGGCTAGGGTTAGGTTTAATTTGTGGGTTATGGTTAGGGTTAGGTCTAGGGTTAGGTTTAGGGCTAGGGCTAGGGCTAGTGTTAGGGCTAGGGCTAGGGCTAGGGCTAGGGCTATGGCAAGTGTTAGGGCTAGTGCTATGGCAAGTGTTAGGGCTAGTGCTAGGGCTAGGGCAAGGGCTAGGTTTAGGGTTAGGTTTAGGGTTAGGGCTAGGGCTAGGGCTAGGGTTAGGTTTAATTTGTTGGTTAGGGTTAGGGTTAGGGCTAGGGTTATGGCTACTGTTAGTGTTAGGTTAGGGTTAGCGCTATAGCTAGGGCTAGACCTAGGTTTATGATTAGGGCTATGGCTAGGGTTAGCGTTTGAGTTAGGGTTAGGGTTAGAGCTAGGGATAGGGCTAGGGTAGTGCTAGGTTTAGGGCTAGGCCTAGGGCTAGAGTTAGGGCTAGGGCTAAGGCTAGGGCTAGGGTTATGGTTAGGGCTCAGGCTAGGGCTCGATCTAGGGCTAGGTTTAGGTTTAGGGTTAGGGTTAGGGCTAGGGTTAGGGTTAGTGTTATGGTATGGATTGTGGTTGTGGTTGTGGTTGGGGTTGTGGTTGGGGTTAAGTTTAGTGCTAGGGTTAAGGCTAGAATTAGGGTTAGGGTTAGGGTTAGGGTTAGGGTTAGGTTTAGGGCTAAGGCTAGGTTCAGGTTTAGTGTTAGGTTAAGCGCTATGGCTAGGCCACGGGCTAGTGTTAGAGTTAGGGTTAGTGATGGGGCTAGGGTTATGGTTAGGTCGAGGGCTAGGTCTAGGGCTAGGTTTAGGCTTAGGGTTAGGTCTAAGGCTTGGGTTAGGGTTGGGGTTAGGGTTGGGGTTGTATGTGGGGTTGGGCTTGGTTGGGGTTAGGGTTAGGGTTACGTTTAGGGTTAGGGCATGGGCTTGGGCTAGGGTTAGATTTAGGTTTAGGGCTAGGGCTAGGGTTAGGTTTGGGGTTATGCCTAGTGCTAGGGTTAGGGTTAGGGTTAGGGCTAGGGCTAGAGTTAGGGATAGGGTTAGGTCTAGGGATGGGTACGGGTCTAGGGTTACCATTAAGGCTAGGGTTAGGGTCAGGGTTAGGGTTACGGTTATGGCTAGGGTTAGGGTTAGGGTTAGAATTAGGGGTAGGGCTAGGGCTAGGGTTAGGGTTAGGGTTAGAGTTAGTCTAGGTCTAGGACTACTTCTAGGGTTAGGGTTATTATTAGGGTTAGGGCTAGGGCTAGGGCTAGTGTTAGGGCTAGGGCTAGTGTTTGGGCTAGGGCTAGGGCTATGGTTAGGGCTAAGGCTAGAGCTAGGCTTAGGGTTAGTGTTAGGGTTGGGGTTGTGGTTAGGGCTAGGGCTAGGGTTAGGTTTAATTTGTGGGTAAGGGCTAGGGTTAGGGTAGGGCTAGGTCTAGGTCTAGGGTTAGGGTTAGGGTTAGGGTTCGGATTAATTTGTGGGTTAGTGCTAGGGTTAGTGCTAGGGCTAGGGCTAGGCCTAGTTAGGGTTAGGGTTAGAGTTAGGGCTAGGTCTAGGTATAGGTCTAGCGTTTGGGGTATTATTAGGGTTAGGGCTAGGGCTAGGTATAGGGCTAGGGCTAGGTCTAGGGCTAGTGTTAGGGCTAGGGCTAGTGTTCTGTCTAGACTAGGGCTATGGTTAGGGCTAGGGCTAGGGCTAGGGCTAGGCTTAGGGTTAGGTTTAGGTTTAGGGTTGGGGTTGGGGTTCGGGCTAGACCTAGGGATAGAGTTAGGGCTAAGTCTTGGGTTAGGCTTAGGGTTAGGGTTAGGGTTAGGTCTAGGGCTAGGGTTGGGGCTAGGGTTAGTGTTAGGGTTAGGCCTAGGGCTAGGGCTAGGACTAGGGTTAAGGCTAGGGCTATGGTTATGGCTAGGGTTAGGGCTAGTGTTAGGGCTAGGGCTAGGGCTAGGGGTAGGGCAAGGGCTAGGTTTAGGGTTAGGGTTAGTGTTATGTCTAGGGCTAGTGTTAGGTTTAATTTGTTGGTTAGGGTTAGGGTTAGGGTTAGGTCTAGGGCTAGGGTTAGGGCTACTGCTAGTGTTAGTGTTAGGGTTAGTGTTAGGTTTAGGGCTAGAGCTAGGGCTAGTCCTTGGTTTAGGGTTAGGGCTATGGCTATGGTTAGAGTTAGAGTTAGGGTTAGGGTTAGGGCTAAGGCTAGGGTTAGGGTAGGGCTAGTTTTAGGGCTAGGGCTAGTGCTAGGGTTAGGGATGAGTTAGGGCTAGGTCTAGGGTTATGGTTAGGGTTAGGGTTATGATTAGGGCTAGGGTTATGCCTATTGCTAGGGCTAGGGCTAGGCTTAGGGTTAGGGGTAGGTTTAGGGCTAGGGATAGGGTTAGGTTTAAGTTGTGGTTTAGGGTTAGGGTTAGGGTTAGTGCTAGGGCTATGGCTATGGCTAGGGCTAGGGCTAGGGTTAGGGTTAGGGTTATTGCTAGAGCTAGGGCTAGGCCTAGGTTTAGGGTTTGGGCTATGGCTAGGGTTAGGGTTAGAGTTAGTGTTAGGGTTAGAGCTAGGGATAGGGCTAGGGTAGTGCTAGGTTTAGGGCTAGGCCTAGGGCTATGGCTATGGCTAGAGCTAGAGTTAGGTCCAGGGCTAGTGTTAGGGCTAGGACTAGGGCTAAGTTTAGGGTTAGGGTTAGGGCTAGAACTATGGTTAGGGTTAGGGTTAGGGTTAGTGCTAGGGTTATGTTTAGGTCTAGGGTTAGGGTATGGTCTAAGGTCTAGATTAGGGTTATTATTAAGGTTAGGGCTATGGCTATGTTTAAGCCTAGGGCTAGGGTTAGGGCTAGGGCTAAGGCTAGGTTTAGGGCTAGGGCTAGGTCTAGGCTTAAGGTTAGGGTTAGTGTTAGGTTTGGGTTTGGGGTTAGGGCCAGGGCTAGGGTTAGGTTTAATTTGTGGGTGAGGGTTAGGGTTATGGCTAGGTCTAGGTCTAGGGTTAGGGTTATGTTTGGGGTTAGGGTTAGGGCTAGGTTTAGGGTTAGGGTTAGGTCTAGGACTAGCGTTATGTTTAGGGTTAGAGTTAGAGTTCGGGCAAGGGTTAGGTTTAGGTCTAGGGTTAGGGTATGGTCTAGGGTTAGGGTTAGGGCTGGGGTTAGGGTCAGGGTTAGGGTTAGGTCTAGGGCTAGGGCTAAGGTTAGGGTTAGGGTTATGGTTAGTGTTAGGGCTAGGGCTACAGTTAGGGTTATCGTTAGGGTTCGGGCTAGGACTAGTGTTAGTTTTGTGGTTAGGTTTAGAGTTCTGTCTAGGGTTAGTGTTCGGTCTAGGGTTGGGGTATGGGCTACTGTTAGAGTTAGGGCTGGGCTTAGGGTCAGGGTTAGGGTTAGGTCTAGGGCTAGGGCCTGGGCAAGGGTTAGGGTTAGGGTTAGTGTACGGGTTAGGATTAGTGCTATGGTTAGGGTTAGGGTTAGCGTTTGTGTTACTGCTAGGGCTAGGTTTAGTGTTAGGGTTAGGGCTAGGGCTACGGTTAGGGTTAGGGTTAGCTATAGGGCTAGGCCTAGGCGTAGGTTTAGGGCTAGGGCTAGGGTTAGGTCTATGGTTAGGGTGAGGGTTAGGGCTAGGTCTAGGGTTAGGGTTAGGTCTAGGGTTTGGGTACGGGCTAGGGTTAGCTTTAGGGCTAGGGTTAGGGTCAAGGTTAGGTTTACGGTTAGGGCTAGGGTTAGGGTTAGGGTTAGGGTTAGGACTAGGACTAGGGTTAGGGTTAGAGTTAGGGCTAGGTCTAGGACTAGATCTAGGGTTAGGGTTATTATTAGGGTTAGGTCTATCGTTAGATTTAGGGTTAGGGCTAGGGCTAGAGCTAGTGTTAGGGCTAGGGCTAGGGCTATGGTTAGGGCTAGGGCTAGGGCTAGGCTTAGTGTTAGTGTTATGGTTAGGGTTGGGGTTGGGGTTAGGGCTAGGTCTAGGTTTAGGTTTAATTTGTGGGTTAGGGCTAGGGTTAGGGCTAGGGCTAAGGCTAGGCCTAGGGTATGGGTTAGTGTTAGGGCTAGGACTAGGGCTACGGCTAGGTCTAGGGTTAGGGTTATTATTAGGGTTAGGGCTAGGGCTAGGTTTAGGTTTACGGTTAGGGCTAAGGCTAGTGTTAAGGCTAGGGCTAGTTTTCGGGTTAGGGCTAGGGCTATGTTTAGGGCTAGGGCTTGGGTTAGGGCTAGGGCTAAGGCTAGGGCTAGGGTTAGGGTTAGGGCTCATGCTAGGCCTCGGGCTAGGGCTAGGTTTAGGGTTAGAGTTAGGGCTAGGGTTAGGTTTAGTGTTATGGTTTGGATTGTGGTTATGGTTGTGGTTGGGGTTGGGGTTAAGTTTAGGGCTAGTGTTAAGGCTAGGATTAGGACTAGGGTTAGGGTTAGGGTTAGGGTTAGGTTTAGGGCTAAGGCTAGGGTCAGGGTTAGGGTTAGGTTAAGCACTAGGGCTAGGCCATGGGCTAGTGTTAGGGTTAGGGTTAGGGCTTGGGCTAGGGTTATGGTTAGGGTGAGGTCTAGAGCTAGGGCTAGGTTTAGGCTTAGGGTTAGTGCTAAGGCTTGGGTTAGGGTTGGAGTTAGGGTTGGGGTTGTATGTGGGGTTGGGCTTGGTTGGTGTTAGGGTAAGGGTTACGTTTAGGGTTAGGATATGGGCTAGGGCTAGGGTTAGTGTTAGGTTTATGGCTAGGGCTAGTGTTAGGTTTAGGGTTAGGGTTAGGGCTAGGGCTAGGGTTAAGTTTGGGGTTAGACCTCGGTCTAGGTCTAGGGCTAGGGCTAGGGCTAGGGTTAGTTCTAGGGTTTGGGTACGGGCTAGGGTTAGCATTAGGGCTAGGGTTATGGTCAGGGTTAGGGTTACGGTTAGGGCTAGGGTTAGGGTTACGTTTAGGGTTAGGGCTAGGGCTAGGGCTAGGGTTAGGGTTAGAGTTAGGGCTAGGTCTAGGACTAGTTCTAGGCTTAGGGTTATTATTAGGGTTAGGGCTAAGGCTAGGGCTAGTGTTCGGTCTAGGGCTAGGTCTATGGTTAGGGCTAGGGCTAGGGCTAGGCTTAGGGTTAGTGTTAGGTTTTGGGTTGGGGTTGGGGTTAGGGCTTGCGCTAGGGTTAGGTTTAATTTGTGGGTTAGGGCTAGGGTTATGGCTAGGGCTAGGGCTAGGCCTAGGGTTAGGTGTAGGTTTGGAGTTAGGGCTAGGTCTAGGACTATGTCTAGGGTTTGGGGTATTTTTATGGTTAGGGCTGGGGCTAGGGCTAGGTTTAGGGCTAGGCCTGGGTTAGTGTTAAGGCTAGGGCTAGTGTTCTGACTAGGGCTAGGGCTATGGTTAGGGCTAGGGCTAGGGCTAGGCTTAGGGTTAGGTTTAGGGTTAGGGTTGGGGTTGGGGTTCAAGCTAGGGCTAGGGCTAGTGTTCGTGCTAGAGTTAGGGCTAGGTTTAGGGTTAGGGTTAGGTTTAGGGCAAGATCTAGGGCTAGGGCTACTGCTAGTGTTAGGGTTGGGGTTAGGGCTAGAGCTTGGGCTAGGCCTAGGTGTAGAGTTAGGGCTATGGCTAGGGTTATGGTTAGTGTTAATGTTAGGGTTAGGGCTAAGTCTAGGGCTAGGGTAGGGCTAGGTTTATGGCTAGGGCTAGTGCGATTGCTAATGCTAGAGTTAGGGCTAGGTCTAGGGTTAGGGTTAGGTTTAGGGCTAGGGTTATGCCTATTGCTAGGGCTAGGGCTAGGCCTAGGCTTAGGGTAGGGGAGGGTTAGGGCTACGGATAGGGTTAGGTTTAATGTGTGGTTTAGGGTTAGGGTTAGTGCTAGGGCTATGGCTAGGGCTAGAGTTAGGGTTAGGGTTAGGGTTAGGGTTAGGGTTATTGATAGAGCTAGGGCTAGGCCTAGGTTTAGGGTTTGGACTATGGCTAGGGTTAAGGTTAGAGTTAGTGTTAGAGTTAGAGCTAGGGATAGGGCTAGGGTAGTGCTAGGTTTAGAGCTAGGGCTAGGGCTAGGGCTAAGGCTAGAGCTAGAGTTAGGGCTAGAGTTAGGGCTAGGGTTAGGGCTAGGGCTGGGGCTAGGAATAGGGTTAGGTTTAGGGTTAGGGTTATGCCTAGGGCTAGGGCTAGGGCTAGGGCTAGGGTTAGGTAGGGTTAGCATTAGGTGTAGTGCTAGGTTTAGGTTTCGGGCTAGGGCTAGGATTATGGTTAGTGTTAGGTTTAGGGCTAGGCCTAGGGCCAGGGCTAGGGTTAGGTTTAATTTGTGGGTTAGGGTTATGGCTCGGGTAAGGTTTAGGGTTAGGGCTAGGGTTATGTTCTGGGCTAGGGTTAGGGCTAGGGCTAAGGCTAGGGCTAGGGTTATGGTTAGGGCTCGGGCTAGGGCTCGGCCTAGGGCTAGGTTTAGGGTTAGGGTTAGGGCTAGGGTTAGGATTAGTGTTATGGTTTGGATTGTGGTTGTGGTTGGGGTTGGGGTTGTGGTTGGGGTTAAGTTTAGGGCTAGGGCTAAGACTAGGGCTAGGGTTTGGATTAGGGTTAGGGTTAGGGATAGGTCTAGGGATAGGGTATGGGCTAGGGTTGTGGTTAGGGCTGAGGTTAGGGTCAGGGTTAGGTTTAGGTCTAGGGCTAGGGCTAGGGTTAGGGTTAGGGTTCGGGTTAGGGTTAGGGCTAGGGCTAGGGTTAAGGTTAGAGCTAGGGTTTCAGCTAAGGCTAGGGTTAGGGTTAGGGTTAGGGTTAGTGCTAGTGTTAGCGTTCGGGCTAGGGCTAAGGTTAGGGTTAGGGTTAGGGCTAGGGTGAGGGCGAGGGCTAGGGCTAGGGCTAGGGTTTGGTTAGTGTTAGGGTTAGGGCTATGGTTAGGGTTAGGATTAAGCTGTGGGTTAGCGTTAGGGCTAGGGTTGGTGTTAGGGTTATGGTTTGGGTATGGGTTGTGATTGGCTTTTTGGTTGCGGTTTGGGTTAAGGTTAGGGCTAGGGCTAAGGCTAGGATTAGGGTTAGTGTTAGGGCTAGGCCTAGGGCTACGGTTAGTGTTAGGGTTAGGGTTATTGCTAGGGCTAGGGTTAGGTTTAAGTTGGGTTAGGGTTAGGGCTCGGGTTAGGGTTATGGTTATGCTTTGGGTTGTGGTTGTGGTTGTGGTTGGGGTTGTGGTTGTGGTTAATTTTAGGGTTAGGGCTAAGGCTAGGATTAGGGTTAGGGTTAGGGTTAGGTTTAGGGCTAGGTCTATGGCTAGGGTTAGGGTTAGGGTAAGTGCTAAGGCTAGGCCATGGGCTAGTGTTAGGATTAGGGTTAGGGCTAGGGCTAAGCCTAGGTTTATGGTTAGGGTTAGGGCTAAGACTTGGGTTAGGTTTGGGGTTAGGTTTGGGTTTGGATTTGGGGTTTGAATTGGTAGGGGTTGGTGTTAGGGTTAGGTTTAGGGTTAGGGCATGGGCTAGGGCTAGGGTCAGGGTTAGGTTTAGGACTAGGGCTAGTGTTAGGGTTAGGGGTAAGGCTAGTGCTAGGGTTAGATTAGGTTTAGGGCTAGGGCTAGGGCTAGGGTTAGGTTTATGTTTACTGTTAGGGCTAGGGCTACATTTAGGGTTAGCGTTAGGGTTAGGGCTAGGACTAACGTTAGTTTTATGGTTAGGGTTAGAGTTCAGTCTAGGGTTGGTGTTAGGTCTATGGTTGGGGTATGGTCTACTGTTAGGGTTAGGGCTGGGGTTAGGTTCAGGGTTAGGGTTAGGTCTAGGGCTAGGGCCAAGGCTAGGGTTAGGTTTAGTGTACGGGTTAGGATTAGTGATATGGTTAGGGTTAGGGTTAGGTTAGGTTTAGGGTTAGGGTTAGGGCTAGGGCTAGGGCTAGGTTTAGGGTTAGGGTTAGGGCTACGGCTAGAGCTAGGCCTAGGTCTAGGTTTAGGGCTAGGGCTAGGGTTAGGTCTGGTTAGGGTGAGGGTTAGGGCTACATCTAGGGTTAGGGTTAGGTCTAGGGTTTGGGTACGGGTTAGGGTTAGCATTAGGGCTAGGGTTAGGTCAGGGTCAGGGTTACGGTTAGGGCTAGGGTTAGGGTTATGTTTAGGTTTAGGGTTAGGGTTAATATTAGGGCTAGGGCTAGGGTTAGGGTTAGAGTTAGGGCTAGGTCTAGGACTAGATCTAGGGTTAGGGTTATTATTAGAGTTAGGTCTATCGTTAGGTTTAGGGTTAGGGCTAGGGCTGGGGCTGGATCTAGTGTTAGGGCTAGGGCTAGTGTTAGGGCTAGGGCTAGGGCTATGGTTAGGGCTATGGCTAGGGCTAGGCTTAGGGTTAGTGTTACGGTTAGGGTTGGGTTTGGGGTTAGGGCTAGGGCTAGGGCCAGGTTTAATTTGTGGGTTAGGGCTAGGGTTAGGGCTAGGGCTAAGGCTAGGGCTAGGTTTATGGTTAGGTCTCGGGCTAAGGCTCGGGCTAGGACTAGGTTTAGG